>CM031240.1:333886463-335086463 GCA_018340775.1 Taxus wallichiana var. yunnanensis | reverse complement strand
AACTCCAAAACTCCATCATGCCATATGATGGAGGGAGAAAAAAAAAGTAACAATAAATAAAAATCCACATGCAACAACCACATTTCCAAGTAAACAAATCTAACAACTAGCATGAATACAACACATACAATAAGGCTTAAGAGACCTACCTCAAAGAAAGCTCTCCAAAAAGCTTTCCAACTTCAATCTTTTCCACTTCTTGACTCAAGCAAACTCTAGCTCCAAATCCACAAGCATCCAAGCAAAAGCTCCAAAAAAAAAGTTCTCCTCTTCTTTTCCCATGAGGGGAATTTGAAGAGGAGCAATGGAAAAAATCCTCACAAATGAGGGGGTGACATGTGTCACCCCTCTCTTCCTTCAAGGTCAAAGATGCCAAAACAAAAGAGAGAAAGGGTAAAATGCCTTTTAGCCCTCTTCTCCCAAATTACCTAAATTGATAACAAAACAAATCTTGTGCAACTTTTAACAAACACACTAATCCATACCCCTTACATGGATGTGACCAAACAAGAAAAAAAGGAGGGAAAACTCCCTCTAGCCTTGGAAATAAGCCCCCTACCTATTAGGTAGGGTCCAAGGGCTCATTTTTATGTTAAGGGAACTCCCAAACTAAAAAGGGGTCCCTAAAAATGCCCAAAATAACCCAATTTCGGGTTTGGAAAATTTGGCACAATGGTAGAGGGTGTGGGGACCACCCAAGGGTTCACATGTGACCCTAAACCCTTTAGATTAAGTACATCATTAAACTAATTCAAAACTTAATGCAAGTGGGGTCATTAATTCCCCAAAACAAGTTTACAACACAAACTAAACACCCTAAGCAAAATTAATAATTACAAGACATATTACATTACAAATGAGGGTCACCCATGGTGCCCAAAACAATAATTCTAATGCTAAGGCCTCAAGCAATAAACATGGCTAGGACTTAGCCCGTGGGCTGCTTGTGCAAAGTTGCGTAGCTGGCCTGAGTCCCACGTTCTCCTGTGACCTGTCACCTACACACTCATTGCACACATTAAATGCACATGTCGATAAAATATAAATCAACTACTAAATAAGATATCAATGAATTCTAGACTAACATTTCATCTTTCTGGAATCAAAAGTGTGACAACGTGCACAACTATACATAATTCACCATAAGTTAGTCACAATGATAAAATGACATGTATCCATAGAATCCCAACATGCAACAAACTGAGTATCCATCAATATAACTATGTTCCAAAACAACATCATATCAATTAGTATCCATGACATCATAAGATAATGCAAACAACATAGTAATCAAGCTAAATCGGTGTTATACGCCTAAATGTCCATACATGTCTAATCAGATCAAATCTCCTAATGTAATGTCCAAAATATAACAAATATCTATCAAAACATGTCTATGAGTAATGAGCAACAAGTAACTGAGCTATAAAAATGTGGGCACTACATCCCCCTCTACTAAAATTAGACTTCCTCCTGGAAGTCACTAAAAGAGATAGGGATATCTAGCCCTCAAAGGTGTCGCATCCTCCCAGGTAGCTGTTGTCTCATCGTATCGGTCCCACTGCACTCTAACCTGGTCCAAGTCTCGACCCCGAAGGGCCAACCTCGGTGCTCCAGTATGCGTATGGGCTCCAGTCTCCACTGTCCTCCATCCTCTACCTGTAATGCCGACCAATCCAAAACATGAGAAACATCTGGTACATATCTACGTAGTACAAAAACATGAAATACATCATGGGCCCGTGCAAGGTGTGGTGGCAAAGCTAGGTGGTAGGAAACTGGACCGATGACCTCTAAAATATCAAAAGGACCCACAAAATGAGGTGAAAGCTTAGAACCCTTTCCATAGTGGATTGGGCTCTTATGCGGATGAACTCTCAAGAAGACCTTGTCACCCACTGAGAAGTGACGATCAATCCTCTTGGTGTCTGCATACACCTTTTGGCGTGCTCTAGCCTGCTCAAGGCGTTATCTAATCAGAACAACCTGCTGCTCTAAATCCTGTAGATAAGCTGGTCCTAGAATAATCCTGTCATCTAGTCTGTCCCAACTCAAAGGTGTCCTACAAGGTCATCCATACAAAGCCTGGTAAGGAGCCATACCAATGGAACTATGATAGTTGTTGTTGTAAGAAAACTCAACTAAATGCAAATAATCTTCCCATTTCTTTTGTTGGTCCATCACATACATCCTCAACATGTCCTCCAACACTGATTAACTCTCTCTGTCTATCCATCTATCTCTGGATGATAAGCTGAACTGAAATTAATCTGAGTACCCAGAGTGGTCTGAAAGGAAGTCTAGAAAACTAAAGTGTAGATGGTATCCCTGTCATTGATGATGGTCTTCGGAATCCCATGCAACCTAACAATGTCCTCCATAAATACTTTGGCGATGGCCTATGCATTATAGGTGACCTTGGTTGGTGAGAAGTGTGCAACCTTGGTCAACTTATCCACGGTGACCATAATGGCATCATGATGATAAGAAGACATAGGAAGTCCGACTATGAAATCCATGGAGATCACATCCCATTTCCACTCGGGAATATCATGAGGATGTAAGAGTCCTGGGATGAGAATGCTCTGCCTTGACCCTCTGACACTCAAGGCAATGTGTAACAAAATCTGCTATGTCCCGTCGAAGACCTAGCCAATAATATAACTCCCTTAGATCAGCGTGCATTTTCTTCACTCCTGGGTGTGCTGCATATGGGGCTCGATGAGCCTCTGTAAGGATGAAGCTACGTAGATCACCTGCCTTAGGCACGTAGATGTGCCTATGGAACCAAAGTAAACCATCTGTCTCTAAAACACACCAGAATATCTACCCTCTAATGAACCCTGTGACTCCAACATCTGTCTA
Organism: Taxus wallichiana var. yunnanensis; assembly: GCA_018340775.1. NCBI lineage: Eukaryota > Viridiplantae > Streptophyta > Pinopsida > Cupressales > Taxaceae > Taxus > Taxus wallichiana. The sequence continues at coordinate 335,083,598 of CM031240.1, read as the reverse complement.
GCTCCCTCATAAAACTTGTCCTCTGGAAGGTGCTCAAGAATCTTGCCTCTCAAATCTGACTGAAGTGTCAAAGAAGCAAGCACATGTCATCATCTACTAAGTGCATCTGCAACAACATTTTCCTTTCCTTTGATATACTGCACCTCCATGTCATACTCACATAGGAACTCCATCCAACGCCATTGATGAGCGTTGAGGTTTGGTTGTGAGAAGATATGTTGCAAGCTACGATGATCTATCCTCAAAATGAAAGGTCTACCCAAAAGGAAATGTCACCAACGCACAAGTGCATGAACAACTGCTGCAAGCTCCAAGTCATGAGTAGGGTAATTAAGCTCGTAGTCCTTGAGCTTACGAGACTCAAAGGCAATAACCCGATGCTCCTGCATAAGAACTACTCCCAAACCTCTAGTGATGCATCAAGTACAAACAACAAAATCCTCTGTAGGGTCTGGAACTACTAAGATGGGTGCCGTGGTTAACCTTTCCTTAAGCAACTGAAAGGCCTGCTCACACTTTTTTGACCAATCAAACTTCTTCCCTTTTCTCTGAAGAGAAGTGATAGGGTGAGCAATCCTAGAAAAGTCTGTACAAACCTGCGGTAATACCTGCTAAACCCATAAAACTCCTTACCTCAGTAATTGATGTGGGCGCTGGCCAGTCCATGATAGCCTGTATCTTAGAGGGATCTACTGAGATACCCTCACCTGATATGATATGACCCAAGTACTGAATCTCTATCTGAAAGAAGCTACATTTTTCCAAGTTCCCATACAACTTCTGCTCTCTCAAAACCTGAAGTACCTATCTCAAATGCTCCTCGTGTTCCTCCTCTGGAAATGAGAATATATCAATATGTCATCAAGGAACACTAAGACAAAGTGATCCAAAAATGTCCTGAATACTCCATTCATGAGGCTCATGAAGACAACTGGGGCATTGGTCAAACCAAATGGAACAATTGTGAACTCATAATGCCCATAACGTGTGTGAAAATGTTGTCTTATGAATGTCTGCATCTGATATGTGCAACTGATGGTACCCTGACTTGAGATCGATTTTGGAGAATACTCTCACTCCCCACATCTGATCAAACAAGTCATCAATCCTAGGGAGTGGATAACGGTTCTTTATTGTGACTTTGTTGAGCTGCCTGAAGTCAACACAAAGCCTGAGAGAACCATCCTTCTTCTTCACAAATATGACTGGTGCTCCCAAGGAGATACACTAGGGTGAATGAGACCCTTATCTAACAACTCCTCTAACTAAATCTTGAGCTCATGAAGCTCTGGAGTCATCATCCGATAGGGTGCCCTAGAAACTGGTGCAGATCTAGGTACTAAATCAATGGTGAAATCCACCTCTCTGGGGTGGTAGCCCTGAAGTTTCGCCTAGAAACACATCGGCATACTCCCTCAAAACTGCATGATCATCTAAGGGTGAATGCTCTGGAGTGCTCTCTGATCGATCACTGATGGTGATAGAAAAAATGACATCCCTTACGCATGCTCGCTTGAGTTCTTAGCCGAGATCATGCGCAAAGAGATAGGTCTCTTCATCCCTGAAATCACAACTGCACTCCCAAGATCATCCTGACACTCAATGACCTTTATTTCGCAATCCACCTTAGCTCGATGAGCCTCGAGCCAATCCATACCCAATACTACCTGATAGGATCCTAGAGGAATAACTCAGAGGTCAAGTGTAGTGGAGAAGGCTCCTAAATCAAGTACGTAACTCTCCACATACGAGTCCACGGTGAGTTTGGCCCCAGAGGCCAACTCAACCTGCCAACTATCTGGTTGCCTAGCCACCACTAGCCCACACTGGTCCACTATAGAAGGTGATATAAAAGAATCAGAAGCACCTGAATCAAAAAGTACTGAGACAAAATACCCTGATAGTACCTGTCATCTCAATGATTGTGGCCTGATGCTCGGCCTGGTGGTTGTCAACCACTGCATATACACATGATGGGTGCATCCCACATCACCCACCATCTTCTCGGATCTAGCGGCTCTCTGTGCATCCATGGTATTGGGTTTGTGTGGGCACATACACACATAGTGATCAGGAGATCCACAAATGAAACATCCTCCTGTACCCCTCTGAGATGGGGTCCCTCCTACTGTACTCTGGTGTACTGATCCTGCTGGTCCAACCCTAGCAGACTATTGTGTGTGTGAGCTGGCTGTACTACCTGGAGTACCCTACCTCCTATCCTGGCTCCACCAAAACTACCTCTAGAACCACCTCTCTGAAAACCCTAGTGTCTATCTAGCCCCTCGCTGCGTGGTGGCCTGCTATGTGTGTCTGCTGCTATGGGTGTGGTGGAGCCCTCGTGGCTGCTGGAGAGGCAGAATCCTCCTCTAGGGGGTGGTGTTATACCCCGTGACCTCTGACTCTGAAAGGCTATATCCTCTCCTGAAACTTGCTCTTGTTTCTATCTCGGTGCTCCTGTGCCTTGGTCCTATTCTCCTCAGCTAAGTAGGCCTTCTCAACGGCCTTCTCAAGTGTGGGAGGAGATAACATCCTAATTGCTCCTGCTATATCTGCATTAAGGCCTCGAATAAACCTGTTAACCTACTGTAATTTCTCATCTTGCAGGTAATCCACATACTGCAGAAGATCCAGAACCTCGCTCTCATTTGCTACTCTAATGTGCCAGATCCCTATCGTAAGTCATGAAACTCATCTATCCTCTTTTGCATGAATGCTCGACATATAACGAGCCCTGAATCACTCCTCAAACATCTCCCAGGTCATTGTCTCTCGAGTCAGATGGAGCTTCGCTCCTCATTCCTCCACCAAACACCTGCTGTGTCTCGGAGGAGGTGTATGGTGAACCTTGCCTTGACATTGCTCTCGTAAGAGTGCAAGCCAAAGCAACTATCCAAGCTAAGGAGCCATGACTCAGCCCCAAAGCCATCAGAGAGCCGGTGTAGGTGGGTGGGCTGCAAGCGAAGGAGATCTAATCACTGCATGTATCTCGATCTGGTGATGTAGTCCAACAGGTGAAAGGGGTCACCTATCCCCAAATGGTCCCTCGAGACTGTGTGAGTGGCTATGATGGTACGAGGCTACCCTCTCGTGATGAATGGAAGGGCTACGTGACCTCTCCCACCTCGGTGTATCATGCTCTGGTGGCTCTGAATGCGCGTCCTCACCTATCGGCTCCTCGTCTCCCAATGGAATCTCTCTCTCACCTCTGTGGTGGTGGAAGATGCGTTGTTGCACAATGCCTATCAGCTGCTGTAGGACCTCTAATATCTGAGGCCCAAATTGGGTGTGGTGGCTCCCGCGTAGGTGCACTACGCCCCAAGCCTCTAGCTGATCGTCCCCTCTTGGGTGCCATCCTGTACACGAGGTGGCGAAGAGGTTATTAAATGGTTGTGGAAAATGTTTAATTATTTTATTTATTTATTTACTTTTAATGTTATTACCAATGTTGTTAACTCGGTTGATTGATTACCCAGAGTGTCTGTGTGTGTGAACCTCTCTCTGATACCAAATGTAATGCCCCTGCCTGGGACACCGAAAAATTAGACCATTAAGTCGGATTTTTTTTTTTGAAGTGAACTAATGATCTTCTTAACCCCTTTTCATTAATATTTAATTCATATTAATTATTAATTTCCGAGGTTTCCTAAATGCTAGCCCAAAGCAAACTTGATTATTTTATTTACTAAGTATTAATTTAAAAACACAAAGTTTACTAAGTCTATACAACCTTTTAATTGATTAGTCTCCCTTTTATTTAATTACCCACATACCCTTTTTAAATTTGTTTTCTCACTCCCATAAAATGCTCATGACTTAAAATGTGGAGGAGAAAACATAGGCCCTTGGATCTAATCTAATCTTGGCCCTTGATTTGGAATTTTCCCTAATATTGCCCTAAACATTTTATATTTTCCTCTCTTTTCTTTCCATTTTCTTCTCATTTTGTTTTGTTTTTTTATCATTTCATGTGTAGATTTGTGTTGGAGGAGCCATATTGGAGTTATAGTTAAACCAACATTTTATTTTTTTTTAGAATTATACAAACAATAAATATGTTTTGTTTTTTTTTTAATAATATATATATATATATTTTTTTTTTTTTTTATATATGAAGGGGAGAGGGGTGGTGGATTTAAGGGGAATACATACATTTTATATACATGGAGGGGATGGAAGGGTAGTGAGGGAGGGGGATCAGAGGTAAGTGGTAGGGGAAGGGGTGGGTGGGGGGTGGGAGAGGGGAGGGGGAGGGGCAAGGGGGACGGGTGGGGGGGGATGAGGTGGAGGGGGGAGGGGGGAGGTGGGGAGGGGGGGGGGGGGATGGGGGACAGGGGGGGGGGTAGGGGGGGGTGTTGCGGGGATGGAGGTGGGGGGGTGTGGGGGGGGGTTCCCTCCCCCACCAAAAAATACACAAAAAAAAAAAAAAACAAAAAAAAAACATTTTTGTTTATTATTTTTGTTTGTTTTTATTATTATTAATATTTTTTTTTATATTAATTATATATATATATATATATATATATATATATATATATATATATATATATATATATATATATATATATATATATATAAATATATATATATATTATATATATATATATATATATATATATATATATATATATATATATATATATATATATATATATATATATATATATGTTATATATATATAATACAATATTTCCAAATAGAGTTATTCCAATATAAGAGAAATATAAAATTAAAACCTACATTACAAATAAAACAGTTAAATCTAAGACTATATATTTTTTTATATAATGTATAAATAAATTGATTTTAATTTTGTACAAATGCTAAATAATAAAATTTCAACTTATAAAACTATTTTAATTTTAATTAAAAACTATTTTGATGAAAAAGGAAACTTACAAATTTCAACTATTCACATTAAATGATTTTCTATTTTGTGGTAAAGAAAACACAAGTATTTTAAAAAGAAGAAGAGATTTTCTAATCTATATTAAATTTTGAAAGGAGAAATACTATTCAAATCTTTTTTTTGTTAAGACAAATAAGACTCTCAATTAAAAGAAATACTATTCCTTTTTTAATAACATCTTTCCAATAAATAAACTTTTTTTAATCAAAATGATATTCAAAAACAAAGCATGTTAAAGAATGTAAATATATTCTACTAAGTGTATTTTAAAGGAGTACAATATTTTACAAGGCTTCTTTTGCAAAAATTCTCAATACATCATACTTCAAAAATCATGCTAAAATACATAAGAAGACCTCAAAACAAACTCCTTCCCAAGTTGAAAGAAGGTTTTACAAATACAAATGAAATATAAATCTTACAAGTGATTTTTCCAATACAAAAAGGAAGAGGAATTTCATCAAGGAAAAGAATATTATATATATATATATATTTCTTCAAGCCATATCCCAAAAGGGTTACAATGAGGTAATATCCACAAATAAAATGAAGATGACCAAGAGCTCCAACCAACATCCAACTTTGAGATCCAAATGCACATGCCTTCAAGGAATCCAAACAAGGAGAAGAAGCTTGTTTTTCCACCCAACCATAGGCATCATTACATGCCTTCCCAAGGTTGGGATGCATGCTAGCCTCCCCCAAGCCCATGGGAAAGAGGACTACCATCCACAACTTGCACAAGAGTGAGGGTGAACAAACAATGATACATCCACATGAAACACAAGACAAGTATAAACAAGACTCCAAATTTTACAAAGATGAAAAAGAGGAGAACCCAAGTTCTACCTCTAAAACAAATGGGGAAGAGAGAGAAAGTTCTCCAAAAATTGTAACCAACAATAGTTGCATTAAAACAAGATCTCCATGCCCTCCTTATTTCTCCTAATTCATTCAAGCCCTCCTTATTTCTCCTCCCTTTCACCAAATCCTTCTTGGAAGGATTTTCAAACCCCAAAGGGGTTTCCTTACCAAGAATGGGGAAGGAGGTTCAAGCCAAATGAACCAACTTCCCCACCTCAAACCATTTGAGGGGAATAACTAAATCCTACAAGGCTTTCCCATCAAGCCTATGAGGATTGAGAGGGAAAATCCCCTCTCTTCCCCCACAACTCCAAAACTCCATCATGCCATATGATGGAGGGAGCAAAAACAAGTAACAATAAATAAAAATCCACATGCAACAACCACATTTCCAAGTAAACAAATCTAACAACTAGCATGAATACAACACATACAATAAGGCTTAAGAGACCTACCTCAAAGAAAGCTCTCCAAAAAGCTTTCCAACTTCAATCTTTTCCACTTCTTGACTCAAGCAAACTCTAGCTCCAAATCCACAAGCATCCAAGCAAAAGCTCCAAAAAAAAGTTCTCTTCTTTTCCCATGAGGGGAATTTGAAGAGGAGCAAGCAAAAATCCTCACAAATGAGGGGGTGACATGTGTCACCCCTCTCTTCCTTCAAGGTCAAAGATGCCAAAACAAAAGAGAGAAAGGGTAAAATGCCTTTTAGCCCTCTTCTCCCAAATTACCTAAATTGATAACAAAACAAATCTTGTGCAACTTTTAACAAACACACTAATCCATACCCCTTACATGGATGTGACCAAACAAGAGGCAAAAAGGGAGGGAAAACTCCCTCTAGCCTTGGAAATAAGCCCCCTACCTATTAGGTAGGGTCCAAGGGCTCATTTTTATGTTAAGGGAACTCCCAAACTAAAAAGGGGTCCCTAAAAATGCCCAAAATAACCCAATTTCGGGTTTGGAAAATTTGGCACAAGGGTAGAGGGTGTGGGGACCACCCAAGGGTTCACATGTGACCCTAAACCCTTTTGATTAAGTACATCATTAATCTAATTCAAAACTTAATGCAAGTGGGGTCATTAATTCCCCAAAACAAGTTTACAACACAAACTAAACACCCTAAGCAAAATTAATAATTACAAGACATATTACATTACAAATGAGGGTCACCCATGGTGCCCAAAACAATAATTCTAATGCTAAGGCCTCAAGCAATAAACATGGCTAGGACTTAGCCCGTGGGCTGCTTGTGCAAAGTTGCGTAGCTGGCTTGAGTCCCACGTTCTCCTGTGACCTGTCACCTGCACACTCATTGCACACATTAAACACACACTGTCGATAAAATATAAATCAACTACTAAATAAGATATCAATGAATTCTAGACTAACATTTCATCTTTCTGGAATCGAAAGTGCGACAACGTGCACAACTATACATAATTCACCATAAGTTAGTCACAATGATAAAATGACATGTATCCATAGAATCCCAACATGCAACAAACTGAGTATCCATCAATATAACTATGTTCCAAAACAACATCATATCAATTAGTATCCATGACATCATAAGATAATGCAAACAACATAGTAATCAAGCTAAATCGGCGTTATACGCCTAAATGTCCATACATGTCTAGTCTAATCTAATGTAATCAAGTGGTCAATGCGAAAAGGAAGACAAACAGGAGGTCGACATTAGAGGCCAAGGAACTTGTTGAAAGACCTATTGCCTTATTTTCCACAAAATAAGAGTGAATATTATTGCACATGTGTTCACAGTGGTCCCCACAATGGGTGATGTGGAATTGATCAACTTTGGCTAGGTATAAAAGACAATATGTCACATCAACAACAAGAAGACAAATTTGCATGCACATTGAGAAGACTTGCTCATCAAGCAAGGTTTATTATTAGCATTATTCATGACTCTAATAAAAGAGAACAATCAAGCTGCAGTTTGACTGAGTTGTAATCAAGGCTATTAATGCCTCTTTGTATTAGCATGATTATTTTTATTCCTTTATTTATTAATAAATAAAGGGTAAAAATAGGATGCATGGGTGAGTATAGTTTTATTATATTTTTAGGAAGGGTGGGAGGAATAATTTTTCTATATATTGTGTGCAATTGCAAGCACAAGGGGGACTTTTAGACATAGGAGTGCTAAAGAAGATTTTTCCAGTTTTCCCTTTGAATGAGAAGTATATTATGCCTTTCTAATTATTTGCAGTCTTGTGTATGTTCTATTAATCTTGTGAATGTTGAATTCCCTGATTAATCATCTTACCCTATTACAAATTTAGTAATTTTTACATGATATTAATGTGCATGTTTAACTTAGCAATATTGTTGTGATACTTTCCCTTAATACATCAAAGTGTTTGCCTTAATATTCTACAGAAAACTGTTGGCTTGTGCATCAAGAATTCATTCTCATATCAATTGTGCATGTGCTCAGTCAAAGACCTCACATAAGTTTGGTGTATCACCCCATTTTTGAATCCATTTACAGTCATCTTTTACCCTCAAACCCCAAAAATTAGTTTAGGATACATCAATAAGGAACCAGCCTTAATACCAGAGACTCACCTCAAAATAGGTATACCTATAGACCTGATGTGTTTGCATTGTATCTACGAAAGAGAGAGATCAATTTGGAAGATTAGAACACCTACATCCATTTCTCTATAGGGTGCACTTTTGAGAGATAACAGTACTTCATACATAACCTTAGCCTTGTACATTTTTGTTTATTTGCTGGTTTTGGTATTCTACCTTGCTCTATTAATAAAAAATTATATTACATAAAATGAGTGCTTACTGAAGAATTATGGCTACAATTTGTTGACGGAACTGAATTTGTTATCTTTTAAAAACTACATTGGTCTTATCTGGTAATGCTTTGCATAAAAAAATTGGCAGACCTATGATCCTTGTTTAATTACATCTTGCTTTAAATTTTCCCAACTTTTCAAAAGATTGAATCGTGCTCTGCCTATCAACAATCCTTCACATGGTCTATTTTGTGTGGTGGGCTAAAAGTGATCAGCCTAACTATCACGCACATTAGCAACTGACGTTAAATATTTATTTTTCCAAAATAATTGCTAAAACAATGTGTGGCTCATTTGTTGGTGGGTGTACTTGGAGTCACGAGATGTTGCAAGTTTTAATTTTAGTACGAGGTTGTGCTAACATACATGATCATTACGCACAATCGGATAAAAGTATATGTGTTTTATCATTCAGTTTGTATCTTTGAAGCGCTTATTTTCATGAATCTACTTTATCGGGTCATTTTATTTTCAAAATGAACATATAGAACTACTCATTGGTTACAACTTCTTACTAATCTTGCATGCATAGATGGAATGTGTGTTAATACCTTTGTTTTTTGGTTATCAGTTTTATTCTATCCGAAAGGGACATGAATGAAACACCGCATCAAGAAATTAATGAAAAAATAATGGTTCGAGTATGTATTTTTTCTCCATCATCTGCAAAAAACATGAAACTATAATGTGATAGGTTTGTTTTTGTTTTTATCTTGTATTAGTTCAGCGATCTCTAGCTCAATTTTTTTATCATGTTAACACGCTTTATATTATCATGACAATCTGAAGCTCTTTATTTTTTCTTTTGTTGCATAAAAATGTAATTCAAAGAATTCAGTAGAATTCTAAAACATTTGAAATCTCAACTACATAAGCTAAGGTTAGGATCTCGTACAACTTTATTTCATCTATTGTGTTCATTTCATCCTCACCCTCTTTGCATATAATCCTGATTTATGTTATCAACCTAGGGGTTTCTAATTTTTGATGGGTGGACTACTAGATCTGTTGTAATATTGCTTTAGTGAGATGGGTCATGGACTATGCATAATTGATGTGCATGTCAAACTATACAATAGCCAAAGATGGTTATTTCCCTGTTGTTGCATGGTGGACATTTCTATTAGACTTTACTAACAAAAAATGAATTTGTAAAGCCCTAAGATATTTGATGTCTTGAAGAAAGTAACTGTGTTTTTCATAATATTATTAATGGTTGGTCGTAACTACCTTGATTGCCTACAGTTGTTTATATTTATTTGACACTTATTGACATTGTGCTTTAATTATTCACACAATTTATGCTTCATCCATTTCAAAGTAATGTTATTTTTAATGGTGTGCCTCAAGTTGGTGCTCTCAAAGATCCAAGTATTTGGCATCCACCCCTATTTTAACATTGGCTGCAATAAATACAATAAGAAACCTATGCATCTTTGGTATGGACAATGGATCTCTATCTTACTCGTTCCTTGTCCCATGTCCATTTCATTGATCTGCCTCCACTATTTTCATATTGTTATTTTCTCCATTTTTCCTTGCAAATTTGTCTTGTTTCTGATTTGCAATAATTTATGTGTAATTACCATAGGGAATGGAGGGTGTGCTTGATAAATATGTGTTGTTCTGAGAAGGCCCTCCCTGATATATCTACGTGTTGAATGATTAGGACACAATACCTTCATGAAGCTGAGAACAAAAAGGTGTACTTCATGTCCCAATGTAACCAGTTTTCTAGAGATTAAAAAAATAGTCATGCACTGTGAATTCCATGGAAAAATTTGTCTCATATACTCCACATTCATAAACTTGTAATAATTTGAAATCATGTTAAGGGATGTTGAAAACCTTGCGCAAACACCGCATCCTATATAATTTCCTTGTTATTTCAATGGTCTCCAACTTTCATGCTCTCTTAAATAAATTCAAACTGTCTGAAGCAATGAAAATTATTATGTCTAAGGAATGAAAAATTTCTATTTGCATTTCAATTTATCCTCTCCTTAAAATGATCTTTTTCATTTGTAATGAAGTGCAAATTCAACTCCACTGCAAATTAACTAGAATGCTAAATGTTGTTGCATCCTCAAGCATATTTCCCTCTTGCAGTCATTGCAGTTGCCCTGCCTTCATGTGCATTGCTTGCACTATTGCACTCCCAATCCATATCATCCTTCAATACCCCTACACCAAAAAAACATTATTTTGCATAATAACTCTATGGATTAGTGAAAAAACTCTCTAGACACATTTTTTCCCCTGCCAGTCCATGATCCACTAAGAGGAGGCTCCCACTCTTATGGACTATCAAAATCACTATCTCCATTCCTTTACTCTTTCCCATTTCCGGTGGCTTTATTGTCATGTTGTGGAGGCTCTGGTAGCATAGGGGGTTTATAAATATGCACCATTCCTCTCTTTCTAAAAGGATGGCATAGTTTTGGTCAGAGTGCATAATATTGTGGTGGTCACTTGGTCAAGTCAAGGGCTTACATATGCTTGTTACTACGTTCCAAGCCGTAAGCTATTTTAGGTGTTTGGTGAACTCATGGCATTAGGAAGCACTTTTGCAACAGGAATGATGAGAAGTGGAACCAGAATCCTCATTCCAAGAACTATGGAACCAAAAAGTAGTGTTGCAATAGCGACATCCTTTTCTCTAGGTAAGGAAATGAAACGACCATTTCTAGGTGGATTTCGGCTTTGTAAGGGTTTTGCGATGTCAATTTTTTTGGGGGTTTTCTTATTCTATTAAAATATGAGAATAGTTTGTAATATGATGTTCATAAGGGATAGCTTTGTAACACATGGGGATTTATGTCACGCTTTGGCTGAATAAAGCACCTGCAATTCATGATATGTTCGTTTACATACTCCAACACTTACATTCAGAACTCATGGTTGATATGCTCTCATTTCTTTGTAAATATAAATTCTTGCAATGTTTCCTCTAGCGAGCCGACAACAAAAAACAAAAGATTTCTTCACTTTTCAAATCGATTGATCCTCTATTTGGTCTCCACATCAGCTCACTACATTTTCCAAATTGTCTTATCACTTACATTCACTCAAATTTCATATACCCCTTCTAACAAAGTTTTCAATATTAATGCATTTATGAGCTTCTTTCCAATTACCAACAACTCTTGTACCTTCGACTAGCCAACTCCACTTCTTTCTTTACTATTCTACTCCAGTTTTGGTTCTCCCTATTCTTCCCTTTCGGCGTTCACATTGCATTGCTCGTGTGCGATTACTAGTTAATCTAAACTAGCAATCTCACATATGTGTATTGTAATGGAGATGCCAAAAGGGATTTGATGAAGAAGTTAAATTTTATAGAGTGAAACATTATAGGAAGAAATAAGGGTAATGAATAAAGGGGTGAGAGAGGAGGATTCCAGGTGTAGGGATAATGTTTGGAGGAATGAAAGTGAAACTATTCTTTCTTACGACAAGACATATATGAACCACATGGAATTTTTGTCAATAGTTTGATGGAGAAAGGGGTTGTGATGCAAATATTGTTGAGAGTAGTACTTTGGAGATATCTTGGAAAACACAACCATGTCAATCAATGCCCTCAATGTCAATGGTTATTTTTTGCAATGTCAATTTGTATGTTTTATGGGTAGTTAGAACACCTAATAATATCAAGGGAATTCACTTTTGTGGGTCATGGAACATATTAGATCTAGTGGCATGTTGAGGGAAATTAGAATCTCATGTCAAGCCAATATAGTTGAATTGGATAACCACAAAATATGGCCATTATAGACCATCATTTTAGGCCATTCTCTATGTTGTCTCTGACAACAAAAAATATCATCCACAAGATTTTTCCTTGAGAGTTTATAGTTCACAATACCTTCTCAAAGATCTCATGATCAATGTCGAGGAGGACATTGTAGGTTTCACTTTGAGACCCACATCAGTTCTCAAATGAGAGAATTTAGTTACAATCATTGTGTGGTGCTATAAAATGTGGTAGCCTATAAAAACATAAAATAAGGGACTTTTCACGCATGGAGATGTAGTTCTCACTCCTCTTTGACATTTTTTTATCTTGATATTTATACTATTGGACTGATGTTCAGACATTTTATTATGATACATTGATTAGTAGATGATAGATTATACTGATATGTGGATTATTGACACTATGATGTTTATGTTTTATCATGATGCACTAGATAGTGATGTTAGACAGTTAGATGCATGTTGATTTTCATGATGTAGATTTTATACTGACATGTTATGTTTTTGAGATGTTGGAATATAATTGTAATCTCATGGATGTTAGGGTTAGATTTTGACATATTGATGGATAATAGAATTGTTAAATGTTGAATGATGAATATGGAGTTTTATATATATATATATGATTTCTCAATGTTGTTAATACAACCGAAAGGCCGAGAGGTATTTGTTGTGTGTAATACTTTTATCACAAACATTGAAGGGGATAGGGGACCAACCACGGAAGGATGTTAAGCATTGAGCAACGAGGCCAAATTGACAACTTGTGTAATGTTGTTTTGTGTTGTGTCTTGCTTGTCTAGTTTGGAGGTCACCCATGGGGGTGATTTCACATATGTGGCCATGGGGTGGATTGTGTCCCTTTCATTAATTTTTGTATGTGTTTATTTATGTTTTGTGTATTTAAATTTGGAAAAATTGTCACTTTATTAGCATGTGTAAATGTGTGTTTATTAGACTTAAACCTTCTTTTTTAGTTTAACCAAAGTAGAGATGTGACTTATAGTGATAATGTAATCTTGTGTTCCTTGTGAAAGAATAATTTGTGTTGATTTGGGAGTATTTTACTCCACCCCAAGTTAAAAATTAGGATTTTGACTTTGGGGCATATTTGGAGACTTGTGGGATAAGCAAGACTTGTCTCATACCTCTTAATTTGACCCAAAAACCTTACCTATGGGTTGGTAAACTTAATTTTGACTTCTTTGTCCATTTTTAACTGTAGGAGAAGGAAAATCATTTCACTTTCTTTCTAATCTAATTTATTTTTGTCCCTTGAAAGCTTGGTGTGCAAGTTTTGAACCATGTGGGTTATCACAGTCCTTGCTTATGCATTAATGTTTCTTGGTTTTAATGTTATTGACTTAAGTGTGAGGATGGGGGATGATGAAGTGGAATATTACATGGAGCCACATCATCATCCTCACTACCCAATTCTATTTATTTGTGACTTTTCGTTGGAATGGGGGTTACTTGTTATTTTTGTTTCTTGTGCACTTCTGGATTTGGGAGCTTTTGGAGTGCTTGGCTTGGATTTAAAGAGGCTTGTGAAGGTTATTCTTGGATCTTGATGGAGAGGTAGGCTCTCCACACTTTTATTATTATGTTACTTTGTTGTTGTAAGCAATGTTGTGTTTGTTAAAAGTATTTTTGTCTTATGATGGTGTTGTGTGGGTTGGTTGAGTAGTTGGCCTTAGTTGGGTGTGTTGAGAAGGGATTATGAGACCATTGGGGAGGGAAAAGGGAGTTTATGTGAGGCATGAAAATTGGTGGTAGTGTGATGGGAGTCTTTCCTATGTGAAGAGAAAAGGGATTCATGGATTTGTTGATTGTTGCAAGGGAGAGATAAGAAATTAGGTGATTATTTTGTGCACTTGGAGGCTTAGGGAAAGACTCCCACTTCACTGGCAGGCATAACAAGGTGGTATCTCATATCCCTTGCTCTACTTGGTTTTATCCTTAGACCTATGTTTTGATGTGTATGTGTAAACTTGTTGGTTATGTGATCTTGGTGGAGTTGTTTGTCTTGTATGTGTGTTTTGTTGAGAAGCCTCTTTGTGATAGTTGTTAATGTTGCTCAGTGCCCTTCATGGTTCCTTGGTTGGGACTCAGGGGCCATTAAGGGAATGGATTCTTCCCTTAATGGATTTAAGGTTTGGTGGAGAGTGTTGCCTACTCCCCATCCCTTTTTGTGATCCCATTGTGAAGATGAAGAATTCCTAAGTTGGAGCTACCTTTGTGGAGAAGGCATATATTTTTGAAGACTTGAAAGTTGGTTGTGGATATCCTTGTTGTGATCTATTTTCAAATTCATAATTCCCACTCAGTGGATGCCTTGTAAAATTATAAAATTGTGAGAAAGTTGTTGTATTATTTTGGAGCCTTTCTATGTTATAAACTTCTTTAAGAGTTTTGTGGGAGAAAATTATCAAGATTGTATTGTTTTGAAGAAAAAGGGAGTTTTTATTGAATAAGTATGGAATGGATATACCCTTCTTAATTTCAAAATATTGTAATGTTGTAGGTTGATGTACCCTCTTTTCCAAAGTAGTTAATATACATTTATATTCCAAGATATTGTAATGTGTTAGACTCTATTTTGAAAGGAACAAGTATTTTGTTGATTTGTCTTGTTTTTATAATGGAATGATTTCTTTGTTTCCTTAAAAGGGAGTAAATAGAAGGGCTTAAACTTTACATGTATTACTAAACTAGTTGTAGGGGACTAGTTGTTAAAATTCTAGTTTGAATGGAAGCCTTTGTTTCTCCTCATTGTCACTTGTTTTGTAAGTTGTGTAAGGAAACTTATTTTGGCCTAACCTCACATTTGGTGAATTTTTACAAAACAAAAATATACATAAATTCACAACTTCTACTTAAATACAATTGCAAGTAAGTAATTGTGTAGACTTTGTATGCAAATCTTCCCTATTCATATTAGTCTAACTTTGACCTACTTTAACCAATAAGGAGAAATTTAAATAACATAGATTATTCAAATATTATTTTTCTTTTCATAATTTTTTCTAATAATTTTACCATTCTAATAGTTTTGTTAGCTTTGAAATATTAAGAATGATAAATACATATTAATATATATATTTAATAATATTATTAATTAATATTATTATTATTAAATATTATTAGTATTATTATTATTATTAATTAAAATTTATATATAATTAATTTAAAACTCCCACACTTGTTGACTTAAAACAAATCATGTCAAATAATCAAGATAGTGTGAAGTATATGGGGAATTCCAAGTGGAGTTACATTGATTTGAAAATCGCGCATGCGGGCTGCACTGCGTCTGCTAAAAGTTGGATACAAGGCTCCACGGAAACCGAAGACAGTAGTAATGTGATTGATGATAGGGAGCGGGCTAACAAAAAGGCCGTTATTCCCACATGTGATTTTCTGTAGGCTCAGATCAGCAGGCACGCAGATGTTCATGGGAAAAGCAACGGCTATCATTTCCAACATTGTGCGGATTACAACAAAGTGAAAAAGTGATTGGCTTCAGCGCTCACGGGGATTTGGGAATTTGTTGAAAACATTTAAGCATAGTGAAGATGGGGGGTCCCCCTTGCCAAATTGAGCCTAGTGCGGACCCGGACTGGAAGGATAATATTGAGCTATGGAGCATTCTTAGCAAGGGTGGCATCACCAACTTCATGGAGAAGGTTCAGGGGCATGATCAAAGCATCTCAGTGCGTTTTACGAAGGATTGGAAGGAGTGGACTGTGGAATATGGGGGGCAGAATATCTTGGCCAACGAGGAAATTATTGCTGAAGTGACCGGCCTTGGCTTGGAGGGCTACCTTTTTTTAACAAAAGGGTCGACAGAGATGTTGAAGAGAGGAGATTTGTGGAGGGATCTGAGAAGCTGATCTACGTTACAGCGGGCCTGCTTGTTAGCTTGATCCCTCCACCTTATGATGAGGTTACTCGCATGATGATACGGTTCATTTCCTTGGAAGGAAGGTTTGTCACTGTACCTGTTAAGCATCTTATCTTTCTTAACCACTTCGTAGGAATCGCATGGTTTGTTTCCCCCATTACTTGCTGAACTCTCTTGAGCGCTCCATTTTAGATTTTCAAAACCATACGGGTGGTTCCTTTACACCAGGGGATTATTTTACTGCTGCATAAATGATGTCTTCTTAAGTATCCTGGTCTCCCATCCTCTCCTAGCTCGGTCCCCCTCTGTCGGGTTCTGCTGCTACTGCTAGCCCTGTTTCTCCATTCTCTCCTCGCCACCGCCACTTCTTGTCACCCCCTTTCGGCCATCCAGGCTTCTTCTTCTATTCCCCTACTACGCCTTCGCCCCCACTTCACCTCCACCTCGGCCGGGCCGATTACGGGGCTTCTAGAAAGCTTAACCTTGAGACTCTTGCTGTGGGGAAGGGTCCTCATGAAATTGAAATTGCACATGACCTACTAAATATTAGCAGTGCCAGTCCCAGGATGTGCATATGGAAAGCTCTTCAAAAAGGCTGGAAGCCTTAGAGGCTGATATGAAACTGTTGAAGGATGAGGTTAAGAACTTGGCAAAACAGAAAGGTAAGAGGAAGAAGGAGGAGGAGGTGGATATTGATAACAGCCAGATTGATGATATCTACAAGAAGCTGAACTCCTTAGACTCCCATTTAGGGAAGGCCAAAACTCGTCATGATTACAATATGGCCATCTTTAGTGTGATTGAGGAGTTCATTGAGCAACATGTCAAAAGTGTCTCCAATCTCAGCGGAGTTCCGGCAACACTTTGGGGCAATGATAAGGAAAGCAAAAGGACCATTGATCAGCTGGATAAGACTGACGCTACCCACATGACAACTTTGGGTATGTTCAAATCCTGGAAGAATATCAAGACCAGCATCGACAAAGCTGCCAAGAAGTAGTTGTAGATGCTTTAGTTGTTCTTGTCTGTTTTTATGTTGTTTTTTTGCGGTCTCTCTACTACTTTTTTGCAGTGTTTTTGTTGTTTTGTCTTGTTTGGGTAGCTGTTTTTGGCTACTTTGGGCTTCATTGTCACATTTGGATTCTGATCCTTTTTTCTCTAGTTTTCATTCCTATTCTGGCTCCTAGGCCATCTTTTGTACTCAAGGGTATAGTCCCTTTCAAAAAACTATTTGCCAATAATAATAAAAAAATTTATATATTTTAATAAATGTAGTTTAATAAATAAAAGTTTTATAAACAAACTTTTGTTTAGCCTATATGGTGTGAAAGTTAGAAAGGAAATGGGTGGGGAGGGTTCAACGACCCCACCCCACCCCACCCCATAGTTATATGAAGTACGGGGTGGGGTCACCGACCCCTCCCCACCCCCATTGCAAAATAAATACGGTGGGGTGAATCCCCCACAAAACCCTTCAATAAATCATTACGGTGGGGCCGATTCCCCACCAAAACTATAAACTTTCTCCTTGTTGTGTTGTTAGGAATTAGAGAACAAATATGCGGAAACAATTCCTCAAATCACAGTAGTAGGAAACTATATAGCAGAAGTATACATGTAGAAATATAACAACATAAATAAATAATGCACAAAAGAAGACAAGACAAGATTTAACGTGGTTCACCCAATGTGGGCTACATCCACCAAGAACTTGCTCAAATTTTATTATCAACAAGATTAAAACAAATATCACAGTCTTCTCTCAGTTATGAACTCACAACATAATTCCAAAGATGCTAAACCACATCTAAACCACAATTGACACCCAATTGCTTAAACTTGATCACTCTTGATCACCTCTTGATCACTAAGACTCAAGACCTCTTGAACACACAAGATATCTTCAAGATACCCTAACACCTCTATTTATAGGATTACAATCCTTTAAGGAGTCCAAAATCGACCCTCAAAGTTTGAAATTCATGACCTTTCATCTTCCCACGGCTAGAAAAGAAATAGTCATGACCTTTCATATTCCCAATTCAAACTCCACACTTTAATACTAATTTGAGAAGACCAAAAACAGGCTCCACACCCCAACAATCTCCCACTTGGAGATTGTTCCCTTGAGAAAAGTTCTCAACCCTTCATTATCAATCATGAAGGCCAATCAAAGTTGAACACAACATCAAATTCTCCCTTCAGGATTGCCTTGGTCATCATATCCAGTAGGATTCGAAGTAGTATGAATCTTTTCCAACTTCAACTTATCTTCTTCCAAAGCTGCCCTGATGAAATGATATCTCAACTGAATGTGCTTTGTCCTAGAGTGAAAAGCAGAGTTCTTCACTAAATGAATAACGCTCTGACTATCACTGTGTAGTCTCCCAACTTCCTGCTTATGACCCAACTCATCAAGAAAATGTTGTAGCCAAATCATCTCCTTGCTTACCTCTCGTGGCGAAACATACTTAGCCTTTGTGGTTGAAATCTAACTCACTGTTATACTACCAACCATAAATACATAACCTACCGTGCTCCTCCTGTTGTCCAAATATCCTACCATGTTTGAATCTATATAACCACGCAATGTAGTGTCTAATCCACTGAAACACAATGTTGCTCCCATGGACCCTCTCAAATACCGAAGGATCCACTCCATTTCTTTCTAGTTCTCTCTAATTTGGATCACTCATAAACCTACTCACTTGCTCCCCTTTGCATGGGCAATGTCATGCCTAGTGCATACCATAGCATACATCAAGCTACCAACCGTTAATGAGTATGGTACCCTGGAAATCTTGATTTTATCCTCCTCAGTCTTGGGAATCTACTCCTTTGATAATTTAAAGTGACCTACCAAAGGGGTACAAACCGGTTTAGCATCTTGCATACTAAACCTCTCCATGACCTTCTTTATGTACTCTTTTTGAGATAACACCAGCTTCCATTCTTTCATGTTCCAAGTTATTATCATACCAAGAATCTATTTTTCTACCCCCAAATCCTTCATAGCAAAGGAGTAACCTAGCTACTTCTTGAGTACCTTTATTTCTGCATGTTTTCCACACAACAAGCATATCATCCACATACTGGCACAAAATAATATAACTACCATCAAGAAAATTCTTGATGTACATGCAATGGTCTGAGTGACACTGGAGTAACCCTGCTCCTACATAAAACTATCAAACTTCTTGTACCACTATCGTGGAGCTTATTTCAGGCCATACAAGCTCTTCTTCAATTTGCACACTAACCTCTCCTTCCCTTTGACCTCATAACCATGTGGCTGCTACATATACAATTCCTCCTCCAACTCACCATGAAGGAATGTAGTCTTCACATCCAACTACTCTAAGTGTAGGTCTTCTACTGCTACTAAACCAAGAATAGTTCTAATAGAAGTAATTTTAACAACATGAGAAAAAATTTCATCAAATTCTATACCTTTCTTCTGTGCAAATCCCTTGACCACCAAGGGCCTTGTATCTTTTCGCCTCCATCTTCCTCTTTGATTCTGTACACCCACTTGTTCTGCAATGCTCTCTTGCCCTCGAGTAGCTCCACCAGATCCCAAGTTTGGTTTTCCATAAGAGATCTATGCTCTTCATCCATGGCCTACTCCCACTTCTTCCTAGCATCCACCTGCAATGCTTCCTCAAAGCACTCTGGCTCTCCACTGTTAGTGAGAAATAAATAATTCAAATATGGAGTAAATCATTCAAGTTCCCTTCTTACCCTAGAAGACCTTCTCACCTCAGGAGTTTGGGGTTCCTGATGAGTAGGTTCATGAACTAGTTATGCCGAAACATGTTGCACCTGAACCAGCCCCTTGGACACCTTGTTGTCTGCAATGTCCTCTAACATTGTGTATTCTTTCTTTGATTCCTCTTTCTGTTCCTACAACTGATCTTTATACATGACTTTTTTCATTAAAGACAATATCTCTAGACTGAAATATTTTCTTTTCCTTAAGACTCCAAACATGGAAACCAAAGTCATCCTCACCATATCCAACAAAGGTACATTTCTCATACTTAGCCTCTAACTTGTTCCTATCATCTTTATCAATGTGAAAAAATACCTCACATCCAAATACTCTAAGAAATGAGTAATCAATTTTCTTACCAAACCAAGCCTTCTCAGGTGTATCTTCATCTAAATCCATAGAGGGTCCTCTGTTAATAAGATAAATAGATGTGCTCACTACTTCCACCCAAAACATGAGTGGAAGCCCCACATGTAACCTCATGCACCCATCATGTTCCAAGATTGTCCTATTCATTCTCTCTGACACTCCATTTTCCTATGGATTATTTAGAACCATTCTTTACTTGTAGATCCCATTTATCGAACAATAATCAAGAAATTCAATACTGCAATACTCCCCTCCATTATCCGACTTGATACATTTCAACTTGAGACATGTTTCATTATCAACCAAGGCTTTCCATCTTTTGAAGGTTTCAAACACATCAGATTTCTTTCTAATGCAATATACCCAATTTTTTCTAGTTGCATCATCAATAAAAGTTACATAATAACATGAACCACTAATAGAGTTTACCTTAGCTAGCCCCCATACATATGTATGCACTAAATCCAACTTACCCTCCTTCTTGGTAGGTCCAACCTTGAGGAATCTCACCCGCTTCTATTTTCCATAAAAATAGTCCTCACAAAAGTCTAAATCTAACTCCTTTAATCAGAACCTGTCCTTTATAATCTGCATGCCTTTTTGACTCATATGACCGAGTCTCTAGTGCCACAAAGTTACATCTCCATCTATAGAAACTAAATTACAATAATTAGCGCCCTTTGGTTAAATACAAAGTACTAATTTTCTTACCTCTTGCAACCATAAGAACTCCCTTGGTAACTTTCTAAGAATCCTTTGTAAACCGACTGCACTGACCATCACTTCCCAGTTGACCGCTGATATCAAGTTCCACCTCAACTTAGGCACATGCCCGACATCCTTAAGTAGCCATGTGTTCTCATTCGCATTTTCACCGAACACAACCTTTCCTACCATTCTACATGGTTCATCATCACCAAGATATACATGTCTATAATCTCCTTGAGCAAAATTAGTAAAGTAATGTCTATGTGGGGTGGCATTGAAAGAAGCCCCTAAATCTAACACCCAAGACTCAACAATACTATCTAAATAAATAATTAAGGCATCCTGACAAACATCACATGCTGCCACATTTACCTCTTTAGTTTCCTCCTTGTTCTTCTTATCCTGAAGAGCCCAACAATCTTTCTTAGGACAACCAACCTTCCCATAGTGCCAACATTCTAACTTACTCTTGGAATTTGACCTTCTGCGATCATTCAACTTCCCACAGTTACCTTTCCCTCTATTCTTTTATCTCCCTCTGCTCTCCACCATCAAAGTGTTTCCATAAGTAGAAGAATATTTGGTGCTCTTCCTTCACATTTCCTCACTTAGGATCACACCTATTACATCCTCAAACTTTAGCTTTGAATTATTAGAGACTAAATTACTTACAATCATAACCAAGTTATCCCACTATCTCTAAGAAGTACAAAAAATCAACAAATCCATGACCTCATCATCACAGTAAACTTTTACCGAGTTTAACATACTCACAACCATATTAAATTCATTCAAATTAACAACAATAGAAACATTCTCAGACATCTTCATATTAAATAACTTTTTCATCAAAAATATTTTATTAGAGGAAGAGGGTTTTTCATATAACTTCCCAACACACTCATGAGACCTTTCGTGGTCTTCTCCTGCGATATGTTGAAAGCAACCAAAGATGCAAGGCATAACCGAATTGCCCCGAGTGCCTTTCTATCTAACAACTCCCAATCCTCATCCGACATGGCTATAGGTTTCTTTACTTTTCTAGCCAAAGGAACATGGAGGTCCTTTTGATATAAGTAATCCTCCATTTGCATCTTCCACAAACCAAATTTCTGCCCATTGAACTTCTCAACCCTTGATTTTCCCTCATCCGCCATAGCTCCCACTCAAGCTAAACTTTCCCTGTGATTTACCACTTCAGCAAAAAACCACCAAAGCTCTGATACTAGTTGTTAGGAATTAGAGAACAAATATGTGGAAACAATTCCTCAAATCACAATAGTAGGAAACTATATAGCAGAAGTATACATGCAGAAATATAACAACATAAATAAATAATGCACAAAAGAAGACAAGACAAGATTTAACGCGGTTCACCCAATGTGGGCTACATCCACCAAGAACTTGCTCAGATTTTATTATCAACAAGAGTAAAACAACTCTCACAGTCTTCTCTCAGTTATGAACTCACAACAAAATTTCAAAGATGCTAAACCATAATTAACACCCAATTTCTTAACCTTGATCACCTCTTGAACACACAAGATATCTTCAAGATACCCTAACACCTCTATTTATTGGATTACAATCCTTTAAGAAGTCCAAAATTTAACCCTAGAAGTTTGAAATTCATGACCTTTCATCTTCCCACGGCTGGAAAAGAAACTGTCATGACCTTTCATCTTCCCATGGTTGGAAAAGATACGGTCATGACCTTTCATCTTCCTAATTAAATCTCCACACTTCAATACGGATTTGAGAAGACCGAAAAGAGGCTCCACACCCCAACATGTGCGCGGCTTACCATCTGTGGGAACAAAGTTATAATCCGCGCCATGTCCATGTCTTTTTTTTTATTTATTAATATTATATATATATATATATATATATATATATATATATATGTATGTATGTATGTATGTATATGTATATGTATGTATTTTCGGGTTTATATCAAATTAATATATGGTATATAAATATATTTATACATATATGTATATACACACAAGTATGTATGTATGTATGTATGTATAAATGTACACACACACACACACATACATGTGTATATTCTTAGTGAGAGTATTCACAATAGAAAAGAAATGTAACTTTAAACAAAATGGATCTATAAAAAAATAATACCCAAATGGGTAATTTTGGGAAATATATTGCTCTCAATAAATGAATATTAGAAATTACAACAAAACCCTTGAATAGGGTAGAATAGTCTTTGAGAAATAAAATAATATGGGTTTGGGGATGTGTATATCCATCCCCAAGCTTGCAACCTCCTTCATCCATGGCTTCCTCCTCTTCCTTCATCCTTTAACCTACAAAACAAAAACAAAGAATGAATGAAATGAACAAAAGAGAGAAGAATAAAAGACTCCCTTAAGGATTTTTAGGTTTAGTTTGAATTTCCCCATCCTATGGTCCATATTGTTTTCATCCAAGGGCCAAGATTGTCCCCTACAATAGTTAGGTGGGGGTAGGTGAGGTGATCATTTGATCACATGGGTCTCCTTTTTGAAAGGGGCCACTAGTGTGTGTTGAAAGTAATTAATTTTATTGTCTTTTTATCCTTGAATTAAATTAAATAAACTCTACCCTTATTAGTTTAGTTTACTTTTGCAATGGAGAATTAATTAATTAGCTTAGTATAAATGAAAGAGCTATTTTGACTTGAACTTTAATTATTTAATTTTGCATGACCTTAGGAACCTAGGTATTAAATTTATTTAGGATTAATGGAATGAAATATTTTAAACTCAACTATAGATTTAATCAATTCTCTTATTTAATATTATTATTTATTTAATGTTGCGATGGTGGTAGATAACCCTGGGTTTTAGTTAAGTGTTGCATTCGACCTTTAACAAAAAAAAAAAATAAAATTATCCCATAATTTTTCTATTATAATATTTGTTTGGCTTCGGGTTTCGTGTGCGAAAATTGGCGGGCATCATAGCAAGTCTCTATACTAAAGGTGTGTGACATGAATGGTAGTGAATGGGTTGTACATGGATAAACAAATGAATTTTATCTGCTACTATCTGTACCACTCAAAAAAATTGGCATTATATGGTGTAGTCATAAAGGAAAGGGTTTTACCCAATAGTCTCTTTATTTCCATTTTTGGGGCCTTCAAATGATTCAAGTGAGATACTCATTTAATGGTGTATTTTTTACTTGCATGCCACTATAATTGATATTTTGTAATGTATATGATGTGTGAATTTTGTAGGTAAAGTATAAAGGCAAGATAAGGTGAATCAACCTCATGAATCCCACTATATATTTTAATGAACTCAAATGCAAAAATTACAATGTATTGGAGCTCAATTTTGATTCCCGTGTGGAAACCCTAAAATATACAGATGAATATGGTGAATTTATATGTTTGGGAAAATAATAATACCTCAATGAAGCTATTAGGCATGTGTTAAACCCTTTCTGGGTAGAGGTATCAATAGAAAAAAAGGCATCCATGATTGGGGACCCTTTCTAGGTAGAGGTATCAACAGAACCAAAAGGTATCCATAATTGGGAAACCTTTTGTGAAAACAATGTTTTACCTATGAAGCCATGTGGATGGTGAAAATTCATTTGTAATTAATGCATTCGTGAATTAAATGTATGCTAGAGAATTAAAAATTATCACGTCTAAACTGTAATCGAAGAAGCAAAAAATACTCCACTTTCACCATATTCAAGGTGTGATGTCCACGTGACAAGAACAACATGGAAAAGACAACATGGGAGAGATTTAATGGTAGAAAATGGTGGAAGATATGATGAAAAACGTAAGGTTGATCAAACTGGACACTTATACGTTGTGGATAGAGAAGTGATGATCATTTTACAAAACATACAAATCTTGAATAATAATCCACCACGTGTATGATACTGATAGGGTCATGCGTAAATGACCAATTGAATCCTAATTGCTCTCATTTTTTACACATTTCAAAGTTATTTCCCTTCAATCTGATTTGGAATACACCTCTCATCATAATAAATTTTGAATTCCTCAAAGTGTAATTTTTGTTGTTGTTGGGTGGTATCCACGATAGTCAATAGTCAAAATTATGAACTTATAAAGAGTGTTTATCATGTTTTACAAATTTTAAATATAGGTAATCAAGTGTCTATTAATGGAAGTGCACAAATTTTCATGACAAAAATAATATCTATTAAAACTAAAATATTATATCCCAACAAAACTAAATGTCAAGATTATTGTAATTTAAATGTAAAATATTAAACTCCAATCAAACAATAAAAGTTGGTTTGATAAATATTAATATTATTATATTGTGTTTATTGATATATTTACACCATTTAAATTTCTGAAAGTGCATTTTTAAAAATCAAAGATAAAGAAACCCAACTTTACGACAAGCATGATTGGTTTTATTTCAGAGTCCATATTTTGTGGCTTTCACGTGGTAAGAGATAAGTATTGATAAGAATATGTAAAAATCTCACCAACTGTCTAGCATAAGACCCGAGGTTGCTTTTTGTCAAATATTCATGGGCATAGATTCTAAGGTATTAAAACTAGCAATTGCACCATAAGTGTGCAACAAGAATGCCGATACGCACACACACAAGAGAGGTTGACATTGGGGGAAGTGATGAAGAAGTGTATGTTGAAGAGAGTGAAATGTCATCTATGAAATGAAAAAAAATGAGATAAGAGAATAATAAATGGAGTGTTCCCATAAAACACATAGTGTATTCAATAGTAGAGCAATTATACAAAAAAAGAAAATACATCTATGGAAAGAGGAAAAAAATATGCGGAAGATAATAAATGTCACCATTGCAGTGTAACTTCATTAATTGGAAACAATTATTTGAATATGTACAATATGATATTGCAATGTGACCACAACATAGCTAAGCAAATGGGTAAGGATAATCTGAAATGATCCATGTGCTTAAAGAAGGGAATTGTCATTCAATTTGCAGTTATTGAGAAATAAAAAAAAACTTTGAATCCAATGGAGAAATTTTATTGTTTAAGATCTTGAAAGATAAATTTAGTTTGTGTGACCCGTGTATTAGATTTCCATAGAATGCAAGAAAATCAAAAAATCTTGATGTTTAGCAAATCACCTACACAATGTTGGCATCTCTAAGGAATTATAGTTCATGATGGAAGAACCTGAAATTGATGCCAAAGAAAGAGTGATAGAAAAAATCAGAGCAATGAGGAACTCAATCTCCATAGTGTTCACCGTGGGTAATAGATGTCCACCTGTAAAAATAAAATACAGAGAAAACCACAATTGGGTGCCTTTGAAAAAGTGAAATGGTTATGCAAATCTAAGAGAGCATATGTAAACACAAAAAAATAGCCAATAAAGTATATCTAAACCATTGAACAATAGATCTTTCACACAAAACTCTCCATTATTTTTTGTTTAGGAAAAATCCCCACTGCACAACAAAATGATAAGAGGGATTGCAAATTGGTTTAATCTACATACTTGTTAATGTTTACATCTATTAAGCGTCACTTATGATTTTTTATCTTTATTAGATGCAAATTCAATCTTTAGCAAATTTTGTAATGCACATTGTTGCATGAATATAAAAAAAATGGATTACAATGTGTCCATTTCCATAATTTCTTATTATAAAGGTAAATAATCTAGTTTAATTTGCATACTCACCTGTTTATGTTTACAACCATCAAGCACCATTTGTGATATTTGATCTTGGTGTGTATTTGGTATAATTATATCATAATTTTCCCTAGGAGTTATCCACATCCTACCAAAATATAAAAGCACATTACATTAAACAAAGATATTATTTGTTTGAAAATCAACGGGAGTTCAAAAAAATTGTTTTTATTTATTTTGAAATCCATAAGGTTTTTTTATTTAATAAGTTTCATTCTATGTTGAAATTTTGTACAAAAAAATTCAAGGGAATGTAAACAATGGCCCAACAAATAGACAATAATTGTAACTATATTTATTGACACTTTGTTATGAAATCACATGAACTCTACATGCTAAAGCATTTATCATGCCCACACACTCCTTTCATTTGTGCTTTAAAATTTTCATGATTCAAGGCTTTTACATCACCCAAACAATAGTGACAAATATAATGTGCAAGGTTTAAGGCAATGTGTTGTGTAATGAACTTCGAACTGGCGAATGTAGCTTATAAAACCCAAATGCATAGCTTGAAACGCTATAAGCATCAAGTTTTCTATAAGCAATTCCATAACCAAAAAATAAATGATTTTTCAACTTGTTTATGAATATAATAGGCAGATTTTGAGAACCTACCAGAGACAAAGATATTCAAGTGTATAGAATTTCAAGCCCATAGGATAACAATGAAGCACACGGGATAACAATGAATTGTCAGAGATAAGAAAAATTTCAATTATTCACCCTTAAAGGAGACCACGTGATGATGTCAACATGGACACATACATCCAGAAAAAGGAAAAACACACAATCATATTAACAACAATGAAAAACCCATATAATAGGCACCCATACTGATATCTAAAACCCATACAACCAAATTATTTTAATGGATGGGATAACTGGGTTGTTTATGTCATCCTAGTGAAGTATTTCTACTTGAGTTTGATAAATAAAATCTCATTGAAATATTTACAAATCCTATTGAAAGGCCATCTATAGGTAAAACTAGAAGCTCCATAAAAGAATCTTTGGTTTCTTCTAAACCAGATTTTACAAATTTTCTAATATTTATTTTAATTTTAAGATGAAGGATTTTCTTGTGTAATTTATTTAAAGTGTGTTTATTTTTCTTTGGAGTGACTTGAATATAACATTATGGTGTTGTGTCCCACTTTTTGTCCCGAAAATGTGAGCCAAAATGGGGAAGGCACGTTTTCCAAGGAGGGTTCGCGCGAACAGAGTCTTCGCGCGAACCAGTTTCGCGCGAACAGACACGTAAGCCATTTTTTTGCCACGTGGTGCAATTGAACATGTTCGCGCGAACACTCTGTTCGCGCGAACCCTATTCGCGCGAATGCGGTTCGCGCGAACACCCCTGTATGTATATTGGAGGCTCTGCGGAGGAAATCATTTTCCTCCGCCCCGCCTCCTTCGCGCGAAGTTTGGATCAGAGCCCACCACACCAGGCGAGAGCCCTTTCATAAGCGAGCCCTCCAACGACGAAGTCCAGCAACGACGAGCCAGGTATTTCATTCAAAATCGTACAGGCTTTGATAAGGAAATTCTATTCTGTAAAACATGTGAATTTTTTTAGGGCATACCCTTCCATTATGTACGTCCAATCAGACAATAAAAAGTATTCTTTTACCAGGTTCAGAGAAACTTGTTTTTTACAATGGACGATTATACTGTAGTTTCAAGTTAATTTTATCTAGCTTTATTTCTATTAGCTTTGATCCACGACTAAGGAAGAATTCATATGGTTGTTACCTGTACATAGAAAAGAATCTAGAACATAATAACTACAACTACAATTTCAATCTTCTAAAATGGACCATTTGATTATCTTCGAGCTTTCCCATTTGCTCTTCAATCATTGGTATTTGGTGATCCAAATCAATGTTGTAAGCAAGCTCTTTCTGAGCAACCTGAAAATATTTTGCATTTGCTCTTCCACAAGTGGTCGATAACCAATTTTTTAGAAGACTTGGCAATCACATTATGAAAAATATTGATGTCTGGCATAACTTCTTTCCAAGATAATGTGTTTCCAAAGATAGCACAAAGACTATTGTGAATATAAATCTATGTCTTTTTAGTGAGCTTGTATTTCCAAAAAGTATGCATGATAGACTCGAAAAAAATTCTAACTAGACACTTAAGACGGTTGGTTACAAGAAATTGTACGTCTTCATCACCATCTATTCCCTTATGTATTTTATTTACCTACTTCTTCAAGACACTCCTTCAACTCTTTTATGTTCCTTAAGTCCTTTGTAAGACTGTACTTCTAGGTCAATTTTGACTTGCCTTGGTTTAAGCTCTTTCCCACTGAATTAGATCTTAGATTCACCTTAATCCTTATTATTCTACCTTATTCAATGAATTTTCAATGTCTTTATACCCTTCTAACACTATTTCTCATATTTTCATGTGTATGGCTTCTTTATCTTCTTACTTGCTCTTGTCTCTAAGCAATCTTCTAACCCTGTTTCAGACTTTCCTCTTTGTTTATTCTAAGTTATTCTTTCACTCAACACTCCTCATTTTCATTTCACTCCTTACCAACTCCTTCATCCCATTCCATTAGTATCATTCATAAAAACTTGATCATAACTTTATTTTCTCTTATTTACCATCCTCAAACTCCTCAAAAGGACTGTGATAAGACTGATAAGGAAGCCTCTACTTTTTGGATTTTTCTAAGGTTTTATTACACTCTTCAAAGCTACCAGTACTTCCAACACACTTTCTATGACTCCTTGTTCAACTTGTCCTTAATATTTCTTATTATGCTAGCATATTAGGATTGTCACAGTTTTTCCCTTAGGACTGTATTTTGGATTCCTTCTTTCTTACATACTTAGTGCACCTAAAAAATTACTATTTATGATTCCTAAAGCCCACATAATTCAATCTTCCACTGTTTAAGGATTCTATAGATTCTTCAAGGCATGGATTATGACTATTTCTCTAAGAATGCTTCCAACAAGCCCTCTAAATTGGGTAATATAATGTCATGTCTGAGTTTTAGCAAATTTTAAACTAATAATCTCTCATTCCCCTATTTCACACTTATTGATCTCCTTATCTCACCCTAATCTCATTAATTTTCCATTTGCATTAGGTTTCAAGGTTACTTCCATCCACATACAATATTCTTTCTCTCAAAACCCCTGTGACAGGGTATCTAGGAGTGAGATAGATTCTTGTTTACTTTCTCCCTATTTGGATTCTAATAACCTTATTGATGATTTCACAAGAATTTGCAGACCTTATTGGCACTTTTCCATCCTTCAAACTCTATGAAAAAGGTTATGCTTTCTTATTCAAACATCTTAATGGTTGTCAACTTGAAATACACAATTTTTAGATTCTTTTAACTCATTTACAAGATCATCACCATACTATCATTCATAAATATAGTCTTTTCTAGGGTTTTCAAAAATATTTCTACATGCTCTCATTAAGTCATTAATTCAAACCCTTCTCCCAAGATCCATGCAGACTCCCAAGATCCCGATGTTTAATGCTTCCAACTGTTTCCAGCTCAGTTTTAAATTCACGCAAGCTTTGTGTGTGGTGACTGTAGAGTCTCTTTACAACAATTGGCTTACAATTCTTTAGAACACATTTATAAACAGTGCTTGTAGCACCATAGCCAATATATATTTCTCATTTAGATTTTCTGTGATTCTCATTATGTCATCGATGTATTGATATATCGCAAAGTCCTTGTGGTGATGCGAGTCATGCTGTGATGGAATTCATCTATGAGCTCAGTTAATTGTTCCATAATAGACATTCAGTTGGATGATTACAAAAGCGCTCATTACTTGTAAATGGTCTCTAAATGAGAAACTCTGAGGGCAATAGGCAATATTTATACCCTTCCATTATGTACGTCCAATTAGACAATAAAAGTATTCTTTTACCAGGTTCAGAGAAAATTGTTTTTTACAATGGACGATTATACTGTAGTTTCAAGCTAATTTTATCTAGCTTTATTTCTATTAGCTTTGATCCACGACTAAGGAAGAATTCATATGGTTGTTACCTGTACATTTTTCCAAGGTCCTCTTGGTTGCCCCCATTGTTCAATGTATTTTTTTGAAGGGCTTCTTTTATGTGCTGCAAATTGTAACATAAAGGATCTTTTTAGTTTCTAGTAAAATGAGTATATTGTGTAGCTCACAGCTGCCTATGCCATACTAAGATCCCAATAGTGGCATAATTGTTGTTTGGAACCGACATTGCAGAGTGCACTGCCAGAATAATGCATATCATGGAGATATTCCATTTTCACAAACCTTAATACTACTGCCACTGCTAGGAAGCTTTGCATATTTCTTCTGCAATATCTGTTTTAATGTGCCTTTAGGGCTGCTTCAAAGCTTCTAGATAAATGTGATGGGAAATTTCAGTCATATGAGTTAAATAAGATAATGCCAAAGTTAAACAGCTTCCTTGAAATAAACAGCTTCCTTGAAATGTAAAGTTGATTTATCCCTGATTTTGTATACAAACACTGTGATGACATCAATAATAGATTACAAATAATTTCAATGTTTTTTTGATTTTTAAGCATGCATAAGTGGTCAACTTGTACATGTGGAGATATAGATGCATTAGACATGTCTTTTACCGATGTGTTTTGTTGTTTAAAATTGGATTGGTGTTCTATTTGATTGCGCTAATTCTGTATCATATGCACAAAAATTGTGTTCCAGGGAAAGGTGAATCCCACTCAATTGTTCTGCTTTGATAATGGTTTGTGCCCAGGTAAACTTACATTCTCTTCTACAAACATTGCTTTGACTTTAAGATCATGTAAATGTATTCAAAACTTTTCATTTCTGAACTCTGCAACATCACTTGGTATATTTTGTTATCATTGTGATTTGTAATTTATGTAATTTATTTGATTTTGTAATTTATTTTCTATATATTAGTTGCATTGAAGCTTGAAAATTTCATATTTCTGTTTTCACTAATATAGGAGAATATCTTAGGAATTTTTTTTAATTAAAAGTACTATTAATTAGAATTTTACTTTCATTTTTTTTACAGTCATGGCTTCTTCTGGAACTCCAAATTTGTTTGAGAGGACCGATTTAGAGATTGCAAAATTGCAATCTATTCTCGAAAACCAACGGTTAGGCAAGTATAAAGCCCATTGTGAAAAAATACTGGTTGATCTTCGTAGAATAGAGACAAGTTTGAAAACATATAATCCATTTGATTCTGAATCAATAAAAAAATTTATGGATTCACTAAAATCAAGTGTCTCAGGAGATGTAGGTTATAATGAGATTACATCACGACTTTCCGATAAGGAAGTCGTTAAGAGGTCTTGTTGGAGTTTTTATGCAGACAAACGGAAAATAAGGGCATATTATGTAAACAAATGTTCATGTCCTTTATGTGCCCCTTTGATTTATCCTAGATTTGTGGCCTCTCAAGGCCAATTTCCAAATAATGACCAATTACCGTTATACTTCATAATGATGCTACACATTGAGGTTCACCTAAACCTAAAGGTGAACTATTTAGACATCCCTAGTTATTTTCAAAGGGCGTGGCGTAGCCGTACAGGAAAGCATATAGAAAGGAGGGAGCTCCTGCTGCCGGTTGTTGACGCGTGCAGGGAGCTTGTACCAAGGCCACAACCATTCTTATCAAGCTTTCAGGATGTCGCAATCACTATCGTTATGACTGCACATGAGGCTGCTTATCGAGGGTCTTCTTTGGCATTGCTCGCGAGACCCAATTGATCTCTTTTGACCGTGTGGGTCAGTACCTTCAGAGACGCGATACTAGCAGTGGAGGTGCTAGTAGCACAGTAGTGATGCACGCAGCGAGGTATACGCTCGTGCATCTTTGATTTCCCCAGATGACTTTGAGCTAGTTACAGATCCCGCTCAGGCACGTCGGCTAGGACGCATCATGGCTGCTGACTTGTTGCGTGCGTATGAGGTGATTGCTCGGCATTGCAA
Organism: Taxus wallichiana var. yunnanensis; assembly: GCA_018340775.1. NCBI lineage: Eukaryota > Viridiplantae > Streptophyta > Pinopsida > Cupressales > Taxaceae > Taxus > Taxus wallichiana. The sequence continues at coordinate 335,050,805 of CM031240.1, read as the reverse complement.
CATTCCACTATCGGGGGTTTTAGATTTTATAGAGCATAGTGGGAGTGTATCTTCTAGTCAGGGTACTACGCGCATGCTGCATGAGATAGACTTCTGTAGGGATTGTCACACGATGTTCGGCACATTTACTTCCGGTGTGTGAAAATTAAACCTTTAATATAATTAAAATTTATTTTAATTGATCATTACTTTACAATTTATTAATATTAAAATTAAACATGTACTTTTGTGTTTAGGCTTCTGCTCTCCAAAGGTGTGGAGCTTCATGCCCACACCATCTACCCGTGTCACATACACACCTGACTCTTGACCGAGCACAACATGGATCTTGATGTTCGGTGCGAGTCAACTTGGCTTAGTTGGCGAGATATTTCTTTGGTGTTGAGGTCGTGGATGACAATCCCATACATTTGGAGACGTTGCGTTCGCAGAGGTATAAATACATGTGTTTTAATATAATTAATATTTAATCTAAATTGAAATGTTAGAAATTAATGAACTTTATTCAAAAAACTTATTTATCAACTTCTTACATTTTATTTATTTTGTTTCACAGGGATCTACGGGACAGAGATCTACGGGTAGCGTAGATACTCCCAACATCCGCGCAGGGACAGATACTGAGGTAATCAATTGTACATATCAGTTATATAATGTATTGAATTATTTAAGAAATTGTTGTAGATTTCTGCTTATATATTTTAATATATGGTACATGCTATATATAGTTTATGACATGTATATTCCTTTTTTTTAACATGCAGGGTGCAGCAGAGCGTAGTGAGGGGTCTGGCACTCACCCTAGTGCATGGAGGAGACTTCAGTGATATTTTATAGATTTCAAACATTTTAGACATACTTCTGGAGATTTTAGACATGTATATATATTCATACTCATTCTAGACATTATTATTATATTTTGATATATGTCTTAGACACGTGTATTTACAATTATGGATGTGAATATAAGACACCCCCTTATCTTTCATTTTTGTCTCTTGATGATATCATAATAGGTATATAACTAGCAATCGCATGTGTTTCATGACATGTGAACGCCGAACGGTATATGTTATTTGATTTAGAGGCATAGTTATCTGAGTTTTACTATCGAGTTCGAATGCTTTTCTGTGAAATGTTTCAAAGACGTTTGTATCAAGAAAATGGAAAAGGGATTTGCAAATATTCCCAGTCTAAAATAAATTCAGTTCTTATACATAATGCACATAAATGGTTTTTTCTGAAATTAAATTCAGTTCTTATACATAATGGAGAGAACGTCTCTTGATGTTTCTTTACACAAACTTTTTGCCATTTTTGGTGTTCCTGTTCCCTACAGTAATTGTATGATATTGTAGCCATGTTTGGTCTGTCATTTCGAATTCAATCACACATACAAAATATGTATGAAAATTTATATATGCTCATTTATGTTTCTAGGAGAGCTAATATGTTAGTGCATTCAGGTTTTTCTTTCAATCTAATTTAATTTCAACACTTCTCATTCACCAAACCTTCGATGGCTGCTGACATTATATGGGATCAGAAATAAGTATGTACTGATAGTGTTGACATGCTAAACCAGATTTTTAAAGTAATAGGTAGTATTGCCTGCCATTGCAAGTAATTAGAGGCCCATAATTGCAGTCGTGCTGAAGTGCAGTGTTGCCACAATGACTGTCTTGAGTTAAAAGCCACTACATCTGAGAAAGAAAATGACTTGAATTTTTGCTTCATGGAATTTCAGTGGAGTTGTGCTGTTACTGGTGTTTTTGGCATCCCCATCAATGTCCTACATTTATGAAGGTTTGATATTCCATAACCACACATTTCATTCCCTTACAAAAGAAGCCATATTTCTGCACAGGGTAGCTATGGTTGAGTTTTTCTCCTGTCAATTTTCAAGGTCGTCCAGCGTCATAAATGATTTCCTTGGATTTTTTAATTTGTGGTCTCATTCATATTAACGTGTCAGCTGAATATATTGCTCAGTGTTCAACAATTTATTATGGAAATATATCATTTTGTTGCAATTTGCAATTCAAGATAGTACGTTAAGCAGCTCCATTCTTATTTACTGGATACATAGTTTGCGTAATTGATAACTGATCTCACTCCATCTGGTTTGTAGTATACATTGCCAATAAATGTGTAATTGAGCTATCATAATTATGGTAGATGGTAAAGACTGCTGATTAAATCAAGTATATGACGTAAACAGCTCAACCGATTTATTGATATCTGAACATTGATTGGATTGAACTTTCCACATATTAGAATAAATCTAAGATGGAAAGAAGAGTGACAATGATGGGCTTTAGTTTATCCACATGGCACAGACTATTGTGGAGAATGAGAGTTTTAATTTTAATTATTCTTACATTTGAAATTTAATTTCATTCAATTACCAGCCATCTTGGAGCTTCAGGAATTCAGAAAAGCCCAATAACCAATAAACTACAGGGAACCACTCCTGTATAGCCACAAAACAATAGGAATATTGGCATTTTTTAGCACCTACTCTATGAAATTTTAATAAAATTATTTTTAATTATACCTTCTCTCTTTCATATAATTTCCACCAATATCCCTGCGATTGCAAGATGTCTCCAGGAAATGAACATTCCCAATAGATATGCCACGAAAACACCGATTGTTAGGGCAAGCTGTTCCACAAATGGTCTCTTAGTTTGTTATAACTCAAATTTTGCAAATGAATATCATAGACCATTTGGTACCTTTAAGGACAGTGTCAAGGTTGAGTTTTCAGTAAAAACTGATAATGGGCAAGGATCTTACCATGTTCACTGCCCCAAGACCTCCACGCAAGTGCTTAGGAGCTATCTCAGCAATGTACGCAAGATCATACCATACAATGCAAACAATTACATGTCCATCTAGGTTGTTTATCTTCCTGACAACTCCAGAGACTATTACCTATTAATATTCAAGGAATTTTTTTATCGGCTACTGTCCAAGGAGAACACAATATCTGGCCAAGACAGACAAATATGAGAGAAGACAATGGTCATGGTGCATTTTGTAAAACAGAGTCTCAATATTGTTATTAAGAATTTATGTTGTTTGGAACTCCTGATGAGGTGGCTTTCTAAATTTTTCATCTCATAACGTTGAAAAGGGTTCCAGTTTTGAATGTTTCTAAAAATACCCACCGTCTAACTATCTATACTGTTGTGTTAGGTAATCAATTTCCAATTGCTGTTAGAAACCATCTTTAATGGATTTTTAATTAAGACGATTTTGAGAAACATGGGTCTCTATGTGAATAATAAGTATTTAAACTGGAGCAAAGTTACAATAGAAAGAGGAAAAGAAAAATGACCAGTTGAGAGATATTGGGCCTCTTACACCTCTCTTGTGATTGCAATCTGAAACTTGCCTCAAATGATGCTAAACAATCTGATAGCCATAACCAAAACAGCGACCTCCACCTTGTGAGACCAATCGTTCTCAAAAATACCTTTCGTTATCTCAGCTTGTGCCTCATTTCATCACTTTTTAGTAGGTGAATGGATGGATCTGAAGCTCTAGCTATTACTTTAAAGGAGCTCAATCAAGTATGCTTGCTCTTCATGTTAGTGAAGTGAGCTGCTGTAATTTCTGTTGCTTTACAAACATCTTGGGAATTCTTAGAGGAGGTGTGTAAGGGTTTGTAGAATAAGTTTAGGCCTTGGATAAAGTTTCAAACCTCAATAAAATAAAAAGAATCTAAAATGGGGAGTCTCGGGTCTGTGCATCCTGAATTAGGGTTAGTGAGGGAAAGAAAGTGATAACCTCATTCTTCACCGTTGAAAAATCCTAAGACTTTGAGGACAGTTAGTTTGGGTATAGAAGAAGGATATTCTCGAGTTTTAAGTCTAATGAATGATATTTGGGGGATGAAAACACAAAAACTCAGTCGCACTGTTATAAGTAACCAATTTTTGTACCAGAAAAAGTAATTTGCATAACAAGAAGTGATAAAATCTTGTAAAAAACAAATGGTGTGGAGGGATGGAATAGGGCAAGATACAGTCTCCAAGGAGTAAATAAGCTCTACGGAAATGTTTTATGGACAAGTTCCTTGAGGGTGTAACTGACAGTTATAGACAAACCAAGAAACTAGTCTTGTGAGAACAAACAAATGAAAATACTTCCAAATTCAGTCTATAATACTTGATGGAACTTGGTAAAAAGGTGGATATGAGACTAAAGAAGGTATGAACATAGTATAAAGAAGGAGATACACAGTGATTAAGATGAAAACGTGGAAAACACAGTCTCACTCTGTTCTCTATGAGTCTTGAGAGCAATTGTTCCTAAAAGTCAAGTATAAAGGAGAAGCATGGTAAGAAGGTGTCCCATGATACAATGACATGTGCCAATGCCAAGGGTATGATGAAGGTGGAAATCTAGTTTAATGATCTAGAGAAGAAATGGTGAAGTGAGTCTACAAGGAAAGCCAGTCAAGGAAGGAGTTAGGACGTAGTAAAGGAAACTGTCTATTATCTAAGATCTGGTGTAAGAACATGGTCTAAGACCTAACAAGACTTGAGTGGAGGTATTTAAAGTTTCTCAACCGATTGTAAGTGATTATGAAACCTTTGGCAAATGATTTTATCTAAACTTGTGTATCTAAGAAGAGTTTTGGTGTCCCCTCTACATCTGGAAATTACCCATCAAGTGAAGGAAATTCAAGAGACAAGCTTGTGCAATGGTGTCATGGTGCCCCTGGTGTCGCAATGACTCTCTGCAAAGCAGCACAGGTATGCCTGGAAAGTATAGGTTGTCAATATGTCTATGTGGGATGTGGATGTATGGGTATGAGACTTGTTTCAAATTTGAATAAGCACTGTTGCTATTTGCATGTGATTTTTCAAAGAGGTGGATATTACACTGTTCAATTTTAATAGGCTTTTATCATTATGTGTATCAGGTATTTCCAAGTGACCCCGATTTTCATCAAGCTGCTGTTGAAGCTGGTGAGTTGGTATGAAAAAGGGTCTAGTCCGAAAAGTTGGACTCTGCCATGGCATTAGTGGAAACACCTACACATTTCTTGCTCTTTACCGTTTGACAAAAGATAAACTTTATCTTCATCGAGCAAAGGCATTTGCTGGATTCCTGTACGGTAATGGGAGAAGTCTCATTTCATCTGGTCAGATGCATGGGGGAGATCATCCATATTCTTTATTTGAGGGCTTGGGGGGCACTGCATACTTGTGGTTTGATATGGCGAACCCTGATGATGCAAGGTTTCCCGGTTTTGAGCTGTAGAAACTAAGGTTGTATGTATATCTGCCAAATGAGTTGCATAATCTGCATAGCCCTGTACATTTATTATCAAGATATTATGTTTCAGGTGGCTGTGCTATGGATCATACATCCACGATCACTTTTCTTCTTAGCAGCCTTTTTGAAGTGCACGAAGATTTGTTTCTTTTGTTACCATAGTGGAAATATGATGGCTTGTTTGAAGATTCTCAGAATGATATTTACCTTCAAAAATTGTAAAGTCTGTCCCCAAGAATCATGGCAACTGAAAAGAAAACCTGCACACAAAATCAGGGCATTGATTAGTAGAAAGGAGTGTGAATTTTTGGAGTTAAGGAAATAATGCTTTTTAAGAGATGGTATCCACATGATAAAACATTTTTCAACTATATTTGACAATTTTGGTGGGAGAACCAGAATGCTTATATCTCAAATTACCCACAAACTGGAAGCTACCTTTTCCAAATACTCATTGTCTTTTGTTCATAATATTGAAAAACTAAATTTATGATAAATAGTTGGAAAATCTTAAAAGCCAAACTGGTTTTTGGCAGCATTTGCGGTGAAGTGTGACCATGTGAAAGAATGGAAAAGAATCTATAAATGTTGGAGAAATAAGCATGCCTGTTACTAATTTGAATTGATGTGGATAAAATTGGTATCTTGAAAGACAGAATCAAGGAATGGTGGAATACAAAAAATCACAGGAACTAAGATGTTTGTAATGGCTCAAAAACTGGGATTGGTAAAGGCCAAACTCCAGGAAAGGAATAAGTTGAAGTTCGGGAATATCAAGGATGAAAAGAATAACTCCAACCGAAGATTGAGAAAGTGCAGGGTCTCATCCAAAATTAGAGACTGAATCAAGATCTAAAGGACACAGAAAAAAATGGAATGAAGAGTTAACAGGGTCTTGCTGCAAGAGGAAATTCATTGGAAGCAAAAATCAAGATCAGATGGCTAAAGAAAGGGAAAAGAAGTACAGTATTTTTCCATAGCTTAGCCATCATCAGAAGAAATTACAATGATATTGTCAAGATAGTCATGCCGCAAGGGATTGAGATCAGCAATCCAGAAGAAATAAGGGAAATTGTGGCCGAATACTTGAAGAGTCTTCTAACTGAAGACCACAGAAGAAATGAAGAGGCGAAACAGGAAACCTTAAGCATCTTTCCAAGCATCGTCACTAAAGAAGATAATAAATTCCTCATCTCAAAAGTGTCAGGAAAGGAGGTTTATGAGGCAGTTCACTATTTTCAAAGATACAAATCCCCAGGCATGGATGATTTCCTGGCTATATTCATTCAGGAAATATGTGATATTGTTGGACAAGATGTGGTTGAGGCTGTTCAGGAGTTGGATAGGAATAAAACTATTATGATGGAGTTGATATATACTGTAATAGCGCTAATTCCTAAAAAGGAAAATGCCCAATTCTTTGATGCATTCCATCCTACATAGCTATATAACATGATCTACAAGATTATCTCAAAGTTGGTTGTCAATACACTGAAACACATTTTACCAAAACTAATGTCAGAAAAAGGAAGACATATTTTGGAAGGGGTTGTAATATCCCACGAGCTAAGAAACTCTGTCAAGTCCCAAAAGGAGGGGACTGAGTTAATTGAGCTATGTATGAATAAGGCATATGACCTGATAAATTGGTCCTTCCTAGATGCCATGTCACCAAAGTTTGGTTTTAGTAATGCATAGAGGCAATGGATTAATAGCTGCATCTTGACCCCAAATTTTTTTTTGGCAAGGAATGAACCTGCTGGTTTCTTCTGTGTTTCTCGAATTTTGAAACATTGATTTCATATATCACCCTATTTATTCATAATCATGGTTGAAGTTTTGGGAAGGTGGCTGAGCTACCTAAAATCTTCTGTAAGGATCCGCCTATCACAAACGAGATTTTATAAATCGATCACCTTCAGTTTGTAGATCACACTTGTATGGCATGGCTGACATCTAATTTGGAATAAATATGATCATCCAAATTCTAATTTGGAATAAATATGATCATCCAAAACAATAGTTTATGAAGTCCCTGGATGCACCTGGAATAAGGTTGAAGAGGCTAAGGGATTGAGGCAAGGGCTGAAAATTGCCATGGAAAAAGGTTTGTCAAGAATAGTGGTGGAAAGCGATTTGACTAATAAACTCCATCTCCAAGGAAGAGTCAAAATTAAGCAATGAAACCTTCAGAAGCACACCGCATCACAATGTTAGATAGCAATTGAATGTTCTGATGATTTGAAGCTGCATTATATAAAAAATACGGGGAAAACAAAAATAAACATTGACCATGAAAATTCGACAGAAACCTACATTTAATAGCCAGGTTGTTGAATTTAATTTGATCTATTGTCAATTTTAGAGGATATGATTAGAAAAGCAATTTAATTGCTTACCACTCCAGAGGAATTTTGTTGCCGTAGTAATGCTGCAGCTTGCACTAAAGAGCTTGATAATCTTTTTTTAGCACAGTCTTGAACCACTTTCTTAGCTTTGTAAGCATCTATTCCAAGTTCTTCTGGGATTCTCTCATAGACTTCTTCTTCACTGAAATCTCCTGTCCCTGAAGAAAATATTCCATAAACAATCTTCTTGAAAGCATTTTCCCTAACCCCTTTTGAGATCACTTTATCCAAATCCACATTTGATACTCTCAATTTCCTAATTTGCTCAATTGATATATTCCCCTGGCTCATAGCTTCCTCTATGGCACCACCTATCTTTGCTGTTGTAATACTTTTGATTATCTTCTGTGCTGACTCTGAAGGAAGCTCATGCTTTTTCTGAAGCTTGTTTAGTCTTTCTATCCTTTCCTCCGAAAGCTGTCCATCTGCCAAAATAAATTGAGCTTCTTTTCTGAAAGCTTGTTCAGCATAGCCTATATGTACATCAGCAACCTCTGTTGGAGTCAAACCCAAAATCCCTCTCAGCTGTGCAAGTCTTAACAATTCTATCTTATCTCTCACTGTCGTAACCCGTTGTCCAAATGACCTTCCAACAGTCTTACCGATAAAGCAATTAAGGAAGTAGATCCGGTATAGATCAGTTCTATCCCTGAGGGAAAGATCATCCTTTAAAGTGATCTCAGTTTGTGCCTCTTCCCTTAGCTTGTCCTCAATCAACTGGTGATGCGCTTTTCACTTTTCACGCCATTTATATTCCTCTGCCTTTTTAGGATCCATCTTTACTGGTTCAGAAGACATAACAGGGGCCTCCCCTTTTATTTCTGCAAGCAAATCTGTAACTACTATGTTATTGAAATGGATCATCTTTATTAGCTCCCTTGAACTTTCAAACTGAGTTTCAGCTACCTTTGACCTCTTCACATAAATTCTGAACACTGCCCGTGCCTGCATTAATGAATTCATGCAAACAGAATCCAGTTCAAAAATATTGAATTTGAGAGATAAAAGTAGCATTGCTCAGCTGCCTCAAAAACTGCTTTGCTTACATATCACGAGTACATGATAATGTATATGTTCTAGAACAAACCTTATCAAACAAATGATATACCCGTTGATATAGTCAAGTTGATAATGCTTCTTTGCTAGACAGATTAGATAAACAACATTTTTCAATATAAAAAAATGGTTGCACACGAAATTGCCCTTATTTTTTTAACACAAAAAGGTCATCCAAAACTAATCATCCAATGATACACTGGGAAAAAACAAATACCGTTCAACAGAAACCCAGGTCCAAAAGTGTGACTCGCAATTCAGCTGGGTCCAAAAGACTCTAAAATTTACAATATGAAAAGACAAGCTGGTATATCTCAGTAAAAAACAGAGTTCTATACTTCAGTGTATGCCAAGCATACGGTTCAAATTTTCAATTTGTTTATTAATGCTACCAATGAATGGTAACTCTCTCATGGGTAAGATTTTAAGTTTATACAAGAGTGTATAATAGCTGGGTCAAAATGACCATAAATAAACAGGCACGGTTTTATAAGCAAAACTACATATCCAGCTCATTCAACACTGTGATAAACCCAAACTAATTTCATGTCATCAGCCATGACTAGATTTAGAGCTCTATCTCCTTAGAAGTAATTAGTAGTTTATGGGAAATCATGTATTGATTGGACATGATAATTGGAAATCTCATTCGTCCATAGCTATTTTACTTAAAATGTTATCTACTTCTGTTCGTGCTACTTTGAATTTAACAATTTTCATATTTACTTTGACACTCAAACAACCATATCACAATACTAGCTGTAACAACCATATCACAATACTTGTAAACCATAAACCATCTCACAACAAGTAAGAATCACAAGTATTAAACAACTTTATTGTATAGTGGTCTCCATAGTCCCTTCAAGTAGAAAATACAATGCTATCTAGCTTAATAGTTTATTACCAACAAGGTTTAGTAATTTATTCCATGTCCTTCTATATAATACCAAGTGGCTCTGCTCGTTGTTCAATGACTTGTAAAAGTTTTTCATGGTCTTCTACATCTAGTCTCCATTTTTTGCGTTTACTATTTGTAGTCTTCACCTGCTGCAATTGTAACCCTGTAGCAATTATGTGATGGGTGTAATGATACACCTTTTTGTCTGGTTTGTAATCAACAAAGTGAATCCCACTTTGGAGGGCTTTCACTTGTTGTAAGTATGTTCCTTGCACTACAACTGAGCCAGTAAAAAATGTTGTCACTTCACTTGTTATTTCACATGTTAGCTTTGTTCTCTCCTCTGTGCAACGCAACAAGTAGTACTCCACTTTCTCAATATTGGCTTCTTTAGCAATGACTGCAAATACATCTCCTACAACAAAATGCAAAGAAACATTCAATGATCGGATGTATAGTATAAATTATATACATATATATTTAATTATCAAATTATACTTGATCCTTTCAAATAAAACATACCTTGTTTAACTAGCCCAGATATGTGGTCATAATCAGTTGAAATTAATGGCACATCTTCAAAACTATCATCATGATCTGAGCCATATGTGTCATCCACAACTAAAGGAACTTGCTTCCACTCACCTACATACCCATGTTTTTGACTATTGCACTCTGAATATGATTTGTTCATGCATTCATAACAAAAACAAGAATAATCTCTTGTACAGATTGTCCAGTTATTACTATCCATAGTCATCAAAGAGTGCAAAGACCTAGAATTGGGAATCCTTTCACATCCATACTTTGTCCTCCGATCAATACCTTCATTTAATCATGCTCAAAAGATCAATAAAGTTTAAAACAAACAACAAAAATCAGAATAAAAAAATTTAAAGTTAGTAACTTGTAGTTCACTTAATAAATCACATCAAGATTTACATATCTATGTTTTAAATGTGCATGTACCTGTTATCTCCCAAAATACTCTGTGTGGGGTTGAAGTGTGTGATGTTGAAGCCTGTGAGGTTGAAGCCTGTGAGGTTAAAACCTGAACTGCAAAATGTTTCTTACACCATTCAACAACGGTGTGGGCATCAATTAATCGATCTCCCTCATAATCAAAGCTTTGTTTCTTTAGAGCACGTTTGATGCATGCACCCGCACCATCGTGTTCTCCCTTCCCATGACCACTCTCAAAAAAACTCCATGAATGAGGAATTTTGTGATGACGATGATAACGACTGAGTGCAAAGAAAGGGCGAGAGGATTTGAATTGTGATGCACAACCATCTGACCAAACAAAATGGTGATCTATTTGTATTCCTCGCTGATGAAGATATTGAAAGAACAAACCAAAACAATGTTGCACAAAGTGGGTGTCATGTTCTTTGTCATCACTTATATAGAAGTGATACTCCTTCTTGATCATTCGCTTCACATATGTACTTTCAACCCCATCCAAATCCAATTGTGCATGCCTATAAAATACTTGAACCATGATAGTAACCTGGTCAGTATGATAATCGTGTTTGAATTTCTTTTGATGAGAAAATGAGTAATTCTCAGCAAAATCAACCACGGACAATATGGAACCAATAGGGAATGTGTCCCTATTAGTCTTGAATTGTGTAGCCTGCCACTTTGAATAGTGAGAATGTTTGATGTACGGACTAATTAAACTTCGGAAACTTTGCATGAATGTAGCAATGGGGATTTCCTCTTCTACCAAATCCAACCTGGTTGCATCTTTTCCAAGCCTTGTTGAATATTTTATGTATTTGAACCTACAAAATCAATTCATAACATGGACAAATTGTCATGTATTCATTTGCAGTAAAATAAAAATCAAAATAAAATCTAACATCCAAATTTAAAAACATAAATTTATATATATCACCTCTTGCAAGCAACCAGGTTAACTGTGTCCAAATCTTCATTTGTTTTGGCAATAATTTCAAGTCCCCACACTTGTCACAGACACCTTTGATGCAAGTCATACGATCATCAACATGATCATCAGATACGTTGCAAATAATTGAAGTTATGAATTCACTGACACGTGTAGGTGGGGCAATTTCTTCTCGTAACTTTCTATACACCTGAAAAAAACATAGATTTTGAAATACATTAATTTTAAATCACATGTCTCAAAAAACGATATTTAAACAAATTTTAAATATATAGATATAAATGAAAGCACGCCTCAAAATATATATACATTGAATCTATAAATTTTTATGTACCTGATAGTGATAATCAAACTCAACGTGATAGCGACAACAACATGTGTCAAGGACTTTATCAGCTCGCACATACCAAGGCTTCAAATTTTCAAACATTCGTTGTCCAATCTTAACATCTGGATTTTCTTCTGTAAACTTTATGTACATCTCGTGTTGAGTTATTTCAAGCCAATGTTTTATATGTTCGTCATAGTTATTGCGAGTTACCCTATGTTTTAAAACATCCCTCACATTCGGAGAAGGACGAGTCCTTTCAGTCCAAAAATCAGAAACTATCTTCACAATATTATCCTCTATTTTATCAGAACGTGGATTTCTACACATTAGTGCCCAATTTCCTTCCATAGTAGAGTCATCCAATGTCTTCCTCCTTTTTGCATACCTGCTAACCGTCTTTCTAGATAAACCCAATGCCTTGGCAAATGCGGTAACATGACGATTCTTTGTTGTATCTTCACTTACAACTGAAGTTAATATTGCTCTACGAGAAATACTCTTATCAGCAGACCTAGTTTTTGTACCCAAAGAACTTATTCCTTTAAAAACATTCCCAACAAATTCTTCTTCTACACGTTTTGAATTTTTCTGTCCAAAATCAACACCTAACAATTCTAATGTTTCCTTCATATCAACATGATTCAAGAATGTAACCAACAAATGTGCTCTAGCAACTGTAGTCAAATTAACAAATTCACCATATATTATCTCTACACTTTTTGCTGTTTTCTTTCGTGATAGTGGTTCTTGTTCGGAAAATTCTTTTAATTTTTGTAAATCCATCTTCACCAAGTGTTTCACATTCTTTTTGGGAAGTAATTCCATAACTTTTGATATCACTTCAGCATAATGTTGCGCATCATGATCTGTGTCCATAAACATACACATGGGATCCTATCAAAACCCTTGCCTTTACGCAATCTAAAAAACATAAATTATCATATTTAAACCTTAGAACTAAAAAAAATATTAGGATCTATCAAGGGTTTCTATACATATGTACCAATTTTTGCAGCGTTGTCTTTCACTTGTTGTCTCTCTCTCTCTCTCTTTGTGCCCTCCTACGAACAGATCTTCTAGCATTCTTCTCTGCATTCTCTTCCTCGGTATATTTTCGTTTCTCATTCTTTGCATTTCCCATGATTCATCCACTTCAAAAAATTTCACCTGCACACTTGATACAAATCTGAATGTGTAAGAGTAAACTTGATACAAAACTATATGTGCATGCATGCATGCAACTCTATTTATATACAAATCTCAGTAGAAATTATGTTATTTTTAATTTTAGTTTTCTATAACTTTAAAACAACTTTTCTAAATTTAATAGAATTTATATTTAATATGTAAAACAACTTTTCTAATTTAATATTACATATTTTTGGTTAAAAACAATTTAAAAAAAAACACACTTACTTTAAAACAAAAAAATATGTAAAAAATTAAATTTAAAACATAAAAAGCGAACAATATTAAGTAAGTAACTTGTAAAATATTAAATTTAGAAGGGGAGACGCAATTGCGAATCATTAAAGCTAGGAGGAGACGTTTTGGCGGCGCTTTGGTGGCGCAGAGGGGGTTCGCGAAATGGGGTTCGCGCGAACACCATTCGCGCGAATGTGGTTCGCGCGAACCCCATTTCGCGCGAACCCTGCTGAGTGGCAGTGACGTGGCGCCCAAATGGCACATTTTGGCCCCAAATCTTTTTGGGGGACAATTGTGAGCCAAAATCTGCCACTCGGATGCCACGTAATCAGGGTAAACGAAATAGTTAACTTACAAAATTTTGACACAAAATTCATATTTTTATTGGCTTTCTAAAAATGCAATTTTCATTTTTTAAAAATCTGTTTTGCTATTTATTTTTTAATTCTTACTAACATACGGTATTTTAGGGCAATCAATAGTACACAATCAACCAAATTTGAAAAATAGTACAATATATCAAAAAAATTGAAAAAATATACTTAGTATTTGTTGAATTCTTCTTCTTGCCTGTGAAAAAAAAAATTAATTTCGATATAAATATTAAAAGTTATTGGCATTGAAATATGGACGCCATTTATTTTAAAATATAGTTACTAAATAATTAATTAAAAAAAAAAATATATAAGTCAAAAAAATATGAAATTTTGACAGCACGTCAAAATTATAATCTTGAACATATATCTAAAATTTCATAGTGAAAAGATAAGTTTTCATTTTAAAAAACCACCGAGGGACAGTCATTCCTCTTTAATAACATAAGAAACAACATATGAATAAAATTAAGAAAAATACTAGATTTTTTGCCAAATATTTTTAAAAAAAAATATACATGTATTCTACACTCTAAACACAACATTTCGTTAGTTCGTAGAATTTCATGAAATGCGGTTTTGTGGCTATTTTTGTGGCTATTAACTTTAGAAAATCAATTAAACTGAAAATTCATGTTTACTAAGGCAACTTTGACTTTATTCTTGGAAAATATTCCTCAATTATTGGATTCAAAGTAGAAATAGAGAACTTAATGACAAACAAGTCTTGAATCCTTGGGCTTAAAGTATAAACCTAGAAATTTATACAGATTTCACAAGAAATTCCTCAATATTAAGGCTTAGAGCATATACTAACAAAAATCCCCCTAAATCCTCGTGAAATCCTCATATTTGTGCTCAAATTATAATTTTTCTTACAAGATTTCATATGGTCCTCTTGAAAAATGTTCCATGAAAACCAAAGATGATGTCAAAATCTTCAATTTTTACCCCTCCAGCCAAATGTTTTGGCTATAAATAAATATATTCTAGTCAGATAATTCCTAATTGCATCAACAAGAATTCACTCATCAAAATGGATGAAAATAGAAATCTCCTCATGCACAAAAGCTATCAAGCATTGAGCTCCAAATATAAAATAATTTTTTGCCAAAAACTATAACTATTAAAGATTCTAGCCATTTTTTGTACAAAATTGAAGCAGATTGCATGAAAAGATAGGAAAATGGAAATGAACAATAATATTTCATGGGTGTGTGAATTCTTATAAAACAAATTCAAATAGTAGGACAGATGATCCAAGATTTATCCTGCATGAATCCTCATAATCCATAGAAGACCATCCCTCATCTTCTCCTCGAGTGATGCATTTGTCTATTCGAACTTCCACCTCTTTTGGATGTGCCACCCAAAACTTTCTTCGTTTCACATGATTCGGGACCACCCGTACACCTAGCTTCTTAGACATATTTGCACTATTAATTTGTTCAACCGTTGAAGTAGTAGAGTATCTACAATGTTTTATATCAAACAGAGGAGATTGTTGTAATGGTTGTCATGTGTGTACAACATTATTTTTAACCGTCGATCTACATATGACAAGTGAATGCATTCTATAGTGAAACACCTATTGACCTAAAAATAAAAAACAATCGCTTCTACCACATATCCAATTCTAGTTTAGTACATGGTGTCAAGATGACACCTATTAGCCATATAATAATATAATAGTCATATTTTCACCCAACATGAAGGGAATAAACTTATTTTCACTATGCGTGCAAGCAGGATGAACATTTTTTCCTATCAAAATGCAATTCTTTTATGTCGTTATTCTACCTAGGATCTGAAATGACAATTTTAAATGGCATATTTTGGGCGTATGATAGAAATTTACAAAATTGTTGGATAATTTTAATAATTTGACTCAATTTTTTCCTTCAAACCCTAACCAATACCCTAAAATGATAAAATACATGGATGAAGATCCAAGCGAGTGTAAAATCGTGTTGATAAGGGACTATCATGGGAAAAATTAATATACTTGCAAGATATGCACGAAACGAATCCCAACTTGAAATTGATAATCAACGTGGATTCCAAGTCATAGAAAATGGAAATCAATGACAAAGAAATCAAAGTGTAGATACAAGGAAGGATGACCATTATATAAAATAAATGAATTTCTAATAATGACATGTCACGTGTACGACAAGGATACATGTTAACAACCAAATTAATCCTACATATTGTTGTCTCTAGTGCATGTTAGAGTTAACACCTTCTATCCATTTAGAATACGCCTTTTGATGTATTTAATTGTGATGAAAGGTATTTTCCAATTGGAACAAAACCCTTGTGGAAGACAACTATTATTGGGATTAACCATTCAAAGGAGGTTGTAGGTTGTGTTGATTACTAGAAAAACCTAATTACAAACCCTAAAAAAAAAAAAACAAAAAAACAAGAAATAACTATTAAAATCCACTTCCTTTGAGTTGGGAGTTGCATGCCTCTACAAATGCGTGAAATATAAGCAATAAAATTTAGTGGGGTGCAGGTTATTGAATATTTTGGTTTAATTGATTAGAGCTTATCCATCCTCCTACACCATGGCATATTGTATAAAATTTAATGGGGTACAAATTATTATATATGCTTTTTTTTATTTGGTTGGAGCTTATCCATCCCCCTCAATCATAGCGTAATGTGCCAATAATATTGACTTTTCTAATTCCAACTAACATGTTTACCTTGTGTTTGAGAAGCCTATGAGAATCATTACTGATGGAAACATCATACAAGAAAGAACATGGTGTACTACATAGGAATAATTATTAAGAGAACTATTTTTAAAAATTAAAGAAGACATATTCGTCATTATCTTACTTTAAGACTATATTTGGAGCAAAACCATCTAAATAAAGAAATATGAATATGCAAAAACATGTAACTTTTAAGGTTATGAAGTCGGGATTCAAACCCTCATCGTTTATTGACCTTTTTATGTCAAAAGGTGTTACAAAATCAGAGTGGAGCTTGCCACCACTCACATGTGTCATAGAATGAACAATGGATATTTTAGAAGAAAGGACATTGATGCACGAGCGATTTAGAATCATCGATGTTGAGAAACCTTAATCACATGTTTACTCAAACTACTAAGGTTTTGTTTAATATTGGTTAGTATTTTGTGGCATCCAATGGTTACAGAGGTGGCCAAGTCAGTGTACTCGTAGGTTTGTTGTAGGAACTAACACTTCAATTGGTTTTCCCTAAGTTATCTAATAGTATTTGATACACTAAAGGAGATTGAAGCTAAGGGTGTCTAAATTACATGTAAATAGATCAGATGCATTGTGAAGGGTAGGGTGAGCTAGTATGAAAGTTGAGGAAGGAGTTATCTTTCAATTGAAATAAGGAAATCAAATAAAGGAGAACTTAATAATGAAACTAACAAACCAAAGACAAAAAGTTCTATTGATTCGTTCATGAAAAGTACAAAGTCCTTTCTTAGTTTTTCAAGGTCAACATGCTTATAGAAATTGGTATGCAAGAAGTATAGGAAACATAAACAAGATGGAATAGAAAAAATTAATATTTTTCTTGTATCTAGTAGAGAAAAATCTATCCACTATCAACTCACAATCAACAACCCTTTGGAATGAAGAAGTGATTCCAATTTATAGATTAAAAAAGCATCTTCATCTCCCCCACATGACTTTTCACCTTTCACATCACTTGTGACCTTTCATATTAACAAGGATAAAAGTGAGTCTTTTTCTTATTAATGAAAAAGAATTGATACAATGTCATATTGAAGGTCACTTAATTGAATAAGACAAAATAATGAAAATGTACATTATCAATCAAGAATTAGAATATGGAGAGAGAAGAAATGGGGAGAGAGAGAGAGAGGAGGGTTTATTAATATGATGAAGACAAAGCCTCTATCAATGAAGAAATAACTAGTGGATAATAATTGGGGAATACTCTTGGAATAATTTCCTTACCTTTGAAATCTTTCTTGAAATGGGTCGACACATGTGCTACAATGTTTGCTTGTGTAATAAAAATAAAACTCAAACCATTCATCCAAGTTTCAGGAATGCTTCCAAGGGTCTTGGATTGGTTGAAGTAGACTTTATGATCTCTTGTAGTATTAGATATTAAATCTCTAATCTCCACAGGAGATACCAAAACTATCCTTATTGGATGAGAAGGGATATCCTGCCTCTTTCTTTACCAAATGTTAGAAGGACTCAAGGAGATCTTCCATAGATGAATGTTCATTGAGTGGAGGTGAATTGAGTTTTTATACACTATTGATAACACCTCCAAGATCTAGTATACATGTTCTCCACAAGAATAAAGCTCATAGATATCATTATTCATCATGTCACTCCTACACTCATAGTGTGAGACCATATGGAAGATAAGTTGTCAGAGATGGAGGTTAATACGTTTTTTTCTCAATAAGGAGTGAGAATAAAAATTATCATTTCAAATACCAATAGAAACACAATATCCTTGTGGGATTTTTCTTTCTCGATCTACTCCTTGATCAATTTCACTTTAGAATAAATGGCGAGGTAAATTCAAACAATGAAAGACCTTCATGAAACATTTCCTTTCCTTTCTCGAGAATCCTTTCAAACCACTTGTCATTATCTATCCCTTGCATTGTGTATCCTTGTGCTCTCTTGATCATCTAAGGGTTGAAAATGTTTATGGGAGAAATGGCCTCTACAAGAGGAGGTGGCATTGTATTGGGTTTGAAGGATTGCACATAAGCACCGAGAGTTCTCACATACTCCCATAATTTCTTCATTGTTAGTTTATACTCCTCATTTGTGGTAAGCAAGTGAGTAATAAAATCCTTAAATAGATGTGCATCACCTTTGTGTGTGAATTACCCTAAGGAGATTCGGGTCAACTCACAATCATCTCGATTCATACCTTCTATATATTTTTCAACTTTAGGATAGGTAACTATACGCACCCAAAATTGCACTTGCTACATTGTCGGAAAACGGTTATAAAAGTCCCAGTGATGATTCAAAATCTTTTTAGGGTAAGTGCGGGAAGTTGATGGACAAATATAGGGTCATCCGTGGATGTCATGTTGCAAAAACAGCAAAATCTCAACTTGTAGGGATTATTAGCTATATGCGCACTCAAAATTAGAGAAATTTATATAAATATGAATCGTAGCATTCAGAATCTAGTTTCTAAAATACTTTTTTTTTTAAAAACAGACAAGTTTAGCTATATTAAACACTTAAAATTATATGACTTAGTTTTTTTTTTTTTTGAAAAAACTTATAAGATCTGTAGTCGATTTGCCCGCATTTTGGATGACCAAATCTTGTTATTTTTATTTTTCCTTTGGTGAAACATTAGATGTAGTTTTCTATCTTGGGATGGATTTTATTTTGTATTTTTTTGAGCAATATTTTTTTTTAATGATTTTTTCCGTGAAAGTGGTCTGAAAATATTTAGAAAACAGAGCGCTTTCCATTTGCTCGCCATAACTATATCAAAAATATCGAAATCAAATATATATTTTTTAACGTGTATAGAATTTTTCCACGCTTAGGATGGTATAAGTTTTATCACATTTTGATAAGCGAAACAAAAGTTACAGTCTTAAATGTAGACATGAACATTCACGGAAAAAATGTCTTAAAGACCTATTATTAGTAAAAAATTATAAAATGATATTTATCTTATTCTATTCACTTTAAAATCAATATTTCTACGAAGCTAACAATCTCCACTACACGATGGCACCATTTTTGTGAAATGTTTTTAGTTTTTTAGCATGGTTCAAGTCTTTGGAAGAGCATATTTGAGGTTTTTTCACCTTTTACACTTCATAATGACCTTCCATAGCTTTGGTTGGGAAAAAAATTTCCCGAGGCTTAGGTTCAGCAAATATATCTACGATCACGGTTTATAAAGCGTGATCATGGTTTTTTTAACACAAACTGTGAGTGTGCTTTATAAACCGCGATCATGGTTTATAAAGTGCACTCGTGGTTCATAAATCATATTTACACACATCCTAATGTCTGAATTACCATGTGATTTTTACTCTCTGACCTTACCGTATGAATTATTGTGAAATTCTATCTTTTTCTGCATGTTTTTCTTATCACCGGAAGCAAAACATCATGGGAGACAAGAAACAAAGTCAAAAAAGGAAGTCATTAAGTAAAAAAACACCAAATGAATTAGAGGCAAACAAAATTCAAAATCTTTGAGCGAATGTGGAAACTTCGTGAATCAAGAAGAGGTTCATCTTCAACCCCAACTATTGTAAGCAATGAAGAACTAGGTAATGTTTCTACTATCAATGTTGAAGTTGAATTAAATACTCGTGATGAAGATGTTTTTACTGTCAATGTTGAAGAAGAATTAAATACTCATGATGTAGCAAATGTTGAAATTGAAGGAGACAATGAAAATGTGAATAAGGAAATTCATGTTGAAACTGTAGATAGGAAAAATTTGACAAAAACACCTCCTAGGATTTTACGTAAGAAACCTAATTTTTTAATTGAAATTGATGAAAATATTTTGAAACCAATGTCTGACAAACTTTCTAAACAACAAATCAGAAGAAAAACCACTGAAATTTGGGATAATCATTTTGAAATTTTAAATGATTCCCAAAGATGTCGATTATTAGTTAGTTTGATGAAATTGATTAAAATGAGACCTACATTAAACACCTTAGGTTTGCAAAATATAGTGTTTGACAACCTTACACTGGCTCCAACTACACTATTTCGTGCATTTGCAAACAATAGAGTAAGCGAGAGCACGAAATGAGAACGAAAAAAACTAAGAGAGGCTTTTATAAAGGGTCCCTATGCCAAGGTGTCGGATGAAACGAGGCCTCTCTAGGTGCCATGGAGTCCAAGTAGTCACCCGCCGAAGTTGAATGATATTTTGGTCTCGGGGCTCTTAAGGACTACGCCCAAACGAAGTAGCCGAAGCAATGACCTTATCGCGCACCAAAACACCGCCTCCTCTAGCATTCACCTGGCCACCGGACATGCTTGACATAGTTGGTTCGGTGCCGCGACATCCTAAGGCATGACTTCTCACTCGCCCTCGCCTCATTTCATTTCCTAGGACTCAAAACATTCAATGTCACTTGTTTACCTTCCATCTCTCTTGTTCTCTTTGGACTTGCCTCTATCCTCTTAGGTGCTTCATCACTATCCTTGCTTTGCTCTCTTGAGATATGTTGTTTTGGTGATCTCTCTCCATCCTCTACTACCCCAGCTATGTGCTTACATGCTCATTATTTTTGCATTGTAATAGGATTCTTCATCATAGATCACTACACAAAATTAGGAGTATAAGTAAATCATCAAACAATTAAGGGAACACATGTGTGAGGACCTTTTATTCATAAGTGCCATCATTGATTACATGAGATTAATCATCTCTGCCTCAAATTGAAGCAATGTCTCCCATTTGAAACTTCAACCCCCAGTCCATCAAGCAAGATCAAGCATTCATATTGCAAAGAAGGACATGTGACCATTGGGTGAGCATGATCCTTGAAAAAGGGAATGATCTATTTCTTGAGATTATCTCTTTGTTTAGATTGTTCTTGGTCATATTTTTTAAAATCAATAGGAATAGAGTTGAGATCAAGAAAGAGAAATTCCATTGGGAAAATAATCTCCCATTTGCGAGTGAGATGAATAATTTTGATTCTCATTCCTTGGTGAGCTCAGGTGTGTTTTCATCTGACTCAGAGAACTTGTATGACATTTTGTCCCATACCATCACCTAGAGGTTTGATGCTCTAAAAGAAGCCATTTCTGATTTTGAATCCCATGAGGAGAATGTATCAAAATTTTGGAAGATCTTGGCACAAGAATGCATGAGCTTGGTACTCCTCTCAGGGAGAATAATTCCACATGAAGAATCTTCAGGATTCAAATTTTAAGAATTGGTTCGGGAAAATATTTGTGACCCTTTCCTTCAATAGTCAATACTTTAGAAGCCCTTGTAGAGATCATAGGTTATATCTCTAGAATCCTATGAAGAGTTAAATGAAAAATATTTTAGTCAATGTGGAAATATCAATGCCATTCCTGAGAATTGACTCAACACATTGGAGCATGTGAACATCTTGGAAGATGAGATTCAACAAGATGGTCTATGGAAAAGCCTCATCATTCAAGATCTTTCACAGAGGAAGACATGAGTTGATTCTTCATTAGAGGAGGATTCTTCATGTGATGGGTGGAACCTAAGAATACTAATAAGGGCTTACTGTCAAATTTTTACCCTTTTCAACTTGGGACATCAGAATGCACCACCACATGAAATCTCTCCCTTTCGTCACTTAAGGCTTGTAACATTCTCACTAGGTATGATTCCTCAGCACCCCAACTTGATTATGTTTCCCCCTCTCATGAATACTTAACCCCTTCACACATTATCACCCTTTAAGTCCCTTTGTCACTTAAGGCTTGTAACCCTACCCTGTCATGCCATGTAACCTGTAACCCAGGTTAATCCAGAATGGTCAAGGATGAGTTAGAAGGTGAGTTAGCTAGGTTAATGTTAAGAGGTGAGTATAAACATACACTTAGCCATTTTTTTAATCCCTTTTAATATTTCCTTTTCCTTCTTCATTACTACTAGTATTTCGTTATGTTACTAAATTTTCAGAAAACTTATTGCAAAAATCACATTTTTGCTCATATCTCCTTCATTTTTGCTCCATTTCCCTTGCAATTTTGCCCGTAACTTCTACTCATTAACTCCTTGAAGATGATCTAAAAATATTTTCCATTGGTACCCTAATTTTTTATAGCATCCCATTTAAAATTTTAGAGAAAAAACTTGCCTTTTAGAACCTTGCATTCGGAGATCAAAAACACTTGAAATTTGAAGCGAGGAAACCATATGAAAATACCTAATCTAATGAAAAAATTTCATCTCAATGGACGAATAAAAGAAGACATGATTAAATATTTATTATTAAATTGGCTTATGAGCCTTACTAAAAATAATAAGTTTTGATAACAAAGAAAAAAATTGAATAGTTCACCTAGCATGGTTTTGCTTAATGGAATAGGTTTGCTTAACAATTGTACCATGTAGTGCTCTGGGACATGGTTTTTTAATTTTAAATCAAACATACATATCTATAACTAATTTAAATGGTTATGAAAACATACATAGAAGGATATCATACATGAAATGAAATGAAATCAAACATATAGTTCAGATTTATCGTTATGAAAACCAACACACATGGATATATAAGAATCAAACAAAGTGTGCTCCAAACGCATGTCTCTGAAAATATATGTAAGTTCATAATGTATGTGTACATATCGAACTAAGTGTGTCATAATGTATATAGGACCACATGCAGTCACAAAAGGCTATGTATATACAATGGACTATATGAAGAAACATGTTCACTAGGACCAGATGGCCCATATATATATCTATGTACATCGGGTGGACTATAAATCTGCTCATGAAACATCTTCCTTATCTTCACCGTGCTAGAATTAGCATGTCCACAACCAAGGGATGTAGTGGAGGAGATGCCACTACGGATTTCATCCGTGTGGTCCTAGGTGTCTCTAAGCATGCCTGCAACCTAACCTACACATTCATAAACAAGTTTTTAACACCCAAAATTTTAAAATACATTCAAAATTTAGAAACTTGTACAATTTAGTTAAAATGCATGTGAAATCTTACCGCAATGTCATGATCCCTATCAATTTGTTGTTGATGCATCGCAGGGACAACAATAGACTCATGAGGGTAAGCTACATACAAATAATTAATTTTCAAATTAAATATTTCACATACATACAAAATTTGATATTGTAGATTTAAGTAATAAGAAATAATGAACCTCCAAAATTTAACAAATTTAAAAAATTGTACCTCAGTTAGTGGATCTGCAGATGCTATGGCAGTATCTACAATAACCTCCACAGTCTGCATATATGGAGGAGTCTCTCTAGCAGTCATAAGCTATACAAAAAACATGTACAAATCAATATTAAAATCTACATGACTGTGCACCACATAACAGAGGTCCAAAGCATGTAATCCACGTGAACTTCCACAATTAGAAACAAAGTGTAAAGAGATTTACTAACTGCATAAAACTCATGTGAGGCGTGCTAGTAGCCTCAGTTCCCAGAGTAGATGATGACCCGCCAGGCTCCTATGTATAAAAGACAAACATATTAATATGTACAACATACACGTGAAACATTATAATAATAATCTAGTGCAATCAAATGAAATTAAAAATGTAAGTTTGTACAACTTGAAACTTACGTTTGAAACATGCCCAACTATAGTAGCTAGCATGTCGATCGCTGGATGTTTCCTTCATCGGCTCTTGCTATTTAAAATAAAATAAAAAATTAGTTTTTACATGTATGTACATGACGTACAATCAAATACATATATATTAAAATCTCAAACATGTGAATTAAACTATTGTATATATATATTATTTATATTTATTTGAAATTTACCTGTGAAAGACCAATATCAGTGGCACCAGTTCCAAAAACATTCCCCAGCATCTCATCTATAGAAAAGAAATCTTGTGAACCAGCAAATGATGTCTCACCTGTAGTGCATATGGCACCACATGATCCACAGTGGTGTGGTGTGCTAGAACTGATGCCTCCACCAACATCACCAGATGTAATCTGGTCACTATGCTAGGTCAAAGTGTCAGTGAGCTCCCTCAATGCATGTAATGTATCAATCTCCACAACCTCCTTCACTATAGGAGGGATAACTAAAGGCAGTGGGGGTTTTGGGGCATGGGGGATCCTAGGTTGACCTATGCGTGCACTAGGTCTACTCTGTGTAGAGCCACCTCCTCAACCAAAAAAGTCAAAATAATTTGGGACCTCATTAAGCATGAACTCGCAATATAATTTCTTCAAAAAATAAAGAGGAACCTCATTGTTGTTGCATGGTGGATAATCAAAACCATCCCCATCAATCCCTAAAATTGTTTTTGATTCGGTCATCAAGGCACCAATGGTTTAGGAAGCTGTTTGCAAGTAACTATGGGGGCATTGGTTCTAGGGTCGGTAAATAATGCACAAATGAGGTCTTTTCCAATTTTTTTGTCTTTTACGGCTGCATGGGATAGTTTATCCACATACCACCGCCTATAGTCACCTCTAAAGGTATTCCATCTATGTATTTGGTTGGTGGCAGAGTCGACTTCACCAATCAATGTTTGTAATGTATTGGCTAAAGTCATGCGGGATGGATTTGTGGCATGATTTTGTCTTATAGTCTGAATAAGGTTCTCAATGACAATTTTATTTTCTCGGATTCTTCCAATGATATTATCTTGTGTTCTTGTTGGCTCAGTGGGGACAAAAGGAGCCACAGGAGGTAGATCTATGTTTGGAGGAGGGTTTTGAGGAATGTTCGGAGGGTTTTGAGGAATGTTCGGTGGGTTTTGAGGAATGTTTTGATGGTTTACATGATTTTGAGCTTGCCGACCAACTGATAAAACAAGAAAATTGTATACATAAACAAACATTTCAAAAAACCCATGAAAATGAAAAAAAAACCTAAAATGTAAAAAAATGATTAAAATCGGGGGCTTACCTCCTCGTCTTGGCGGCATGGTTGAATCTATCACGATCCAGGAAGTCGATGAGAAATTTTGAGGTGGTATTCAAAGCTTGAGTGAAAAACGTCTAGGAGAAATTGTGGTTTGAAATGAAAAATGGGGAAAATAAGGACTCACGGGACTGTTAATTTTTGTCTCAGATTTCCGTGATCATGGTTTATAACCACGCTCACGGTTCTAAACCACGATTGCGGTTTTAGGTTTGGTAATTTTGAACCTGAAATTTAGGAACCACAATCCCAGTTCCTGAATTTCAGGTTTTTATGTCCACAGAGTTGTCCACCAACTTCATGCACTTACCATTTAAGAAGGTTTTGATCTCCAAAAGCCCATTCATAGTATATATTTGGAGCCTAGATAGCCTTACTTAACTTTTCCATGCATTTTTCCATTTCCCTATTTCTTTCTATGCTTGTTTTGGCCTTGATGTCGGATGCCACCTGCACCGGGTGATGGTCCTAAAAGCGCCACCTTGCGTAGAGGGCAGTCCTTCCCACTTTTTCCAGAATCTTCACGCATGTTTTAAACATGTGATGGTTCACTTAAGTTTGCTTTTTACATGCATCCGTGAGCCGAATTGGCTAAAAATAGCTTTGTTTGCTTGGTACTCCTTGCTCCTATTTTTAATGAGATTTAATTAGTTGGAATTTCCACTTCTTGTCATGTGTATGAAGTAACCTCCTAGTCTCCATTCCTAGATATTCCATGCTTATATTCAAGCAAAAGGCACGAGAATTTTGTTTATCTTGCATTATTTTGCTGCCATAATCTTTCTAGGAATTAAATAGCCAAGCTCAAATATCTTGTGTTATCTCACTTCTACTTACATTGCGTCAGTATTGCTTCCAAGTTGCCATTTCCAAAGCGCCATCCTCTTGTTGTTGTTCTTTACATCCCCAATCCTTTGGAATCACATGAACACTCGAGAAAGAAAGGAAAGAACTTGGGGACAAATACGATACTACTTGGATTTTCCAAAGCTCTTTCTCTTCCGGGTTGAAATTGTGTATTTGTTTGCTTTGTTTTGTCAAATTGTCAATTACATATCAAATAGAGTAGAGAAACAGTTCATTTCAATTAGCTAGATAATTGCAAGTAGATCAAATCAATAGGAAGTTTTCTCTTCAACATTGCCGGGAGGTCATGTGGGGTAACAATAGATCTATTAGAGTCATGATTTGTTCTTCACTTCTGAGGTAGGGTTGGAAATATTTTGATTGAATTAGAATAGATCTTAGATTTAGATTCACACATCTGCACAAATAGTTAGCTACATCCGGCTAATTATTTGTTTTAAACTAGTTTATTAGATTAGATGCATTTTCTGAAAAGTTAGAAAAGAACAAAAACATTTATTTTCCATATATTAGCTTGTTTTATTGCTTTGTTATGATATATTGAGAAAACACCAAAAATATAGGTTAGATTTCCTTTGATAGATAGTTTATTTATTGAAAACAAATCAATTCATCTTGCATGACCATCAACGGTCTGCAACAAGAAAAGACTTACGGTTGTGATCCCTGGTCCCTGACCCAACGGGTGTTTCACTCGGAATGACTCGTTCTTATAGAAATAGATGAGGTTAGGGTTAGGAGGAATACCGTAGAATGTCGAGATGGTGTGCGCGCATCGTAGAGAAAGATCAAAGGTTGATTGCGAAGAACTCCTTTTTGTCTTGGAAGGACTACTGCGACTAAGAACACAAGACCCCAAGATTTTAATTAGACAATAAATGAGGGAAGCGCCTTGGGCCGTGAAATATAAAACTTCCTTTCGAAGGTGGTGGTTCCCTGCTAATATGAATTAACACAAAAGCGCAAAGTATCAATTAAATTGTTTCGTTGAACTGGGTAGGGGAAAGGCTGGTTTTCTGGTTTTGATCAAAGGAACCGATGGCGGTTCTTGATAGCGATGCCGATTCGATAGCGATGCGGTTCGATAACCAATACCGGTGGGTTCTAGGATCTTCTTAGTAGCTACGGTGTTTTGTAAGGCTAGTTTATGGATGATATTAGGAAAGCGGATGATTAGAAGCAAAAGAATAACTTGATTAGATGCAATGATACGTTGGGTAGTAGATTCAGAGACGGATTTAGGAGGACTGAAATTCACAGAGCATAAGAAATGTTATAACAGAGGACATGCAAGATGTGACTTACTGGTTTTGACAAAGATGCAAGTTGATCTCCTTGGTTGTAAACACTTCTGGTATTTCCACTCGTCTCTGCTCTGTCAAGTGAAGATCTGGACTCTGTTCCTCGCTCGCAATGCTCTCTGTTGTTTCAAAAATCATTCGACCGATCTCCCAAATGAAATTCTGATCCATTGTTTTGGTTTGGGGAGCCCATTTACAGGGAACCGATGGCGGTTACGTAACCGACGGCGGTCGAGTAGGAACCGGCATCGGTAAGGAAAAAGTAGGCTATTTTTAGTAAAATAGCCCACCTTCCCTGCTTTTCTCCCGAGAGATCAGTTGTGGGCTTGGTCAAGTGGCTAGAAGGTCGGCTTTGGGTGCGAGTAAGGAGGCATTAGTTATGGATGTGAGTCTAGACCAAGTCATGGGTCTTAATTAGGTTAGTTTAGGGTTAGGGCTAGGTCATGATGAGGTGGCAAAGTGAGGTGGCGGGTAAGGTGATGTGGATTTATCAATTATAAGGTAATTAATAAATAATTGTGTAAGGTTTAGGTGATGAGGTTAGATTGCGAGATGAGATGCGGGTCACAAGGGGTCGTAAGACACAAATTTGGTGTCTACATTAGCCCCTTATTGTCGTGTAGCTTGTTTTGTAAAGCTGCACGGACAATAATATGAAGTGGTTACTCCTGTTAAGGGTATAGGTAATCCCCCTCAAATCTATCACAGATTGAGTGAACGAGAAATCAGGGATAGGGTTGATAACGGGTAAATGGGGTAGAGGGGATGGTAAGATGGTGGGGTAGGTTCAAGGAAGCAGACGCATATTGAAATGCCATAGTACGACTAGGGTACATGATTTGACGAGCAAACCAGCAGTGCAGAGGCAAAGGTCGATAGTTTATCCAAACAAGGGTGATATAATCCTGGTATCCAAGGCATAGGAAGTAGCCCCAGGGTATATAACGAGGTAAATTCTGAGAGCGTTTAGGCATGTTCGGCAGTACCAAAAGGTTGGTTTGGTTGAGATAAACGTCACGGTCTAGGTCTGGGCAAAGTTGGTCGACAGATCAAGTCAAGGACCCTAATCATGCTAAAACACGAACAGGTGAGCTCGATTGAACAAAAAACTACCGGATGGGTGGATAAAAGTGTATGGTGTTGATTTTGGGTAAGGGATGGAAGTGGTGCGGCCGTGGGTCGGGCCAAGTTGTTGGGTTGCGGCCTTGGGTCGGGCCAGAAGGGTAAAGGGAGGCCTTGGGTCGGGCCAAATAGTGAGGGCGAGGCCTTGGGTCGGGCCAATTGGTAGGTTGAGGCCTTGGGTCGGGCCAAATTGGTAGGGCGAGGCCTTGGGTCGGGCAAATGGGTAGGGCGAGGCCTTGGGTCGGGCCGAATAGGTAGGTTGAGGC
Source organism: Taxus wallichiana var. yunnanensis (assembly GCA_018340775.1). Lineage (NCBI taxonomy): Eukaryota > Viridiplantae > Streptophyta > Pinopsida > Cupressales > Taxaceae > Taxus > Taxus wallichiana. Next base: position 335,021,919 of record CM031240.1, on the reverse strand, counting down.
CTTGGGTCGGGCCAAATTGGTAGGGCGAGGCCTTGGGTCAGGCCTGTTGGTCCGAAAATCTGTCGCGTGGGCAGATCTATGGATAAACGAGCCAACAGTGTGCAGGGCTTAGCCCCTCTTTGAGACAGCAAAGCGAAACTGGTTTATTGCTACTTCTACTAGCAGGAACCTATGCAAGTCTCACAGATTCTGCCTTCGGGGGTTGGGATCTCATCCCAGTAGAGTGTTTCAGGCTGAGAAAAGAAAGGAATGGAAGAGGGAAAAGAGAAAGATCAGATCCGAAGGAAGAAAAGAAATGAATTCCAAAGCAGAAGGGTCAGAAGATCTATGCTTTTAGTTTGGTAAAATGAGCCAAACCTACTTGCATAAATAAACAAAGCAATACTGATAAACAAATGACGGAAAAGTAGATATGAATCCAACAGATTAAACACATACAGATCTAACGTAAGAAAGATCTAATGCATAACACAGTTATTGAGCACAAAGTCTGAATAATTGTATTCTTCGTTTTTTCTCATATACAAGAAAGCTCAAAGTCTTTCTCTCCTCACTTCTATTTCTATCTGAAAAATGTTCACCCCATAATACAACAAGTATTGGGGTATTTATAGAAGAAGGAGAGAAAAGAAGGCAAAAAGGAGCCAACAACCTATTTACAAAGATATTTAAAAAGTCAACAATTGACTTGGGCAAGTTTTTGGATGGCAACATCCCATGGTGCAACATGGATGAAGTCATCGTGTATGCCAACATGCTTTTTAAATATCTTACAAAAATGATCAACGGATCCCAAGAAGAAACCACTCTTTAGTGTAAAAGGCGCACTTTTCAGCATGTCGACAGCGACTTCTCAGCGCCTTTGGAAATGGGCGCACTTATCAGCATGTCGACAGGAACTTATCAGCGCCCTTTGGCGCACCATTCAAAGATGTCGACAAAGACATTGTCAGCGCCTTTGGAAATGGGCGCACTTATCAGCATGTCGACAGGAACTTATCAGCGCCCTTTGGCGCACCATTCAGCATGTCGACAGCACATTGTCAGCGCCTTTGGAAATGGGCGCACTTATCAGCATGTCGACAGGAACTTATCAGCGCCCTTTGGCGCACCGTTTGGCATGTCAACATGAACTTCCTTGCGCCCTTTGGCGCACTCTTCAGCATGTCGACAGAACTTATCAGCGCCCTTTCTGAAAAGACTGAAAAATGGCTAAGTCCTTAAAACTTGATTTTCGGAAGAGAACTTTGGACTTCTTTTGAACGTTGTCAAACTTCCTTGGGGCCAAAACAAAATTTTTGGGTATGGTTACCTGCAAATTTCCCTTGACAATTTTGCAGGATAACAACTGGCTCTTTCTGGGGACTATCTTTGAGTGAAACTCGGGGGTAGAGAATCCCAGTTCACATGTGCCTATCCATTGGGTACGGAGTCAAAAACAAGGGGGACCGGAGGGAGAACAAAGGAAACACACAACAAACTGAAAGCAAACACACGACGAAAGCAAACACACAACAAAGAGCAAACTGTACAAAGAAGAGAGCAAACTGTACAAAGAAGAGAGCAAGCTGTACAAAGAAGAGAGCAAACTGTACAAAGAAGAGAGCAAGCTGTACAAAGAAGAGAGCAAGCTCTACTTCCAGAAGATCTTCAGATGCTGCCCGCTATAGGGAAGCGGGAGCTTGGTTCCATCCAGATATGAGAGATAGAAACTATTCTCTCCATTGAGTTGCTTGATTTTAAAGGGCCCTCTCCATAGGGAATCAAACTTTCCGTGCATGCCCTTTGGCTCTCTTCGCTTGTCCCAAAGAAGGACGAGATCTCCCACTTGAAAACTTCTCTGCTTGGCTTTCTTATCAAAAAGCCTCTTTACTTGATTCTGATGTTCAGTGATCCTGTCGACCACCTTTACTCTCTTTTCTTCAAGTTCTGTCAAATACATGATTCTCTTTTCTAGAGAACTCTGAAAAGTTTCATCTTCGATTGCTCGTGCCAAGCGTAGAGCAGGAAGTTCCGCAGAAATGGGAAGTTCGGCATCAGTGCCATATAACACTTGAAAAGGTGACATGCCGAGGGATCTCTTGGGGGTAATGCGGTCCGCCCACAAAGCATCGTACAAAGACTTGTGCCACATCCGCTGATTTTCATCTACTAATTTCCGTATGATGGTCACCAAGTTCTTATTACTGGATTCTGCCTGACCATTTCCCTGAGGATAATAATCTGAGGCATGTGCTAAAGTTATCCCATATTCATAGCAAAAGCTAATAACTTCCCGGGAAGAGAAGTTAGAAGCATTATCAGCAACGATTTTATTTGGAATGCCAAACCTGACAATGATATTTTCCTTGATAAAACTGCAAACCACCTCAGAAGTGGCATGCTTGACAGGTATGGCCTCCACCCATTTAGTGAAGTAATCTGTTGCCGTGAGGACATAGCTATGTCCAGCACTCGATTGAGGATTGAGTGCACCAATAAAATCAATTCCCCATTGCCTGAATGGTTCATTGATAATGACCGGCCTTAGGGGGAGGGCAGCCAACTTGGGCTTGCCGACGAATTGCTGACAGGGTTCACACTTTGCCACCCAGGTAGCCGTATCTTGAAAGAGCGTCGGCCAGTAGTACCTGGCTCGAATGATCTTGTGTGCTGTCACGGAAGAAGAAAAATGGCCTCCACAGGCTGAATTGTGAAAACTTTCCAGCAGTTTTACTTGCTGGGGCTTGTCAACACATCGCAGGAAGACACCGTCTATCCCGCGCTTATATAAACCGTCATCCCAGATGACATACTTAGCTGCTCTGAGCTTTACAGTACGCTTCTCCTTTACAGTTAGGTGCATCGGGCATTCGCCGTAGGTGAGGAAGAAAGCAATGTCGGAGTACCATTCGTCACTAGTTGCCACAAATAGAACCAGAGGCAGAGAATCAGGCCCTTCTAGAGGGGTTTGCTCTTCATTGGTACAATTTTCTCTTTCATCATGATTTTCTGAACCCTTGTTCTCAGCCATTAGCTGACACAGGCCTTTGCCCCTCACCAGCTTGGTGGGTTTAATATCTAGGTCATATTCCTGGACCTTTGCGATCCAATTCCCTCTCAAGCTTCCTAACTCCTGCTGAGTTAGAATTGACTTCACCGCAGTGTCAGGAACCAGCACCACCGTATGTGAGTTCAGAATATAATACCTGAAATTCTTCACCGCTTTGACAACGGCAAAGGCGTGCTTTTCTAATTGAGTCATTTTCAGTTCGTGAGGCTTAAGAGGAGAACTCATGAATGCGATTGGAGATTCAATATCCTCCGAGTTCTTTTGCATTAGGATTGCAGACACAGTATGTTCCGATGCATAGCTATACATAATGAAGTCTTTGGAGAAATCCGGACATACCAGGACCGGTGCATGAGCAACAGAAGTTTTTATTTCCTCAAATGATCTTTTCCCTTCTTCACTCCATCTGAAAGTGGGTGACCCTTTCATCATGTTCAATATGTGGCGGGTCTTCTCAGCAAAATCAGGAACAAAACGCCTAAGAAAGTTCACCTTCCCGAAGAAAGAATGAACACCATTCTTGCTTGTAGGCAGAGTAAGGCTTTGGATAGCCTTAACTCTTTCGGCATCGATCTTGGTTCCTTCTTTGCTAACCACATGGCCTAGCAATTTCCCTTCTGTAACCCCAAAAACAGACTTTTTGGGATTTAGGGAAATTCCATGTTCCCGGCATCTGGCCAATACTTGCTCCAAGTGATCACAATGATCGCTTCGCTGTTTAGAGAACACGGTTAAGTCATCTAGGTAAACTACAATGACTTTTCCCATCATGCCTTTGAATGCAAAGTCCATGGCCCGCTGAAAAGTGGCACCAGCGTTGGTTAGGCCGAAAGGCATTCTGCTGTAGGCAAATGTACCCCATGGAGTAGTGAATGCTGTTTTGAATTGATCTTCAGGCGAGACTTCAATCTGATTATAGCCTGAAAAACCGTCAAGCATAGACAGCATCTCTGACCCAGTTACTGCTTGCAGAACTTGGTCCATTATGGGAAGAGGGTAGTTGTCTTTCAGCGAAGCTTGATTCAAGTTTCGGAAGTCTACGCAGATGCGTATTTCACCGTTTTTCTTGCGTACCGGCACAATGTTTGCCACCCAAGTGCTGTGATGGATAGGGAAGATGATTCTTGCGTCCAGCATCTTCTGAATTTCGGCCTGAATGGTGCCCGAAACCTTGGGATTATAATGCCTTTGCTTCTGACGGAAGGCTTTGGCATCTTCTTTCAGTGGTATATTATGCTGAACGTCCTCTGGCTTGAAGGACTTTAAATCTGCATAGGACCATGCCAATACATCCATATATCTTTTCAGCAACTTGACAAATTTCCGCTTTTCTTCTGGCGTGCAACATTTCCCGATGTTCACGAATTGCGGATGTGCCTCAGAACCTATATTGACTGGTTCTGTCTCTGGAGATGAGCTAGGATCATCTCGCCTTTTCTTTTTCACAAAACGGTCATGCCTGTCAAACAGGCGCTCCAGAGAAACCAGGCCTTTTGGAATTTTATTTCCCTTAAGCTGACAAATGCCATCGTTCTCCTTTGTTTCGTGGTTTTGACTGTTGATTGATTCACGGCATGGAGAGGTGGATCCTTCAAAATACAACTCATCAAAATTTTCTGATTTTTCTAGAAAGGCAATAAGGTGATTATCATCGTTGAATACCTGCCAATGCTGAGAGTTGTCTGGCACGCTTGGGCGGAAAACCACTTCAATGGTGTACTTGTTCGTCTTCAAACCCGGGTGTGGGAGCATGAGAGATGCTGAAACAGCCAACGAATCAGCCATGTCATTTTGAGCTCTTGGAATCGCTCCTATTGAAAAGGCATCAAATTCCTCAATGCTGTCCCATACTGCATTACGGTAGTGCCTGAGCCTTTCATTTTTTACTTGGTAAATCCTTTTGACCTGATTTACAACTAGCTCGGCATCACCTTGGACTTTTAGATTTTTTATTCCTCTTTCCTTTGCGGCTTGCATACCGAGTAAGAGAGACTCATACTCAGCAGTATTATTCGTATTGAAAAACTGCAATTTGAAAGAGAGAGGAATGACCTCCTCCTCAGGAGATATTAGCACAACCCCAGCGCCGCATCCACTAGTTGCGCAGCTGCCATCAAATTGCAAGGTCCAGACCTTATTAAGGTCCTTTTCTTGAACGAAAACTTCCTTTGTATCCGCCTCGGTGGATAAGAAGTAGTTCCCCATCCCTGATGATTCGAAAAGGATTTGGGCTTTGGGGTCTTCAGAGCTAGTGACCAAGTATTTCTTTTGGGATTCCGGCTTCAAAGTTTGCATTACGCCTTTGACTGGAATTCTAGCTTTAGACCAGTCCATATGAATTTCTCCACCAACTTCGCTGCAAAAGCTCCTTCCCAGCAAAATTCCATAGGCTGCCGGAATGTCAGCGACAAGGACGGTCATTTTTACCCTCTTTTCGGGAAATGCTGCGAACGCAAATTGCGCGTCTTTGATTTGACCAATCAATGGCACCTGCTTAGTTTCCAATGAGTAACATCTGCCGAAAGGTTTGGTAAGAGTGAGGCCCAAAGCATGGGCGACTTTCGCCGGCATGACGTTATCCGAAGCTCCGGAATCAATTATACAGTTGCTCAACTTATGGCCATTGATTAGGAGGGAGAGATAGAAAGGCTCTATCTTGCCTGATGCAGATGTTGAGGCAACATTTATGTGGGATTCAGGAGGAGTAGAAAGGATTCCTTTAGGGGAAGCCTGACTAGATATAACAGCTTGACTTTGGATATACTTAGTCAATCTTACAAGCTGTTCGGGGTTTGACTGAAGATACTCAGCTTCAGACATTTGGATCTTGGTCTTTTTTGCATGATCTATTATATCAAATGCGGCCAAGGGTTGCGGTGGTAAAGGAATGAGTCCTTCACCCCGCGATGATGGAATAGGGTTACTGATCTTGATAGGAATATGAGAGGGCTGATTCGGAGGAGAGATAGGTAGAAAAGGCTTCTTTGCAAAAGATTTAACAGGGAGTTGAGTGGGAAGAGGATTACCTCTTTTAACAATGGTTGGAGGCGCGTTTGACACGGCCTTCTCTTTTTGCGTATGGGCAGCAACTTCCGCTTCCTTTCCTTGCGAGCGGGTAAAAACAGCATAGGATTGTCCGCTTGCATAGCCCTGAGTACTCTCTTCTTCATCAGATTCATCCTCGTCAAATTCCATGTATCCAATAGTAGAGTCGCCAGTCGGCTCACCGACATCTTGATCATCTTCGCCCTGAGACGAAGGTTCTTCATAGTACTGCTCTTCCTCTTCAATTTCAGCCAAAGCATTGACCGGAGGAGCTTCAAGCGCCAACCGTGGAGCAGTTGCAGGTAAGCGGTCTTTGTGAAACATTGTTAGGAACAAAATTCCTCCGCGGGACATCCCGGTACGAGGAACTAGGAGAGGCCTGGGCCAACTGCTTTTTTAATGCGAGCAGATCGTTCGCCATCTTTTGGAATGCTGGATCAGACGAAGTAGTAGGCGAGGGATCTGAAGATTTGGACCTTGATGATTCCCTTCTCAACTCGCCAGATATTATCAAATTGTCTTCTATCCGGATGGCGGCAGCCTGAGCGAGAGGTAGAGTAGCTACTCGCTCTTGAAGGAGCAAGAAACTGACTTTTGAGCTCATGGCGTTCATGAAGAAACACTTCTGATTCTCCGGTGTTGGAAGCATGGCAGTAGGGACACGGTTGATTAATGCATTGAACCGGGCGACAAAATCGCGCATGGTCTCATTTGCCTCCTTCTTCAGGTGAGTGATTTGTGATAACAATGCAAATGCATCCTCTGAAGGCTTGTATCTGTCTTCAAAAGCTTCCCGCAAGGTTGCCCAACTGGTGATAGATCCGGCCGGCAAATGCTGAAACCATTCAGCTGCAGGCCCTTGTAGGGTTTCCAGAAAAAGGCGGACTGACACATCTTCATGAGTCACGTCCAAAATACTGCATGACATAATGAAAGCAGATATGTGAGAATCCGTGCTTTGATTTCCGCTCCCGTCAAATTTAGGAAAATTCTTTCGATTTCCGTGAGGGAGCGCATGAACTGGATGTGGCAGTGCGAGAGGACCCATAGCATTTCCCCATGGTACCGCCATTTGAAAGGCTGGAAAAAGCACACGAGCTGGGAGGGTGGTTCCACTAAGCAGCAATGCACTACAAAGGGACGTGGATGTTCCCTGTAAAAGACTTTTTCTTCGTGGAGGTGAGACACTCCTGGATGACCGGCTAGCCGAGCTTAGCGCTGAAAAACGTGCCGGCGTTACGCTGAAATTGTGCCTCTGAAGCAGATCGAAAGTAGGATCAGCTTCTCCACGGGCTCTCCTGCTGCGCGTAAAAGGTTCACTCGCCAGTGTACCTTTCAGATCTGCAATATTACAGCGCAGATTTAAACTTTATTTTTGGGTGTACTTGCTGATTTTCTGGTTTTTCTATCAAAAACCAGCAGCATGCACTTTTCTGGATATTTAAAAACTATCCTCTTCGAAAAACCGATTGCGGTTAATGACAAGTAACAGCGAGGATAAGATGGCAGGGAAGATAGTAAGCTGATTTTCCGATCTGGTCTTTACTTTTTCAGGGAGTTTCAAACTTTTTGGAAAATAGTTAAAAATCCAGATCTACGGAAAAATAATGATTTTGATAAAAACTCAGCGAACTAAAGATCTGTAACTAGGCCCGATCTATGACTCTCAGAAGGAAATTTTTCGATTTGAGCACTTTTGCAAATTTTTCGGATTTTTATAAAAAAATTCAGGTTTGCAAATGGGCAGCAATCTTTTGATTTTTCTGATTTTTTTTTTTATATCTTGCTATCAGCATAGATCTGACAGATCTGTCCGTTCCCCAGCGGAGTCGCCAAAAACTGTTGGTCCGAAAATCTGTCGCGTGGGCAGATCTATGGATAAACGAGCCAACAGTGTGCAGGGCTTAGCCCCTCTTTGAGACAGCAAAGCGAAACTGGTTTATTGCTACTTCTACTAGCAGGAACCTATGCAAGTCTCACAGATTCTGCCTTCGGGGGTTGGGATCTCATCCCGTGAGAGTGTTTCAGGCTGAGAAAAGAAAGGAATGGAAGAGGGAAAAGAGAAAGATCAGATCCGAAGGAAGAAAAGAAATGAATTCCAAAGCAGAAGGGTCAGAAGATCTATGCTTTTAGTTTGGTAGTAAACAGAGCCAAACCTACTTGCATAAATAAACAAAGCAATACTGATAAACAAATGACGGAAAAGTAGATATGAATCCAACAGATTAAACACATACAGATCTAACGTAAGAAAGATCTAATGCATAACACAGTTATTGAGCACAAAGTCTGAATAATTGTATTACTGTTCTTTTCTGTTACAAGAAAGCTCAAAGTCTTTCTCTCCTCACTTCTATTTCTATCTGAAAAATGTTCACCCCATAATACAACAAGTATTGGGGTATTTATAGAAGAAGGAGAGAAAAGAAGGCAAAAAGGAGCCAACAACCTATTTACAAAGATATTTAAAAAGTCAACAATTGACTTGGGCAAGTTTTTGGATGGCAACATCCCATGGTGCAACATGGATGAAGTCATCGTGTATGCCAACATGCTTTTTAAATATCTTACAAAAATGATCAACGGATCCCAAGAAGAAACCACTCTTTAGTGTAAAAGGCGCACTTTTCAGCATGTCGACAGCGACTTCTCAGCGCCTTTGGAAATGGGCGCACTTATCAGCATGTCGACAGGAACTTATCAGCGCCCTTTGGCGCACCATTCAGCATGTCGACAGCACATTGTCAGCGCCTTTGGAAATGGGCGCACTTATCAGCATGTCGACAGGAACTTATCAGCGCCCTTTGGTGCACCGTTTGGCATGTCAACAGACACATTGTCGGTGCCTTTGGAAATGGGCGCACTTATCAACATGTTGACAGAACTTATCAGCGCCCTTTGGCGCACCATTTGGCATGTCAACAGCAACTTCCTTGCGCCCTTTGGCGCACTCTTCAGCATGTCGACAGCAACTTATCAGCGCCCTTTCTGAAAAGACTGAAAAATGGCTAAGTCCTTAAAACTTGATTTTCGGAAGAGAACTTTGGACTTCTTTTGAACGTTGTCAAACTTCCTTGGGGCCAAAACAAAATTTTTGGGTATGGTTACCTGCAAATTTCCCTTGACAATTTTGCAGATAACAAGGCCAAATGGGTAGGGCGAGGCCTTGGGTCGGGCCGAATAGGTAGGTTGAGGCCTTGGGTTGGGCCGGATAGGTAGGTTGAGGCGTTGGGTCGGGCCTAATGGTTAGGCGAGGCCTGGGTCGGAACAAATGGGTAAGTTGAGGCCTTGGGTCGGGCCAAATGGTTAGTGGCGAGGCCTTGGGTCGGGCCGGATGGGTAGGTTAAGGCCTTGGTCGGGCCAAATGGTTAGGCGAGACCTTGGGTCGGGCCGGATGGGTAGGTTGAGGCCTTGGGTCGGGCCGGATAGGTAGGTTGAGGCCTTGGGTCGGGCCTAATGGTTAGGCGAGGCCTTGGGTCGGGCCGAATGGGTAGGTTGAGGCCTTGGGGTCGGGCCAAATGGTTAGAGGCGAGGCCTTGGGTCGGGCCGGATGGGTAGGTTGAGGCCTTGGGTCGGAGGCCAAATGGTTAGGGCGAGGCCTTGGGTCGGGCCGATGGGTAGGTTGAGGCCTTGGGTCGGGCCAAATGGTTAGGGCGAGGCCTTGGGTCGGGCCGAATAGGTAGGTTGAGGCCTTGGGTCGGGCCGGATAGGTAGGTTGAGGCCTTGGGTCGGGCCTAATGGTTAGGGCGAGGCCTTGGGTCGGGCCGAATGGGTAGGTTGAGGCCTTGGGTCGGGCCAAATGGTTAGGGCGAGGCCTTGGGTCGGGCCGGATGGGTAGGTTGAGGCCTTGGGTCGGGCCAAATGGTTAGGGCGAGGCCTTGGGTCGGGCCGGATGGGTAGGTTGAGGCCTTGGGTCGGGCCGGATAGGTAGGTTGAGGCCTTGGGTCGGGCCAAATGGTTAGGGTGAGGCCTTGGGTCGGGCCGAATAGGTAGGTTGAGGCCTTAGGTCAGGCCGGACAAGTGAACAAATGGTGTGCAGCAAAGGTGGATAGAGGCGATATTGGTGAAAAAGAGGCAAGGAGTAAATAAGGGCAAAGAATGGGGTGAAAGTTGGGTAGAGAACCGATGTCGATTCTGCATGACCGATATCGGTTAAGGGACCGATACCGGTTCCTTAGGGCAAAATGAAACCGATATCGGTGAAAGGTGAAAAACCTATAAAAAGAAAAATACGGCTTGTCATTGTCACTTTTGTTATTTGCAAACCAAATCGACTTGTCTGACATGGAGAGTTGAGATTAGAGGCTTGATTGAGTGAGGTGGAGCTATTGTATTGGCGGAGAGAGTTGATAGTGGGCCCGATTAAGGAGGAGGCAGCAGTTGATTGGCCGGGGACCCAGCAGATCAGGATTGGAGCCATGGCACAGGCAGGAGGAGCTGGAGGGGCTGGACCAGCTGGACCGCCACCACCCATCCCACCACGACGACGTGTCGTCGTTCGGGTAGATTCGAAACTCTTTAATTTGGTGATTTGGTTGTATTATGCTAAATTGGGGGTTTGGGTAGGAATTAACCTTTTTTAGGAAATAATGAGAAAATGGAAATGATTTGAAAAAGGGAGAGGGTAGATAGGCTAGATAGGCTAAGGTGGGTAGGTGGGTAAGTTTTTAGGGTATTTGGGTGGGTAGATGGGTAGAAATAGGTAAAAAATGGGTTTTGGGGGCCGCGCGGGGGTTCGGCTCCCGGAGAAGACAGTGACCGATGTCGGTCACTAAGCGACCGGCATCGGTCGCAAATGATATGGAAAGCCTGCTTGGGAAGGGACCGGCGTCGGTCGTGTATCGGCCGGCGTCGGTTTGTGTTTGTTGTGTGTTGGGGTTGGGTGGGTTTGTTTTTGTTGTTGTGGGTTTGGGTTTGGGGTGGGTTTGTTTTTGTTGTTGTGGGTTTGGGTTTGGGGTGGGTGTTGTGTTGGGGTTGGGGTTGGGTTTGTTTTTGTTGTTGTGGGTTTGGGTTTGGGGTGGGTTTGTTTTTGTTGTTGTGGGTTGGGTTTGTGTGGGGGTTGGGTTGGGTTGTGGGTGGGTGTCGGTTGGGGGTGGAGAAGGGTTTGGTGTAGGGTTGGGTTGGGTTTGAGTTGGAGGTGGGAGAAGGGTTTGGTGTAGGGTTGGGTTTGTGTGTGTTTTGTTTGGGTTTTGTTTTTGTTGGTTTTGGGTTTTTAGGGTGGTAGGTTGCTAGAGGGGGGTGGTAGAGAGTCGGGGTATGGTCGGGGGGATAAAAAAGGGTGTTTAGATGATAAAGTAGATGTTGTAATAAAGAGTAGGTCTAAGGATGTGGGTTGGTTTTGCAGGCACGTCAGCAGTTGACGATGCGGGATAGGATGCCCCCGCTGTTGGTGCGGATGAGGCCACACGTATCTACGGCTCATTGGGCCATCATGCGCGAGGTGGGACTCGGTGGAGTCCAGAGGTACAGAGCGATAGAGAGAGATCACAGCCTGATGGTCGCCCTCATCGAGAGATGGGATCCGGCGACCAATGTGTTCCATCTCCCGACTGGGGAGATGACCGTCACATTGGAGGATGTGTATCACATCCTTGGTTACCTATCGAGGAGAGGCGAGTCTTCGAGGTAGATTTAGAGACTTCCATGAACAAAGATATCTGCAGTTTTTAGGGATGCAAACGGCCACGCCTTGACCTACCATAGCGAGTATCGGGTATGGTGACATGTCACCGTGCGCATGCCTCGACACAGACACGACCTGGCCATTTGTGTTGATGATGGTTGGGATCACACCGCCGCCCTCCCGGACTCGAGGGAGGCCGCTCCCATGAGCATTGATGGGGTGCCGCTTGAGATGGTAGAGGAGCACACCTGTTACGCCAGGCACCCAGTATATCCGGTGCAATTATACAGGAGCTATGGGGTTATCGCCGGAGGAGCGCGGTCGGTATTTGCTCTACATTTTGTTGCATTGTTGGGCATACGAGCACATCATATGTATCAAAGCCAAGAGGGTTACCCCAAAGCGGCCCGAGGCCACAGGTCATATACCGATATGGCTTTCAGAGGTGGTTGGGGGTCGTGGGCCAGCCACGAGCAGTTGTTGCAGGTCGGGATGTGGCGTACTATAGACATTTGCTAGAGGGCCTGACAGCAGTAGACATTGTATGGAGACCCTACAGAGGTCACCACCCTGGCAGAGGAGCCCGCGACAGTTGCGCCTAATCCAGTACACATTCTGGATAGCAGGACGGAGGCCGGGAGAGTACGAGAGGATACCCCTAGAGAGGGTACGCAGGCAGATGGGGCTGCGACAGGATGAGCCACCTCCCTTCCCTCAGTACAGGAGGGATGATGTAGAGGCCCCACTGCCTGCACCACAGCCTTTGGATCCAGATTGGGTAGCGGAGAGGTCAGCAGGTGAGGGTGTAGATGATGCTGGGTGCACGGGAGCATACAGGGTGTGGTGGGCTGGGCAGAGAGCAGCCAGGATAGTACCGCCTGCACAGCCAGACTTGGCTGCAGTTATAGGAGAGAGAGATCAGCTCAGGGGTCAGGTGCAGCTCTTACAGGGGCAGCTAGCTGCGGCACAGGCACAGATAGGTGTCTTACAGTGCTTACGAGGCTAGCCCAGCTCAGCACAGCATGTGCAAAGCAGACCACCACCAAAGCACCACACCCACAAGTGCAGTGCAGCAGATAAAGCAGACAGATACTTCAAGACCACCGCAGCCCATTTGTGTACCACCAAAGAAGCACTCAAAGCATAGCCTCGGGGCATTGGTGTAGGTGCAGGGACCACCTCAAACTCCGTCAGTGGCTCGAGAGCGCTATATGGAGGTTAGAGCAGAGGCCCGATATTATCAGGATATTCTTGATGGTACCGGAGTCGAGTATCAGGCTTATGCAGCGCATAGGGCAGAGACCTCTCACAGCCAGAGATCTCAGGGAGGTGCAGCCACAGCTGGCGTGTCCGTGACGGGCAGGAGGCGAGAGGCACCACAGGGACCAGCGGGGAGAGGTGCCGAGGGCGGTGGGGAGAGCTGAGAGATCCCAGACATGGTTGTTGTATTTTAGAGATGGGCACCGGTCTGCGTGCCTATGTATTATTCATGTATTCATTCATTCATTTATTGTATACCGGCCTGCGAGCCGAGTAGGGGTTGTATAGTGGATACCGGTCTGCGAGCCGAGTATATAGCTATTTTTGATACGAGGGACCGGCCTGCGAGCCGAGTCGAGATTTTTTGACAGTTATTGCGGCCTGCGTGCCGGCTTTGTTGTATGATGAGATCACAGAGGCCCCGATGTAGGGCACATTGTATTTTTGAAAACTTGTATATATATATATATAGAGAGAGACGATGTTTTGATCCACATGCAGTGTTCAAAATGTGTTTAAATATTTGGTTAATGGCTGGTAATATATAGAATGTGTGATGAGTTTAATTGACATGTTGATAGATGGATGATGCTGATGTTTTTTTTTTTTTGTACGTATATATGAATGTCATGTTATGTGATGAATTGGTGGTTTTGTGACATTGTGATATATGTAACTGATGAGTTGGATCCAAATGATGTATAGATTGATAGTTTCTTGGTATCCGTAGTTGATGGTTTGTGTATTTGTATAAAATAAATGATGTTAATGAGATTGTAATGCTATGTGTGGTGGATGAACAAATGTGGTAAATGGTGTTGTTATGCAGGAAAAGAGGCGGGCGCGACAAAAATTTAGGTGATAAATGAAGAAAAGAACGCTGTTGAGAAAAGATAGGTGTGTAACCGATATCGGTTAAGGAACCGACATCGGTAGTTAATAGACCGATATCGGTTAAGTAACCGATACCGGTTACTTAGGTATGAGCTTTTCTAAAAATAGAAAAGCTAGGGTGGCAACTTAAGTTTTAATTTTAGAGCCATGCAAGAGGTTAAATACGCGAACGCGACGCTTTTTGACGACTGAGACAGGTTTTTGCATGAGAGATTTGAGTGATAAGGAGAAAAGAGACAAGGAAAGTGAATGTGATCCGAGATTCAGAAGGCAGAAAGACAAAGTTGAAAAGGGTGGTGATCATGGCAGAACGAGGAGAAGCATCCAGCAGGCAGGGACAAGAGGGAAGACAAGGGCCACCTCAAGCTGCTGCAACCCAAGAGGTATCAGCTTGTTTGTGATTTAACTACTGCATGTTTTGGGAATGAGCTAGAGGAGAATAGGTAAGTAGATATGAGAAAGACAACATGATAGCCAGGGGTATAGATGAGGTGAGTGTTATGGGGTAGGTAATTCGGGGTTTTGGGTATGTCTGTGTATATAGAAAGGAATAAACGATCAATTTATTGTCGTAGGTGGTTGTTTTAGGCAAGATGTATGTAATTGGCAGTGACCGGTAGCGGTTAGGGAGAACCGGTATCGATTCATTGAACCGAATCGTTATGTATAACCGATACCGGTTACTGGAGGAATTTCCAGAATGTTTGAAAAACCCTGACGGATTGAATGGTTGTTTGTTGTTTTGGTGTATGCAGGCAGAGGCAGGGTTGAGGATGAATGATAGTGTGCCAGCGCTGTTGTCACGAATCCGAGCGGATGTAACACCAGCGGAATGGACATTGATAAATCGTTTGGGGTTAAGTGGAATCCGTTATTATTCACGAATCACACGTAACCATGGTATGTTACAGGCGTTGATTGAGAGATGGAATCCCGAGACAAATACCTTTTATCTGCCAACAGGGGAGATGACAGTAACATTGGAAGATGTGTTCCGTATTTTGAGACTCCCTATTACAGGAGAACCAGTATATCAGGCACTACCTAGCGCGGCACGGGGAGCGATAACCATGAGATTTGGTCCATACGCACGAGATTTGACACAGCGAGGTTTATCATTTACGTATGGGGTAATGTATGCAGCACATCCTGAGGAGACAAGGTTAGCAGTAATATTAATGATAGCGGTAGGGTATTATGCATTACCGAGGGTGGAAGGGGGAAGATTTCCAAAGGCATTGATGTGTGTTATCTGGGAGATGATAGAAAGGAACGTGACTTTTGCATGGGCACCTGCATATTTGGCGGAGCTATACAGGGGTTTATGGGCTTGTAGGCGAAATCACAGGACGACGCTGGATTGTTCATACTTATTACACTGTTGGGCCTATGAGCACATTGTTTGTGTGCGACCAATAGGCCAATCCCTCCAGGCAGGAGAGACCGGAGTACAGAGGTTGGGATTCAGACGATGGGTCCAGACAGAACAAGAGGCAAGATCCCAGGCCGTGACGGGTGATATTGTGTATTACAGGCAGGTATGGGAGAGGGTGACGGTTGCGGACATCTGTTGGAGGCCTTACGGTAACTATATGGTAACAGAGAGCATAGCTGAGGAGTTAAGGGGTGTAGAGCGAATGAGGTGGATCGCGGGCACAGGCCAGGTGAATATGAGAGGATTCCTATAGATCGCGTGTGGTGACAATTTGGATTTGTGCAGGATATACCCCTGGCTTATAGACCATATATGAGGATCGACGCAGAGGCAGTACTCTCACCTCCCCAGCCAACACCTCCAGAAGGTCCTGAAGAGGTAGCAGCCGATCGCAGGTAATGGACGCAGGAACGACAGAGGCCTATAGATTATGGTGGGCAGCGGAGCTACGAGGTATACGTGATTGTCCTGACATAGCTGTGATTACAGCAGAGAGGGATCGTCTACAGCATTTAGTTCAGCAGCTCCAAATGCAGGTGAATGAGATAAGAGGATTGTTAGCGATTCTTGGAGTCACGGGCGGGAGACTAGAGGTGGAGTCCTCCATGCGAGTAGGGCATATTCATATGTTACAGGAGAGATTGGCAGATCGAGTGGGTGGTACCCATAGCCGTGGTACCTTTGAGGACGAAGAGGCCCGACGAGAGGGGTCGACGATCACGATCATCACCTAGTTCGGGATGAGGCGTGAGGTTACGAGTAAATGTTAGCAAGGTATAAGAATAAATAAGGATGCCGACCTGCGTGTCGATGATAGAGAAGATGTATTTGTTTAACATCTAAATAAAACTGAATATGTATGGTGATTTGAGTTATGATAATAATAAGAATGTTTGCGTTGTGACTTTTGGTGTTTTGAAAAAGGATAAAGAGGAATGTGATTAAATAGAAATACACAGAAATATTTATTATACCACACATGATAGATTATGGTAGGGGATGGTCGAGCTAACCTTGGGAGACCCCATGTCTCCGAAGTGCTGCCTACATAGCCCATTGCACAAAGCAAGGAGGGGCCTCAGACCGATGTAGTTCTCCCTTAGGATCAGGGAGAGGCGAATTCAGGCAATTTGGTACGGTTTAGGCAATTGGTTGGTTGGTAAAAATATTAAGATTGGTAAAGGTAAGGTTGATGGTGTTGGTAATGAATTGGTGATGTTGTAAAAGGTATAAGGGAAGCGAAAGTTAGCCTACCCAAGTAGAAGGGAACCATGTCCTGATTAAGGTCAACACACAATCCTAGATGCGAGGCAAAGCAGAAAGAGTGCTCCGTAGGTGAAAAGAGCTAAACAAACCACACAACGTAGAACGAGCTTGGAGCCCTAGGTACCGTGCATAGACGAGAAGTCAATAGGTGAAAAGAGTTGTGTGATCACAATATATCGAGCGTACATTACGTCCCTTGAGTTGAAACAAATGGTGAGGTGAGGTGGATGGTATAGCTGAGGTGCAGAGAACTTATTACAAAGTGAGTGTTCTGATGAAAGAGAACCTACCCTAAATAGACAAGTCCATGACTCAAAAGTCCTTTTGAATGAGGCTTTTATTTTATTGAATGTAGACTGATCGATGCGGGAAGTCTACAAGGGATATTGATTGTATTATTCTTGAGGTCTTCACGAAGCTGATCGATGCGAGAAGCTTCTGCTAGAGGCTGACTGTGTATAGCTGTCCTTCGAGGGAGCGATCTATTCATAGTAGCGAGATATGATTTTAGTGCATAGCTGTCCTTGAGGAGCAAATCTATAGAGAATAGCAGCAATAATTTGGCATATAGCTGTCCTTCGAGGGAGCAGTCTATATTTAATTTAGATGACTAGATGTTCTTTTTAGCGTGAAGCATCTAGTTTAGTAGGAAGTTTGACTCAAGAAAATCCCATAAGAATACGGCTTATTTTAATACTTTGAAGTCATGGACTAGACTAAAAAGGGGAAGGCATCGTTAAGGGGAGGTGAGAGGTGAGCTTGATTTTATTTCGAGATGTAGGAAACAAGTGCATGTGGTGGTATGGGAGCTCAAGGGACGAGCAGTAGGCGGATAAGAAGTGATATAACACTAATTTCAACAATAGAATGGTCGAAGATGCAAGGCATTAAGGGGCTCAGGCTCAGGTTTACCATTAAGCGAAGCTAAACGATAAGTACCAGATCCATAGGTGTGAGTGATTATATAAGGCCCAATCCAATTGGGAGCAAATTTTCCACGTTTGCTCTTTTCTAGTTTGGTGACATGTTATCTCTTTGAGGACAAGATCACCAACCTTAAAATACGCTCATGAAGTCGCTTATCATAAGCACGTTTGATGCGTTTTGATAGATTTGAAGGTGATCAAGAGTCGTAAGACGGCGTTCGTCAAGAAACTCCAATTGGGCTAACCGCTCTTGACGGAAATCATCGTTGGTGAGAATATCCCGAAGAGATATTCTAAGGGAGGGTATTTGTATTTCGAGAGGCAAAACAGCCTCTGCATCAGTATACCAAAGAAAAAGGTGTGGCATTAGTGGAGGTACGAATACTAGTGCGATAAGCCCAAAGGGCAAAGGGGATGTGATCGTGCCAATTTCTTCCGATTCATTGACAACTTTCATGAGGATTTTGGTTAGTGTTTTATTAGAAGATTCAGGCTGACCACGGGGATAATTTTAGCGGCGAATATTCGTAATATGGCGAAAATTTCATTTTAGGAAAATTTGAAAAGGCGAATTATTCGGAGTGGGTCGGTGTCCTGTTCGCCTAAAATATAAAGTATATTTTTTTTGGGGGGTCGGCTTCGCCTTCATTTGAAAACATCTCCTATAAAAACCTATTTGATTCGCCGGGTAGTATACCTCAAGTAGCTTACCAAATTACCAATACTGTGAAATTTGAACTCGCATACCCTTTGCACCAGAGATTCGTATTACTGTTATCCTGTGATTGTTGACGCGCGACAAATGCATTATTGACGCGCGACAAGAGAAATACTGACGCGCGACTTGGGCTAAGGCTTGACGCGCGACAGAGGAAGGCTTGACGCGCGACAGAGGAAGGCTTGACGCGCGACAGAGGAAGGCTTGACGCGCGACAGAGGAAGGCTTGACGCGCGACAGAGGAAGGCCTGACGCTTGACAGAGGAAGGCTTGACGCGCGACAGATGAAGGCTTGACGCGCGACCTGGGCAGTATTGACGCGCGACATCTGACAGTTCACGCGCGACAAGACCTCAGAGACTGTACAGAGTCGCTTCTTGGTTCTTTTGCTGACGCACGACTCTTTTCAGAATAATGGAAGGTGCCACCTCAAAGAATACGAATAACCTAAAAGTAAGTAAGAAATCTCAGAAATCACTCTTCAAGTATTTTGGAAACTCTGCGGATACAGATAATGTAAATACCAATCATATAGATGCCACCAAAAAGAATCAGAATACTGACTGTGTGGAAGGCATTATTGAGGTGGACATGCATTCTGCACAGTATCACAGTCAAACAAATGAAACCTACGATAATATGCCAGATCTTGAAGATATTGTTCCTGTTGGGGTGCAACCAGAAGTGCAGCTAGATATCACAGATACAAACACTGAGCAAAATGGAAGACAGAAATCAATATCAAACTCTGGTCCAAGAAAGAGGAAACCAGGTGATTGCGATATTGCTCAAAATTCGACTCAAAAAAGTAAAGCATTGAAAACAAACAAGAATATGTGGACCATTGGCAGGACATACAAGTTTGATTGGGCAGCTAAATTTCCATTTATTGAACCTGTACAATCATCAAATTCTGAAGAAATCCCATGTGAATGTACATGTACAATATGTACGTGGAAATTGGGAAAGCAACAAAAAATGCAACTGAAGCTGGACACAATAGAAAAACATTGTGGAAAACAATATTTAACTGTAACAGGGGCGGATGGCCAGAAAATCAAAACACATAGGTGGAAAACTGAAAAGGAGTGCATGCATGTCAGATAC
Organism: Taxus wallichiana var. yunnanensis; assembly: GCA_018340775.1. NCBI lineage: Eukaryota > Viridiplantae > Streptophyta > Pinopsida > Cupressales > Taxaceae > Taxus > Taxus wallichiana. The sequence goes on along the minus strand of CM031240.1, from coordinate 335,002,593 downwards.
GCAGCGGAATATGAGGCAGAGCAGAAAAAACACAGACATCTGTTGGAAAAGGGAGGAACAATCACATCACATATTGGTAAGATGAAAGAAACAAATCTACATGCAAAATTCATACAATTCTCTACTCTTTTTCAAATACTTAAAAAAGGAAGGGCGATGTCAGATTTCCTTGATTTCAAAGTTTTGTATCAATTTAACGGAATGCTGAATGTACCTCAGTCTCATTGGTCTGAGAGTAGTGGATGGGAAATGGCAAAATGCCTCTCGATGATAGAGAAGGAAGATTTGAAAGAGAATGTAAAAAAAGCAAACTTTATCTCTGTTTCAATTGATGAAGTGACAACAGTCGACAACACCGCATGGGTATGTATCCACATCTATACATTAGAAAATCATATAAGGACACCTCATCTGTTGGGTGTTATGAAAATGGTTGAAAACTGCAATGCTGAAAACCTATACAAAATAGTTGTTTCTCATTTGAAAGATGTTGCTGGTATGACTGATTATGAAATTGCTACGAAGTTGGTATGCGTTGGAGCAGATGGTGCATCGTCACATGCGCAGGTCACCGAACAGGGCTCGTGTTAGATTACAAACAACAAGTGGCCCCATATATGCTACCAATTCACTGCATGGCTCACAGAATGAATTTAGCGTATAAAATGGTAAGCAACCATGAAAATGTTGCTAAATTAGAAGACATAATAAGAGAACTCCATGCCTATATGTCAAGCAGCCCAAAACGTTTTCTGGAGTTCCAAAAATTTGCAATTGGAATTACAGACGGCAAAAAACTTCTGAAGGATGTGGAGACTAGATGGATCTCTTTGTATGAACCAGCATGCAGAGTTCGTGAGGAGTATCCTTCATTGGTTGGTTTCATGCACAAATACCGTCATGAAGTTGATAGGGCAAGGGACCTGTTGTTCCGCTTAACTGATTTGGAGACTTTGCTTACATTGCTTGGTATTCTTCCAATGTTAAAGGAGATCAATACACTGATGAAGCATGCACAGGGCAGATTGATCTATATTGTGGATTTTATAAGGATGAGGAAAATGGTATGTCAAAGTCTTGATATATTGTATTGTTCGCAGGATAGTTTTGATGCACCTGTTTTTAAAAATTGGAGAGATTTATTAGATCTTAAAAATCCTAACACCTATTTGAGATTTAATATTCACGATCACCTATGCATCTCTGTTAATGGGAAGGAAATACCTATGCACATTTTGCAAAGACGTCAAGATATTACAGGTTCGGAGCGAGAAGATGTTCCTGTAACACGTAATTTGTTTGAGTCTGTGATAGTTGAAACCAGAATAAAGCTTAAAAAAATTTCAGAAACCTTGTCGTCAGAAATTAGGGAACGTTTCTGTAAAGATAAAATTCTGGAAGCCATGGGTGTGATGAATCCGAATTTTTGGAATACAGAAGGTGGCCGTGCAGACTTTGTCAGTAAGCATTTCCATAAATCAATGGGTACAATAATGGAACAATTTACTAAGACGTCAGAGCTCAAGGGTACGGAAATCAAAGGTATACTGAATGCCGATTTATTAAAGTTTCAGTCAACCAATTTTGCAACAACAATGAGGAACCAATATAAGAATTTAGATCAACCTTCTGAAAGTGGTGCTATTACAAGGCTGTGGAGAGGAATCTATCAAAGTTCTATCTTACAAGAAGATATCAGTGAGTATTTCAGACTATATGAATTATGCCAGACAATGATTTTGGGGTCTGTGGAGGATGAAAGAGTTTTCAGTGCATTGTCATTTATAAAATCAAAACTGAGAAACAGGTTGGATAAAAATCTGGAAAGTTGCATGAGGTGTTACGTTTCACGATACTCCCTCGAAACCTTTCCGTTTGACAGAGCAATTGCGCACTGGAATTCCCTTTGCGAAAGAAGAGGTGTAAATAATACAGCTACAAGTACAAATATACCCAACCTTGAGAGTGTAATTGGCTCTTCGTCACATTCTACAGAAGACAACATCGACTTTGACGAAGCTATTGATAATGGATTGTTTCAACTTTAAGTAGGTATCTTCTTTATCTATCTTTTATCTTTATCATTTAAGATGTTACAGGTCTATATACTAAAAATATCAGGCGATTCACCCATCTATCTACTAATCCATTTCTCGTGTTGGATTCTTTTAAATCACAGATCTAGCTCATTACCAATGGCAGTGATGATTTCAACTTTAAGCAAGTATCTTTTTCCCCTTAACCTTGAGAGTGTAGTTGGCTCTTCGTCACATTCTACAGAAGACAACATCGACTTTGATGAAGCTACTGATAATGGATTGTTTCAACTTTAAGTAGGTATCTTCTTTATCTATCTTTTATCTTTATCATTAAAGATGTTACAGGTCTATATACTAAAAATGTCAGGCAATTCACCCATCTATCTACTAATCCATTTCTCGTGTTGGATTTTTTTAAAACAAAGATCTATATTGTTACCAGTGGCAGTGATGATTTCAACTTTAAGCAGGTATCTTTTTCCCCTTAATCTTATTGTTTGTTACTATTCATTTTTTCAACTCTGGTTATAATTAAAAATGTTACAGGTGTATGTATTTACATTTAGTTAAATACAAAATTTTTATTTTTTGAAAACGTGGGTTGACATCCGTCCGAGGAAGCTTTTACTTCTCGGGACTGACAACGTCAGGCAACTCACCCATCTATCTACTAATCAATTTTTTGTGTTGAATTTTTTAAGACAAAGATCTAGCACATTACCGTTGATGATTTCAATTTTAAATAGGTATCTTCTTCAACATAATATTTATATTTACTTGACCTTTAAAGATATTGTTGGTCTATATATTTAAAGATGTTGCTGGCACTTCTCAGGACTGACAATGTCAAGCAACTCACCCCTCCATCTACAATGTCATGTGAAACAAAGATCTAGCACGTTACCCTTGATGATTTCACAGCAATCTAATACGCAAGAGGTAAGCTAAATCCTAGCATATTTGCAATTATGTTTAATTTCTTACCAGTGATGATTCTTTCTTGATTTCTTAGAATTATATTTTATTTATTTTTAATATATTTTATCTTCCTGTAGACCAAGGATTTTTTTTCTATTTACTATCTCTTTATTCTCCATTTGTTGGTGAGTGGTAGCTTCCCAAAAAATAGATATTCCTGCCACCTGATAGGATAAGGATACCTAAAATAACAAAAAATTAAATTGGAAAGTGATGTCGAAACATGTCACAATACTACCAAATTCAATATTCACATTTCCCTGATTCAAACCACAAGAGCCTTGGCTGAGTCACCCTCCGTTAATATTAAAGTACATTGATCAGAATTCTTCCCTCCTGCTTGATTTGCATCAAGTTTGGGAACATCAATTAATTTGCCCTTCTTGGTTCCATCAGTTTTCTTAAGATCTTTTTTTTGTTTAAACTTTTCCACTGCACTCCTCAGGTCAAACAAAGTTACAAAGCTCATCTTAGATAACCTGACCATACACCATGAATCTTCTTGTACTGGAAGAGACTGTTTCCAATTACCACTTATACCACTTTTAGAGAATTTTCATCACCAACTAGGACTGAGTCAGCTTGAAGCACTGACAGAGTAACTTGCATTTGACTGAGCTTTACCAACTAGATAACAGGACAGATTGCTAGACCTTAGCATCATTGACTTGGCTATCTTTATTTTAGACTGATAAAGGTCATTCATAAAATCCAAACACACTTTGAAGTCCTCAACACGTTGAAAATCATAGACAAATGTAGATTCTTAACCTATCAACCTTAAGTCTACTTTCATAGACAGTATAACCCCACAGATACAATTAAAGTCCCACGACATAATTTTAAAGATAATTAAAGTCCCACAAGATATTCAGGCACTAAATTTTAGATTATACACATTAAATCGATCATCGTATTTCATCATCATCTATCATTGATTATCAATTGTCATCATTCATCATCTACGTCCACATACTATTCATGACAATGCAAGTAAACAAGAAACATACATATAATTCATGATAATCACCATCTAATCACCATATAATTAAATTCAAATAGCATAGTACAAACTCAATAGTTGAAGTTTTCAAATTCAATATTAAAAGTTTAGTCAATAATAAAAGTTTCTAATTTTCACAACCATCTAATGTAATCAAAATTTAAGATTGTATATAATTAAATTCAAATACCATACTCAATATTAGAAGTTTTCAAACTCAATATTTATAGTTTCCCCAATAATAATAAAAGTTTCTAGTTTTCAACCCTCTTTTTCTTTATCCAGTTGTACAACTCTGCTCCCTTCCCCAACGGCTTCTTCCACTATGGTTGTAACCCTTTCCCCAACAGCAGAAATAACCCCTGAACTTATAAGATCTTCTGCAGCACTGTCCAGATTTTTTATAATTCTTTCTTCTTGATTTGTTGCATCTCCATGAGACAGCAAATTTGGATCAGCAACTGCTTTGGCTTTGAACAAGATGTCAGGGTCGAGACCGTGCTCTTTAATGATCCGCTTTAGTGTATTGTTTTGTTTGTTAACCAAAACAATATTTTGCTTCAAATTTTTTGCTGCGGATAAGCTGTTCTTTGCTGTTTCCAAGTGAACTTGCAAAACCTTCGCCTGACTCTTCAAATTTTCATATTTCAACTGCACAAAAAGAGTAACGTCAATTCAAAGTATTAATGTAAATTCAAAATTTCAAATTAACAAAAATGATTGTTAGAATGTAATAGTACTTACAACCGCTCTATCTCTTTCGGCATTTGCGATTGATACCAAATCCTTGTCCTTTGACCATTTGTTAAAATATGCCTGGGCCTCGGCACTAATATTTTCCAATCTGTTTAGTGCTTTATCTAAAATGCCATCTTTATAGTCGTTGTTAAAAGTGACAGTCCCACATTTTACTTGGGTAAGTAGGGAATCCATCTTTGCAGGTTGATTCTGGACTGCAGCGTATAAACTATCCCTTTGCCAATAATTTTCATAACGACTAATAATCTCATTGATAAGAATTTTAGCCCTTTTTTCCCATTCTATAAGCTTTTGCATTTGAGGAATTATAAACTCACTGACATGGGATTGACAATCATTACCAATTAGGTTCTCCAAAGGAAAATGTGGAAACTCTTCACTTTCTCGAATCGATGCGTAAGATCTTCTTTGGAGAAGAGTGGGGGCTTTCACCATGACCAAGATCAACCGCTTCCTTGTTCGTCTTTGGGTGGGCTGATCCTGTTGTTGAAAAAATAAATCAAGATTTAGATAAATAAATTTGAAAACTGAATATTTAGATTTAGATAAATCAGAATGTAATTAAAAATTGTAAAGAATATTAAAATTGAAATTTGAAGACTGAAGTATACCTGCTGGCCTTGAATCATCTCGCGGGTATCGAAAAAACCAGTTGGGTCATTGCTATCAATGCCCAAATAATCTTCATCTAAATTTATATTGTTCAAAACAGATATGCCCGTTGCACTGGGCAAGCCACCAAGTGAGAGAGATGGAATTCGAAACGAGGAGTCAAGGTTCAGTGTCCCACTAGGGGCCGGAGCAAAAGGCATTCGTTTACCAATGGTCTTTTTCACTGTTCCTCTGGTTGGCATTTTAAAAATTAATGGTTGAGTGGGTGTCGGTGCCGTGGCTTGCTCATGACTGACATGTGCTGAAAAGTACAAGAAAAAATTAAAAATATTAAAACATTTCATAAACTAAAAACTACGAAATTAAACGTTCTATACAAAAATTGTACCTTGTTGTCGAGGGGTTGTTTTTTTCGGTGCTACGGGTGGCCTTGTAGGAGTTGTACTCAGTGGCTGTTCTGAAGATATCAATGCATGGGACTGTATTGAGTGAGTTGGGGAAGAAGGTTCCATAGTCCCTGCTATTCATCAATATTAAGTGTTGTCAATTCAGTTTGATAAAATTTAAATTGAAAAATAAATCTGCAACTTTGGAATTTGTAATTAATATATGAGAATGTATTACTTCTCTGGCGTTTAACGAGTTCAAATTGTTGAGGGTCTGGAGAGGAGTGAGCTTCCATTTCGGAATGGGAGTCCCCCGAAGCCTCCGCGTGTAGTTGGCCTCTTCCTCTCGACATCTTTTTTTTTTTGGGAATGGCTTCAAGATATCTTCTCTGCAAAACATTAAAATTTAAGTTTTAATAACTTCGCACTGTAATGAAGAAAATTGTAATACAATTTACAAACTAAAAAGTTTATACCTGTTGTTCTGCAAATGGAATTGAGAATTTCATCAAAGCCTCATCAGAGCAAGTAGGAATTTCTTTAGCTTTTAAATTTAAAAGTGCCTCATAGTAGAAGCCGAGGAGATAGTTGGTTGAATAAATGAAAGGTTTTTCTGACATTTTCGAATTTGATATGTCAGCTCTAATTTTTTTTGATATAAATGTGCACCAATCGAATTGTTGTTTTGAGATAGTGGCACAAATGTATGCAATGGCCCAATTTGGGATATCTGTTTGGCGACCCTGCATAACAATTTTGGCTTGAAAAAATGCAATAAGTGCAGCAAGAAAGTGGTGTGCAATTGATTGTGTATCTACACCACGCCTGGATTTATTGACATGGGCTGCAAATGCGAAACAGTGAAAATTAGCATCAATTTATAACAGCAAATTGTATCAGAATAAAAAACAGAATAAAAAACAGAATAAAAAACAGAATAAAAAACAGAATAAAAAACAGAATAAATTACTTACAATCAACATGGAAACCGTACTTTGATTCGAGAAATTTCTTGTTTTCTTCCACGAGTGTTGCTTTGGTTGTAACATTTGGTAAGTTTCTGATAGGAAGGCCGGTAAACCGATGTATGTCATTCGGATCGATAGAGAATTGGAACATGTGGCCATCGTTCAGAGTCACATAAAATATACCGTCCTCTGAATTGTAGCATGACAGAAGGTAATTCAAAATATCGGGATCTGTTTCGAAATGGGGCATATTAACTAACCCGGTAAATCCACACTCTTCTATTATACCTTGATATTCTGGAGACATCCTTAAAGCCGTATGGATGTGAGGGCATAAGGGATTCCTGTAGGTTATCTTGGAAATCGATTGACTTGGATTCTCTTCATTTTCTTGCTGAACTTGCAATTGGGAGGCATGTGAAGTCGACATTGTAGCTGAAATTGCGTCTTTGAAGAAGATTTCGACCTGCAAAAATTCAAGAATAGGAAAACGTAAACGAGAAAATGAGCGGAATAAGGGTATTTATAACCTAGATATAGGCGTCACTGCCCCTATTGACGCGCGTCATTTGCTTCAAATGACGCGCGTCAATAGGAAGCAGTGTCGTGCGTCATTTCATTATAGTGTCGCGCGTCAATAGATTGCTTTGTCGCGCGTCAATAGGTTGCTATGTCGTGCGTCATTTCTTCATAGTGTCGCGCGTCAATTGGTTATAGTGTCGCGCGTCATTTGTCTAGAGTGTCGCGCGTCATTTGATTACAGTGTCGCGCGTCATTTGATTACAATGTCGCGCGTCAATTGTTTACAATGTCGCGCGTCATTTGTTTACGATGTCGCGCGTCATTTGTTTACGATGTCGCGCGTCATTTGTTTACGATGTCGCGCGTCATTTGTTTACGATGTCGCGCGTCATTTGTTTACAATGTCGCGCGTCATTTGTTTACAATGTCGCGCGTCATTTGTTTACAATGTCGCGCGTCATTTGTTTACAATGTCGCGCGTCATTTGTTTACAATGTCGCGCGTCATTTTGTGGCTGTGTCGCGCGTCATTTGTTTACAATGTCGCGCGTCATTACGATCTAGTGTCGCTCCAGTGTCGCACGTCATTAGGAGCTATTGTCGCGCCTGTGACGTGCGTCTTTAAGGATTCTGATTTAGCCTTGAAAAACCAGGCGAAAATTTTGTTTTTTAATACTGTCAAATTCGCCTTTCGCTGAAAGTGGTTACGGGGATATTCGCCAGGTATTTTCCACCTTCAATTTTATAGGGGTGTCTTAAAATGAACCCGCCGACCATTGGCCTGTGGATAGTAAGGTGATGAGAAACTAAGTTTGATACCAAAGTTGTCACAAAGGTCTTGTAACAACTTGTTTTTAAAAGATTTACCATTATCTGTTATTAGGCGATGAGGAATACCAAAACGACAGATAATGTGATGGTTAATGAATTCGACAATTTTTTCTTTTTTGATTGAAATGAGTGGAATAGCCTCCACCCATTTTGTGTAATATTCGGTCGCTGTGATTATCCAACGGTGACGTTGTGAAGAGGTCGGGTGAATCTCACCAATAAGGTCTAAACCCCATTGTGAGAAGGGCCAAAGATCTCGAGCGACCTGGAGCGGGTGGCTAGGAGTATGTTGAAGGTTGGCATGTTGCTGACACATAACACAACGCTTAACATATTCGTAGCAGTCGTTATTGAGAGTAGGCCAATAATAACCAAGGCGAAGGATTCGTTTGGCCATGGCAAGGCCGCTAAAATGTCCACCACAAATACCGTCATGGACCTGTTGGATGGTATGAGTGGCCTCCGCGCCAGTTAGACAGCGAAGGAGGATGCCATCAAAGCCACGTTTATAGAGGAGTCCCCCCATGACAACATAACGTGAAACACTTTTAAGAAAAGCACGTTTGCCATTACTAGTAAGGTCAGGTGGGAGGACAGAGATTGTAAGGTAGTCGTGAAATTGGTGGTACCAGGTATCCTGCGAACTAGTAGACACAGTATTTATCATACAAACTACCGGGGTTGAATAGGATGGGACAAAAAGTTGTTGGACCACGACGAATAGTTCAGAGTCAGTTGGTGCGGCGGGAATTTGCGAGGCTAAGCAAGCCATAGTGTCCGCAAATTTGTTAGTGGAGCGTGGAATGGTTTGTATAGAATAGTGAATAAATAAGGCTAGAAGTGAATCCACGTAGTGTTTGTATTTTTGAAGTTCCTCATTTTTGCATTGGTAGACGCCCATAACTTGATTGACTACCAATTGAGAGTCGCCAAAAATGTTGATAGATTTGATGCCTAAGTGTAACGCAACTTGGAGACCCAGAACAAGGGCCTCGTATTCTGCTGTATTATTAGTGCAAGGGAAATCAAGCCGGAATGAAAGAGGCATAGGTTCAGCGTCGAGAGGAATGAGAACAACGCCGGCTCCTCCGCCGCGCTGGCATTTAGATCCATCGAAGAAGAGGGTCATTTGATACAACTCTTCCCGGAGTGAAAGAGTGGCGATGAGTTCGTCGGGGAAGGTAAAATTGGTAAATTGTTCCCTGTAAAGGGGCCTCCGCAAGTTGGTCTGCAAGAGTTTGTCCTTTGATTGACTTCTGTTGTACGAATTCAAGGTCAAGGTCAGTGAGGAGCATAAGCCATCGAGCGATACGTTGGTTTAGATGCGGTTTGGCGTACATATAATGAATGGGGTCTGTGTTGGTGATGACAAAAGTTTTGTGATTCAGGAGGTAATGTCGGAGTTTGGTGGCTACAAATGATAGGGCAAGGCACAATTTTTCTACATGTGTATACCTAGTCTCATAATCCATGAGGGTACGACTTATATAATAAACGGCCTGTTCTCGTCGTGCCGAATCCCGATGTGCGAGCATAGCACCTATAGCATGGTCAGTGGCGGAAAGATAAAGGTAGAAAGGGCGGTCGTCCTGGGGTGGGATAAGCATGGGTGGCTGCAAGAGATAGGATTTGAGAGCTTCGAAGGCTTGGTGACACTCCTCACTCCATTGAAAGGAAATGTCCTTTTTAAGAAGGTGATGAAAAGGTTGACACCGATCCGAGAGTTGGGAGATGAAACGTCGGATAGATTGGAGCTTACCTTGTAAACTACGCAATTGTTTGAGATTTTTGGGTGGGGGCATTTCTAGGATAGCTTTGACTTTAGATGGATCGACCTCAATGCCACGCAAAGAGACGATAAAGCCAAGAAGTTTTCCCGAAAGAACACCAAAGACACATTTCTTTGGTTGAAGGCGGACAGAATATTGTAACAGGCGATCAAAAATAATGGTTAAAACATCGAGATGTTCACTACGATGTTTAGACTTGCCGAGAAGATCGTCGACATAATCTTCAAGGATAGTGTGCATAATGTCATGAAAAATGTAGGTCATAGCCCGCTGATAGGTAGCACCAGCATTCTTAAGGCCAAATGGCATGACACGATAACAGAAGGTTCCCCAAGGAGTTATGAAGGCAGTTTTGTGTTGATCGGAGGGGCAACCAAAATTTGGTTGTATCCTGAAAAGCCATCCATGAGAGAGAGCATCTCATGACCTGCAATTAGATCAACAAGTTGGTCAATGCTAGGTAAGGGGAAGTCATCCTTAGGGCAAGTGAGGTTAAGATCCCGAAATGCTGCATATCAAAGTCCCCCTGTCACTTTAGTGGCAGTGCGATGTTAGAAATCCATTGAGGATAGTCAATAGGCAAGATGAAGGAAACAGAAAGGAGTCGTTGGAGCTCCTCTTTGACCAAGAGAGCAATGCGTGGATGCATTTTTCTCAATTTCTGTTTGACTGGTTTGGAATCGGGGTTTAGGGTGATGTTATGGACGGCAATGGTAGGATCAATTCTGGCATGTCGCCAAGCATAAGACCATGTAAAGCTTGGTTGCGAGCACGGAGAAAGGTAGTAAAGGCGGCTTGTTCTGATGTGTTAAGGGATTGTCCAATCTTCACAATGTGAGGATCCTCCTCCGTGTGGATGTTGATTTCTATAGTAGATTCGTTCAGCATGGTTTGGGTTTCAGATGGTAAGGCTCGTTGAATATAAGAATCATCCGCGCCAAGGTAAGTGAGGATGGAGTCATCATCCTGGCATTCAACAACATTAATCAAAGGCGAATCCTCTTCGATCATGTCTGGATACAGAAGGGGAAGAGAAGATGGGTCCTCATTATCGCGTTGATAAGTGAGAGGACCTATGAAGATAGCATTTATGAAAAAAAAAAGTTAGGAGGGATGGATTCAGGGTCTATAGATTCTGTGGGTGATGATGGCAAAGTGGGTGATGATGGTTTGGTAGGGGTGACGTCTTCTTCTTCCAGGATACAGCTGACAGGAGGTGTCTCCTGTGTAGGTGTTTCGGGAAAACCGAGACCACTACGATCATTATGTTTACGGGTAGTCACGGGAATGAGTGTATGTCGGCCTTGTTCGTAAAGGCCAAAACCAAAGCCTTTCCACGCACAGCGAGTCAAGAAGGTGAGGGCGAAACGACGATTTGTCAAGTATTGAAAATCGGATTGGAAGGGAACCACACCAAGAGGAGGTTCAGGGGTAATGGAGGATGCATCAACACCCCCATACATTAGGTTAGTGCGGAAATGGGGTGGTCCGTAAGAGATTACCTCCCCCACGCGACGGTCGTAGGTGGGATGTGCATGTAATTGTCCGTACTCCTGCGGGGTAGGGAAAGAACTAACGTTATATAGGCGGTACTCCCCCAGCGTAAGGCGCTGAAAAACATCTACTAAGGGGTCGGAGGTTGGAATGTTAGCTGCGGGAAGGGAAGTGGTTTTTGCGATGGTGGTTTCATCAGTTGAAGGCGTAGGCGCGGTTGAGGTGGATGGTTGAGGTACATTTGAAGAGGATGGTTGGGTTGAATGTATGGGTGTCTTGATTGGTATAAGCACATCGTTAGGGCGGTATAACATATTGCAGGTTTTAAAGGGGGGAGGGTCAGCTTTTACGGTGTAGGACTTCCCCTCGTACTCAAATTTTATGCATCTATGTAATGTTGAGGGAACGCATCCCATGGCTCGGATCCAAGGACGACCCAACAATATATTATATTGGAACTCTCCCTCCAAGACATAGAAGAGTTCGGGTAAAGTACGTGGTCCTACCCGAATGCCGAGGATCACGGTGCCTAAGGTAGAAGTAATAGCGTCATTGAATGACCGCATGACATGATGGGGTTGGCACACATGCAACTAGAAGGGATATTCATTTGTTGGAAGGCTTTTGAAGAGATGATGTTTAGGCTAGCACCCCCGTCAATCATAACACGACGCACCGAATGTCCCGGATGTGGCCGAGATGAAAAGAGCAGGTCGGGATCTTCGTACCAAAGTCAACGATTTCGTCTTGAGAAACCGATCTGCAGCAGCGACTTGTTGTACAGTGAGACGAAGTGGTTGGGGCGGTGGGTTGTTTGGTGAGAGAAGCAACGTGATTGGGTGTTAGAATGGAGGTGACAAGCGGGGTTTCATTAGGTAAAACCTCTATCCTTGAAGGATCTCAACGAGAGCTTGTCGATGAGATTCAGAAGTCTGAATGAGATCATACAAAGTGTCATTTTTACGGGTGATTGGTGAAGCTTGTTTAATCATATTTCGGTGGGCAATGCCATTAGAGAGGCAGGATAGGCGGGTCGCGAATGACCACTTTAGGTGGTGGTGCAATCGGGATGTTTGACGGAGAAAGAGATGCCGCAGGTGTGTTTTCTTTTGCTTTCCCATTGTTTTTCTGCCCTCGAGTAGCGACACTAATCATATTAATCTCGTAGACCTGAGATAAGGAAGATGGTTGGGATAACTCATGGTCTTCAAGAGGTGGGGTTGTAATAATGATAGATCTTGGTGAGGCGGGGACAGATGGTATAGGAGAGGGAATGGAAACTAAAGGTCTCTCCCTTCGTAAGTTGTCTTTCTTAATCTTTCTATCCGGGAGAGGTGACTGACGAAGGATGGTTTTAGAGCTTTGCATCCCTCCACATCATGTCCTGGTGTGCGGTGATAAGCGCAGATTTTAGACTCATCGTAACCCATAGGTCGGGGTTTAGACGGGTCATAAGGTCTAAGTGGAGGTAGGGAAATGGTCGCATTCTCCACCAACATAGCAAGGATTTTGGCGTAAGATCCTTTGAGTGGGTCAAAATCGGAAGAGGATGAGGGTATTGGTTGTGTGGGTTTTGGTAATGTTTGGGCGTGGTTGGTTCGCACGGGTGGTGGTTTAGCCGAGGGGTGTTGATACGTGGTTTTCACTAAACGTGATTTCTTTGGCGCAGAAGCTATGTTGGATGATGAGGCCGCAGATGATGTGGTATCAGAAAACAACCACGGGGAAATAGGAGTGACCGAAAACAAATCCTTTGATGATGGAATTTGTTTAGGGTTGATAGGTGGATAGGATACGTGGAGTGACGGTATTGCTATATACCCGGAATTTCTGTATGGGTGCGGAAGGCGTAGGTTGTTTTGAAGAAAACGCAGGAGGTATGATATATTGATGTAAGGTAGAGGGATGGGGTCCCAATATGGAAGGTAGGTATGACGATGATGGTTTTGATTGTGATAGGGGCACGGATTGAGTTTGTCTCCTAGGTGGCGGGACGGATTTATTTTTGGATAGATCGAGTCGCTTAGGCGGGTGCGTTAGACTGGGCATTGGTGAGGTCCCAAGCGTAGGGGAAGATCTGGTTAAGTTGATAGAAGTGGACGGGGCATTTGGTAGAGGTGAGGGGGGTGAAGGTGAGAACAGGGGCATTTTAAGCTTCTGTAAACACTTCGGGTATATGGTGGAGACATCAGGATCAGTCATTTGCATTTGAGTAGAAAAAGGGGTACTCAAACGTTCCCATAGGGCCTGTCTATCTTCTGTGGAATGACAGTCCTCACGTGTGAATATGAACTTTTGTACGGAAGAACGACGGGTTGTGATTCCAGTCCACTGTGGGTGTGACACAGGAGGTAGATGAGGCACTGTATCAATAGATGTTAAGAGGTCAACCGGTCGTTGAAAAGATTTAGGCGATGAGGGACTAATAGGTAGGAGGGCGTGTTTGAGGGGATCTGTCATGTTTAAAGAATGTGGTGATGTCAGTGTAAGAGATTTCTCATCTAAGGATGTCAAAAGGAGTGGCGAGCCTTCCTCTTGTGCAGCAAGAGCGGTAGAAGGGGACGTTTGGGAAATAGATAAATTAGATAACATCCGCTCACAGTCTTGTAGGGATGTGGTGTAAGAAGACTCATCGATGAGAAGAGAAGTCCGGGCAGTTAACTCTTTTATGGGTAAAGGAATGATTTCACTTTGGCTTGATGGTGGTGAAGGAGGTTCAGACTCCTGTGTTGGTGGAGAGGCTTGATTCAAAAAAATTTCAATAGAGGCTTTTGGCTAGGAATCGAAGACTGTATGGATCTCATGAACACTCTCCTCGGCTAAGATATCTTGGTTTACGTTATTGTTGGGACGAGTGATTCAGAATGGCTTGTTGAAAATTTTCAGATTTCGGTTAGCAGGGCGCTAGGATTATCGAGGGCTATATCCCCCTCGTCAACCATTTCTGCACTATGTTTTTCAACATCTTGCTTTTTTTCATGTTTGTGTCCCTTCACGCGGTGGAAGTTACGAAGTCATTTTCTTTGTACCAGGAAGGTATTGCACGGGTGGAGTCAAACCCAGAGTGAGGTTTAACAGGGGGCAAGGTGATAGCCCCAGCTTTGAGCAATTTCTCCAGGATGACGCCATAAGTTTCTCCCAAGGGAGTGTAATTGATGGGCTCGGCTTTGTACTTATAGGTGGTTTTCGGCGGAGTATTGGACGGTGTTTGAGATTTGACCATTACCGCGTGGACAGCTCCTTTTGATTTAGAAGAAGTGGACGCGTGAGGAGTGGTGGTGTTTGGCTTGTTGGTAGAATCTGGAGTTCGGAAATTGGGGTTTTTGTTACGCAACCACAATTTCTCTTCTTCTAAGGCTCGAATTTCTAATTTCCGAGCCATGGTAAAGGCCTCGTCGAATGTGCGGAAAGTTTGAATTTGAAGAGTAGGAGAAATGTGCTTAGCACATGCCCGCGTGAAAAGTTCGATAAGTTCAGCTTGAGGCAAGGCATATGTAAGTTGGTTGATAAGGCCGCGCCATCGTCCCATGAAATCTGCGATAGATTCGTCTTCGAATTGTCGGATGGCATAAAGGTCGGTGATAGATACTTTCTTGGCAATGTTAATGGAGAAATGATCCAAGAAAGATTGGGCTAGTTGGTTAAAAGAGAAGATCGAGTGCTGGGTTAAAGCACTGTACCACTCCAAGGCGGGTCCTGATAAGGACATGGGGAAGGTGCGGAGTAACAAGGCGTCATCATGGGAAATCAAATAACAAGCATGTCTAAATGATCGCAAGTGTTGTTGAGGATCCTCTTTACTATTAAAATGAGTAAATTTCGGCAACTCCCATTGCGGAGGATATGAATGAAGGGGAACAGTAGGGTGAATAGGCTCCCGAAAAACTTGTTCGTATGTCAAGGCGCTACGACTTCCCGAAACCGAAGCCTCCAGATTTTGCATTTTGTCCATCATTTGTTTGATGAAATCTGTGGTTGGATGAGATGATGGTGCGGTTGTGGTAAACGGAGGCAAGTTGGACCAAGGGCTTCCGCTGGACAATGGTGGGGCTAAGTGTTGATAAGGTATGGAGGATGAGTATGTTGGAGCAACAGAATAGGGATGTCCCATATAAGGTGTTGAGGTTACTGGATACGTGTATGGGAATGAAAAGGTAGGCGGAGCTTGAGAAGGAAAGCTCGTGTGAATAGGTGGCAGAGAGCAAGTCATGAATGGAGTGGTCTGAAAGAGAGATGAGGTAGGGGCAGTTGGTGGTAACGATACGTGAGGTCCAAAATTAGCCAAGGAAAAGCCAATCTGAGTCGTATGAACCTCTGAAGCTGTCGGATTGGGAGAAGGGGCTAAAGATGCAGGAAGTAAGGCGGTGTTATCAGGAGGAGTGGGAGCTAAATGAGCAGCTATACTAATAGGCATGCCAACAAGGAGCTGACCATCAGGCGTACGGTCAGGGGCATGAGACAAATAGTATTGTACAGCGCTGGGATTAGCATCCAGAAATTTGGCAAAGTCCTTGTCTCCTACAGGAATTTGGGGGATCTCACTGGTGTCCGTAGGGTTCCCTATAGAATGTGAAGGGGGTGATTCAGGCAAAGACACAGAGCAGGCATGTGAAACCATGGCGGCGGCTTGCTTCCGAGTGATGACAACCATGGACAAGAACACACAGGAAAGTTTCAATCTATCAAGAACAAAAACAACCTCAGAATGATGAATTTGGCAAGTTGCTGGTTTGTCAGGGGCTGATGAAGACAGTAACCGATATCGGTTTAATAACCGGTGTCGGTCAGAGAGCAGACGACGTCGGTCAGTTAACCGATGCCGGTGTCAAAAGTCTAGGATAAGAAGATATAAAAGGCTGCTAATTTGATTTTTAGCAACGTTGAGTATATTTGTCAACTTATTGATCACAGAAGACAAAGTATGACAGAGAAAACAGAATTTGAAAACAAGCAAGATGCACACGCAAATCCAGAGACTAACCCTAGGGTTAATTTTAGTTATCGTGGGCTTATGCCTTTAGACGTAAGATGATGTCAGAATCCTAAACAACAAGACCTAGGGGAAATGTCAAGTTTGTTTTGGCTTATAAGGTTACCTCAATCGGGCGGAGGAATACCGCGGAAAAGGGGGGATGTTTGAGCTGTTGTGTTAATTGTGAAGTGATTCGGTATGTGTTGTGCAGTGAAACTAGGGTTAATTTCCTGTCAATACCGTGGATATCACCCCCACGTGTACGACCTGTTACTTAATCTATGTTCACTAGAATTGAAGAACAACAAGCAGGAATGCAATGCATGTGTTTTAAACCCAAATTGAAAATTATGTTCGATGAAGCAAGAGAGATGACTTTCACTAATGCGAAACTAGGAAAGCAAGACAAATTCTTTATGAAATATACAACAAAAGCAGCAACAGCAAGTATGCTTCCTAAAATGAAAATAAGCAAGAGAAAGAAACCCAAAATGGGTCCCACCAGGTGTGCCAAAATGTTTCACTCGGAATGACTCGCTCGTTCTATAGAAGCAGAGATGAGGTTAGGGTTAGGAGGAATACCACGTAGAGAATGTCGAGATGGTGTGCGCGTACCGTAGAGAAAGATCAGGTTGACTGCGAAGAACTCCTTTTTGTCTTGGAAGGACTACCTGCGAATAAGAACACAAGACCACAAGATTTTAATTAGACAATAAATGAGGGAACTGCCTTGGGCCCAGGAAATATAAAACTTCCTTTCGAAGGTGGTCAGTTCCCCTGCTAATATGAATTAACACAAAAGACTGTAAAGTATCAATTAAATTGTTTCGTTGAACTGGGTAGGGAAAGGTGGTTTTCCTGGTTTTGATCGGCAGGAACCGGGCGGCGATTCGATAGCCGATGGGTTACTGATAGCCGATGCAGTTCGATAACCAATACCGGTGGGTTCTAGGATCTTCTTAGTAGCTATGGTGTTTTGTAAGGCTAGTTTATGGATGATATTAGGAAACGGGATGATTAGAAGCAAAAGAATAATAGTTAGATGCAATGACACGTTGGGTAGTAGATTCAGAGACGGATTTAGGAGGACTGAAATTCACAGAGCATAAGAAATGTTATAACAGAGGACATGCAAGATGTGACTTACTGGTTTTGACAAAGATGCAAGTTGATCTCCTTGGTTGTAAACACTTCTGGTATTTCCACTCGTCTGCTCTGTCAGAGTGAAGATCTGGACTCTCCTCACTGCAATGCTCTCTGTTGTTTCAAAAATCATTCGACCGATCTCCCAAATGAAATTCTGATCCGTTGTTTTGGTTTGGGGAGCCCATTTACAGGGAACCGATGGCGGTTACGTAACCGACGGCGGTCGAGTAGGAACCGGCATCGGTAAGGAAAAAGTAGGCTATTTTTAGTAAAATAGCCCACCTTCCCTGCTTTTCTCCCGAGAGATCAGTTGCGGGCTTGGTCAAGTGGCTAGAAGGTCGGCTTTGGGTGCGAGTAAGGAGGCATTAGTTATGGATGTGAGTCTAGACCAAGTCATGGGTCTTAATTAGGTTAGTTTAGGGTTAGGGCTAGGTCATGATGAGGTGGCAAAGTGATGTGGTGGGTAAGGTGATGTGGATTTATCAATTATAAGGTAATTAATAAATAATTGTGTAAGGTTTAGGTGATGAGGTTAGATTGCGAGGTGAGATGCGGGTCATAAGGGGTCGTAAGACACAAATTTGGTGTCTACAACGAGCGAGCTAATAATCGACATTGACACAAGCTTGTGTTTAACAGTTTTACGCACACCTACAACATACGCTGAGAAGATAAGATAGTTAGATACATTGAACATAGCTGTTAATCAAGCCTACAACTTTTGGAATACTCACGGAAAGAGGATTTGATTGCATGCATGACCATACAAGGGCCTCAAACTCAATGAGTCTTTAGTTGTGACCCATGAGTCCCGCAACCAAACGAGCCTACTAGTCGGTTAGATATGGATATTGGTTTATGCACCTTGGTATTCATATCTTCACCACTTCCACCGATATTATTACACAAATTTCATTGTTGAACATAGTAGACAAGACCGTAAAATTGCCCATAGTCTCTATACCTCCACTACACCTCTTGTCTCCATTTCCATGACCTTTATTGGAAACCCACACTAGGCACCTACATGGTACTTTCCATGTGTTCCACAACTAGTCAATAGAACCTCGGAAAAACTAGACATCGATTGGAGTCTCCGAATAGTCATATTATACCGTACCATTACACCCCTTTAGGTTAGAGAGCATTATTTTCCTTAGATTCACAGATTCCATTATTGCATGTCGAAGACATAAGGTTGCCCTATTAGCTTGATCACCGCCATCACTTTCATTTCCATTTCAATTCCCACATGGGATGTATTGGCATGACCTCAGGAGGTCGGGTGCGAAGAAGGTCATGTGTTGATTTTCTATCGTACAAATTGGTGAACCCAATGTGAAGAGCAAGTTTCTAAGCATTTCCACTTTCCTTCATCCTTTATTATTTGGGTATTCTTATACCCCCCGAATATGTCGGGATATGACGAGTACGGAGACCCATCCTAGATTTTGAAATGTACCATTACCAATCAAATATCCCACAACAATCACCTTCACTTTCAACATGGGTAGACAACCGCTCATCCACTCAAAACCCTCTACTTCAGGGAACCAATGTTGGTTCTTCTGTATGCATTGAATAACTAGATCAAGTCACTTAGACTTACCCCCTCAAACAATCAATTAAAATAACATGACAGTCATTGGTGAGTCGAGTTCGTCTCCTCAGGTATTGTTTCGATAACCCATCACCATGCAATCCACTTAACTCCCCCATCTTGATGAGGAGTATTTATCATGATATGCTAGGAGTGAGCAAAAATTCCAACAAATGAACCAATCTTTCGATAGGTTAAGGACAAGGTGATGTCCTACTTCAAAACAATAATGCTACCCCGCCACCAACTGAAAATATAACCAATGAGGGGTGGAAACATCGTGAACAATTCATAGCAAGATACCATACTCCTCAACAACCTCCAAGGGTTCAACCAAAGGTACCTAAGCAAGGCACCGCCCGTCAACGGGTGATGTCATTTCAGCTTTGGTTGATAAATTCAAGGAGTTAGAGCTTGCCCAAAATACACATAATTCATATGCAAGGCAAGCATGGACTCCTTCCTACCCATAGAACTATGGGAAAATACCAACTGCACAGAATCCTCAGTCTACATGAATACTCCGAACCATGGGGATTTGTTAACTAGGATGGGTACCTTGGGTATGCCTCCTCAAGCCACATATGGATACCTACAATAGGCACCATCCGAAAGTGTATTCTCAAATGCTATACCAACCAGAAATGTGACGTTCCTTGGCTTTGCGCCTTTAGCTCCATATCAAGGTAATCAACCCCCTTATATACACATGTATTATAAATCTCCACAAGGGGACATGTACACCTACCCAAGTCCATATGGACAACCGCAGGGGATGTCATATGCCCCACCAAATGTCTATGATGTCCCATTTCAACAACTAATGCAGCCCCCACCTCCCCAACAAGGGTCTTCAATGGTGGAAACATGTGCAATGGGGACTTATTCTGAATATCTCAAGAAACCCCTAGATTTCTCCATTTGGCTAGTCATGCTCCCGAGACCCTTGCCTGATCTCCCGAAGTTCAAAGGGGAGGGCGATCCTAATGCCAAAATCAAGGCTTATGCAATAGCCATTCGAGAGCTACTCCCATGGGATGTAGTTGTTGTAAATATTTTCCCTAAGACACTAGAAGGTATTTCTCTCAACTGGTATTATAGGATATTAGAGGCTCCAATACACTCATTCAAATAAATTGTATCAGAGTTTATCAAAGATTTTGATAGGAACAAGCTTTTGCGAATAGGAATCATGGAATTACTTCATATCAAATAAAAACATAATGAATCTATAGCCCACTTTATTCAGAGGTGGTGACATGTTCTCTACTCTTACGCACATGCTCCAAACATGGATCAAATGGAGCTTTGTGATTTTTTCCTTCACTCTCTCAATAGAGAGATGAAGGAGGAAGTTCAAAAATTCCCGCTAAGGAGATATGAAGAGGTGCTAAAGGGTGCTCTTTAGATCGACCAAACAACCTTTGAAAGTGCTCATAAAACCTATGGAGTGAATGGGAAGTTAGTCACTCCTACTCAAAGCACTCCTAGTTACTCCAACAACACAAATAAAACTCAAGGACCAAAGATCGTTAATAAGAATCGTGGAGTCACAACCGATGGTGTGACTAACTAGTCTAAAAAGCCTAATGTTATTCCTACTAGTACAAGTACTACCAATAACAACAACAATGGAAATAATCAGAGAAATAATAATTTCTCACCCTCGGTAAATGCTGTGGATTTTAATCATCCCCAACAAAAAGAACAACCTCAACCACAAAGACAAATGCCGACCCCAAGCCCTAGTAAATACCCCAACCAATTCCAGAATCAAGGGAAAGGGTTCCAAAGTGTTAATTATAACAGTCAAAAACCAAACAATAAGCATAGTTTCATACCACAACAAGGAACAAACCAAAGGCCTCGAGATTACGATCCTGACTTGTATTGCAGTTTCCATAGGGTCCGTGGGCATGACACAAGGACTTGTTGTAATTGTAATAAGTTTTTGTAGCGTTTTCCAGAAGACCAAAGACAGATACTTGTTCACATGCTTTTGGCAAACCCAATTGCACCCAGTCAAAACACTTATATGGGACCAATGTCTCTACAGAACACACCATTGGGAATCTTCAACGATCCTCTCCCCATGTGTCTAAAGGATGGTAGACTAGATCCCAATAGTTTGAATAAATTTATTGTAATAGGGACTCATGATCATGTAGCCTCAACTTTCTCAAACCCACAGGGGGCACCTCCTTTGGATGGTCACCAATAAATGAAGATCATAGGTTTGGTTGAGTTAGACGCGACCCCAAATTAACATCACAAATAAAACCAGAGACTATTATTTACAACCAATCTCGATCTATCCAGTTATGTTGAATAGTGCTCATGACACGCTAAGAAAGCCTATAGGGGCTTATGATTAGATCAATGATCTAACCAAGACCTTTTCACACATTTCCTTTTTGGACCTACTGAATAATTCCCCGTACATCGAACCACTCTTTTGGAAGTGCTAGGTCTCAGTCATTTGATTAATGTTACCCCTCAACCAGAGGCACAGATAAACCATATAGACTTTGACATTTTCCCTCTAGGGTAACTGAAAGGGATATTGGGTTTGTATTTGACATAAGTAAGATGCCTACAGATGTTGAAATAGCTTGTAGAGGTGATCCGGCCTTGTTTTTATAGGTTTAGATCTACAACAACTATGTGAAATGCGTAATGATCGATGATGGGGCAGTGGTTAATATAGTCCCCTTCTCTTTTCTTCAGAAGTTAGGATATGGGGAGACTAATTGCTCCTTGATGTGAAACACGTTGAGGGGTTATGATAGCCTCAAGGTAACCTCGATTGGAACCATAGTATTACCGGTTACTCTTGGGCCCAAGACGATACTCACTGATTTTTATATAATAGATCGGGAAACCAACTACAACATGATCCTTGGCCATCCTTGGATCTACCGCATGAAAGCAATCCCCTCCACTCTATTCCAAGAAGTTATATTCTTACGTTTAGGGAAATTATTTATCACTTAAGGTGATCTAAAGCCCTTTGATATACATTTGGCCAACTTGAAGAAAAATCCACGGGTCCACTCTAAATCAACTTCCTACGAACTAGTTGGAAAGCATGGTACTGCAGAAGAAAATTTTGTTCCCACAACAGAGTTAGAAGTTATGGGTTTGATTGAGGGTATTCCGGTAGTCAAGGATGAAAACATTGTTATAGAGATGGTATCGTTAGGGACTACAAAAAACACTTTTGAGATCTTAGAAAAGGATTTTCCTATCCTTCTCCCCTTCGATTCCATGGGTATGGGACATGCCTTGGGACTTGGTTCCCTTCCAGAAGATGAGGTTTGCATGGTGGAGGTAACCAAGGTAAAATGAGAACTTACAAAGGATGACTCAACATCCATCTTTCCAAGTAGTTTTGGACCCTCCATTTTTATGGAGCCAAGTGTCACTTCGGTGTCGGGGTAGGTGTGATCCTTACTTCACCGAAGGAAGGGTTTTACCTTTTGTTT
This sequence comes from Taxus wallichiana var. yunnanensis, assembly GCA_018340775.1. Taxonomy (NCBI): domain Eukaryota; kingdom Viridiplantae; phylum Streptophyta; class Pinopsida; order Cupressales; family Taxaceae; genus Taxus; species Taxus wallichiana. Next base: position 334,980,009 of record CM031240.1, on the reverse strand, counting down.
CAAATTGAATTTTGAATGCACAAATAATGGGGCTGAGTATGAGGCTCTCCTATTAGGTCTCATTATAGCTAAGATAATGGGCATCCTCAATATTATGGTGTTGGGTGACTCACAACTAGTTGTAAATCAAATATTCGAGGTATATGAGACTAGGGTTGAACACCTACAACTCTACAAAATAGTTGTGTTGGGCCTAACTAAGGGGTTTGACTTCATATCAATCGAGGTAGGTCCACGTGAATAGAACCTTCTAGAAGACTCTATAGAAACTTCCACCTCACGCTTTACCCGGTAGTGACTTACAGGACACCGACTTCATGGTTTCACTCCGCGTTGAATCCTTGATTCGCAAAGCACCAGTAGCATCAATATTGACATACGTGGAAGCTGAGGACCAGCTTGACTCTTTGGACCCTGTTGATGGGGATGAATCAACTTTAAGTTATTTAAATGCTTTGGTAGAACTACATCTTACCTGTCATGAGGTAGACCTTTCCCTAATTCCACGTTCCTCTTCTTATTTTGGGAATCCAATGATTGAGTCCTCTTCGGAAAAGATCTTGAGATTTACGAAGTAGAGGAAGAAGGGGACTTGGAGTTGCCTCCAGCCCCACCTGAGTTTGAGGAGGGAAACACCTCCTTAATTGAGGGAACGATTGATATAAACATCGGAAGCAGAGGAGGAGCCAAAATCTTAAAGCTAGGGTCCTCTTTAACTCCTGAGGAAGTAGAAATTCATACCCAAATCCTCAAGGAACATCAAAAATCCTTCACATTTAGTTACAAGGAAATGATGGGAATTGCACCACACATCATAGTTCACAATCTTGTCACCAAGCTAGATGCCAAACCAATTAAGCAGAAGTCAAGACCTATGAAGCCAAAGGTGGCCCTTATGGTAAAAGAAGAAGTAATGAAGCTTCTCCAGGTAGGATTCATCAAGCCAGTCGATTATTCACAATGGGTATCTAACATTGTCCTTGTTCTAAAAAAGAATGGAAAGATCCATATTTACATAGACTTCAGGACATTAACAAGGCTTGTCCCAAGGATGACTTCCCGCTACCATCCATTGATGTTATTGTTGATGCAACAAGCTGGATTTGAGTTGTTGTCTCTCATGGATGGGTTTTGGGATATAATCAAATCAAAATCTCTACCGAGGATCAAGCTAAAACTACGTTTATAACTCCTTGGGGAACTTATTGTTATGTCATCATGCCATTTGGTCTTTAAAATTTTGGTGCTACGTACCAACGAGAAATGACCTACATATTCCATGATCTTATTCATAAGATTACGAGAATCCTACGTAGATGACCCATCGCCAAGTCCAGAAGTGCTGCGATCACCCAGAGGTGATTCATATCATCCTCTCATGCTTAATTGAGTATGGTATCATGTTGAACCCAGAGAAATGTGTATTTGGTGTAACAGGTGGTAAGATTCTGGGTTACATTATATCTTCATGAGGAATCGATGTTGACCTAGCCAAAATTCGGGCTATGTTAGAAATGGTTCTGTCATCGAGATAAGTTTGGTGTTAGATATTTTCTTGGAAAACTCGGTGTGATCCGAAGGTTCATCCCCGACATGACCTTCGTCATTCATCTAATCAATTTTTTTTGAAAAAGGATTATAGCATTGATTGGACAGAGGAATGTAATGAGGCCTTTAAGGTAGTTAAACGATTCTTATTATCCCCTCGCACACTAATGCCGCCTAGATTAAATCACCCTTTGATCTTGTATTCGTAGGCTACAGATGTTTTGCTAGCCTGCATGTTGGCTCAAGAGGATGATGATAAGCAGGAATGATAAATTTACTTTATCAGTCAGACGCTACTTGACTATGAGACACGCTACACACAGAAAAAAATAATGCTTTGCCATAGTTTTTGCAACCAAACGCTTCACGACATTATATGCTCAATCAAGAAGCAAGGTTCATTGTTAAGTCAGACCACTTACGAACATCCCTCATGTAGGGATCCTTGTCTAAAAAGGTTGGGTGTTTCATTACATTAATGGGTGAGTTCAAGTTAATGTTTGTAAATCAAAAATCCATTAAGGGTTAGATCATTGCAGATTGGTTGGCTGATAATCCATTAGATGGGGGTGATTTGGTAGATCTGGAATTTCCTCATGAGTGCATATATTTTTTTAGAACCAGGCCCCCTATCTCTATATTCCCTTGGTACACTGACATTATCAATTTCATCATGGACCACACATACCCAAAAGGGGCAACTGTTGGTGTGTGTGACATGCCTAGTCATCATCCACATCACCTGGTGAGTCATCTCACCTTGCAAGAGTCATAGGTCTTAGGAAGTCAAATGAAAAGTGTCATATTCTATCATAGAATCTATCATTGTCATTTGCGTCAATGCGTCATAGGAGTTACATTCCTTATTTGGAATTGTAACTCCTCCTTTAGTGGCGTCATATGCGTCAGTGGCGTCATTGATGTTCTTTCCTTGTTTAGGCATGGGGGTTACACAACACCCCTATTTGTACTTCCTTTTTTGATCTATGAGGATGAGCAGACCTATTTTCTTATTTGTATATTCTTTCCATTGTTCAAATCTTGCTTATTGTGTTGGAGCTTGACATTACCATCGGAGTGCAACTTTGTTGTGGTGCATTGTTTTCGACATTGGTTCTTGTGAATCCCTCTTTCATGGTATCAAAGCTGGTTTTAGTAAAACATGCACTCTTCATTTATCAAGTTGTTTATTACTTCTAGTTTCTTCTTATTTCCTCATGTAAGTTTTTTTATTATTATTTTGAATTGTATTGCTCACCTCGTATTGAGGTTTCAGCAGTTGCAAGTTTGAGGGGTTGTTCATTGGTTCATGGTTTGAGTTTTCCAGGATCTGCATGCATTTCTGTGTGTTTGGGTGCATTTCAGGTTCACGGGTTACAGATTTCAGAGTTTAGAGTTGTCTTGTTTTTCACTTCAAGCTATACTCTACCTACTCACCTTGCCTTTCTGCATGCATCCTCCTCCTGGTGAATTAAGCCTCTCCACATTGGCTTGGGTTATTCTCGTGCCTGGTTTGTGGATCTTCTTCCCTCCATCTGTGTGTAGCTCTTGACTCATGGTTCCTTGTTGGCTCATGTTTTGCTCCGTGTGGACGTGCTTACATTGGATTTTCAGGTTTTTACATTGTGCCTTGATCCAAGACCAGACTCAATTAGTAATGTTTTGAATTTGACTCCCACATTATTATTGGCTTGTTTTTGGCTCGAAGCTTATTTGTTGCATCTCATATCAGGACCTATTTGTTTGGTGTCATTTCTACTGTGGGTGTTTTGGATTGTTCAAACTCATACTGGTTCGGTACTCCTGCATTGGTTGAGGGATCTTTACCTCCAATGGCTTGAGTCATCCTTCTTTGGTTCGTGTTGTGCTTTCCTTTCTGGTTCACTATGCTCCTATTATGCCTACCCATAGAATCTCTACATAGCTGTGGTCAGCCCCTTGCACTCTTCTCAAGCATTCAACCTACCTATAATCTTTGCTCGCATATAATCTTGGAACAACAATTACAATCTACACTTGGACCTAGTCACTATTAGACCATTTTATTTACCTACAGCAGCTTATCACCAACAATGGATTACACTTGACCACATTTCATTTACTTGACCACGGATTACCTGCAGCAGATTACACTTGACCACGTGGGGTTTTCTTGTCTCGGTCAACACTGCCTTAGCTCAGGTGCTATCCTTCCTTCCTTTAGAATTGATTATTGGTAAATCAATAATCTCCTTTTTAAGGTTAAAAAATTTAATTGGCATTATAATTTCTTTTTAGATATTTTTGGGTATTTTTTGGTTGTTTTATTATCCTTCCTTCGAGTGTCGAAGATGGAGGGTGAGGTTTGGGGTTGGCAGGAGGCTAATCCCCCTCGCAATTAAAACAAACCCTATCTAAAATTTGATGTTGTTTCCAACAAGCATACATATGACACCCTTTGCATGCATTTAGGGAACTTTTTAATCCATTTGCAGGCTTATTAGCATTTTTCCATTAGTTCATGGGAATTGTTTTTTGCTATAACTTTTGACTCGTTGCTTAGTTTTGAGCACTTCTTTAGTCAAAGTTACATGTTTTTTTGCACTCTAGATGATGGGATTATTATTTTTGTAAACACACTATTTTATAAAGTTCCACATTTGGGGGTGTCTTTGTATTGCTTAATTCAGCTCATTTTGAATCATCTTGAGCTTTGTTCTATCCCTTTTATTTCTTATGTACTTGTGATCGCATCCGCCTGGTCTTACAACAAAGGGGTTATTTCATGGGATGTGAGATTCTATTTCTCATAAGGTTTTTTCCTTCCCTTCTTGTTTTCACTCATGCTTACTGCTTGCTTATGGTGTCAAACTATTGTGCCCAATGAACCTTGATTGTTCTCTCCACTCTTGCGTGTTATTACGCTAATTGTAAGGTGAGTGACAGACTGGTTCTTGACACACAGTTGCATATGATTATAATCAACACACTAAACTATAAAGTGCCTAACTTGGGGGTGTGATATTGTTCTGGGGTGGTTGTTTCCTTTCTCTCTCCTTCCTTCTTCCTTCGTTGGTTCTATCTCTTCATTATGGATATCTCTAAAGTACCCGTGCTCACACCTTTTAATTTCTTCAAATGGAAATCTAAAATTATATTGGTTTTGTGAAGTAAAGGGTTATACATGTCACCATGGGGTTAGAGATCGAACATAATGATGAACCCAAAAAATCTAAGTGGTTCAACCGTTGTGATGAAGCCTTAGGTCTTCTCTGTATGTCTGTCTCTCCTAACTTGGTCTTCCACATCAAAACTTCCTCAACTTCTAATACAACGTGGAGAACGCTCGACGATATGTTTGGGAAGCAAGATGACATGAGAGCGCATGAGTTGGAGAATGAAATACTAGGGTTAAATCCTAGTGACTTTGAAAACCTACAGGCCTTCTTCTCAAAGTTTTTCCACACTAGACTGCTTCTAAAGGAATGTAAAGTGGAAAAGAAAGACTCTCAATTAATCTTGTCGATTCTTTCTAAGTTAGGTCTTGAATACTCTGTCTTTGTTTCAACTTTCCATGCCATGAAAGCCACCTTGGGTAGTGCTTAGAAAATGCCCTCCTTTGATAGTTTTTCATCCCAACTCATTTGAGAACAAGACAAACTCATTCAAATGGGGACTCTAAAATCCAAGTCACATGCCCTTGTGGCGAATAAGGGCAAGAAAAATGAAAAGAAGAAAGAAACAAAGGACCAACCTAAGAAATAAACCAAGACCAACCAACCCCCAGCTAAGCCCAACACCGACACTTCAAATTTTGAGCCTAAAGTGAAGAAAGAAAATTTAAATGCTCCTATTGTAAGAATTCTGGCCATGATGAGCATCATTGTTTTTGGAAACAAATTGATCACTTAACTCAGTTTCTTGAGAAGAATAAAATAAGTGTTCCTGAATCCGTTAAACAAAATGCTCAAAAGGGTGAGTCTTCTAAAGCAAAGGAGTCTAAAAATGAAAAGAAGAAAGGTAAGGCCCTCGTAGCTAGATCAGCTCCATCATCAACTTGGATTATTGATTCCGGTGCCTCACACCACATGGCTTCTTCAGAGGTTGAATTCTCTAGCATTGAACCATGTGGCATGTCCCAAATCACGTTGGGTGATGACACTCATGTGTCAATTTCGGTAGTGGATCGGTAGAGATAGAAGGTGGAACATTTAACCAAGTGTTGAGTGTTCCCAATCTCTCTACCAATCTCCTATCGGTTTACCAAATCACCCACCTTGGTGAAGGAATGTGAGTGGAATTTGTTCCTAACTCAGTGATCATTAGTGAGCTTAACTCTGACCACATTGTGGCTGAGGGAAAGGTAGATCACCATTCACGGTTGTATACCTGTTTCCCACTCTCTCTCGATTCGATTTGACACCCAATGCCTTGCTCACTCATGCAAATGAGGTTAGCAAGCTATGACATGAGCATTTTGGGAATCTAAATTATCGTTACCTTGAACAATTGAGCCAAAATGAAATGGTCAACGGGTTACCCCGAGTTAAGTTTTCTAAAGGTCTTTGTGAGGGTTACACCCTCAGAAAGCACCCTAAAAAAACTTTGATAAGGGAAAATCTTGGAGAGCTACTCATCCTTGGATCTTGTTCATAGTGATATTTCTGGCCCCTTTCCATCTCCTTCTTTACTAGAGATCTATATATACTAACCTTCATTGATGAATTTTCACATTATACTTGGGTATATTTTCTTAAGATTGGAGTCCAAGTCTTTGAGAATTTTCAAAACTTTAAGGCTCTTCCTCATAAACAAGCGGGAAGCAGTCTATTAAGGATCTTCGAGCCGACAATGGAGGTGAGTATGTGAGTAATAGGTTTTAGGATTTCTACACTTCTGAGGGGATTGTTTTACAACATACAATTGCTTACAGCCCTTCCTAAAATGGAGTTGTAGAAAGAAAGAACCAAACTCTAAAGGAGATGGCTACTTGTATGGTTCACTCGAAGTCCCTTCCTCCGTAGTATTGGGCTGAAGCAGTGAATTGTGCTTGTTACATTTAGAATTATGTTCCACATAAGGCAATAAGAGGGATGACACCCTTTGAAGCCTGGTTTGGACACAAGCCTAATGTTGAGAACTTTCGAGTCTTCGGATCCAAGGCTATGGCTCGGATTCCCAAGAAGAAACGTAAGGCATTGGATCCACAATCCAAACCTTGTATCTTTGTTAGGTATCCTGATGGCGTGAAGGGATATCAATTATTGAACCCTACTACCCATGAGCTCTATATTGAGAGGAGTGTGAAGTTTGATGAGTCATCCTTGACTTTTACTTCCATTGAGGTTCTTTTTCCCACTGATTTAGATTCTGACTCATCAGATGATGATTTTGTTGAGCGAGTTCCTCCTCTCCCTGCTCCTCTTGATCCTCAAACTTTTGAGTCTTCAAATTATGACAGTAGTGATGATGTGGACTATGTCCCTTCTCACTCGAGTGAAGAATCTTCCGAATCTGAGCTTGAAACTTTGGGACCTCTTTGGGCCAGGAAAAATTTATAGAGTGCTGGAGATTTAGTTGGGGATCCTTTAGATGATAGACATACGTGCTTGAGTTTCATTGGACCCCCTTGTAGACACTAAAACTAGGTCACACTCCCCTTGGTCCCTCGATAAATAAATACCTTGAACACATCCACCTAGCCATGGCCCCCTTCACCCCACATTAATATTAATTTAATTAATTAAATTTAATTAATTCATTATCCTCACCCTATTTATTATTTAAATATCCTAATTGGGATAATGCCCACAAATCCACCTCACCTAGACACCTCATCGGGCCACCTCACCCTAAGACCTATTCTTAGTAAGTTGCCATAACTAACTAAGACCTACCCAAACCCTAAAAATCAATGCCTACATTCCCTCTAACCACATTCCCACCCATTAGAAGGAAGCTTCCATGCTAATCCATGGGGTAAATGAAACGAGATCCTAGAAAATCAAGGGGATCTACCTAGTTTAGTAAACCTAGGAAATCTCACCCTAATCGACGCTCGGTTACCCTTAACCGCCACCGGTTAAGTCGGAACCACTGTCGGTTACCATTTAACCCCAAAAACAACCTTATTTCAAGGTTGGCACATTTATGAGAGATAATCACATCTTTTGAGAACAAGTGACGAAACTAGAGCTGCATGCAAGTAGAACTAGCATTAGTATACACATCAGAGCATCCATAGCCCGATTGAAGCAATCACATAGCCATCTTCCTTCACGGGAGCATCTGAGGAAGCACCAGAACTACACCAAGTTCATTTCATTTGATCACCCACCATTACCAACCAGGCATCAAGCTCGTACAAATAGTAAGTTTTGTTAACCAACACTCATCTATTCATCATTTGGTAGATCCTTTTACATCTGTTATTAGCTTTTTCTCTCATTTCCATTCCCCCATCATCTACCTCCATGAAAACTTGACCATATTTTTATCCATACCCTTGCACTACCCATACCTAGATCTTAATCATTCCTGTGCATATCCAAGATCCATATGAATCTTGCCATTGCCCTCCCATCTTCATCTAATCTCATATCTATCACCCAGCCAAGTTTTATTGAGTTTCTGTACCCCAACCATACCGACGTTAGTTACCGACAACCATCGTCGGTTAGCCTAAACCGATACCGGTCATACCAGACCAATGTCGGTCTCTGTGTCTTTTACCAAAACCAAGAACAAATCTCCTAAACTTCCACCAAATACCCAAAACTAGCCTAGAATATCACCCTGACCAATACCAATACCTTGATAGTGACCTTGACCTTCATATTCAATCATAGCCTAGCCTGTTGTGAATGAATTTACTTATTGTAGACAAATGAGATACCTAAATCATTTTAACTATAGTAGGATTTACTTTATTATCAGCATTAAGTTGTTTTAAACAAAGTGGATTGATAGCCATCTAGGAAGTATCACACTTCCCGGATCTAGCACACACTAGGCACTCCACTGCATATATTCTTTAACTTTTATTTGGTGGTCTTATGTTCCATTTCAAGTAGTTCCTCTAAGCAAAAAAGGAAGCTCTCATGATCAGATGTGGATTCAGAAGTCATACGCGTGCATTCCAGCCATCAACCAAACAACATGTAAACCTCCTACACCGTATCTGTCTCAGTCTCTGATTGTATGCAAAAAGGATGAAACATTTTGGCACACCCGATGGGACCCATTCGGGGTTCTTTACATTCTTTCATTTCTAGGTGAAAATGTTGTATGTTTGTTTCTTTTCTAAAAAGTTCTTACATTAAACTTTCTCCCCTGGAATCTTCTTCTCTTCTATTGTCTAAAAGCAATCATATTTTGGTGCTTAAAATGAACATTTCTTCCCTTTCATTAGTATCACATTAGTGAAAGAGCATCCCTTCTCCTATTCATCTATTTGTGGCATCGAATTCTACATTTCGATTTGGGTTTAAAAATCATTGCATTTCATTATGCTTTTCTACATTAGCTCACATTAATTGAGGGCAACCTATACACTGGAAGTCATTCCCAACTAATGGTTGAAAAATGAATCATAGAAAGAAATTTATTTCTCTTTCTCTCTCTTTGATTCATATCCAAACACCACAAAATTGAAAATATACACATTCTTAAACAACATCTCACCCGGAAGAAGTTGTAGGTGATCACACGATCATGGCACAATGGGCACCCCATTGGTTATCTCTGTCTAGTACCCCATCAGAGGATGGCCCACCCCCACCATAACATACCTAAAACCTCTCCTTGTAGATATCCTTCTTCATAGGAAGCCATCCTCACCAAAAAACTCTATTTTACAGTTCATGAGTTAGTCCTTAAATAGCATAAGCTAAACGAACATAATAGAAAAAACACTCTTAGGATCGTGTTTTTCTTAGTGTTTCTACTTGGCTTGCATTTTGAGGTGGGAGGTCATGCTCTTCATTTTTCTTATTTCTCCTTGCACGCTTCTCATCATAGTTGGTGTATTCCAGCTTCATCTAAGAGTGTCTGGACCATATTCTCATCATTCTCAAGATTCTAGGTTTGATTCCACATTAATTTTAACTCACAATCACATTTTCTTCATCGCTATTTAAATTTCATAAGAACCAAGGTGTCGTCTAATAACCATCGTCGGTTACCCCCTCGACCATCATCAGTTTCACCCAACCGGCATCGGTTCCCTGTTCTTTTGGTTAACCTACCCAAAAGGACACCAATTCACCTTCTTTGACTATTTAGAGTCTCTACCACTCTTATCATATTCATTGACCTGGTAAGTCCCATTAACATCTTGCATACTGGGAAAATTATTGGCCTTTTACCTTATTTTGACCAACTTTCCACTTTTCATAAAGATGACTAACTAACTTACTAAGTTACTGTGATGGACTGCCTTTACCATATCAGAATCGCATCGGCATCGGTTATCTTGTGTAATTTTCTAACTGACATTTGGTACCTAATTCACCTACTACCGCGTGTTTCTCCTATCTCTACTATATTTGTCTCATTTATGAGAAGACACGGTCCAACTTGATTAGTACATTTTCACATGGTGCTAACCCGAAGCCAAGTGAACACCCTCATATTCCACACCAGTCGTCAACCACTCCCGCTAGTCCTTCACCACCTTCTATTTTATCACCCATGGATCCTACCCAACCTATCTCTATCGCTACTGGAGATGAGGAGTTCACATGACTCCTTGACCAAAATCCTACTACCTTATAGTTTTACCTTTCCCACTCATCCACTCGAGATGCCTTGGGTCAGTTGATATACGACATGCCCGTATCTATCCCCCCGACTCTTGTTCCCACTCTTGCATCAACCCCATCTGGCTCCGTGCTACCCACATCTACCTTACCCCTAGTCATTTCACAGCTAGGCCCTATACCCACTATGACTACTACCACATCTGCTACATCCATTACACTGCCACATCCACTATACCTTTGCCAACCACCTAGAACACAACCTCATCCGTGCCTATTGTCTCGCATATACCCATAGCTACATAACCACCCCCAGTGTTGGTGACCCCTACCCCTTTTCAAAATGTCATCCTTTCTATTCCATAATCCTTAGCCCCCATTGCCACTAGGGTCACCATGACCCTTCCACCTCCATATATGTACTATCAACAACCTCCTGTTTCATCTATTATTCACTCTAGGTACGTACCCCTATTTCATTGCCTTCTTCTCAATCTACCTATACGGTAGCACCATATACTGGAATGCCACCCTTGTTACATGCCCAACACCAACCCTCTTACGCTACAAGAGGCACCCATCCATCACAACCTACCAATGACCTAATCAATTTAATGATGGACAAGATGCAAACATTGGAAGCATCAGTTTCTAGCTCCCGCAACACTCTCACCTACGATGAGATTTTTAATGAACCTATACACCCATCCATTCCTATCCACCCATATCCCATGCATTAGGAAATGCCTAAATTCAACTGTTTCAATAGCAAAGAAGACCCACAAAAACATTTTCAGCCTCTTTCAAACATGGATGTTATCTCGATCGCCCATGATGATGCTTTGCTCCTGAGGACCTTTCCCATGTCTTTGACTAGACCCATGTTAGATTGGTATAGTACGTTGCCTGACACTCTAAATTCTCATTTGATCAGGTAGCCCAAGCCTTCTTCGATCACTTCTCCATTAATATCATTAAGAAGGTTACCATGATTGACCTATACTCTATGTGTTAGTATGACAATGAATCTATCATGATTTTGTTTCTCGTTGGCGTATCTTGATCAATCAACTCACATTCCAACTACCGCAAACCGAACTCATCAAACTCTTCACATGGGCTTGTGCTAGGCATATCTCGCTGACCCTATAGGTCCAAAATTTCCAAACCTTTGACGAAGCATTCACCATGGCACAAAAGCTAGAGATTCGGGCTATTCAAGAGAAGAAAATCCAATTACGCAATAAGAACTCGACATTCAAGTCAAATGATACCTCTTCTTCTTCAAAACCATAGAACAATTATTCAAAGGCCAAGGGGACCACTAACGCAGTGGTACTCAAAGCTAGCCCAGCTCATCCATCAAATCAAGCTAGCCCCTCATCTAATCTCTCACCCGTTCAAACTTTTCAATTCAGACGGGAACAATGGAAATATACCCCAATTGGGGAACCTTATTCTTCTATCTTAGAGAAGCTCATCAAAGTTGGGGCCATCACCCTTCCTCCCATGAAACCACAAACTGGTTTTGACCCTGCTCACCCCAGACCCACGTGGTATAAAGATCATGACTTCTGAAACTACCATCGAGTAAAAGGTCATAGAGATGGCAATTGCATCACCTTCAAAAACATTGTCCAAGAAATGCTCAAAAAGGCAAGTTAACTGTGGATAATCCTAACACACCTACCAATTAGAACCTACACATCTTCAAGAAACCATTTCCTAATCATGCCCCTTCATCGATCAAACCAGAGAGATCTCAACTCACAATATCCATACGCCGCTAGGTTCATGCTAATTTTAATTACACGCTGTTGCTTCCCAATTACCACATATTCCTTCCATTGAGGAAATCCTAGCCCGAAGTCCTCCACCTATGCTTCAACCCACTTCACCTATTCCTCCACCCATAGAGGAACACCTTTCATCTCCTCCACCTATAGAGGAGCACCCTTCACCTCCTTCCTCACCCATAGAGGAGCCTTCTGTTAATATCAAAACTACCTCACCTTTGGCTTCTCCACCTAGAGAGTCGTCACCCATGCTACTTCTTCAATCCAGAGAGGATATATGTTTATTTATTCCACCCATAGAGGAACATATTTCATCTCATCCACCTATAGAGGAGCACCCATCATCTCCTCCACCTACAGAGGAGCACCCATTCTCTCCTCCATCTATCAAGGATCCAGTAGAGCTACCTTTGCTTCTAGGTAATCATTCTCCATCATCTACCCAAGATCCTACTAGACCTACTTTCGGCTCTCTTACCCACGAAATCCGAAGCCAACAAATTCCCTGTCTCTAAGACAAATTTTATGGGAATTTCCATTAGGTCCTCATCAACCTCACCTATAGACATGTCATTCTTGTGCTTAGCCAATCACTTAGATTATGTGGATAGAGCCTTACTTTGGGGGCGTCTTCTGCTTCCCATCTCAATGTAAATGTAGATGTCACTTACTGACACTTCCACTAACTACCGAAAAATATTTTAGCCAATTGAACCAAGCATAACCACCTCTATCACAACTTCTTCCACGACACCCATCATAGTCAACACACACCCCTATCCATAACCCAACGCGCATCTACACCCAAGCCTACACTTACATAATCTTCTCCACCTAAACCCATTACTACCTTAAAGGTCACCCCAACCACCAGCCTTATTCATCCACCTATCAAACTAGATTTAGTTGTATCCTCCAAAGTCAACACCAAACGTACTCACCAATCCCATAAAACTCATACCCCAATTTGTGCCAATCACACCATCACCTTCACCCTTTCGTCCATCTTAGGACCATAACCTCCAAAGATGGTTAAGAAACCTCCACCCATTAGTAAACCAAAAACACAACAGCCCATTCCTTCGTCGCAAACCTCTATCATACCCAAGTGCCCGACATGACTTACACCCACACCTATAACATATTTACCACCCATTCCTCCAATACCATCGGTTACTTCTTCACTACCCACTACACTTCAGTCTATGTCCCTCACACCCCCTGCACGACCTGCATCATCTACCTTCACATCACCTCCGTTATCCCCATGGGTAACTTTCCCTCTTCCCCCATCCACTTTTCCCTCTAGATCTCATACATCCATATCACATTTACCCAAGAAGGTGTAACCCAAATAAAAAATCTGCTACCCAATAAGGTAGTCAAAACAACCACACACTCTCTGTCAGTTCATCTACCATACCCCTACCTAAGCAAACATGACCAACACCCAAGATCATGCTAGCACCCAAAACCATAGCTCGACCCACTCCACCTCCTACAAAGACCGTTCCTCAAACATCAGCCACACCTAAGCCTAAACCCACTTTCCCTTCCCATTGCAACCCACTAGCAGGGTCTTATGCTAAAATCTTAACCAACCTCCTTGAGAATTCTGTCATCACATTACCGTTGCTCAGACCTTATGACCCTCTAAAACCCAAGCCAAAAGGGTTTGATGACACTAAAATTTTTTCCTACTATCATGTGGGACACGATGTGGAGAACTTCTAGGTTTAAAAACCATCCTTATCCAGTTGTGTCCTCTTGAAGAAAATTTTATGATGATGATCTTCTTGATGAGGACCCCATTTCAACAACACCCATTCCCACAACTCTTCCCTCACTGCCTACTCAATGACATGGACCTTTGCCCCCACAGCTCCTAGAACCACCTCCAAGATTTGAAATTAACATGGTTTGCATTAATGACCTTGCCAAACCTCCACCCCAATGTCGATTTTCCTAGCTCATCTAACAAGGCTCCTTCCCACCATTGGGATTTTGTCTTACGTGTCGCCATACCTTTCATGGCTCACCTACCTCACCTACATCCCCACCTTAGATCAACATGATCCATGTTAGTACTTGTGCTCAAAAGGACAAAGGCAAGGAAAAGGCAATCGACTCACCAACTAATCCTATACCCAATGACCATCCGCACCCACACCTAAAACCCCTATCTGCGGCCCCATGTATCCTATTTTTAATGGGGTCACACACCATGTGATGCTCAAATAACTACACCAATCCCCCCTCAAAATGTCCTTATATGACCTCATCCAAACCTTGGAATCCCATCGTCAAGCTCTCATAGAAGTCTTGCAATCTATTGAGGTTTTACCTAATGACCCTACACCCATGGCTTCCATTATCACACCCCATCATGTAGCCTCTCTCACTAAATTACCACATTTATCCACACCTAAATCTACTCACCATATAGCCACCCTTAGCTTCTCGGAGGAAGAGATCACACCGCACCAAATGACCCGGACCCAGCTCTCTTGATCTCTATCAACATCAATGATATACGTGTACGACGTGTAATGATCGATGGGGCACAAGCATTAATATCATTTCATCCCATGCATTCACTCAAATGCTCATACCTAACAATTATATGCATAAACATATCGTCATGATGCGTTCATTCAATGACACTATCACCTCTACACTAGGCACCATCATCCTTAACGTTTTGCGTGGGCCCTACACTATTCAGATTTTTTTACATCTTGGAGGGGGAATTTCAATATAACCTATTGCTTGCATGAGACCTTGGATTCATGTCATGGGTTGTGTCCCTTCCACTTTGCATCATTGTGTGAATTTTGAGCATGAAGGACACACCTATACTATTCCAGTTGATCCATCACCCTTCAAAACTTTCAACATGATTTACCGATCCAATGACGTGCTCATACCCATCAAGGATTCAACCTCCATGGCCAACCTATCAGCCTCTCGGTTTGTTAGCTCCACCTCTACATCGACCTTTGACACATCATCTATTCTAGCTACCCACATACCAACCACCGATCCCTTGGAAGGCATTTTTCAATGCCTCACTCTAGGGGAGTATCTCCTATATAGTTTCAACACATTTCTTACTCTTCACCAACATAAAAGTCTTAAAAGTCTATAAAAGTATAAAATTCCTCACCAACACCCTTCTTTATGATCACCACATAAGAGAATTCCTCCTTTATGGTCCTCCTCACCTTTGTACCAGTTTCACCTATGGGGACTTGATACAACAACTTACACACCCGAACCACCGTCACAAACCCACCCATTTTCTATTGACTTCTAGTCACTCACTAATCATCATTTTTCCCACACTTTTCTGCACCGATGTACGTGGAAGGGTTTTGGTTTTGGCTTTTACGAGCAAGGCCTCCATACTATTATTCTATGTACTACCCAAAACATAACGACTGTAGTGGTATTGGATTTGTTGAACCACCTACCAAGAAGGATCACATTGAACTCATTAAGGACATCAACCCTTCTCCACCTTCTTCACCACCATCACCACCTTCACCGATAGAGTTGATGGATCTAGAATCCATTCCTCCTAATTTTTTTCCATAAATACCATCTCCTTGGGGCCTATGACTTATCAACATGAGGGCAAGGCTCCCTCCTCTCTTCCCTTCCTATATCCTGAAATGATCGATGACAATACACCCTCGATTAACATCATTTAATGTTAAGAGGATGAATCTATACTCACCTACCTTGGTGCAAAAGACTCATATATTCATCGGTTTTTACCCTCTGAGACACAAACCATGTTGAATGAATCAACTATTGAGATCAACATTCATACTCAGGACGACCCACACATCCTAAAGATCGGTCAATCTTTAGATGCTGCTAAACAGGAAGCCATCACCTCTTTTCTCAAAAACCATAACCACACTTTCACTTGGTCTTACACAGACATGCCTGGTATTGACCCCATGATAGTGGTCCACAATATCGTAATAGTTCCCGATGCCAAGCCCGTTAAATAAAATTTTAGGAAAATGCACCCTCACATTACCTTTCTTGTCAATGAATAACTTTAACGCCTTCTTTTTGTTTCCTTTATATTACCCATTGATTATCCTTGTTGGATTTCTAACATTGTCCCTTGTCATTAAGGTGAGTGGGAGACTTCGTATTTACATGAATTTCCATGACCTTAACCTAGCCTACCCAAAAGATGACTTTCCTCTACGGTATGACCAACCAATTTGGTTGACCTTACCACTAGTCAAGAGATTTTATCACTCATGGATGGTTTCTCGGGTTATAACCAAATCTTTCTTTCCCTAGAAGATCAACACAAAACCACATTCATCACCCCTTGGGGGACCTTCTGCTATCGATTCATGCCTTTTGGCCTTAAAATGATGGTGCCACATATCAGTGAGCCATGACTTATATCTTCCATGACATCATGCATCATATATTGGAAGATTACATGGACAACCACCTTGCCAAATCTAAATACCACTTTGAGCACCTCACCGTCCTAAAAACCATCTTTGATTGCCTCATTAAATATTGTGTTCGCCTTCAGCCCAAGAAGTGTGTCTTCGTGGTCCTCTCAGGAAAACTCTTGGGATTTATCATTTCCCTACGTGGTATAGAAGTTGACCCTGCTAAAGTCAAAGCCATTCTTGAAATGCCTCCACCCACTAACCTTAGGCAACTCCATAGCCTACAAGGTAAGTTGCAGTCTATTCGTTGTTTCATCTTGCAATTGTCTGATCGGTGTCAACCATTTCATCATCTTCTCAAGAAGGATGTCTCCTTTAAATGGGATGAGGATTGCCACAAAGCTTTTGAGGCCTTAAAAATACCTTCTTCAACCCCGTACTCATTCCACCTAAATACGATCAACCTTTCTACTTATACATCTCAGCTACCGATCACTCTATGGTGGCCATGCTCACTCATCGCGATGAACAACACAGGGAGTAGGTGATTTATTACATAATCCATACTCTTTTAAACTATGAAACCTGATACACCCATCCCCAAAAAAAATTCTTAGCCTTAGTTTTCGTCGCCATAAAACTCCACCATTACTTACTCAACCACAAAACCTATGTTGTGACCAACATCGACCCCTTACACTTCATGTATGCCAAACCTTATCAAAATCAGCGTGCCGCACGTTGGCTTATGCTTTTGGCTGACCTTGACCTTGAATTCATTCATCAAAATTTCATTAAGGGCCAAGCTATTGCTGACCAATTGGTTGACGCACCTATTTTCGGGATCAACCCTCTAATTTTGACTTTCTAGATGAGTCAATTGCTACCCTTTCCCTGGATGAACCCGCTTACCAAATGACACTCTTCTTCAATGGTTCCAAGTGTCAGTGTGGGGGTGGGGCTGGTATTATCCTCATTCCTCTTGATGGTAAGCCAATTCATTTGTCTTTCAAACTCAATTTTGATTATACAAACAATATTACCGAATACGAAGCGCTTGTATTAGGTCTCCAAGCCACCTACGCCCTAGATGTCAAATCCATCCACATCTTTGATGATTCTCAATTGGTCATAAACCAAGTCAATGGTATGTACCAATGTCGTAATGAGATACTCCAAAAGTATAAACATCATGTAAACATACTTTTGACCACCTTTGACCGTTACGCCCTTCTAACCGTCGCCTGTTCAACCAACAAATTTGTGGATACCATGGCCTGCTTGGCTTCTCAAATACTTGTTTCACTTGACGATTCTAAAATCTTTGTCACCATATGACTCTAATCACCCTCTTATTTACCTCACAAAATTTACTCCATCGGAACCGTCACCCTAGACCTAAGTGACCTTTGGTATAAATAGTACTCCAACTATCTTTCTCTCTCCATCTTACCTCCTGATCTCACCCGTAATGGACAATGTGCCTTCCTTAAAAAGGTCTCTAGTTACATCATCATGGGGGTCCTCTTCTATAAGCACGGATTTGATGGTATTCTCTTGTGATGCCTCATGAGTTCTGAAATTACTTATACCATTAAGGAATTTCATGATGGCATATGTGGAGATCACTTCAGTGGCCTTGCTATTGCTAAGCATATTCTTCACCTAGGCTATTACTGGACGCCCCTTAACCATGATTTTTGTGATTATGTTAAGCATTGTGTATAATGTCAACAACATGCCAACCTTCATCATACACCCGGTCATACCGTACGGGTCTCCCATGACCTTTGGCCCCTCTCTCAATGGGGTTTGGATCTTTTCGGAGAGATCAATCCCCATTCTTCCCAATGCCATCAATGGATCATCATCGCTACCGAATACTACACAAAATGGGTTAAAGCCATACTACTAATCTCCATGAAAGCTGAGAAAATATGTGATTTCATCAATAATCACATCATTTGTCGCTTTGGTGTTCCTCATCGCCTCATCACTAATAATGGAAAACAATTCAAAAATAAAACATTGTGAAAACTTTATGACGCCTTCAGCATTAAGCTAAGTTTCTCATCACCTTATTATCCACAAACCAATAGCCAAGCCGAATCCACTAAAAAAACCTTAAACAAAATTCTCATGAAAGTGGTTAACGATACTGGGAAGGACTGGCATACACACATTCCTTTTGCTTTATGGGCATACCGCACTAGTATTCGTACTTCCACTGCCGCTACACCTTTTTCTCTGGTCTATAGTACAGAGACTGTTTTACCTCTCGAAGTCTAGATCCCCTCACTCCACATTTCTCTCCATGACATGCTCAATGATGATGACTTTCATTATGACCATTTAGCATAACTTGATTTATTAGATGAACGTCATCTTAATGCTCTTGATCATATTCAAGTTTACCAAAAATGTATCAAACGTGCCTATGAAAAACATGTCCATGAACAAACCTTCCAATTTGGTGACCTTGTCCTAAAAGAAAATCAACATGTAACCAAAGCAAAAAAAAGTAAATGGGGAAAATTTGCTCCTAAT
This sequence comes from Taxus wallichiana var. yunnanensis, assembly GCA_018340775.1. Lineage (NCBI taxonomy): Eukaryota > Viridiplantae > Streptophyta > Pinopsida > Cupressales > Taxaceae > Taxus > Taxus wallichiana. The sequence continues at coordinate 334,960,947 of CM031240.1, read as the reverse complement.
TGGCTTGGACCATACATCGTGACCCATACTTATGGATCAGGTGCTTATCATTTATCTTCACTCGATGGTAAACCCAAACCTGAGCCCATTAATGCCTTGCATCTTCAACCATTCTACTGTTGACTTTTAGTCCTACCTCACCTTTTGCCTCTTTCCATGCTCATCCCTTGAATGTTGTCCACTTCCTGTGTCATCACCAATGATTAATTAAGAATCATGTGTGTACCCATCACCTTTTGTCTTCTCTTAAATATGTGTACCATAGCTACACAAAGCATGATTCTCATGGATACTTTTCATATATCTTTAGAAGATATCCCATGGTCATTTCACCCTACTTTAAAAAGAATCATATTCTTCACCTTGGTATTTTCCATGATTTCAAAGCCCTCACATGGGATCCAACTCCTTGAGTCAAACTTCCAATAAAAAGATGACTCCCTCAAAAGGATATCTTTCTCTTTGTAATCACTTCTATAAATAGATTGCTCCGTCGAAGGAAAACTATGTAAAGCTCCTAAAAAAGGTGAGAGAATATGAAACTTCCCACATCGATCATATTTATGAAGACCTCAAGGAGTTCATTTCCTCATCCCATATAGGCTTCCCACATCGATCGGTCTATCTCAAATATCAGTCAACACAGAAATCCTTTTAGTCATGGACTTGCCTAGTGTGACCTTGGATCTCTTACCCAAAGAGCATGTTACCTCATACCATATAAAAATTAACCACCTTTCACCCCTCTCACCATTCACACTCCCATTTCCTACCGCCTCAAGGGACCTCTTGGAAACCATGACATTTGGTGATCATGTGACTACTTTTCACCCTTAGAATAATCAATCATGCAATATCTTTAGGGTCTTACATTCATCACCTCCTCTAAGGTATGACCTACTCATTATGATCCTCACCAATCAGGTAGCTTTCTTGCCCCCTCTTATCTTTTAACCTTCTTTATTACGTATTGATTACCTTATACAGGACTTGGTCCTCGATGCTTACCTTTGGGGTAATATTCTTCTTCTACCACCATCAAAATCACCTATACCAATTTTCCCACAACTCACCCATACCTAGTAGACCTAAACTCAAATCATGCCTACGACCTACTATCTCATTCTCATATCTCCTCATATTCTTCCCTAGCTTATGGGAGAACTACATCGGCACGAGGCCCCTTTTCGCATTTGGGATTATGTAGGCGAGAACTGCGAGGGCATGGGGCCCTATGAGGTTAGCTCAACCACTCTCTACCCTAACCAATTCATCTTTCATTTTCGAAATTACATTCTACCTAAATTAGATTCATTTTTATATCAAAAATGGAAATTAAATCCAAACAAATGACAAATTGCTTCACATTCTTATCATCATCACAACATACATTTATTATGATTTCCATTTCTCTACCATCATCAAGCATGTATTATAAAACATCTTAAACATGACCCATATCATCATTAATCATACACATTAATGAGTTACATAACTTAGCCACTTTTAACTCAATCCATGCCTAAAACCACGACTGACTCCATCATGCCTAAAGAAAAACCTAACTCAACCATGCCTACGACCTAACTCCATCATGCCCAAAACCTAAATTCATCCATGCCTAAAACAAACCCGATTCAACTATACCTAAAACCATGACCTAACTCATCACGCCTAAATCCATGAGCTAGCTCAATCCATTCCTAACACACCTACCATAAGTCCATCTATGCATAGTAATAAAATGTTCTCAACACAAACACATAATGCCCATAATCATCATCTATATAAATACAATATCCATATACATAACTATCAAATGTCTTCAAACACACAAGGCCGGTGTATATAATCTAGTCTCTCAAAACTCTCATATACATCCTCACAATCTTGACACGTAGATCGGTATATGATAAAAAAATATAACTCTCAAAGCATGCAGTCGGTATATATAAAAAATAAAAATACATCAAAAATAAGGGCCATAAGTCGACATCCTCCATATCATCTTTGTGTCCTCTCGCTCCTCATTACAATGTCGGTGACTGCTAACATCTCCCCACCCATTATAGGTGGTGGTTTGGTCCTTGCTAGTACATCAACTAGAACTAGCCTCTCGTGGCTCGGTGGCCTCACCCTGACCATGTCTCGGGGCTCGATGGCCCCTGTGCTCTCCATGCTATGGGTGTGTGATCTGATCCTCTCGCTAGAGGCCTGATGTGCCCTATACTCGGCATATGATAGACAATCTATCCCTGCAACTATCAGTTGGTCCTAGTAATACTGGGCCTCATCTCTAGCCTCCCACAATTTGGATATAGGTATTGTTTGTGGTGGCCCCATTTGCCTTTGACCCTATACCTGTCATGTGGGACCTTGTCCCACCCCGCCGTGAATCGGGACCCTTTCCCGGTGCATGGTAAGCGTGTCATCGACCTCCCCTCCTGTGCCTATATTTGGGCTGTAAGGCCCCAATCTGTGCCTGTGCCATGGCTAACTCGCGGCCTTGCAACCCTGTAACATGTGCTTGTAGGGTGGCCACTTGACCATCATCACCATCTCCATCTCCATGCCCACCCGAGGCCATCGGGCTCGAAGGACTGCCACTGTGCATGTAACTCAGCCACCTCCACCTGAATCGGCTAACTATCCCTCTACCATACCCGATTAGGTAAACAGGTCACACCTTTTGTAGGATATCTCTCTACACTGTGATCATGGCTAAATCTGGCTACCTTGGCTTAGGTGGTACTACTCATAAATAATCCACCCACCACTATCTATATCGGTCTATAACCGGCATCATCAATCCGTCGGTCTACCACCTACTCCTCTTTCTCTATGGGCACTTTGCGGCTATGGTAGAGGTAATGGCCTCTCCACATCATCTCTCGCTATATCTGCGAGAAAGGTGGAGGTATGTCTATAGCATCCAAACTGTCATCGACCTATCAATCTGGGATCATCTCATGCTCTTCTGCATGGCAACCCTCTATCCATCTTAGCAGCTGAAGGTCATCCAACTCATCATGCATCCACATGTATGAGGGATAACCGACATATGGTCTCCATATGATGTCCACCCTAGACAACCCCTCTAATAAATTCTGTAATACGCTACATCATGTCTAGCCTTGTCGATCGACACTCTCCAATCACGGGTACCCATCACCTATACCCCACCCACACTAATCTCGGTAGAAATGCATCTACTCGAGGCATACCCACTAGGTGCACACAAACTATGTGCTCATAGGCCCAACAGTGTAGTAAAAACATGCAACATAAGTTGAACTGCGTAGACGCCCATATGCCCACAACTCTCTATATAACTACACCAGGAATGCTTTGGCACCCAGGAAAAGTAGGTCGATCCATCACCATGTCATGTAACACCCCATCAAGGAGCAAGGAAACCTCCCACCCTCTACATCTGGTAGTGTGAAGCAACACACTACCTCCATCAGTAGCACTACTAGCCTTGTCTCCTCTAGACGGGCTAGGTACATCCCTCCGTAACTCAGATTAGCACTATGGAATGTCAAATCTACAGTCCCTCCCCAAAAACTGTAAGCATTAACTCCTTTGAGGCCCCAGAGGAGATCGAGTACACCTACATCCCCGTATCGGTAACCGCAAGATCCTAAACACATCCTCCAGGGTGACTGTCATCTCACCCATCAGTAGGTGGAACGTGTTGGTCTGAATCCCATCTATCGATGAGATCGACCATCAGACTCAGCTTCCAAACTGCATGTCGATAGCACCAGACCCCAATCAGGCCCACCTCCTCCACATGCTGCCACTCCTTAACTATCACCTGCACCTCGCACTCTTAAGAATAGGGGTGGCACCCTGTCTCTCATCCGTAGTTGATCTCTCCCCTGCATCCAATACAAACATCAAATTAATCTACCTTCATCATACCCATACTCACCCACAACACCTCACCTATACCCATTATCTCACCTCTTTTTTTCTTCCCAACCTACCTTCCTATCACATTTTCTCTCTCCACCCCCACCCTCAACCACTATCATTTCCCCATACCCATTTTACCCCCGCCTACATTATATTTTTCACCAACACACCCTATTCTACCCTTCCCTATCTCACCCACTCAACCTAGGGCCCTTTTGACCCCTTTTTCTCCAAAACTTGACCATTTTGGTTATCTCTAACTGACCCCAGTCACCCCTAAACTAACATCGATCACCTATTTTGTGACCGATACTAGTTTGACCCTACTAACGCATTTGCCTAACCTAGACCGATGCGGTCACCATCGCAGTGAAAACCGTGACCCTTAAAACCCTACCCTCTAAAAAAACTCCCTCTTCTGACCCTTCTACCCACTCATTCTCACCTACACTTTCCCTCAACCTCGTCCTACCCCCTATTCACCCACTTACCTCTCTCCCAACTCCTATTCTACCCAATTCACTCTCCCACATTTTAAATTGTATTTTCCCCAAAAAACAAAAACAAAAAAACCCAAATTTTCACCACCCAACATCTCACCTAATCTATCTCACAAAACACATAAATCATTTGACACTTACCTCACCATGCTCTTTGTCACCATGGTGGCGCGTTTGGACACTACATCGGTGGCCCACTAGATCCCTCTTTGGCCTCTCCCATCACCAATCGGTCACCTCACCTCCAATTAATAAAACTCCACCAATTTGATCTTGTGGATCCACCTCTCAACTACCAATCACCCGTTGTTCGGCTCGCCAACTCAGCTATCCATTCCATCCAGACACTTTCTAACTTTCCCTCTCTCTCATGTTATTTTCCTCTATTTTGCACAAGATAAATGATTCCAAAAAACATGGAATTTTTCTTTTTTATAACATCCCCGACCTAACCGACGCTAGTTTTACCTTCACTGGCATCGGTCACGTGCCCTACCTTACCATGGTTGGTTACCCTATACCGGCATCGGTTACCCTTGACCGGCATCAGTCACCCTCTCTTCCACATTGCCCACAATTTTACCCTATTACCCTACCCATCACTCTTTTTTCCCTCACCCAATACTTACCTTGACCATTCACCTCACCCTCCTGACCTCATCATTTACTACCTAACCTCATCCTCATTTGGGGACTCATTATTTTACCCATACCTCGGCCCTACCTGTGCCGTGACCTAGATTCTTGGACCTAGAACATCGCTAGTGACCTTTTACCTCATGTGTTTGCTATACCTTGCGGCACTGTTACCTGTGTTGATTGACCTAATGACCTTACCTTGCCTCTTGCCATGACCATTTATCCTGACCCAACCCTCGGTGTACCAGAACATACCTAAACGTTTCGCACCTAACCGTGCATCATGTTTCGACCATATCTTATACCTTGGATACCAAAATCCCCTCAACCTTGTTTGGATAAACCTAACGATCGTAGACAATGTAGAGTTTGCCTACTCTTCATCACCTGTATCTTTGTGTTGTTGTTTATACATGTGCATGCGTTTATTGTTACTACCTTTGACCCTGACCCATTACCTAGATTACCCAAGTGGACCTTTTTCCTTTCTTTACCCCCGTTACCCACCTTCTTCTTCATCACATTCACCTTTTATCAAACCACTCACCGATTCTTCCTTCTACCTCATCAGTTCCTAGTTTGAGGGGGATCACCTTCACCCACACATGGGGCAACCACATCTTGTTTTGTCAAGCATCGCTTACCAATACAAGCTACGCAACGAAAAGGGGCAAAATGTAGACATTAAAATTGGGTCACACTCCCTTCGTCCCTTGATAAATAAATACCTTGAACACATCAGCCTAGCCATGGCCCCCTTCACCCCACTATAATAATAATTTAATTAAATTAATTCATTAACCTTACCATATTTATTATTTAAATATTCTAATTGGGATAATGCCCACATATCCACCTCACATAGACACCTCATTAGGCCACCTCACCCTAAGACCTATTCTTAAGTAGTTGTCATAACTAACTAAGACCTACCCAAACCCTAAAAATCAATGCCTACATTACCTCTAACCACATACCCGCATGTAGAAGGAAGCTTCCATGCTAACCCATGCAGGTAAATGAAATGAGATCCCGAGAAAATCAAGGGGATCTACCTAGTTTAGTAAACCTAGGAAATCTCTCCTAACCGATGTTGGTTACCCTTAACCACCATTGGTTAATCGGAACATCATCGTTACCATTTAACCCCCAAAACAACCTTATTTCAAGGTTGGCACATTTCTGAGAGATAATCACATCTTTTGAGAATAAGTGACGAAACCAGAGCTGCATGCAAGCAAAAAAACATTAGTATACACATCAGAGCATCCATAGCTAGTACCTGAAGCAATCACATAGCCATACGCCTCACTGGGAGAATCCAGGAAGCACCAAAGCACTACACCAAGTTTATTTCATTTGATCACCCACCATTACCAACCAGGCATCAAGCTCGTACAAATAGTAAGTTTTGTTAACCAACACTCATCTATTCATCATTTGGTAGATCCTTTTACATTTGTTATTAGCTTTTGCTCTCATTTCCATTCCCCCATCATCTACCTCCATGTAAACTTGACCATCTTTTTATCATACCCTGCACCTTTGCCCATACTTGGATCTTAATCATTCTTGTGCATATCCAGGATCCATACGAATCTTGCCATTTCCCTTCCATCCTCATCTAATCTTAGATCTATCACCCACCAAGTTTTATTGAGTTTCCTGTACCCCGACCATACCGACGCCGGTTACCCAAAACCATCACCGGTTAGCCTAAGCGATATCATTCATACAGACCGATGTCGGTCTTTTGTGTCTTTACCGAAACTAAGAATAGAGCTCCTAAAATTCCACCAAATACCCAAAACTAGCCCAGAATCTCACCCTAACAAATACAAATACCTTGATAGTGACTTGACCTTTAGATTCAATCATAGCCTAGCCTGTTGTGAATGAATTTGCTTATTGTAGATGAATGAGATACCTAAATCATTTTAACTACAGTAGGATTTACTTTATTATCAGCATTAAGTTGTTTTAAACAGTGGATTGATAGCCATCTAGGAAGTATCAAACTTCTCGGATCTAGCATACACTAGGTAATCCCGAATATATTGTTTAAATTTTATTTGGTGGTCTTATGTTCCATTTCGGGTAGTTCCTCCAAGCAAAAAGGAAGCTCTCATGATCAGATGTGGTTTGAGAATTCATACGCATGCATTCCACCCATCAACCAAACAATAGGTAAACCTCCTACACCCTTATCTATTTCGGTTTCGATTGTACACAAAAAGGATCAAAACACCCACTCCTTCTTCACCTCTACTTGATCCACCATCTTTCTAGGAAGCTTCTAGTATTTCCGAGTGGGATTCTACTATGGCTGAGGAGTATTTCTCACTCATAAAGAATGACACTTGGGATATTACCCCTCTTCCAAAAGGAAGAAAATTCATTTAGTGTAGGTGGATATATTGAACAAAGTATGAAGCCAATGGTTAAGTCAAGAAGTATAAATCACGACTTGTAGCCAAGGGTTTCTCCCGGTGTAGTTGGGGTTGATTACTCAGAAACCTTTGCTCTGGTTACGAATATGACTTCCATTCAACTAACCCTTGCCATCGCTACCACTAATAGATGGGAAGTCTACCAGATGGACGTTAAGAGTGTCTTCCTTCATGGGAACCTAGAGGAAGAGATCTATATGGAACAACCTCCGGGTTATTTCCATGGTCCATCCCTCGTTTACAAGTTAAAGAAGTCTCTCTACGGCCTTAAACAAGCCCCTCGGGCTTGGTATGCCAAGATAGACTCCTTTTTACTTACATCAGGGTTCTCTCGGTGTCACTCTGACCCAAATGTGTATATTCTATGGCAGGATGACTCCATGCTTATTCTTGTTCTCTATGTTAATGACTTGTTGATCACGGGTAGCTCTTCCTCTATCATTGATTCTATGAAGATCTCCTTGGCCAACAAGTTCTCCATGTCTGACTTAGGATTGCTTCATTAATTTCTTGGGATCCAAATTTCACAATCTGAATCGAGAATTATGATCTCGCAGCCTAAGTACTCTCTTGATTTTCTTTCTTGGTTTCACATGTTTGACTGCAAGTCCTCACCTACTCCTTTTCTTTCTAGGGTCAAGTTGGTTTCTGATTGCTCTTCCCCTTGGTTGACAGTACCCTTTATCGGCATTTGGTGGGGAGCTTGATCTACCTTACTCACACTCGGCCAGATCTTTTGTATGTTGTCGGGATCATGTCCATATTTATGCAAGAGCCTCATGAGCTGCATTTAAAAGCGAAAAGAAAATCCTTCACTATGTTCATGCCACTCACAAAGATGGTATTCATTACTTAGGAGGGACTAAGATTGACTTGGTTATATTTACATACTTAGATTGGGCCTGTGATCTAGATCATCGGAAGTCTACCTTAGGATACAATTTCAGTCTTAGTTTAGGTCCTGTTAATTGGTCCAGCAAGAAGTAGAATGCCATTGTGATATCATTGGTGAAGTAGAATACAGAGCAGCAGTTAACACTTTGCATAGAAGATGTTTGGTTACGGGGTATCTTGTGAGTTTTACATCCACTTTGGTAGCCTACCATCATCTACTATGATAACATGAGCACTATCTCAATTTATATAAATCCAATTCAACATCAGTGGACGAAGCACATTGAGATTCACATGCACTTCATACAAGATCTGATACATGAAAACATCATCGACATATAGTATGTTTAGACACTGATCAGGTTGCAGACATATTCACCAAGCCTTTCACTGAGGTGAAATTTCTTCACTGGAGTCTCTTCTTAGGGTGAGGTCCACTTTGTAGCCGCCCATCTTCTTCAAGCTATATAGTCCTCCTTCTTCTCCTCTTCTTCATTCCAAAAAGATTTTTTTGTATATGGGCACCTTATCGTGCCTTAGTCATCAGCCCCATTGGCACATCTTTCTTAGTTGTATAGGGGAGTCTTCTTTTCATTACGGCTTACCACGACCTCTTCCTTGGCTTTGATGAAGGGGGGGTATTGGTGTGTGTGACATGACTAATCATTTTCCACATCACCTGGTGAGTCATCTCACCTTGCAAGAGTCATAGGTCTTAGGAAGTCAAATGACAAGTGTCAAATTTAATCATAGAATTTTTCATTGTCATTTGCGTCAGTGCATCATAGGAGTTACATTCCTTATTTGGAATTGTAACTCCTCCTTTAGTGGTGTCATATGTGTCGGTGGCATCATTGAGATTATTTCCTTATTTAGGCATGGGGGTTCCACAACACCCCTATTTGTACTTCCTTTTTGATCTATGAGGATGAGTAGACCTATTTTCTTATTTCCATTATTCGAATCTTGCTTATTGCGTTGGATCTTGACATTACCATCGGAGTGCAACTTTGTTGTGGTGCATTGTTTTTAGCAATGTCACAATAAAGAAGGTAGTTACACATCATTGTCACTAAGTACATTATCCTAGAACAGGTGTTTTATCACAGAGCCTTTAACGGAATGTTGCAAAGATGCATTGATGTCAAAGAATCTGAAAAGATTCTTTATGAGTCACATAGCGGGGTATGTGGAGGTCACTTTGGTGGCCATGCCACTTCTAGAAGATACATCGGATGGGATATTTTTGGCCCACCCTAGAGCACGATGTGGTAGAGTTTGTGTGCATATGTCACAAATGTCAAGAGTTCTCCCATGAGATCCACATACCGGCACAAGCTTTACAACCAATCGCAACCCCATGGCCCTTCTCCACATGGGGCTTAGATTTGATAGGGAAGTTCTCTCCCTCATCAATAAATGGCCATAATTTCATAATCATGGCCATGGAATACTTTACCAAGTGGGTAGAGGCCATGCCCCTTACCATTGTTCCTAGCTCTGTAATCGTTAAGTTCATCCTGAACTAGATCATTTGTAGGTACGGGGTGCCACAAGTCATTATTTTTATGATGGCATGTCTTTCAAAAATGGTGATGTGCGTGAGTTATGTAAAAAGTTCAAAATAAGCCATGACATGACTTCTCTCTAATACCCTTAAGCTAATGGACAAGATGAGGCTACCAATAAGACTTTAAAGTCCATTCTCCTAAAAACTGTTAAGGAGAATAAACAAGATTGGCACCTAAAGCTTTTTTTTTCGGCCTTGTGGGCCTACCGAACATCGGTTAGAACACCAACGGGGGCAACCCCCTTTTCCTTAGTATTTAGTGTTGAGGTAGTTTTTCCACTTGAAGTCAAAATACCTAGTCTCCACATTTTGCTACATGGGATCCTAGGAGAGGAGGGTTATCGAGAAGCGTGACTCTCCTAATTAGAAAGTATCGACGAAGCTAGATTGAACACTAAACAACGACACAATGTTTACACAAACTATATGGCTTGGCAATACAATAATAATGTGTACAAACATGATATCTATGATAAAGATTTGGTATTAAAACTTGATAGCTGAATAGACAAGAAGACCGGTAAGGGAAGAAAGTTAAGACCTAGGTGGTTACGTCCATATCGTGCAATCTAAGACTATAAAATGGCACATTCCACTTGTATACAATAGAAGGTGAGGAGTTTAGTGAATCCATAAACTCTCTTCACCTAAAGAGGTACTACGCATGATCCATCATCATTCTCATATGTACATTATTACATCTACATTGCATTTTCATTTGTTCGTTCATTTTGTAAAAAGTGTGATCAAGGAGCTTATTCTTATAGAAATTCCTAAAACTTTTGAAAATATTGGCAAAACATTCAAATCATGTCTCTTCAAACCTTCATAGTATCATCAACTATTTTTGAATCATTTATCAATCCAAACGAGATAAGGCAATTTTTGACGGTAACCATACCAAGGCCTGCATACTTGGTTCTACTTTTGGTCTCTTCTTAAGTTAGGTGTCTTTTGTTCATGGTCTATTCTAGAAGCTTCATGGTGTCACATCTATCCCATATACATCTCCTTGGAAATAAGAGAATTCTAAACATTTTTCCCAAATAAGTAAATCAAATGCAAATTCATAGAAAATTTTATTTTTACACATTTCTCTACCCTACCAACCTTCGGTGTTGAGCCTGCATCTCTTACTAGTGATGTAGGGTTAGGAAAGGAGGGAAATGCCCTTACTCGTCTATGCCTTGTCCATGGTGATAAGCCCATGCTTCCTACTGGTAGCATGGGGCAAGGCGTAGGGGGTCTCTTTGATAAAATTGAAAGTTACAAACTAGTCAAACATTGTGGAATCATAAATAAAAAACAAAGTGAGTTAGATGTCCAAAATTCCAAGAGAGTTTAAAACCGAAAACCAGATTTTGTCAACCAAGTGGCCATCTATGGATCCAAGTCTAGATAAACTGCAAAGCAATTCACATTCTAAACTATGAAGTAGCTTGAGTAGGGTAAGGTTGTAGCATCCCAATTTGGTTATGTCAAACCTCTGTCTTTCTCTCATCACTGCCATTCAACAAATTTCATAGCTTGTGCCCTTTCTAACTCTTGGTGTTGAGCCCTTGCATCTTACTAGTTATGTGGGGTTAGGAGTAGGGAAAGTACATCTATTTATCATATCATTATATCATCACATTTTATCAAGACAATATGAAGTACCGAAGATTGCAAAAGAAACTAAGTTTAAGATCACATTGTGTTTGCATCATCATATATCAGCATTATGAAATACAAAAAGAAATCATTCTGTTATCATTCCACATCCATTACATACATTCTGAAAAGCATTGAAAAGAAGAAGTTATAAACATATAGAGTACACATGATAGATAAGCCAAAGAGATTCAACATAGATACAATGGAATATTGAACCAAAAATAGAGTTTGTATATATCATTGTAGATCAATTTTGCATACAATGTCATCATACGCTAGGCATGGTCGAAATGCTCGCAATGAGCCTAAAATATTAAATAAATCATATAATGTCAAAAATGGTATCAAAGCAATAAAGGCACAATGACCTGTCAAACCCTATGGGATCCCTCAGATGGTGTGCGACAATGTCTAGGGCTCTGCATTCTGAGATGTGATGGTGTTGAGAATGGGTGAATGGTGTGAGTGCTTGTGGTGGCACCCGTTTCCCATAGCCTCACTATGAGAATGGTTCTACCTCATCAGGTACTCGGCAGTCTCGTATCCAACTACCATGGTACAAAGGGAGGTCACTATCTCTGTAACCTTCTATATGGGAGTGAACATGTCGGTATGTCACCGGTGGCTAAGGGCTGTCTGAATCTGCGAAATCAACTCACTCGAGTCTTCCCTAAGGGGATCAATAGGCTGTCCACACATACCCAACAAATAAGCTCTCACCACTCATGTGTAGACACTTTAAAAAAGAGAGATAGTGAGCCAAAAATCATAGAACACAAATCAAAAGGAGAATGCTAAGCTAAACATGTGAAAATCAATAGATAAAATTGAGAAAGGAGTATTGAACATACTCGGGTCTCCTGGGCATCCATGTGGGATTAGTGGCTGTTGTGGTAGGTGTTGCTAGTGGCTACAGAGCCTCACCGAATCTAGAGGCATGGCGATGTCGATCACAAACTCATCATCCCCTCCAAGTGCCTCCTTCGAGACCAAAGTCTCTCTCTCCACGCTTGCCTCCTCGTGTGCTGCTCTGAGGATCTCCTGAGTATCATGCCACTCAAGGTCACTATCATCTCCTCGAAATTCCTACCCCCTCATCCTCCTCTCTGACCAAATCCCCCTCTGTATCATCTCCCGCATCCTCCTCAGAGTCAAATTCCAAAATGACCTGCTCATCCTTCTCCCCACCGTGAGCAGGAGCCGCACCAATCTGAAGTACGGGTGCTTGAGGAGTACCAGCTACCCGTCGAGCCTGGACTACACACATAACTTCAATAGGCACACTAGGAGTGAAAACTATCCAACAAAGATCCCCTCTAGGACCCTCTGAGCCTCTTGAATATTCCTCTAAATAGGCTCCACTAGAGGAAGCATGATAGGGTATGGAAGACCAAACTGCTGAGGTACCTGGTCAAATGGGTGAATCTCTACTCTCCCATCTCTATCAACTAACTTGGCTCGTGGAAGAGAAAGCTACCATCATCATAACCTCCTCACCCCATACCCCTGCCATGTCTTGATAGGGTGTGGTAGTCATGTCTGTTGTAGTCAGGGAGGCCACTGAATGATGTGGTGTCCGGAGCACTGACATGCCTATCCATATAGCTACCTGGACAACCTTTGGATCTGATACTTGTACCCCCATTCCATAAGGGATGAAACACTCGTAAACCCAACTCATAACCAAAGTAGGGTGGCTCAAAGACTGCTCCCTATAATCGACCAACTCTATACAAATCATGGTATGTAGTCCCCAGGATATCTACCCCCAAGCATACTTACGACCATGAGCCTCAATCTGTGCAATGATGGGGGCCCAACAGTATAAAAGTGTATCTCCTCCCTTGTCCCTAACTAATATCGAGGACATGATACCCATGATGGCTCTCAAAGGGTAGGAATGGGAGCGTGAAAGAATGGACCAAACCTTCATTCCCTTCTTTGAGCCAAATGAGACAATAGTGTCTCCCATATACGTGGCCTGCTATGTCGTCACGGCCCTGGACCCCATTGTCTCTAATGTCAGACTCTTACCAAGTACCGGGAGTCTAAGGATGTGGTATACATCCTCAAGAGTGATGGTCCACTCACCCCTAATGCCTGGAAACTGGAAGGTATTCTGGTCTGCATCCTAGTAAGAGAATAAGTCACATAGAATGTGACTGGTAGGAGCAACATGGGACACCAATGTTATCCGCTAGATGCCTGCCCACTGTAAAATATTTGTCTCAGCTTGGGTCAGCTGATCTAAAATCCTAGGGAGCCAATCACACACTCTCTCGTGCTCTAGTGTATGTACTCCACCTTTTTCTGCATTCACCAAAACATGAGAAAAGAGCAAGTTAGTAATGTACATCACATGACAAGCTCATCAAAACATAGCAAAACATTGAAAAGAAATTTAAATTAAGGATAATTTTAGACAATCTATTGAGAACCACCACCCGGTGCGGGCGGCGGTCCCGTGACCACCGCCATGTCTTGGGCAAATGGGTCTGACTGATTTCCCAAAACGTGCCCTTAACCCCAAAAATGCTTTAAAATGACAAAATTGATCATTTCTAACAAAATAAAAGAATTCCCTATGGGTGCCCCCTAAGGACTCATTTGAAACAAGAAAATTTGAAAATGTCCCCCCTAGGTGAACTTTTCAACATTTTAACATCTAGGGCACAAAAAGAAAAAAGAGGAAATAACTAACCTGGGAACGCACCACTGATATCCCACTCGTGGAGGCATGATCACTATCTCGCAATTGTCATTTTGGTTGTCTCTACATCAGAAATGGTCAACGTATGTCCAGAGCCCCAAATTCACCAAATCAACAATGCACAAATGAATTGGAAAATGAGTTTGTTTCGATATATATGTTATTTTAGACTCATTTTGAGTGAATGTGTTTACAGGGTTGGAGCATTGGCATAGGTATATTTCTACATCCCCACACAAATGGTAAGTTCTCTTATCGTTTTGGTTTAGTGTTTATTTTCCAATGTCTTATCTATCTGCACTTGATTCTCTTCTCCTTCTTACGAAGCGGGAGCTTGGACGGTGAGATTTCGACACATGGACATGTCGAGTATATCTTCTAAATCCCCATTTCAGAACATCACACTCAAACTCTACGTTTTACGTCTTTTTCATGGCTAAGACGCTTCTCTGAGGGGAGCAATATGTACGCACCCAAAATTACACGTGCTACATTGTTGGGAAAACGGTTATAAAATTCCCCAGTGATGATTCAAAATCTTTTCAAGAAGGTGTTTGAGCTCCAAAAACCCATTCACAATATATATTTGTAGCCTAGATATCCTTACTTAACTTTTCCATGCATTTTTCCATTTCCTCGTTTCTTTTTGTGCTTGTTTTGTCCTTACGTGCTAGGACCTCCACCTGCTTGCAGGCGGTAGTCCGCCCTCTTTTCCAAAATCTTCACACATGTTTTAAACATGCGACAGTTCACTTAAGTTTTCTTTTTACATACATCCGTGAGCCGAATTGGCTAAAAATAGCTTTATTTTCTTGGTTCTCCTTGCTCCTTATATTTTTAATGAGATTTAATTAGTTGGAATTGCCTCTTCTTGCCATGTGCATGAAGTAACCTCCTAGCCTCCATTCCTAGATATTCCATGCTTGTATTCAAGCAAAGGGCCTGAGAATTTTTTGTATCTTGCATTGTTGCGCTGCCATAATATTTCTAGGAATTACATAGCCAAGCTCAGATCTCTTGTGTTATTTCTCTTCTACTTGCATTGTGTCCAAATTGCTTCCAAGCTTCCATTGTTAAATCACCATCCTCTTGCTATTTTTCTTTACATCCCCAATCCTTTGGACTCACATGAACACTCGAGAGAAAGAAAGGAAAGAACTGAGGGGATCAGATATTGATACTACTAGATTTTCCAAAGCTCTTGCTCTTCTAGGCTGAAATTGTGTATTTGTTTGTTATGTTTTGTCAAATTTTCAATTACATGTCAAATTTTCAATTACTTATCAAATAGAGTAGAGAAAAAGTTCATTGCAATTATCTATTTAATTGCAAGTAGATCAAATCAATAGGAAGCTTTCTCTTCAACATTACCAGGGAGGCTGTGGGGGAACAATAGCTCTATTAGAGTCATGATTTGTTCTTCACTTCTGAGGTAGGGTTGGAAATATTTTGATTGAATTAGAATATATCTTAGATTTAGATTCACACATCTGCACATATAGTTAGCTACATCCGGCTAATTATTTATTTTAAACTAGTTAATTAGATTAGATGCATTGTCTGAAAAGTTAGAAAAGAACAAAAACATTTATTTTCCATATATTAGCTTATTTTACTGCGTTGTTATGATATATTGAGAAAACACCAAAAATATAGGTTAGATTTCCTTTGATAGATAGTTTATTTATTGAAAACAAATCAATTCATCTTGCATGACCATCAATGGTCCGCAACAGGAAAATACTTACAGTTGCGATCCCCTGGTCCCACAACCCAACGAGCCAGAGCTAATAACTGACATTGACACAAGCTTGTGTTTAACAATTTTACACACACCTATAACATACGCTGAGAAGATAAGACAGTTAGATATATTAAACATACATACTAATCAAGACTATGACTTTTGAAGCTGCTCCTGAAAGAGGATTTGATTGCATGCATGACCATACACAAGCCTCAGTCTCAACGAGTCTTTGGTTGTGACCCACAGGTCCTGCAACCCAATGGGCCTACTAATCAGTTATATATTGACACTAGTTTACGCACATTGGTATTCATATCTTCACCACTTTCATCCGATATTATTACACAACTTTCATTGTTGAACATAGCAGCAGATTAGGCTAAGACTTTTTTGACAAGACCAGAAAATCACCCATAGTCTCTCGTATCTCAATTACACCTCTTGTCTCCATTTCCATGACCTTGTGTGGAAACCCAAATGAGGCACTGCAGGTACTTTCCACATGTTCCATAACCAATCAATAGAATCTCGAAAGAACTATACATCGATTGGATTCTCACGAGTAGCTATCATATCGACCGTACCATTACACCCCCTTCGGAGTTAGGAGAGAATTCTTTACCTTAGATTCACATATTCCAATATTGTGTGTCAAAGACATAAGGTTGAACCATTATCTTGATCGCTGCCATCACTTTCAATTACATTTCAATTCCACACCGGATGTCTCGGCGAGAACCTTGGGAGGTCGAGGTTCGAAGAAGGTCACGAGTTGATTTTCTATCATATAGTAACCTCCACATAATGGGTTATGGAGGCCCCATTAAAGAAAGAAGAGGTTATTTGTGTTTTCTTACTCTGCTTGGTTTTCATGAATTTTGAGATAGCCTTAAAATTAAGTGTTGGGACTTACTGCACCATCCTTGACTCACTCCCAAAATATCCTAAATCCATGGGAAAGTATCCGTCAGAGTAGACACAATATCAAGCATGAGGACACTTTCAAGTGCTCGAAAAGGGATCACAACATGTTCACGATGGGATGAATCTACTACTGAGGAAGATACCTTGGATATCATTGGTGGACAAGAGATAGTGAAGGCATTATTTTACCTTATTTGAGGGGATCAATGGGATATTTAATGATCTTATCCTTCTTATAGATCCTCCTAGGATGGGAATATTTACTTTGTTCTTCTTCCATGATATTTCTCTTTAAAGATATTTTCGAGTGAGTCGAACTCATGGCCTTTTTGGATACCCTTAGAGAGGAAGTGCGAGATACATGTATAGATAGATTCAATAGACCACCAAACTTGATAAAAAAAGGTTATCTTTCTTTTGAACCATTCCCTTGATATTTGGATTATTATCGTAGGCCTCTCCTAAATATCACATGATTATTTTACGTTCCATGGAGTCGAGAGAAAGGGGTGAATATTTTATTGCTTGGTACTTGGGATCAAACAAGTCGGCCCATAATATTTTATCCCCTTAATGAAATAATAAAATTTGAGATCCCTCATCTAGTCTACTATCATCCACATATAGTCCCTTTTCTATACCTTGAAATCACCAGTGTAATTGGCCCAATAGTCTTAAATTTGGGGCATATGGTGCAAACCTAGAAAGGTGAAAGTCTCTAGATTTCTCTTGATATCAAAGTCAAACCTAGATGTGTAGGAGTAGAGACTAAGGGAAGTAAATGATACTTTGATTTTTTCAGTATTTTAGATTTTCTTACATGAATAGAATCCCAAGAAGATGGTAAATGACGCACCTTTATTTTTTTTATTCTTACACTTGAGATAAACACGAGCCAATTATCTATGCAACTTGAAAATTATAATTTTTTCACTCGTGTACATTAGTAGTATGCGAGGAGCGAGATTGTAGACTACAACATTAATGTAGGTGAAGTTAGGGAATTAGATGAAGTGTCTCTCATACTTTTCAATCAGTGCAATTGCTTAAGAAGATATCCTCTATTCCATATTTCCCTTGAGGATCCTGATGATGAACATGGTGAATGCATCATTTTCCCTAAAATAGTGTGAATTTATCTCCTTATGAGTCAACTACAAATACATCTCATGTGTAGGTAATTTTGAGGCACATGGGGATCCATGGACAATCCTTTGAATGGTCTTGTGAAGGTCATATACTAGGTAAGAATTCATGTTGAATTACTTAGTGGCGGAAAGCTGGAACAACTTCCAATAGATGTAGTCAATGATGATTTCCCCCAATCTATCACCTAGTTTCCTTAAGTAGCCACAAGTATGAACTAAGCCATCGACTCTTGGACATATTTCATTGTTTCTTCCCCTAGGAATCAATCTCTTCATTAGAATAATAGTATTCAAATAGACTTCTTGAAATTCATTCTTGAATAATTTCTTAGGAATACATGAAGGATTTCTTCATTGTTCAAGCCACAAATTTAGTGTTAGGCCTTACAAATATGTATGTCTTTTTCCCAATACTATGAAGAAAATTACTTGGTTATGATGACCATGTTTCTACTAGTAGGAATCTGTATGCACTAGGAAATTCCCTTTGGAGTGATAACTGTGGGGAGTGAGTTATTATTTGTTTCAATTGTTCTAGAATCAACCTCATAGCATTTTGCATTGGTTATGACTAATTCAGTTCTCGAGCGAATGATAGCGGTGACCACCTACTCTGATTATCACACTCAAGAATATTTTCTCCTCCACTGGTTCATGAGGTCTACCAAACATTCTATCTTTCAAGTCTTCTAGGTCCATGTGGATGACATCAATATCCCCCATACTAGGGTATTTAATGATCAAAGTGGAAATTAGCTAAAGACCTGAATACTTGAACTTCATGATGTCAAAAAGTAGCGGGATATGCCGAATATGAGTTCACACAAGTGACTTGAGCTCAATTACAAGATTTTCTATTTTTAACAACTTTTGTCTAGGACATCTATTTTTAGTAATTTTTCATGATTTTCACCTTATGGTGTTTGTTACTTATTATGTATCATGGGTGCTCATAATTTTTTATTTTTAAAAAATGACTATATTTGGACATGTAAATCCTTACACACTTAGTATTTTTAGGCTGAGGTCTTTTGGATTTTGGATTGCAATGAAATTAGTCTCAAAATTTTAGGTTTTACTTCATGACATTCTACTCCAATTTTAATGGTTTTTCGATTGCCAACACTCCATAGATCCGAAAAGGAAACTTTTGACTGTGTAAATATTAGATAGATGTTGTAAATTATGCATAAAATGAATGGAAATTATATTATAGCCATCTTAACGACATTTTTGGGATGAATGGACAAGTAAAATTGGTTTAAGATAGTGTGCACGATTAGTGAGTTATGATATTTTTTCATTTTGGAGCATGGATGTCTGGTGAAATTTCAGTAGCATGTCTAGTGAAAATGGAGGTTTGGGAGGGAAACAAAACAACACTATGAGGAGGAGAGTCATTCAATTTTTTGTAAGTTTTAACTCACCTATTTTACGAAAACTTAACCAGGGTAGGGATATGGTTGGAGTAAAGGTGCACTTTGGTGTAAGGGGGACAAAGGAGATGTAAGGTATACAAATGTATGACTTGTACCAGATGGGTACGAGTTAAAATTTTTACTTCCTAGTGGATGAGATTTAGGGAGCAGAAATGGTCATTAGGAACTAAAAATTAGATGTTATGTGACTAAGAGCTAAAATGGAAGGACGTGGGTTAGTTTTTTTTGTCTCCCTTATCCCCTTCACACCTAGTACAATCCAAGAGAAAAACATGGGTGATAAAGTGTAACTTTGGTCCAAGTACTCTTAGTGTGAAATCACAACACCCCCAAATGAGTTCTATAGGTCTTCTTTTCTAAGGTAGAGTCATTTGGTGTGATTGCATAACATTGAACTTTCCCCAAGGTGTGGGACCTTACAAAAATGGAAAAGCTCTCTAGATTAAAGGTTGGTTCCTTATTCCTCTATTCAGTGCATACATGGGAGCTTACAGAGGGTCTATCTCTATACCTAGTCTAAAACTTGCCAAGGAGATAGGGGTAAAAGGAGTATAATAAATAAGAAATGACTAAACTACTAGGTGATGCACCAAAGGAATGATGAACACTTATTTTTCTAATAGACACAAACCAACAAAATGCATACAATAAACAAGCACAGATAGCAGATCTATAATGGAAGACTAGATGAAAGAAAAAGAGACAAGAAAGGATCTAAAATTGATCACATATGTGTTTTATTTCTCTGTAGATTGGTACAGTTCATTACAAAGTAGCCAAAAGGCAAAAATGTATTAAAATTTTAATGGAAGGTCTCAACCCCACAAATCCCTTTGCTAGAAGGAGAAGGGAGCCTTCAAAAAAAAAAGAATGTCAAACCCTTTACAATGAATTTTGCCCTCATATTTATAGATTCCATCGGTAGAAGAAAGAGAGAGAGAGAGAGGCGGGAAAAGCAAGTTGAAGCTCAACCACTTTGTTGTTAATGCCCACGATAAAATATGCCCCCAAATCTATCTTTACTATATCAATCCTTGATTTGACGCCTTGAAGGAAGGAGAAATGGCAGAAATAGATTGAATCTGATTTGGTTGTTGAGACAGATAGATTCTACATTGAAATCCCAAAGACGTTTACTTCATTTTCCTTTACCTAACTTCCTCAAAATTAAAGTTTTAGAAATCCATGGTGTAGGTAAGGCCAAGATCTTTCCAACGGTGTCAGATTCACAATATTTCGAGCCATGAGTCAAAAGATATGCCCCTTCAAATTTTGTATCGAGTCCATACAAATGGGTGGGAAAATAATTTGAAAAATGGGTCCCCTTTTTAATATGGGACACGTGTGGCGATCTGATGCTCATCTGGGAACCTTTTCTCTATTCAACCCTTGAATCAGCGCCATTAAGACACTTGGCAACCTCCACTGGCCCATGCATTAACTATTCAACCGACTCTGCCCCTTTTGGAATAACACATGGAGGCACCATGCTTGCTTGAAAACCGGCCCAAAGTTTGCCTTTGGAGGAGCATCGAGTTGACACTTGTTGGCCTCCACTGATCTATGGACTTTTCAATGGTCCCTCTTACTTTTTAGACTTTGGGCTACGTGGCGAGCTCGCGCTCATTTGGGTCTCCACCTTGGGACCAACTCTTGGAGATGCACCACACTGACACTTGGCATTCTCTGCTTACACTTCTATACTTAGCCAATTTTAAAGCCCTCCTGTCCACCTTTGACCATGTTTGACTATTTGCTACATGGAGGGTCATGCAAGTTTGAGTCGCTACATTGAGCTTCTTTTCGGATTTACGCCAAGCCAATACCGACACCTTCCTTTTAGTTGAATACTTTTCAACACCCCACAACTTCTTTGGGGCTCTGGACGCATGGAATCTTGGCACAAGTTTGGGCTCCCCCTTTTGGATTCACCTTTGGAGAAGCACCATTAGGACACGTGGCTCCTTCCGCTACCTCCTCCATACTTAGTCATTTTGGACCTTTTCCTAAACTATTTCAAGCTCGAGGACTTCGGATCTTCACCGTTTCTTCCCCTTCTTGTTTTTGGTTCCTCTACGACATCGCCCCTTCTTGTCTGCCCCTATTATTTCATAGTTGAGTCTACCTGTAACTTAAAAAATGAATTTAAGACATTGAACACTCGACAAAGTTGTTTCTTTGCAGACATGGCCCTTTAGTCTTTCTCGGCCTCTGCCACTCCAATGTTGAGTCCCTCTGCGACCAATTTATAGATCCAAATGAGTTTTCTCAGGTTCCTTCTATGCGGGGTCATGGCTGATCCAATATTTGGCCCGGGGTGAAATATGGATAACAATTTGGCGACTCACAGGGGTATCTACTGCTAGATGAAATGACCGATTACCTTGTCATATCTGTTGGGCATGGAGTCGAGAACGATGGTCTGAAACTATTTCTACTTCTGATTCATGAGCCTAACTATTTGCACTCTCAATTTTAATTAGAAATTCTCGAAATGAAGGTTTCGAGAGTAGATTTTTTTGACTCGGGGCTTCATCTGTTTCTCGAATGGACTACACAGAGCAACAAAACAACACCACAACTATATACAAAATTTGAAATCATACATGCTCCAAATGGAACATGCAGTAAATTACTTAGGAGGAAAGCAAACTAAATTACAACAATGTGATGTACACAAGAAATTAGAGGAAAGAGATACTAAATTAATATGTATAGGGTGATACTTTCCTTTTAGTAGCAGTGCTTAAGATAGATCCCGTTCACTGGAATCTGCAACTCTTCACCCTCTAATGTAGACAATGGGAAAGAATTACTACTCTTACATTTTATGACCATGTAGGGACCACTTTAGATGATGTCAAACTTGGAATTCCTTCCTGGTTTTGCTCGATCTACATCCCATTTCAAAACCAGGTCTCCTTCCTAGAAGGTCCTTGCTTTTTCCTTCTTGTCAAAGCATTTCTTGATTGAAGCTTGATTCTTCTCTATTTCTGGAGAGAATTTCTCTCGATTTATTTTAATTCTATCAACTCGCATACTTGGCTTCCATTGGTTCAAATTCGGACATCTCTAGTTGCTATAAAACCTCCAATCTTGGCAACTCAAGTGATATAGGCAACACTGCTTCTTTCCCATAGACAAGTTTGAATGGAGAGCTGCTGTAGATCTCTTAGGTGTTATCCTATTAGCCCATAAGGCTAATTTGAGATTTATGTGCAGGTCTCTAGTTTTCATCAAGAGTTATTCGATGATCTTTAGCGAGTTCTTGTTAGTGGACTCAAGCATGGCCATTACCTTGAGGGTAATAGTTTGATGAAGTGCTCAAATAATTCCCATTCTTAACATCCCATCCTGTGATCTTGGAACCTATGAATGATAATGCATTTTCTGATATGATGGTGGTGGCACTCCAAATATGGTCACTATCTCTTCATATAAATCTAGGATACTAGACTCATTGGCTTCCTTGAGTGCCACTGCCTCGGTCCACTTGGTAAAATAATCTGTCGCTATCATAATCCATTTATGGCCTTGGCTTGAGTTTAGATTGATGAATCCAATGAAGTCCAATCCCCATTGCATGAATGATTGGTCAACTGAGATTAGGTGCAATGGAAGTGCTACTAGCCTTTCCTTGCCTTTAAAGAATGCACAATTATTGCACCTTTTGATCCATGTGTAGCAGTCACTAAACACTCTGGGCCAGTAATAACCTACTTTCATGATTTTGAGTGCTATCACTCTTGGAGAAAAATGGCCTCCAGCTACTTCAAAATGTAATTGCAGCACTCTCTCCACCCGATCTGTCTCAATGCATCTCAGCAGAATGTCATTGATGTCTATTTTGAACAAGATATCATCAATAAGAACATATGGGATGGCCTGTAGTCTGAAATTCCTTCTTTTTATTTACTCATCCCATGAGGACACATGTCTGTTTGAAGGAAGTGCACCATATCTTGGGTCCAATAAGGATCGGGTACATCATCTCTCCCTTCTTCTCGATCATCTTGTAGAACAAGAACAACCTCCTTTTCATTGTTTGTTTCATCTTGTTGACCTGAGGCTAGTTGTTCACACAACCCTTCCCACAGACCAGCTTGGTGACCTTGATCTCAATGTCATATTCCATGACACGAGTGATCCATCCTACATGCTTCTCATTCAGGTCCTTACTGA
The DNA here is from genome assembly GCA_018340775.1 of Taxus wallichiana var. yunnanensis. NCBI lineage: Eukaryota > Viridiplantae > Streptophyta > Pinopsida > Cupressales > Taxaceae > Taxus > Taxus wallichiana. The sequence continues at coordinate 334,937,170 of CM031240.1, read as the reverse complement.
GAAGGAATTCTTTAACTCTTGCATGGGAGACCAATAGTTGGATTTTGTTGTTTGAAACCAAATGCTTAAAATTCTTCAATCCTCTGATCACCGCTAGGACCTACTTCTCAATGAAGGAGTACTTCACCTCATAATCTTCCATACTTTGGATAAAGAAAGCAATTGGTTGTTCTATACCTTCTCTGTTTTGTTGAACCAAGATTGTAGAAATTGTGTCACTACCACAAAAGGCATACAGTATGAAGTCTTTGGAGAAATCTAGATTCACAAGAGTTGGGGCTTGTGATATGGCTTCTTTGATAGCCTCAAAGCTTTTTTTTCCTTTAGCTTTCCACTTGAATGTTAAGATCTTCTTCAACATCAATGTTATTGGCTTAACAAGGGTAGAAAAGTTTGGAACAAACTTGCGGACAAAATTGAATTTTCCCAAGAAGATTTGAAGAGTCTTCTTATGACTTGGCAATGGAAATGTTCTTATTGCTTGAACTCTCTCCAGGTCAATTTCCAATTCTTCCTTTGATACAATATGGCCTAGAATATTGCCTTCATGGGCCAAGAATATGCATTTTTTGGGGTTCAATGACACCGAAAAACTCCCTCATCTTTGGAACACCTGCCTTAGGTGGAAAAGATGGTCTGCTGCATTTTTGGAAAACATTGTAATGTCATCTAGATAGATTAGTACTATTTTTTTTATGAGCCCCTTGAATGCCATATCCATTTCCCTTTGAAAAGTGGCTCGACATTGGACAATCCAAATGGCATTTTTCTATAGGCATAGGTGCCCCATTTGGTGGTGAAAGTTGTTTTGAATTAATCATCTTCTTTCACCATGATCTGATTGTACCCTAAGTAGCCATCTAGGAGGGAGAACATTTCTAACCCAGAAACTACTTGCAAGATATGCTCCATTGAAGGGAGTGGGTAGTGATCTTTGAGGGAGGCTCTGTTCAAATCTCTGAAGTCAACACACAGCCTGATCTCTCCATTCTTCTTTTTGACTGGGACCAAGTTTGCAACCCAACTTGAGTGTTTGATTGGAAATATGATACTCACCTCTATCATCTTAGTCAAATCCTTCATTAGAGGCTCAATATGGGGGTAAACTAGTCTCGCTTTACGCTTGATGGGCTAAGTAGCTAGATCTAGTTTGATTGTGTGTTGTGATAGTTTTGGATTGAATCCTCTTAGGTCTTCATAACTCCAAGCAAACACATCTGGAAATTCTTGGAAAATTTGTATGAATTCATACCTTTCTTTCTTGGTGGCCACTTTGCCAATTTGAAGTGTTTTGTCTTCCAACTGGGATTGACTCTGAATCTTCTCCTTTGATCTGTATGTTAGCCTTCTCCTTTCTGAATTGATCATTAGGATTGAAAATATATTCCAGTGTCACTAAGCCTTTGGGAAGTTTGTTTTTATGTAGTTTGTATTATCTCGATTCATGTATTATTACTCCGATCTGATTTGGTTTCTAGTGAGAATTTAGCTTCCTCTTGCAAAAATTTAATGATTTGTTGATCATTCTCGAACACCTTCCAACATGTGTTGTTAGATGGCACTTATGGCCTCACTGTTTGTATGGATATGTGGTTGTTCTTTGTCTCTTTTGATGTTGTCAACCACATCAAACATTGCTCCAATTGCTGCAAGTTTGTTAGCAGCTTCATTCTCCTTCTTGGGTATGGACACAATATTGAAGGCCTCAAAATCCTCCATGAGATCCCATACCCTACTCTTATAGTTCTTGAGCAAGTCATTTTTGACAGCATTAAGTCCTCTAACTTGATTGGTAACCAGTTCACTGTCACCGAACACTTGCAAGTTCTTGATTCCTAGCTTCCTTGCCCAATGAAGACCTTGGACTAAAGCCTCATATTCAGCAGTGTTATTTGAGTAAGCAAACTAGAATCTGAAGGCTGAATAATATTTCATACCTTTGGGGGACACAATCATATCTCCTCCTCCAGCTCCTTTTCTACTCCTTGAGCCATCAAAGAACAATTGCCATATCCCATCGTCATCTTTATATTACGGCTTAATTAGGTCGGAAGAGGTAGATTCTCTTCATGTAGGAAATAAATACCTAGCTTAGATTATTCCATCTCCTTATAGGAGTCAAAATCATGACTTTTGTTGGCCCACTCATCAAGAGTCAAGTTTAGGATACATACCACCTTGGTATTTGCTTCACAAGTTCTTAGGAGGTCTTCTTGATCAAAAGCTGAGCAGTTGGCATTGATTGGGCTAGGTGCATAGGATTCAATATGATAATCAGCAATATGTTTATATTTGATTGTATCCTTCACCCCATATCTTGTTCTAAAGAGCATATATGGCCAATCAGTAGACAAGTAGCCTCCAATTTTTGCAGTGAAGTGGATAGACACAAAGCAAAATGTGGTGGCAAATCTATGATTGACATGTTTTGCAAAATAGTCACATTAGGGCAAGTATGTAGAGTGAGACTCAGATCCTTGATGATTCCCACAGTGGTCATTGTTGTCCCATCTAATTGGACTACTCCTCTAGAAATGACTTCATATTGGAGACCCGGTTGATCGGGTATTTGTTTGGGCATCAAAAACTATTAGCCCCGAGAATCAGTCATACAACTATGCACCAATTTATCTCCAATAATTAATGAGACATAGAATGGAGGAGGTCTCAGGTTCTTACCTTGTTGTTCTCCTTGTTTCCTTCTAGGTTGAACTACATTGGTAAGCACTCTCTCTTGCTAGTTAGGGGGTTGATTTGAACTTGACCAGTGCATGACGATCTGCAACATATCCCTTTTCCCTAGAATGGCCAGTGACTCCCATAGTGAAATGTTCACACTTTTCCTCTTCATTTTCTCAATAATATTGAATGTGTTATCCTTTTTTTCCCTTTCCTGGACACATTTCTTTCCCTGCACATGGGTTGTTATAACCGATGCCCGAATGGATTTGGGAGGTGGCTTGGGTTGGTTCTGCATGTTGGGAGTTGTATTTGGAGTACCAGGACCTTGTGGAGTGATGGAAGGTTGAGGGTCACCTGAGTTCAGTGGTTGGCCCTCTCCAATACTTCTCTTTTTGGACTGTGTATTGGCAGCTACACTTTGAGAAGGGAACTAATTCATCCCACAAAAGTCTTGACCTATCGATTGACTAGCAAGGTTTCATTTGAAGGTCCACCTTATCGAGCTCCTCGCTGCTAATCTGGTTCTTGTGGCACCATACTAGTTTACACCATCAAGGCCTAATTTAGAGCACCATTAAATCACATAGATTGGTTATGTGCCTGATTACATGGAAAACACCAATCATATTCTGTGTCATATTGTTTTGTCGTTGGAACCAATGCCCTTGATGTTGAAGCTGTGTTTGGATCATATGACCTAAAAGGTCTAGCAACTTGGGGTTTTCCTTGGTTCTAGCTCTGATTTGTAGTCTGAGATGGTGGCCTATTCTACTGATACTGGGGTCTAGCTTGATATTGAGCCTGAGGCTGATATGGCCTGGAACTCTGAGCTTGTTGTCTTTTGATGGTTACTAGCTCATTTCCCAAGTTCTAAAGTTGCTTCATCACTTCCTGAAGCTCTTTAGAGGTGTTAGATGATGAAGTGGAAGCTTCATCGAGCTTTTACTCCACGGGGTCGATAAAGGAGCTAATATAGGAATTTGGCTAATATTCGGGTTTCCTAACTCGGGTACAGAGGCATGGATGGCCTAGGAGTGATTTTACCAGCCTGAATCAAACGGTTCTCAGCCCCTATGGAAAGGCTATAGGTTATAGGTAAGTTTGTGCCCCCATTGATTGAATCATCAAAGAAATATCAGAATTTAAAGCCCTAAGAAAGTATAAGAAGGCACCTTTAGTAGTGGGATTTCTTGTTGTTAGAATCCTATACCAGTCTACTAGAATATGAGGTTGAAGTCATTAGCTACTTGTTTGAGGATCCTTGGTCGTTGTTAGTTGCTCCAACAAAGACAAGTTATCACCTTTCTCTCCAAACCAGGTTGTGAAGAGCTATGCATAGCTGATTCCAATTCTAGATAGAGCCTACCTCAAGACTCCTGAACCATTGTGAAGCTTTCCCTTTGAGTGAAGAGGCAAGAAACTTAACTGCAATGTCCATCTCATGGATCTCGTGGATTGTACAAAAATTTGCAATATCTTGGACATGATCACCAGGAGAAGTTTGGTTTTCCCGGTGAAATATGGGATGCTCTTTAATGTTGCAATTAGAACTGGGTTTTGTGCATTCAAGGTGAGTGGACTACTGCCAGTGAAGTTTTCATAAGGGTTTGGATGAGCCATTCTGATCAGTCTAAGTACCCCTCTTTCTTAAGAGAATGGCCTACGGGAGGAGGTGTCGATAAGGCTCTATTTGGTGGGGATAGAGACCTTTGGGCTCTTCTTCCTCTCCTCCCTCTGTCTAGGGATAATTCTAGATAGACAAATAATCCCTCTTCTCTGGTTCTTGACCATGTTTGTATTCTTCTCATGAACTTTCTTGGACTACTGAAACTAGTAGATTTGTTTCTTTTGGAGTCGCCAGATGTACAATTTTAAGGCTTCTTAAAAGCTAGAATCACAACAAGTGTACATCAATTCCTACTATAATAAGATGGAGACTTCTTGGTCCCACCGGGCATGCCAAAACTGTTAGTGTGAAATCACAACACCCCTAAATGAGTTCTACAGATCTATTTTTCTAAGGTAGAGTCATTTGGTGTGATTGCATAACATTGAACTTTCCCAAGGTGTGGGACCTTGCAAAAATGGAAAAGCTCTCCAGATTAAAGGTTGGTTCCTTATTCCTTTGTTCAGGTGCATGTGTGGGAGCTTGCAGAGGGTCTATCTCTATACCTAATCTAAAACTTGCCAAGGAGACAGGGGTAAAAGGAGTATAAGAAATAAGAAATGACTAAACTACCAGGTGATGCACTAAAGGAATGATGAACACTTATTTTTCTAATAGACACAAACCAACAAAATGCATACAATAAACAAGCATAGATAGCTAGATCTATAATGGAAGACCAGATGAAAGCAAAAGAGACAAGAAAGGATCTAAAATCGATCATAGACATGTTTTATTGCTTTGTAGATTGATACAGTTCATTACAAAGTAGCCAAAAGGTAGAAACATATTGCAATTTTAATGGAAGGCCTGAACCCCACAAATCCCTTTGCTAGAAGGAGAAGGGAGCCTGTAAAAACAAATAATGTCCAACCCTTTACAATGAATCGACCTCATATTTATAGATTCGATCGGAGAAAAGAGAGAGAGAGAAGCACGAAAAGTAGGTTGAAGCTTAACCCTTGTTGTTAATTCCCCTCATAAAATTTTCCCCAAATTTGTCTTTACAATAGTAATCCTTGATTCAATGCCTTGAAGGAAGGAGAAATGGTGGAAATAGATCAAATTAGATCGGTTGTTGAGACAGATGGATCCTGCATTAAAAGCCCAAATATGTTTCCTTCATTTTCATTTACATAACCTCCTAAAAATTAAAGTTTCAAACCTCCATGGGATAGGCGAGGTGAGATCTTCCAACGGTGTCGATTCTCAATATTTTGATCCTTGAGTCGAAAGATATGCCCCTTCGAAGTTTGTATCAAGTCCATACAAATGGGTTGAAAAACAATTTTAAAAGTGGGTCCCCTTTTTAATATGGGACACATGGTAGTATGGCACTCATCCGGGAACCTTTTCACTATTTAACCCTTGAATCAGCGCCATTAAGACACTTGGCAACCTCCGCCAGCCTAGCCCATGCATTAACTACTCAATCAACTCTATCCCTTTTGGAATAACACGTGGAGGCATGCGCTTGTTTGAAAACCTGGCCCAAAGTTTTCCTTTGGAGGAGCATTGAGTTGACACTTGTCGGCCTCCACTGATCTATGGACTTTTTAATGGTCCCTCTTACTTTTTAGACTTTGGGCTACGTGGCGAGCTCATGCTCATTTGGGTTTCCGCCTTGGGACCAACTCTTGGAGATGCGCCACACTGACACTTGGCATTCTCTACTTACACATCTATACTTAGCCAATTTTGAAGCCCACCTATCCGCCTTTTGACTATGTTTGACCATTTTCTACATGGAGGGCTGACACAAGTTTGAGTCTCCGCTTTGGGCTTCTTTTCATTTATGCCAAGTCGACACTTGGTATCTTCCTTTTTATTGAAGAATTTTCAACGCCCTGTAACTTCTTTGGGGCTCTGGACGTGTGGAAACCTAGCACAATTTTGGGCTCCCCCTTTTGGATTCACCTTTGGAGAAGCGTCGTTAAGACATGTGGATCTTTCCGATGCCTCCTCCATAATTAGTTGTTTTTGGACCTTTTCCTAAACCGTTTCGAGCCCGAGGACTTCGGATTTTCGTCATTTCTTTCCCTTCTTGTTTCTTGTTCCTCTCGCAGCATCCTCTTTTCTTGTCTGCCCCTACTATTTCATCGTTGAGTCTACCTGTAACTTAAAAAATGAATTTAATACATGGAACGGCTCGATAAAGTCATTTCTTTTGCACAGGGGCCCTTTAGTCTTTCTCGGCCTCCGCCATTCCAATGTTAAGTCCCTCTCGTGACCAATTTATAGATCCAAATGAGTTTTCTTAGGTTCCTTCTATGCGGGGTCATGGCTGATCCAATATTTGGCCCGGGGAAAAATATGGATAACAAGTACATGAAAGGAGGACAATGCAAAAGGAAGTTTGTGAAACATAGATGCAAAAGTACAAGAAGTTTACTTTGATGGGAGTCCCACATTTATATCCTCGTTGTCCCCTTTAAACCTTGGGAACAATCCAATGGGACAAAAATGATGAAAATTTGTGACTAAGGGGTTCTTCCATCATGAAAGGTGGGCTTGTAGATTTAAATCTCTCATTTCCTCCCTCTAACACCTTAAGTCATGTCTTTAAGTTACGAAACTTCAAAAATGATGAGGGTCACACTCAAGTATCCCCCTTGTACCCTTTTCATCTTAGGGACAATCCAAAGGGACACCAAGGTTGGATAACTATGCCAAAGGGGTTTTAGAATGCAGATGTCACCGCCAAGAGCAAATCGGGACATATAGAGTGATTTTCCACCCTAGGAGCATGGAAGAGTGTTTTAGGGTCAAACATTATATGATTTTGACTTCAAATATCCTTTTGATATCATCTAAGCCATTATTAGGATTCAATTATTTATGATATTCTATTTTTTAGGTCCTATTCCATTCTTGACTCGAAGGAGCAGCTTCAATGTCCTAGATTATGATAGAATATTTTTTAGATCTTAGAGAAAAAGTGATATGTCCATCATGTAGATAGTTCAAGATTTTTAGTATTATTTGTTTGCATCCTAACTCTTTTTATAACTCATGGAATCATTCGAACTAGTTAGCTTTTACTGTTGGAGCCTTCATTCCCTATGCCCAAAATGATATGATCTTGCTTGATTGAGTCCTCGACAAAAATTTCTTCCATTAATATTTCCTAAAAATACCTTGGATGACTTCATTGTCTCTATAAAATCTCAAGTGATTCAAATCTTCCCTGTAAGATTTCAAAGGGTGTTTATTAGTTACAAAAGGGCCAAATTGGCCCTTTCTAGGCCTATGAGGGTAGTCGTTCTTCTTTAAATCTCAGTAAATTCATAAATCACCTTGTGAATATAGCCATTCACATTAAAAACACATAAAAACTTATTATCACATTCCTATGAGCTAGAATGAGGGTGAAACTGATGACATGTTGGCTATAAGAAGGGTTCACAATACCGGGAGAGGAAAAGTTCAAGTGGGGGCTTAGTTTTCATGCCTAAAGTTTACAATTTTTCATGCTAGAAATTTAGTATGAAAACAAGAACAAATAAAAATGAAATATTTAGAAGATTTATAGACAAAATAACCTATAAATAAAGTCTCCCAATTCACTTTGATACCAAAAAGGATAATACACATGTAAATTATCCACAAGATCCACTCAAAGGACAAGACTAAAAATAAGTGCCTCAAAATAAATTTTCAAAACTAACTCAAAATGTTCCTAAAACAAATAAAATGTAATTATTATTTATTCAAAAAAATGCTATATTTCTATCTCTTTACAATCTAATACAATGCAAATATATATAATGTAAATAGTTTGTTTTGTGTAAAATAAACTATTTCTCATATTGTAATAATGCACTCGGGCATGGATGAGGCATGGATGATGCTGAGCGAATGGAAGGAAGAGAGAAGGAAGAAGATGAGATGTAATCGCATGATTAATGGGCTTCAAAATTGTTTAAAAACTAGCCCCAAGAACCCTTGCAGAGGATAGATCATGTTTTGGAAAATGATAGAAATTTTTCGAAAGTTCATTTCGATTATGGAAAGAGAATTTGGCATGTTAAAGTTTTCTTTGATGGGAAGCTTTTCTGGGATCAGGCCAAAAATGATCAAGTAAGAAGTTAGACTAGGAAGAAGTGGAGGATTTTGGGGCAAGTTTCCACATTTGCCTTGTAGTTTGAAAAGAGTTTATATTTTTTTCTCTCTTGAGGAAGATATTTTCCATGTTCTACAAGGAGGGCCATGGTTTTTTAGGATAAATACTCTCTCCATTTTCATATGGAAGCCAGTGATCCAAGAATCATATCTCGTCTGCATGTCCAGTTTGGGTTAGGCTTCCTGGATTGCCTTTGGAGTTCTAGGAACTTTATGTGCTAGTAGGAATAACAAAGTCTCTTGGGGATCCGATAGCTTAAGACCTAACTATAGTTGTCAAGATCATGCTTCCTTGAAACCAGAATGTGTGTTAATGTTCCTATAGACTCCTCTCCTCCAAAGATAATAAATTTGGTGTCTCATGATGGGGTTTAGAGATAAAAATCAATATTTGAAGAATCACATGTCTTTCGTGGCAAGTGCCAGAGAGAGGAGACATGTAGTGTTTGGATGTAAAGAGAAAAATCCTCCCCATCATTTGGATAAAAACGATGCATTACAAAATGATTTGTAGCTGACCGGGTGGAAGAAGAGTGACCTAATGGTCAAAACTTCAATGCAAACATAACCAACATAGGACGAGGAGTTGGTCATCAAGTTAAATTTTTATAGTGAATCGACAAAGGAAAAGAATGAGGGAGTTTCAAATACCCCTGTATATATTCAAGATAAAATGGATAATAGTTCAAATTTTCTCAAGGCGGAAGACATTCCAGTAGATAGTTGTTCGACAGTTGTGGTGGATGAAATCCCACTTAGGGAAATTTCAAATTCGTTGTCTAATCAGAATTTGAATGAAACAGTTCAAAGACACATTAAGGCACATGGTAAATCCTTGGATGGTGGACATGTGGGGTAGATCTAGCTCTTAAATGCAAATAAACAAATCTCGGTGGTAGAGTACTTCATTGATAATCATGCTATTAATGATGGTGTCACAGTAGGAATAAAGCATGGTTTGAATGGAATGGTAACCAAATATCTTTAAAAGTATATTGGTGGATAGAAACATTAATGACTACATTTCTTAGTAATCACATCAAGCTTTGATTGGAACGATGTTGAAAAAGGACCCCCTTGTTAAGCTAGGTAAAATTAACATAACATTAATGGTCTCTAATAAAGTAGAGATTACAACATGCAAATGAGGGGATGAAGGATCGATGAATGTCATGAAGAAAGCGTCGTGATCTTTATGTCACCCTCGAGTGACGAGGAGTCATGAAACTAATACAAAATCCTAGGCATATTTTCTCTTTTGTTCTAGTTCATGCTTTGTAGTGGTTTTATGTTGGTTTTAGGCCATCCCTAGACTGAATTTCTTATAGGTTTGGAATTTGGTCTCATGTTGATCCAATGTTAATTGCTTCATCTGGATTGTAGATCCTAGTATGTAACAGGGAGGGGACCCTAGCAAAATCCCCCTATTTATCAATTATAAAAAAAATAATGGAGAAAACTGAAAATAATTAGTTTTCAAACATTAAGTGCAAAGTATAATTGATAAAATCTCAACAATAAAACAACTAAACTATCTTAGGTAAGAAACAAACTAACCTAGGTTAATAAAATTAACCCTAGGTAAATATAATTAACCTAAGGTAAATGTAGTTAACTAATAATAAATATAAGTAACCCTATGTAAGATTACACACAAAATTCCAACACCCTCCCGTAAGTGAAACATAGGGAGTGCAAAAAATAAGAAAAAATATGAGTCTCGAATATTAGCCTAATAAAGTACTCATGTATAATCTAAACATAAAATAAGGAAGGGTGAAATCACTCTGAATCCCCTAAGGATAATTTCCTTTACCCCAATCATTTCTTATAACTAAATATAATGAGGAAAAGCCAAGTTATTATTGAAGATGTCGGCAATCTGCTTAGTTATAGCCATAAATTTCAAAGAAAGAACTCCATCCTAAATAAACTAATGTTTTAATTACCTTTTTCATTATTTTCTAATTAATATTCAAGAGAGGAAATTAATTGTATTCCAATTATGCAAATAATAAACTTGACTTAGATCCAACCTATTTTTGTAATTGGAATGAGGTTTATATGAACCTTGTATGTTTATACCCTCAACAAACTACTTTATTTGAGCTCATTAAGACTAGTTTTGTAATTGTTGTATCCGGTTTTGGGAGAAAAAAGGCTTGATGCACTTTGGAAGATGAATAAATAAATTATATATAGATGGTTCAAGGGGATGCGTAAGTTTGATATGGTGGCATTTGTGTTCTCTTTTAGGTAACAAACAATAATACACAATCCTCAGGGTTATTAGAATTAGAAGAAGACACTTTGGGCTTGGGTTCTCTCTATGAATCAACAATACAACAAAAAAATAGTCTCTAGAAAATATAGCTTCAAAATTTGGGGGAGCAAATGAACACTCGATTTTTGAATAGCCAACCTCTAAGTGTTTTCAATCCTAACTAGAGATCGAAACTAAATATATGGCTTAGATTGAATCACTTGGGAGTACATTCAAGTGCTAAGGGGTAGGAGGAGTGAATTGGGAATCAAAACTAAGTTGAAACACATGTTATAAGATTTCATCCCCAAGTGAAATTGGACAACAGGACATGGTAGCACTTATCAAGATAATCTCATAGCCAACTCGGAGGATACATGTAGATTTCAGTGTCTAGGCTAGAATCAGGGTCTTTGAGAGAATTAAAGGTTACAAGAGGAATTTTCCTCGTTTTAGTCTTTATTGATTTCAAATTTTTGATAAGACAAGAAGCATGAAAATTTAGGCCCACTTGGGTAAAAGGGAGTATAAAATATGATACAAGCATATCCAAGCCCTCCATTAAGCTCCTCGAGTAGTAAGGGAACCCATTTTTTGTCCAAAGAGTTTAAGGGGAACTTATAAGAGAATGCATTACAAGGGAGAAAGTTGTTATGACCGAGCTAACCCATAGAAGACCAAGCTATAGGTATGTAGGGGTGAGTTGTAGAATTGGCCTTATCAAGCTAGAAGAGCCTCCAAGTGAGCTGTTTTTAAAGACTAAGTTGTATTGGTATAAAACCGTGTTGTTTACATCATGAAACAAGTTATCTTATAGGTGGATGAGTGTTGTGTTTGTACCGAGCTCCTTTGGTGCTACATCAAGATGGGTTAATTACGGGCGAGATGTGTGTTAAAAGACCAAGTTGTTGTGACAAAGACAAGTTCATTGAGCTCATAGCTAAGTTGCATACCAAGTCAAGCCGAGCCAATTTATGGTTGCATAAATCAAGGTGAACCGAGCCCACACAAGATTATAGTAGTATGGATCAAGCTTTATAAGGTAAATATGTTGTTTAAAAGCCAAGAAACTCACTGGGTGGTGGAGGAATGAGTTGATATCATGTAAATTTCCGACATGTTGTTTTTAAGGGACTTAGGCGAGCTCAATGTTTTTACCGAGAGTTGGCAAACCAATATTACAGTGTTAGGCTCACACAATAAAGAGGCTGAGATGGTCCAGGACTTATTAGAATGGCGAGACTTTGGCAAAGGCATAGAAATACAAATATATAAAGCACTAGCTTATGATCATGGCATAAATATTTGCAATGATGCCGATGCGAGGAAAACTTAGTATGGTGAGTTATGTCAAAGGAAAAGCTCTTGGTTTAAGAGGCCAAGCCCAAACACAAAAGGTGAGCTCAAGAAATCATAGCACAATCCTGCAGAGTGAATTCCCAACGAAGTTCATCAATCCTATTTTCTGCATCAAGTGAACTCTCAAATCAAGCTCCAAGGATCGAGATAAGTTAGTTTTACAGAGGCATAAGCTTGTAGGTCATAAGGGCCATTATAATGGAGACTAGGCTAGACTTAGGTAAAATTTGATGAAGAAGTTTTAAGGTTGGATTGCTGAGCCAACTTAGTTAGCCCTTGCAATGTATTGTGGAAAATGTAGAAAATCATGTCTGGGAAGCCCAAAGGACGTGCACGACATGTAAACCCAAAAATGTCGTGGGAAATTGGAACTTGGAAAAAATGGTGAAGAAGTGTGGAAGGACTTGGTAGCTAAGTTGGGATGTGGAGTGGCCATTTTAGCTGATGCAAGGATGGAACCCGTTTGGAGAGCGAGAGACGACCCTTGGAACGTTTATGTGCCAAAAACATGAAATTACCAAAGGAATAAAGGGTGGGATGCGGTGCGGAAATGGAAGAGAATTGGGTCCCGCATGTCTCACATGAACTCAAGACATGTAGGGAAAAAAACCTGAAACACCCGACACCCATTTGATGTGAAGAAGGTGAGCTCACCGAGCCCTCAAGGCACTTGGGACATGAGGGCTCAAAAACATGATTTGGCCATGAATAATGAGTTACAGGAGAAAGGTGAGTCAATGGCCATGCGGGTGAAAAGGGGGACAAAGGAACTAATGTGGGGCTCTATGAAAAATAGGTAACTCCCATGTGGATGAAAGGTAGGTCATAAATATTAGAAACAATGCAATGTCGGTAGGGGGTCTCCACATAACACCGAGTTAGAATATGGGGAGTCAGTGGTATGCGTGATCGTAGAGTTAGAAATGTATTGGCGAGGAGATTTAAGGAGTAAGGAATCATGTCAGCTTGGCCAAGTTGGCCGAGTTGGCCAATATAATGTATTAAAACATTCACTTTACCCCCTTTCTAATTCAGATGCAAATGATGGTAAATAGGTGGCCTCACCAAGATTTTAAATGCCTCTAAAATATTTAAATGGTTTGAAAACATTAGGAGAAGGAGAAAATATTTTTAAAATGTCTTTTCCTTCAAAGAATTAATTCTCGATCCCTGTGAGATGCAAGTAAGCTGGAAAAACACAAAAAGGGTGCAGTCACTCAAAAGCTCATAACTTGAGCATTTATCAACAAAATTACACAAAATTAGTCTTGTTGGAATCATGGTTCTAAGAGACCAATGCATAGAGATCAATAAATTTTGAAATTTATGAAGATTTGATGGTGAATTTTATAGAAAAACATTCCAGTTCATTTTGGCAATTACTATGTGGTTGGGAGTGTAATTAATGAGCATGAGAAGCCAATTTCTTGTGTTGCAAGTTTCAAATCAACATGGGGAAGATTTTGCAAGTTATATATAATCATCTACCCTCATTTATGGTAACTTGTAAGTGGTTGGAAAGTGGATTTTGGGATTACATCCTCTCTCTTCTTAATTTTATAAATTTTAACATGGGGCTCATTGTAAAAGGAGAGTTAGTCATTTTCCTTTCTCCCCTCTTTTCTTCTTTGTTGGGTTGAATGTGGAGTTTAAGCCTTCTTTCTAAGCTTTGTAATGGAATTTTATTTCCTCTTACCCACTAATGTTGTACTATGCAAACTTAATGGAGAAATAAATTATGTTTCGTGATGCATTTTTCCCATCCTTTGCATGTTTTATTGTCTCTACTTTCCTCTCTTCATTTCAGGGTATATTGTGCATATTTTTTATGTTTATTATAGGTTTTGAGAGTTATGCTTACTGGGAAATAAATAGTGTTCTGTGTGAATCTTTCTCTGGTTTATGATGCATCTTATCCACCCTCTCCATTAGTCACCTCTCTCCATTTCAAGCAGTTGGATTGTGTCTAATAACCTCCTTTTATGGTGTATCACCACTCTTAATGTAGGTTTATTTTCATGCAATCACTCTCCATGTCTCTTTAGAAGGTTAGAATAGGATTAGGTAGTTTGATTTTCTGCATTAGGAGTAGTTTTGGTAGGTAGGTTTATGAGAAAGAACCAAATTTCTCTGGAGGGTTATCTCAAGCCCGCAAGTCCCACAACTTGAGAGATGACCCAATGTTACACAAATTACACTGAATGCCCCAGTCCACAAAACTGTCCTTTTCGGGGGTGTTGTAATTTGGTGATAACAACATGCACATGATCCAAATAAAATGTGGAAAATCTCACATGGTAAGTGTGAGTATGATTCAAATTGCAAGTGCAATAGAGGCACCAATTCATAAGCAGAAAAGGTTACGAAACCACCACGGTGATTGATCCAACCACTAGTAAATGTGAAAAACCTCCACAAAGTGGGGGATGAAACCTTTGTGGTGATAATATCCTAGATGGATTATCAAAAGGTGGTAATAAGAATAAGAAGAAAGAAAATAAAGCTATAGGAGATCCTGAAAGGGCCAAAGATGCATAACGAGGGATGAAGGGTCAAAAAGAACTAGGCAATATTCTCAAGCATTTTAACACATATCATCACGTTCTTGGAGATCCCTGTCATCATCATTGGTATTTTTACTTTGGAACTATGAAAAATGGGGAACATATACTAACCATGATATTGGTAAACTTCAACATCTGCATTGATAAATTTGACTACTATTCCTATCATTATTATGTCGAAGGAATCCAACTTTGAGGATCCATTCACTAATAATTTCTAGCATGGGCATCCCAATGGAACATCGGTGTTATTTAATGAAACACAACCATCAAGTTTCTAATTTAATTATTTCACCTTCTCTATCATAGTACCAACTTGTGCAAAAATAGGATCTTCAAAATAGGGTGTGGACATGTGTTGAAGCGTTATGAAGAATAGACTTTTGATATATGTTTTAGTTGTAAGTGTCCTTAAAAAATATTTTTAAATATGGAAGCATGTGAACTATTTGAAAAAATACTTGAAAGATATGTGGTCTCATAAACTGTAATGATTGTGGAATATTTCAAAAAGATGGTTTTTTCACAAGACCTTAGAAATTTTTATGCAAATGAAATAAGTAGGTGTAAAGGAATAGTTCACAACATTTTCTAACATCCTCTTAGGCTCTATTACAATGGTAGATCTAGAACAAGACATTTTCTTCCTCCTCAAGAGCTAGTATCTAGTTTTCATGTGAAATTATCAACAATGCCTAAAATGACAGAATTGGAGAGATTTTTGTTTCTTATTGGGTTTTAGTGGCATCCATAATTGTTTTTGAAATGAAAAGAAAAAAATCCACAGGAAACTACTTTATAATTATGGCCAAATGATGTTTAATCAAATATAAAGGAAAATAAAAGTGAAGTTGAAAATATTTAATAATTATTAATAGGCTTGATATTATTTCGAGAGTAATAACTCCACATAGCCTCTTACATGTTTTCATCTCCATCCAAACCAAAATTCACATTTCAATGGAATGATATGAAAATGTGCATTCAAAGGAGAAATTAATCCCGTAATGTTAAGGTTTTCCTTTTTCTAATGTTTCATGTTCTTATTTTTTTAATTAATCAATCCTAATAAGATGTATTTGTATTGTTTCTAGATTAGAGAGATCCTATGAAGGTGAAATAAATTTGTGGCATATTTTTTGGGGGAAATTTTTTGATATCTTTTCCATAACCTTGTTGGTGGAAAAATCATGACTTTTTGGATTCCTCATTTGATATGTCCAAGGTGAGGAGGGATTTATGATCATGATTCCAACATTTGTTTAACATTGATTTTTTTGTACATGTGTTTATGTGTTTTAAATATAAATAATTAATAATTTAATAGCTTTATTTTTAAGTTTCTTATTGATTGGTCACTAATGATGTCAAGGATATTTAGACATGGTCATCCTTATGAGTTAAGATCCATTGAGAATGTTTCGCTAAAAGTAATGAATAGATATTCACTACGATTAAATCACCTCATTAACATACTCAAAGCCCATGAAAAATAAGATCTTTACAACAAGGTATTGACATTCATCGAGATATAACAATATTTTTGTTAGAAGTTTTTATTGTAGGTGCCCTAGTTTTTTTAATTATTGGTAAATAGTTTTTTGAAAGGGACTATACCCTTTTACAACAAAGTGCTCAAAAGAAAAATTTAACCCCAGAAAGCCCAACAAAAGAAAACAGCCAAGAACCAGCAAAAACAAAGCAGCTGCTTCAAAAACAGCTAAAAAACAACAACTTAACAAAGCAACACAGTTGCCCAGCAACTGTGCAGTTGGCCATTTTCCCAGATGTAACAATAATAGCACTAACAACGACCAGAATCAAACCTTGTCCGGAGTGGTGGGAGGTTTAGATTTGACATTTCCCTTCTTCTTCCGATCTACCACTGTCCATTCAAGATTTCCTGCATCCAATGCAAATGAAGCATCTGCAATGGACTTGATGTGTATGTGACCCATAGGAAGGGGGGCCGAAACTTCCTTAAACACTGAATCAACAATCTGTGGAGGATAGTCTGTAGGAAGTTTCGCTATGTTGGCCTGTGAATCAGCCATTACGGGTGAGTCAACATGCAAGGGGGCACTAGAATCCTCAGCCAGATCTGAGTCAATTGTGAGATGTTCAGGAAGTGAATCCTTCCACCAAGCAGCTTTGGTCTTTCATTTGGAATGTTCACAATCATTTGTAACATGACCAGTTTGGAAGCAACGCCGACATCTGAAGGCAAGTCTCTCATAGTCAATCCTTTGTACCCAGAGCCTTTCTCCAATCTGAAGATTGATTTCTGCTGGTAAGGGTTTGGAGGTATCAATATCAACCAGGATACGAGCAAACGTAGTAGGTTCCCTAGTTTATATGTATGTAAAATGTGGTGAAAAGGCATTGGAAACTCATAAATGCCAAAATGGGATCTTTAGTAGAAGGATGCTACATGTTTGACCAAATGAAATGAACACAATATTTTTCATGGAATATCAAACTTACATCTCCTCAAAACCATTGAGACTACTTCACTGAGTACAAAAATAGATTCCCAACTCAATCAGTTCACCTTTTCCAATATATTCATAAAACTATGTTTTTGGAAAGGCCTTGCAAACTTGTAAATGAATGCATTATAGACACAAAATCATGCACATATTACTATTTTACTATGTCATCAATATGTTGTTATATACATGGATCTTAAGTAAGAAAAGTATTCATTGGTGACACTATCTCTTGTCCATCTGTGTCTTTGATTGCTTTTTACTATAATTATCTTCCACATCTGTCATTTTTATCCACTTCTAGTCATATCAAAGGTATCCATGTCCTGCTGTCTATATTTTCACATCTGTCATTATTTATCTTAGGACACTAGCACCCAGTGCTTGTGTCCATTCTAGGCGCTTCTGTCCTCTTTGTTCTTTTTACATATTTTGACATTTGTGGTCTATCTTTTCTCCTTTTTTTCTTTATCCTGCACTCATAGTCAACATTTTGTGTCACTAGTGTTAAAATTCAAACAAGAGATTCATATATATACACAACATACACACTATTATTCTAGTTGGAAATTAAATAGGCAATCACATCTACATATTATAACTAACATCAACAGGATTGCATTTTTAGGATGCATACACTACATAGGAAGGGGAGTGGTGAATTTCATATCACAAATTTTATATTTAATCTAGATATAGCCCACTATCTTTGCATCATTGGCGTGAGGGAAACCAAAGGACACTATTTCACACATAAACACACAAAACTACATGGAGTCTAAAATGTAGTGCAACTCATGGTAATAAGTTCACTCTTTGAGTGACCAATGGGGTCGATCGACTTCACATTTTACATATTTTATTCAAATTTAATGTGTTTGTGAGCTTGTCACGGGTATCTAGGGTTTTTTTGTAGGTTATAGGTGTGATCAAAACCCTAACAACAAAGCTAATATGATAAATCAAATATCAAAGTGAAAGTCTTTAGAATTAGAAAAAAAAACAAATCCCGAGTATTAACACAAATGCCATATGCCAAAAATAGACAACAACACTCAGTCACTCATATCCCCTTATATATGTTCTTGTCCCACATAGATTAGAGTTCTAGAACTACCATTCAACCACTATCGTGTCTTTTCCAACTAGATCCATTATATAGTGTAGTCCCGACTCCCTCCGGGTTGCGTAGGAACAAACTAAGTCATATATCCTCATCATTTGCTTAGGGTTTTACATTACTTGAGTACTTAACATTTGTATATTGATTATATATTATCATTTGTTACATTAATTACTTTGAAATATATATTTAATTCAATTAAATATTAAATCATGCATGTGGTTGGTATAAAGCGAGAATCATGTCTAACATCCTCCCAACTTGAACATAAATGGGAGATTTAAAGTTGGATGTCGACATCCATCAAAGAATTATGGGAAATGGTTTTATACATATGTTACCATTGTGAATACTAAAAGGACCGATAACCAGATCGTACCAAACCAAGAACATAGATGCTAATCAAACACCACGATATATAAGATGAAAGCAATTCGCGAGAATAAATTTACATAAAACCTTTGAAAACAAATGAGCCGCAATATCATATATTATTATGGAACTCAATAAAATACAATGAGAATGGTCCTTACTTATATAGGCAACAAATAACAATCTAAGAACCAGTCAAGGTCATAGATTAAGCCATAAATCATGGAAAGGACTAGTCATTAAAGAATTAGTTAAGTCCAGAGATTTAGGAGAGAACTAGACATTAAGGATCTAGTCAATACCATAGATCAAGGAAAGAACTATACCTAACAACTAGATAATATCCCCTAATATCTAAATTAATGAAAAGATAAATCCATACACATAAGTGGGTGAGGATAAATACAATAAAGGTAAATAAAGTACCTAGGTGAACATGAGCTAAGGTAAATAACTACTCTAACACCCCCTAAAGTGAAGCTAGGGGCCAAAATAGAAGTGGAATGCCCATAGTATGATTCCCGACAACTAGGCACGATGAGGTACTCGTGTACAATATATCCATGAAGAAATATTAAACCAAAAGAAGGAAATAATCCTGCTAGAAGGAAAGAAAAAGAAGAAGAAGAAGGAAGATGTTCTCACGAACACCCCCAAGAACAACTTTTGAAACCCCAAGAATTCCACACAACTCAAGGTAGCGAGGTGATGCAAAAGGCTTTGTAAAGATGTCTGCAACCTACTGCTGAGTCGGAAGGTACTCCAAGAAAAGAACTCCATCTTGAATGTGCTGATGAATGAAGTGGATGTGTATCTCAATATGCTTGTTCTGTTGGTGCTCAACTGGGTTGCGAGAAATGTGAATTGTACTTTTGTTGTCACACCAAAGTACATTCGGTGAATCCTGTGGGAATCCAAACTCTGTTAATAACTAGTGAAGCCAAAGAATCTATTGGCTCACTGTAATTGCTTGCCCTGTACTCTGTCTCTAAAGATGAAAGTGCAATAGCATGTTACTTTTTACATGCCCAAACAACTGGAGAAGAACCAAGATAGAAAAGATAGCCAGAAGTGGAATGCCTTTCATTAATAGAACCTTCAAAAATCTGAATCTATATACCCAACCAGCGAGTACATGAGACTCCCAACCAACTGCCTATACAATGTAGGATCACAAATTGGTGTGGTATATGTGGAAGTAAGAGTAACTCCATATTGAAAAGGAGATAAACTTGGCTTACAATCAACCATATCAAAACACCTAAGAAGATCATGGGTGTACTTTTGTTGACTCAAATGAATCCCTGAATCTGTCTGAGAAATCTGCAAACCAAGGAAATAATGTAATAGCCCAAGATCTATCATGTCAAACTGTGTAGAAAGAGCCCTCTGAATACTCTGAATGTGGGAAGAAGAGCTACCAGTAAGTAACAGATCATCAACATACAAGACAAGTATCACAATATCCTCACCAACATGTTGGAGATACACTGTATGATCGAGTGGAAATGACCAAAACTAGTAGATTGAAGAAAAGAATCCATCTTCTCATACCAAGCTCGAGGGCTTGTTAGAGACCATAGAGAGATCTTTGAAGCCTACAAACAAGAGAAGAATCCCGAATAGATCTGATTCTCCATGTATATTTCCTCTTGTAAATATCCATGTAAGAAGGCACTCTTCACATCCATTTGGTATACATGGCCACCCCTATGATGCAGCAATAATAAGTACAAGGCATACATAATCCATCTTGGAAATGAGTGCAAAAGTCTTAGAGTAATCAATACCTTTAACTTGTGAAAAACCCTTTGCAACAAGACGAGCCTTATACTTGTCAATGGACCCATCAACTACATATTTGGTTCGGTATACCCACTTACACCTAACCATATTTCTTCCTTTAGGAAGAGATACCAAATCCCAAGTATGATTCTTCATCAAAGAAGAATACTCAACTATCATCACATCATCCCACTCCTGTATCCCATGAGCCTTTGAAAAATACTATGGATCCTCATAAACTACTACGACAAAAGTCCAGAACCTATAGAATGTGTGTGATGATGCCTAGTGGGTGGAATATCCTCTATGAAAGGTGTTGCCTTAGAAACTGTAGTACGAGCCCACTTAGGCATAGTGATAACATCAGTGAGAATAGGATCCTCAACAACATCTATAACCTCCTCATCAATCTCCTCAAAGAAAGGATCCTCAAGATGAGATGAAGAAGAAGAAAGAAGCATGGAAGAAGATGAAGAATCATGAGGAGTGAAGCACTCGTCAAAATGAACATGGGTTTGAAAAAAACATCATGTGTATCTAGATCTAAAAGATGATAAGCTCTCATGTCCTCACAATACCCTACAAAGATCAAGGGTTTAATCTTCTTATCCAAAGCTTTAGTTTTCTTCTTTGGCACAAAGGCCCAAGAATGGCTCCCAAAGACTCAAAAAATGAGACATCTAGCTTATTGTTGGACCAAGCTTCCTTTGGAGTCAAATGCTCAAGTGCTCTATGGGGTGTGTGATTATGAATGTAGTTAGCACAATTAACTGCTTCTTCCCATTAGATAGGAGGTAAATCTCTAGAATGCATCATACAGTTATCCATTTCCTTTAAAGTTCTATTCTTCCTTTCTACTAAGTCATTCTTTTGTGGAGTATGAGGAAAATAATTTGGTGAATTATGCCTTGAGTTGCCAAAAAGTTAGAAAACTCATTGCTGAAGTACTCCCCCCCATTATCTATACAAAGGTTCTTTATGCAACTAGAAGATTGTTTCTCGACCAAAGCTTTGAAGACTTTGAAGTGTGAAAAAATATCACTTTGGAACTTGAGAAAATAAACCCAAGTACGCCTCAAGAAATTATCAATAAACATAATTGCATACTTAGCTCCATTGAAAGAGGGGGTAGAAAATACTATCAAGTCACTATGCACAAGCTCAAGTGGTGAAGAAACTCTCTTGGAAAAATTATTAGGAAATGGATCTTAGTGTTGTTTCTCTAATATACAGCCAGAGAAAACTCCCTCAACAATAGAACCTCTAGGAAGACCATCTACCATACCATTAGTGCTCAATTCCTTCAAATATTTATAATTAAGATGTCCAATCATTCATGCCAAAGCTTACTCTTTGAATCAACATGAGAAACCAATCCTGTCCCTATAGAAGAAGTGTCATCAAAACCCTCAAAGTGATATAGTCTAGAAATATGATCAACAAATACCCTGAGCAACAAGTGAATAAGGCTCCAACAAAGTTCTTACTTCTGCCCCATGTGGTGTAAAATTCATTATTTTCCTTGACTAGAATGACAAATTTGATATACATAAAGCAAATTTGTAGTGATGTTAGGAACATATAGTGCATCTTGGATATTTCCACCATCAAGTTGTATATCACATTTTCCCTCAATAGAAAGAAAGGAAGAATCTCCAACCTCAATTTTGGAAGTAGAACTCAAACCTAGAGAAACAAAAGACTCCTTGGAAGAAGTCATGTGATGAGAAGCACCAGAATCTATAACCCAACTATCTACAAGTGGTGACTGAGATCTCCCAACAACATTAAGTGCTTTGTCATGCTGATTAGAAGGAGGTGGCATGGAGATATAAAATTTGTGTTTCTTGACTGCATCCTCTAAGGCTTGCATTCTCTTATAACACCTATGTTCTTCATGATTACTACCCCCACAAAAAGAGCATGAACAACTAGACTTATTCTTGGATTTACAAGACTCCTTGAATTTTGAGTTGCTTTCTTTAGGTTTAGGAGCATTTTGAGATGGAGAAGGTGTGGTGGATTTGGTTTTACTGTTTGGTTTTCCATTTCCCTTAGGATTAGATGCAACTAATGCCTTTTGAGAGGTGTAAGAATCAAGGTGAGACAATTTGGATTCTTCCTAGTAATTCTTTCACAAAATGTTTCTAAGTTAGGCATTTTGAATGTGTCACCTAAGGCATCCATGCTACATAAAAAGTAGAAGGAAATTTTTTGAATGGTCCTCTCAACTTGGATAGAATAAAGTAAAACAGTCTTCATATTTCTTATCTCTTCCACTCCCCTTCAACCATGTCAACAAATGCTTGAACTTGGTAAGATAGTCTATAATTGTTGGAAAATCTTCAGGATTAAGAGAGGTGATCTCAATGTCAACTTGCATGGCTCTCATATGATCCACCTTACTAAATAAATCCTCCAATTTTCTCAAATTTTGAAAGGAGAGTCACATATTTCCAAATGAAAGAAAAGATTGTCACTTACATAAGTTCCTATCAAACACTTACACTTATAAAATTTACACTGGTACTGAAATTTCTCATATTCTCTAGTGAACAATGGTTGTTATGAAGAAGTTAAAGCCCATAATCCCTTTTTCTTAATTATTGTTTCCATTCTTGGTTTCCATATGTGGTAATTATGTGTTGTTAATGGCTCAACATGATCTAATGCAGAAGTAGATAAATATGTCATCCTCAAAAAATCACCAAAAGAAATGCAAGAACCAAGCAATGCAACAAGACCCCAAACAATGCAACAAGAGTCGCCCCATTTTTGGCACTTTATAATGAGTGTGTGTTACAATATGGCACTTTATAAGTATAGTGTGATTCTCAAAATAAATATTTCGATGGAAAGAGCATAAAAACAAGCACTTTTACAAATAACGACACTCAAAACCGAGTTACCGATCAAAAGATACAAGTTTTTCAATATTATTCTCTACTATTTATTTTAGTTGTCACTAAAAAAGAACAAAATGCTCTTGCCTTCACCACACAAATAAAATGAAAGGGGGCTAGAGTTAAGCACCTACTGGTAGGAATCACAAGCTTTAAGCCCTCATATGACCAGGGGCTAGGGAAAATACCTCCTACACGAAAATAAAATATGCTACGTCACAACAAAAAGATACCCTGGGGTAGACCTTGAAAATCCCAACAAAACCTAGAAAACTAATTTCTGGTTTTCTTTGTTGTCTGGCGTGAATCCCGAGGCAAACTAATACATTTCTCTGTAATTACAAAAACAAAAAAATGACTACCTCTAGAAATGGCCAAGTTTATAGTGGGTCTTAGGGTTTTCCCACCTTTTGGATCCAATGGTTGCCTCTATTTTACATAAAAATACATGCAGCAAAAAAATACGGATAAATCCTGAATATATGAATATTTAAAATAAAATGCTTGCAAAATCAAACTTACATACGAATGTCAACAACAATCTCTTGCTCTGATACCATAAAAGGGATGATAACCAGATCGCACCAAACCAAGAACATAGATGCTAATAAAATACCACGATCTATAAGATGAAAGCAATTCACGAAAATAACTTTACATAAAACCTTTGCAAACAAATGAGCAATAATATCATATATTATTATGGAATTCAATGAAATACAATGATATTGGACTTTTTTATATAGGCAAGGAATAAAAATCTAAGAATCAATCAAGGTCATAGATCAAGCCATAAATCATGGAAAGAACTAGTCATCAAAGAACTAGTTAAGTCCATAGATTTAGGAGAGAACTAGACATTAATGATCTAGTCAATACCATAGATCAAGGAAATAACTAGTCAATATTATAGATCAAGGAAAGAACTATACCTAACAACTAGATAATATCCCCCTAATATCTAAATAAATAAAAAGAAATATCCACACACATAAGTGGGTGAGGATAAATACAATAAAGGTAAATAAAGTACCTAGGTGAACATGAGCTAAGGTAAATACCTACTATAACAATACCCCATTAGATATTCATAAAAAAATTGGATACGTACACAAGTCACAAAACTACTTCATTATGCTTTTGTTTTGTCAAAGTTTTATTTGGACTTTGGGGCGTTCCTTGTTGGGATAGTTGACATTGAAATTAAAATCATAGTAAAATCAAACCATATTACTAAATGATATTATTCCATTTTCATTCCATGTGGCACATCTTGAAACTCATGTGTAATTGCTAGTATGTATATAATACCAAAAGAAATAGTTCATGTAATGGATCAATAGTTATTGCATTGAATTTTGTTAGATTATTTACATTTTTTTGAGAAGTTAGACCTCTCTCATATTTTTAACCTATTTCATCATACTACAAATCCACACAATCTCAATATTTAAAAATAACAAATATAATATTATACACATGAAAAATATTTAAAATTAATGAGTATTGAGAATATGCACTTGAATGTTGAGGATATAATGCCAAATACAAACCTATAAGGAAAACTCTTGAAACTACTATATGTTGTTGTCTGAGTTATAAGTGTGGAGAATAAATTGAGCAATATAATTACATACAAACTAGACAATAACAAAACTAAGTTAGGAATCAACATCTAGAGGCTTAATGAAAGGTTAAAATTCTCAATATTTTTCCCAACATTTTTTGGTAGATGTAAAATGTCATAATAAGTTTATATTCCTAGATTAGGGAAATCTTACATCACCAACACTATCAAATATGCATTCACATCACCTACTGATTTTCCTCGCTCTAATGGGTGTTATTTATTTCAACATCTTCACATCCACCATATGTGATTTCCTTCTAATGTGTATTAAGGGAATGGAACTCCTTAAGGGGGAATATCTTACAACTTTCCAAGAAAATATCAAAAACGTTTACTATATTATCATCGAAGACATGAGATTTGTAGAGGACAAATTAACTTCCCTTATTAATATGCACCTCTGAGAGGCATCCTCTTGCTAAATATTGGCCCCATTTGGCGAGAGGTCGATCATTCTTGTTATTGACTTTTCCCAACTATCCTTGTCAAGGAATTCCCAATGTATGCTGGAAAATCTTATGGTTCCACCTTGTTGAGAAACTTTCTAATATTGGGCACCTTGTTTAAAATATTCCATAAAAAGGAAGTGACCCATTCCAAGTCTCTTTCTGGTAACTTATGCTAAGAATATGAAACATAAAGGCTCATTTTAATGACTACAATACCTCATGCTTCTCACAATTTTTTTCTTCTAGAAGATGTAATACTGCATTTTTCATTTCTCAATGCATATGTTGCTAGGAAAAAATTGGTGTATCGCCGCTAGAAGGAAGTATTAAATTCATCGAATATTCCTATGACAAGGTGCAACGTAAAAATACAAGAAATTGATATTAAACATAGCCTAATGGATATCAAATTCAATTAACCATTATTTTCCATGGGAAAAAGGTTATCTTTATTGTTAAACTGTAGATTGAATCTAACTGATTCAATGACGCAATTGGGGATTTCATCTTTATGATCTACAAATTGGTACAAAACCTCCATAACTACCTTGCTTTGTGGTTATCAAGTCTGATAACATTTTTTTTCCACTTGGAATATCCACTCACCCTCAGGTGCCATGTTCCTTGGCTACCAAAGGAGACCTTACTCAACTAAATTTCTAAAGGGCTTGGTCTCTCACTATCCACAAAGTGCAAGTGTTAGCATTTCCCACATTGACTATACATATTGGAGGTTTTTTAAGATCAATGTCTTACTTTCACAACTATTTTTCATGCTCACCGGCTCAAATAATAGTGCATATCTCATCCTTTCTCTTTCCATTGTTACACAAAATTAATTGTTGGCCCTTTTTTCTTAAAACAAATAATGATGAAGGGTGTCTTTATTCAATTCAACATTTCCATTATTCATGCTAAATCAAGAGTACTCAATTCTCTTTATGCGAAAAGGCATGCACTATGGGGAAACCCCTCCTCCCTTCTGACATAGATGGAGACAACAACGATCCAAATCAATCAGTTGACTATGTACGAAACTATCTAAGTTTTATACTTAGCATTCAATGGTTACTTGTGAGGGAACAAATATACAGCGAGATGGATGTTGATTTCGCACACACCATCAAGTGGCTAAGATGAAAGATTGACTTGACGGAAAATGAAGGAGCATGTATCTTGTGTGGTAAAGCAATGCAACATATGGTACGATATCATTGGTTCAAGTCTAGTGTGATCCATGGAAAATATAAAAACAAAAAATATTTAATAATTCTTAAATTTCAGACGTAGTTTAGAAAAGAGGATGAAAAGGTAGGGAATATGATTTTCCAGATTTGGAAAATTTGTCACAACTTTAATTTCCACTGCGATCAAACATAATCTTTCATTACCGTCTAAATAATACCACAACATTGTGTATGCTCCACAATAATGTGGTTAACAAAGTGAATATGGATTATTCAACAATCGGGGGAAGTAAAATAACAGGGTGGGTAAAGGAGGTGAAGTGACACTGGTGGGGATTTGAACGCTTGACCCTGAAGCCAATCCTGTCTCTTCATGTTTAAACAAATATAATGGACAAATTTTACAATGAAATTTAAATTTATTTTGGCTTTCACGATAATTGCCGCACTCTTAGATTTTTGATTTTGAAGTTGAATCATGAGACGGAGTAAGGACACAACTGTCATTTTCCAGCAAGGCTCGTCAAGATTGGGAAAATAATTTTTAATTTTGGCCAATCCTTCACTTTTAAGTTTATCCATAAGTCATTCTCCTTCCTTAATCCATTGGAGATCAAACTAGTTAAATTTTGAAAAGAAAAGAATATCACAGTCCTGACCCTTATCACACCCTTTTTTCAAAAGAAGCTCTATTTGATTGATAGAGTTTTGGTTGAAAGTACACTGAAGATGGATCTTCTCAAATATGATAATCACATTTTTAGTACAGATGAGAAATCTGATAATACCCAAAAGTAGAAAACCCAAAGAATTTTGAAAGAAATTACGATTCTTGGCTTATAAATCATAATTTGATATACACAAAAGTAGTAAACTAAGGTGACTTATCTCCAAATACCACTTTGAAGCCACTTTCTAGTGTGTTCTATAAAGCCCACTCCTCCTCTACTCTATCTCGAACCGTGTTATCAATTTCGAATTGATTCTAATCACAAACCATGTTGTTGTATCCTAGTTAAGACACAAATAAAACATGCGAGACATCCGATTACCATTGTCTTTTGGTTATCTTTTTTCTTTGTATGGTTGTATTGTGGACTTGAAGGGAAATTAAGGATAATACAATTAGCTAGAATGATCACCTTGTTATAAATTGATTGTGATATCATTACTCCTTGATATTGTGTTGTTATAGTTAATCTAACACTTGTGATGAACATATAGACATTATTACACATTAATAGATGAATGAAATTAAGACATTGTGATATGGGAATTTAAGGATAGACATTATTGTAACCAAACTAATTAACTTTTGATAGACATTTAGTATGGAAGAAAATGATGTGTTGTCAGATAAATATATGTCGATATTTGAATCATTTTGTATTGATTTTATTATGATGTTCAAAGTTATTTTTGTGATCTCTTTGATATTAGAGGATTGGCGAAATTGGGAATGAGTGAAATTATTGCTTAAATTTGATGATTCAATTGGGTTTTGATCTTAGTTGCAAACTGATGTATGAGTAGAATCGAAATGTTGAAAATTGGAATAATTGTTAAATTACTTGGTCTTAGCAATAGTAGTTATGATATTTGATGTTGAAATTGATAGTTAGATGTAAGTGTTTTATTACTTGACATCATTAATATGGCCATGAGGCCAGAGGGGTATTGTGTGTTTTGCAGGAAAACATATCACAACAAACAACAGGGGGATTGGAGACCAACCACATTAGAATGCTAAATGAATTCAACAAGGGTCACCATGGCAACATGTATTTTGTTATGTGTGTGTGTTTGAATTGTTGTTAGGGGTTCCCATGGGGGGAATCACCTCCTATTATGACCAAGGGGTTATGTGTTTTCTTTCATTTAGTTTCCTTTATTTAATTTTAGTATGTGAAATTATAGTGATGTGTTCTCCTTTTGTTAATCACTTGATTTATGTCTAGATTAGTAAATTAATTAAGAATGGGTCAAAAGAATTCATTTATTGGATTTGATAGCTCTTTGGTTTATGTGTTTAAGTTGAGTGCTTAAGATCTTGAGTGTTGTACACTCCACCTCTCCTTTGAAATTCGGATTTGTCCTTAAGGGAAAATTTTGGAGGCTTGTGGGACAAGTTAAACTTGTCCCACACCTCTTAAATTACTATACCAACCCTACCTATGGGTTGGGGGGTAAAAATTAGACCCCATTATGTGTTTTGGGAAGACAAATTGTAAGTTTTTATTGCACTTCTTACATGTATTTATTTTTAGTCCTTAAGGGGTGTGGGCTTAGATTGTGTGTGTAAGTAAAATGTCATTTCTTCAACCACTTATTAATTGTGCTTTGGAGTATGGGGTTGACTAGGGTGATGTGGAGTGGAGAGGAAATGAGGTGGCATCCTACTTAGAGCCACATCATCCTCCTCTCTCCCTTTTCTATTTATTCAAGTTCTTTTGCTTGTTTGGGGTTACTTCATTATTTTTTGCTCTTGCAATTTTGGGGAGTTAGAGGGTTTTTGAGTGCTTGAGGATTTTTTGGAGCTTCTTGGTGATTGTTGGGCTTGAAGAAGATTGGTGTTAGACTCTTGGATCAAGCTCTACCATGGAAATGTAGGCGATTTAATCTTGCTTAATTTTTTCTTTTATAATGTGTATATGTACATGTTTTGAGTGTTTTGATATGCTTGTTGGGTGTTTGGGTAGATTGCCTAAGTGTGGTATAGGAGGGGACTATAGGGAACTTACATATAGGGAGGCATAAGATTTTACTTCATGTGTGGAGGGAGTTTGGGTTGGGTGCCCCACCTTGGACAAGAAAATGCATGCATTTATTAGTTGGTTATTTTGTTGAGTGAGCCATAAGAGATTTTAGGGAGGCATAAGAGAATGTGGGAGGCATAAGAGGTTCTTGAGGGAGTAATAAGAGTGTGTATGGGTTTTGAGATGTGTACTGGAGGGTTTTAAGGTGGGCACCCATTTCCCATTGGGAGGCATAAGTGACCTCCCCATAGATCTTGCTCCTTTGGCTTTTGTATTTTGAAGCCTTGTATATTTTGTTAGTTCTTCTTGTGATTGTAGTTTGAGTTGTTTGGGTTTTGGTATGGTTGTAAAAATATTTGTATTGTGATGTGGAATCTTGTTTTGTTGCCATGAGTTGGATCCATTTTTCATTGCAATGTGGTTGGGGCTCGGGGCCAATGAGGAGGATAGCTTCTTCTCCTCATTGGATTATTGGTTGGGTGGAGAGTGTTTCCTCTCCCCCTTTTGTTGTGTGCTTGGCTTGATGAAGATGGTGAGCTCAATGGAGAAGGTGCTCTTGTTGGAGAAAGGCTTGTAGAGTTACATCTTGTGCTATTATGATCCTACTACTTGTAAATTGTATCAATAGTTTATTGAATGTAATCTTTTTCATTCTTGGGAATGTCTTATTATAATCTACAATTCTTCATGAGAATATGAGCCTTGCAAAGATCTTGAAAATGGAAATTAAGTTCTTTCAAATTTAAATTTGTGTTTAGGAGTTCATTGTTTATAGATTTGTGCTCTTGGATGGGAAATAAATGTTGAATAATTTCATTATGGACAATCCTTTCTCACTAGAAAATGTGAAATGAATTTCATTTAATAGTGGTTGTTGCACCTTATCCAACTAGATGTGTAAAAGGATTAGGCATGATTGACTTATTAATAAAATCCCTACCTTGTGGATATAGGATTGATCAAAGTAAAGGAGTGAACCACAACTAATTAGACCCTTAAGATGATTGTATAAACAAAATGGAAAGTGATAAGTTTTAAATCCCTATCAATACACAATTGTGCACTACTATTTGCCTAGTACATGTAAATCTTATCCATATAAAATGTGACATTTATCCTTCCACATTATTTGCAATTTTTTTTAAAAGGAATAGAAAAACTTTGCTAAATGAATGTATAATATTAATATACAATAATTATATAATGATAGCATACTAGGGTCATTTTCACAAGTCTTATTACCATTATGTGATTTTAATACATGTTATTTTATTTTTACAAATACTAATAATCATGTCTTATGTTAAATATTAATATATATACAGATATGTCGTATATATATATATATATATATATATATATATATATATATATATATATATATATATATGTCGTGTGTGTGTGTGTGTGTGTGTGTGTGTGTGTGTTACTTAGTTGTATACATAATAATGAGTGTTATTGGTTGAATTTTTTTATTAAAATGCTAAAGCAATGGTTTAGGCTAGTGTAGAACTTTTATTTATTAAATAATTTTTAAAAAGGAAAGAAATTAATTAAAAATATGTTTGACCATGCCTAGCCATGGCCTCCTTTTCCACATATTTCTAAGTAAGTAGGTGGTCGGGGGAGGCACTCCTCCCCAAAACTAACTTTAAATCCCTCCCCCAATACTTTTGACCTCTTTAACTAAACCACCCCCAAACTCATAACCCTTTACCCTAATCCCCGCGCATACATCTAAACCCCCACTAACCCCCCAAACACTAAACTCCTTCCTCATGTTAAATGTGTGACTATTGTTTAAAGTTGCGGACATGGTAATTATTGGTGTATTTTTCCTATGCAACCACGAGGGCTTTGACCTCTCCTATATATATATATATATATATATATATATATATATGGTTTGGGTTTTTCTGTAAAAACACAGTTAAATTTTAAGCAAAACCCTGAATCTTAGGGTATTTTAAAATGAAACAAAAAACAAAAAAATGAATGTATTTTTACCTTATCAAATTTGTAGGGTTTTAGGTATTACCCAAATGGGTATACTCTCAAAATATGCACCTTGAATCTATAAGTAAAATACTTCAAATGAATAAATACAGAAGAGAAAATAATACCCACAAAGGGAAAATGAATATATCTATGTTTTAAGCTTGGAATTTTATCAAGGAGAGCTTCCATGTCTCCAATGGCCTCCATGGTTTTATCTTCTCCTCCCTTCTCCCTTAACCTGAAGTGAAGACAAAGAAAATGAGAGATTAGGTTTAGGAAATGAATATAAGAGAACCCATAAGGATATCTAGGGTTTCTTTAGTCAAACCTAGATCTAATGGCTTAGATAGATTAGATCTAAGGGTGTAGGATGAACCCTACATCACTTAAGTGATGGGGTATTTTTGAGTGGGAATGTATTAAATAAAAGATGTGTGTGTAATGCTAAATGGGGCCTAAGGGGTTTAGATTAGTTGCATACCTTGAACTTAAAGAAAATAAATTTATAACATTGTGCATGTCTTTACAATGCAAAAATATTATCCTAGTATGATTTAATTTAAAATTGTCTCTTTTCTTGTACCCTAAATAAAATTAATTTAAAAGAAATTAGTGGAGTTATATTGTGAAAGGTTAATGAAGATTAATTAAATAATATGTTGGAGACGTGTTAGTGAAAGATCTAAAACATAATATTAATTTTAAAAATTGGGACAATCTTAATTAATTAGTCGTCAATTGTTTTCCATTGTCTTGTAATTGTTAAAAATAATAATAATAAATAATAAAAATTTATAATCCGGGATGTAATTAAAATTCTGGCTAGGCCTTATAACCTTTCAAAAAAAAAAATTATTCCATAATTTTTCCTATTTGTTATCGAGTTTTGTGGGGATTTATTTGGTGAAAATATGGGCCTTACATGTTCACATTGTGGCTTCAAAACATGTCTCTAACATTGAGTAGAAAGTTGTGTGCATGTCGATGTTATGTGTACATATTTGGACACATACCATTTTCCAATATGTTGAAACATGTCTTCTACAAACTACGATTTGAGACCACCTACCGAAATGCTTTGATTCCGTTTATTTAAAAATACAAATACTCATACAAACTATAAAACTATATATTTTTCATATATTTAATGATATTTTTATAATATCATATAATAATTATTAATATGATATACTAATACTATATTGTCATTTCGCTAGAACTATCACAAAAAAAGGTCATGATTTTAACACCGATATAATCAATGCAAAATCCATGAAGTAGGAACCAACTGACATGATGTTCCTGGATGGACCTTACTAACGAAACCGTCACAATAATTGATGCTTTTATGTGCTCGTGGATGCGTTTGTGGTCCTTTGCATTGAAACCATGTCCGTTTTCAATGCTAGCACATTGTAACCAATCATGTAACGCCCGCAAAAATGACATTCAAGGAACATGCTTCAACCCAACACTTAACCCAAAAATTGTGACTAAGTTTTTTGTTTAAGTTAAAATAAGGTTACAAGAAAGTTTAACCCGTAGGGTTTGTTAATTTAACTTACACAACGAAACTTAGCTTTACGATTGAAGAACAAGTCTAGTTTAAAAGTTAACATAATATCAAATTTGTCTCTAAGGTCCATTGATCAATAATTCATAGAAGGTACCAAATATTAATTTACTTAATTAAATATTTTCTTCTTTTTAGATAATTTTCAATCCTAACAAGGTTAACCTTATGTTAATTTATTTAAATTTATTATTCTATTACTTAGAGTCCTTTCCATTGACTTCTTAAGGCTTGCTAAGAACTAACAAAGGTTAGCATTCTAAGGAAAATAGATGGCCCCATTCCCAATTACACATACCCTTAAGGAAAATAGATGGCCTCATTCCCCATTCTAAGGAAAATAGATGGCCACATTCTCTACCTAACAAAAGTAGGGTGAATTCTCCACCCTTTGGCCACTAGATCCTAGGGTTCTAAACTAGCCCTAAATTTCCTTATGAATTTCTATTAAACCTTTTTTTGTTCCATTCTTCTCATTTGGTCTATTTTCTTTTGTTAAAATTTGCAGGTTGGAGAGGAGGAAGCCATGAGAGCAAAAGAGGAAAGGCCATGGAAGATTCTACAAGGAGATCTAGTTTAGATTAGTTTAGATTAGTTTTATTGTTGTTATTTCTTCCATTCAAGGATTGGGAGGGGTTTCCTCCACCAATCTAGTTTTCATTTCAAGCTATTTGTATATTGGGTTTTAAATTTTGGGGCAAACCCTACCCCCATTGTTGTAAATGAAAGGAATGTTTTTAATCCACCATTTGGAGGTTTTTATTTATTTATTGACCAATCTAAGGGATTTACTCATGGTTTGCTTGCTGGTAGATATTAGTTAAATTTTTCAACTTAGAACTTGATACAAAATAGTTAAATTTTACGCACAGGCGTGGATCCACGGAGTTTTGTCATAAGTGACAGAACCACCACCCAGAGATGACTAGTGGTCCTGGGACCTCTGCCATTCCTGGGTGAAAAACCACGGACCGCCGCCCTACAGAGCGGTGGTTTTGAGATCGCCACCTTAGCCTAAGCGGCGGTTATGGGACCACCACTGCATAGGGCGGCGGTCATGTTTATAAAAAAACCTTTATGCCGAGATTTTCCCAAAGCCAAATTTTACTATAAGGTCCTCGTTATCCATATTTCGCCCCCATGCCAAATATTGGATCAGTCACGACCCCGCATAGAAGGAACCTGAGAAAACTCATTCAAATCCTACAAATTGGTCGCATAAGGACTTGACTATGGAGTGGTGAAGGCCGAGAGGGATTAAACGGCCCTGTGCATAAAAAAGGAGAAGAAACGGCTATATCAAGTGAATCGAGCTTTAAATCTATTTAAAAAATCTACAGGTGGGCTCAAAAAAATAGGATAGGGCCAAGAAGGAGAAAACAAAGTCAAAAGGAAGACAAAAAAAGGGCTTTAAAATTGGCCAAGTATAAACGGGTGCAGATCGACGTGTGTCCCAGAGGAAAGTGGGCCGTCGAGAGAAAATCTGGTTCTTTGCCCCTTGTTATCTCAAAAAGGGGTAAAAGTTACAAAATGGCCCGCAACTCCACCCAAGGAAAAAGTCGGCATCTCAGGCCGGAGTCAAACCAAAGCAGGAATTGGAGGAAAGAGAAAAAGATAAATTGTGGACCCGTAGGCTCGATTTTTGTTCCAATCAACTGGTCGTCATGTGTCCCATATCAAAAGGGGACAAGGTCGGGTTGAATAGTCAAAGTAATGAGGACCAACGGAGGATGTCAAGTATCGGCACGGTGCTAAATAAAGAGAAGACTAGAGAGAAAGTCTGGAAAACGTCTTCCACACCGTTAGTGTGGGATTTAATGGCTTCCACTACTCGAGATATTGAGATTTTGGTCTGCCATCTTCTCTCATATGACAAACAAGCATGGGGAACCAGGCTCGATGGATCGTAGGTAGGATTTACAGAGAACTGCCCCAAGTAGCTAAGCTCAATCAAGTCTCCCGCCTCTTTTCTTCTTCTCTCTTTGCTACATCTATAAAAGAAGAGTCAGGGCTCATTGTAAAGTGGTTGTTCATTATTATTCTCTAACTCCCCTCTTCTTTTCTACCCGGGGTTGAAAATGGAGTCTCGAACCTCCTTTCACGACTCGTAATGGCATTCTCTTACCTCTTGCCCACTAACGATGTAATGTGTGAAATTTTGGAGTAATAAAATTTGTTTTCGTGATGCATCTGTCCATCCTTTTCTTATTTTATTGTCTCTCCTCACCTCTCGTCATTACGTAGGTATATTGTGCATATTTTGATGTTTGTTGCAGGTCCTAGGAGCTGTGTTTAATTGGTTTTGAAGTGGTGTTCGTGGTGAAATCTATCTCCGGTATGTGGTGCATCTTGTCCACCCTCTCCTCTACTCACGTCTCTCCACTTCGTGCACTGAGATCATGATCAACACTT
Organism: Taxus wallichiana var. yunnanensis; assembly: GCA_018340775.1. NCBI lineage: Eukaryota > Viridiplantae > Streptophyta > Pinopsida > Cupressales > Taxaceae > Taxus > Taxus wallichiana. The sequence continues at coordinate 334,901,837 of CM031240.1, read as the reverse complement.
CCTTTTTCTTGGTGTTATCACCTCGTTAGTGTAGGATTTCCTTTTTATGCATTTCCTCTCTCCTGTCTCCTTGGCATTATTAGGATAGGTGTAGTTAGACATCATTTCTGCATTAGGAGTAGTTTAGCATTAGGATCAGGAAGAAGAAGTTGGCTTTCTCTGGAGGGCCATCTCAAGTCCACAAGTCCCACAACTTGAGAGATGGTCCCATGTTATGCAATCACACCAGATGATTTTGCCTTAGAAAAGTAGATTTGATGACTCATTTGGGGGTGTTGTGATTTTGCATTAACAGTTTTGGCACACCCAAAGTGGGACAGTCCGAGGCACCTTACCACTTCACTTTATCAGGTTTGATGTGCTCTTAGTGAAGATTTCAGCCTTTGGAGGCACTTTCAAGCACATCTGGTGACTCCATCTAGTCAAAAACTCATTCTCTGAGTTGCAGACCTTTTCCATCCATTTCCACTCATTTTCATCCATTTTCTTCTTCCATCTCTTTCATTTTCTCCCATTCCATGAGGTTGTGCAATCATGACTTCATTCCCACCATGGAATTCACATCTACAGCAACAACAATATAGTCCACCTCTAATGTATTTCCCAACTCCTCCAGATCAGCATTATAATTAGATCCAGGACCATTATGCTTACCCATATGAGCAGAGTCAAAATTAGTTTGGCCATGGAGCTTATCAAGAACAAGGGGATGCATATGATGGTGATAGTTATGCAGAGGATGTTGATCTACTAGAGAAGATTAAAAAAATGGAGGCCACCCTAGTTCAACTTAGGGAAACAATTCAAATGAGGGCTTTCAACATTGGTTGCAGGGCACCTTATCCATGAGAAGGCCCTTTTCCAAGATATTACAGCTCTCAAGAGAAACTAGACTTTGTTGGTGTTCAGAATTGTCTCGCCCCATTTGTGCCCTTGAAGATTTATTGATTCACAACCTTCTCGTTATTTTATCCTTCCCTATATTGTGTTTGGCTAGTCTTTGTTGCCATTTTAATCGCTCTCCCGGGTCAAAGATCATGTGTGGGTCCATATTTTTCTCATGTTTCGTTGATGTCGATCGCAAAGCACTTCGAATGTCCGCAACACGATGGGTTGAGACTCTCAGTATGATTGCATAACATGGAGCTTTTCCCAAGTGTGGGACCTTGCAAAATCGGAAAAGCTCTCCGGATGAAGGCCGGTTCCTATTCCTCTATTCAGATGCACACGTAGAAAATGCAGAGGGTTTACTAAAAACCTAATCTAACTTGCCAAGGAGACAGGGTAAGAAAATGCATAAAATAAAACCTAAACTACAAAGGTGATGCACCGAGGAATGAAGAACACCTGTCTTGCCAAATAAACACAGACCATTAAAATGCAATGCAAGATCATGCACAGATAGCCAGATCCACAGTGAAAGATCAAGGGGATGCAAATGAATACAGAGAGGGTTGAGAATCATCCATAGACATGCATTAATTTGCTCCAAAGATTGATACAACACACTGCAAAATGCCAAATAAACAAGGTTGCATTACAGTTTCAAATGGGAGGTTTTAACTCCACAAGTTCACCTGCCAAAGAGAAGAAGGGAGGGGAAAAACAGAAATGTCCAACCTTTAGAAAGAAGCCCCTCCTTACAATTTATAGGAAGAATGAGAGAGAAAAGAGAGAGGAATTGAAATCTGCCCCAACCACCTCCAGAATGCACTTAACTATCTCATTATGGTGGTAGGTGAGAACCCCAGCGAACCCAAAAGTGGCGAACTGTATTTTGCATTTTTAAGAATTTTTTCTCACCCAATTAAAGATATCCAGTTGTAGTTGGATAGAGGACCTTGTAAGCTTTCCAAAAAGTCCAACCTTGCATGAATCGAGCTCCCAGTCAAAAGTTATGGCCATCTGAATATCTGCGCCAGGGTCTGCTTCCTGTCAGCGCTCAAAATGTTGTGCCTCCTGAAGGTGCGCCAAGGGCACATCCGTGTGTGTGTCAACATCCTCTTTCATGCGCCAAGGGCACATTCTTTGCCCTGTTGACATTCCGTGTCGTGCGCCACTTCTGTGTGCCTTGGGCGCACCATTTGCCCTGTCGACATTCCGTGCTGTGCGCCACTTCTGTGTGCCTTGGGCGCACCATTTGCCCTGTCGACATTCCGTGCTGTGCGCCACTTCTGTGTACCTTGGGTGCACCATTTTCCTATCGACATTCTATGTTGTGTGCCACTTCTGTGCGCCTTGGGTGCACCATTTGCCCTGTCGACATTCCGTGCTGTGCGCCACTTCTGTGTGCCTTGGGCACACCATTTTCCCTGTCGACATTCCGTGTCGTGCGCCACTTCTGTGCACCTTGGGCACACCATTTTGCCCTATCAACATTCCGTGTTGTGCGCCATTCTGTGCGCCTTGGGCATGTCAGGGATTTGAGCTTCTTTGATTTCTCCATTCTCCTGCTTGTCTATATCTACCCGGGGAAAAGATATATACAACAATTTGGCGACTCAATGGGATCACCTGCCTGCTAGGTGGAAGATCAGTGGCCTTTTAGCAATCCATTGGGCATGGAGTCATAAGCAATAACCTGAGACCAACCTGATATCTGATCCCGAACCTGATACCGTAACTTCTTCTCTGACAGCATTCTGAACTGTAGAAATTCGACCCGAGAGCAACAAAACCTGTGCCAGAGCACTTAGGGAAACAGAAACCTAACTACAACAAGACAATGTGCATACGCACTTAGAGGAATTGAAATCTAGGCTAATATTTACAAGGGTAAACCTTTTCCTTTTAGTAGCAATGTTTAAGATGGATTCCGTTAACCGAGAATCGGGAGTTCTTCTCCATCCAATGTAGACAATTGGAAGGCATTACTACTTTTACATCCCGTGACCATGTAGGGGCCACTCCAAATGGCATCAAACTTGGAATGCCTTCCTGGTTTTGCCCGATCTACATCCCATTTCAGAACTAGGTCCCCTTTCTGGAAGGTCCTTGTTCTCACTTTCTTATCAAACCATCTTTTTACTAAGGCCTGATCTTTCTCAATTGTTTGAACTGCATGTTCTGTAATCTCTTCCAATTCCATCAACTCTGCATACCTAGCCTCCATTGGTTCGAACTCAGCCAACTCCAACTGCTTCATGAACTCCAATGTAGGCAGTTCTAATGATATAGGCAATACTGCCTCTTTTCCATAGACCAACTTGTAAGGGGAATTACCTGTAGACCTCTTTGGTGTTATTCTGTCAGCCCATAATGCTAATTTTAGCTTGGTATGCCATGTTCTTTGATTTTCATCCAGAGTCCTCCTGATGATTCTTAGCAAATTTTTGTTCGTGGACTCTGCCTGTCCATTACCCTGCGGGTAATAATTTGAAGAGGTGCTCAAATAGATTCCATTCTTGACAGCCCATTCTATAATCTTGGAACCTATAAATGCCAATGCATTGTCTGATATGATAGTGGCCGGCACACCAAACCTGGTCACTATTCCTTCATAAAAGTCTAGTATGTTAGACTCATTTGCTTCTTGAAAGAGCGCCGCTTCGGTCCACTTGGTGAAATAGTCCGTTGCCGTGAGAATCCACTTGTGGCCTTGGCTTGAGTTTGGATTGATGACCCCGATGAAATCCAATCCCCATTGCGTAAATGGTTGGTCAACCAAGATTGGGTGCAATGGAAGCGCTGCTAGTCTTTCTTTGCTGTGAAGAGTGCACATTTCTTGCACTTTCTTATCCATGTATAGTATCATCAAGACTGTCGGCCAATAATACCCCGCCTTCATTATCTTGAGAGAATTTGTTACTGTGGGGCGAAATGTCCTCCGAATCTCCATCGTGAAAATCTCATAACACCCTCTCAATTTGATTTGTCCCAGTGCACCTCAATAGAACTCCATTGATGTCTTTCTTAAAAAAACACCATCAACAAGCACATATGGAATGGCTTGTAATCAAGTATCTCCTCTTTGCTTTGCTCATTTCTGGGGGGCATAGGCCTGTCTGTAGGAAGTGTATCATATTCTGAGTCCAACAAGGAGTAGGCACATCATCATTTTCTTGTTCTTGACCATCCTGTAATACCAAGACAGCCTCTTTTTCATTACCTGCTTCAACTTGTTGACTCAAGGCTAGCTGCTCACATAGTCCCTTCCCACGTACTAGTTTGGTGACCTTGATCTCAATGTCATATTCCATGACACGAGTTATCCATCCTACACGTTTCTCATTCAGATCCTTGTTTAGAAGGAAGTCCCTGACTCCCGCATGAGAGACCAATAATTGGATTTTGTTGTTTGAGACTAAGTGCTTGAATTTCTTTAAGCTCCTGATTACTGCAAGGACATGCTTTTCAATGAAAGAGTACCTAGTTTCGTATTCCTCCAAGCCTTGACTAAAGAAAGCAACTGGTTGCTCTAATCCTCCTTTGTTTTGTTGTACCAGGATTGCAGAAATCGTGTCCCCACCACCAAAGGCATATAGCACAAAGTCCTTGGAGAAGTCTGGATTGACGAGAGTCGGAGCTTGGGATATAGCCTCTTTTATTGCCTCAAAACTTGCCTTGCCTTCAGATGTCCACTTAAATGCCATGCTCTTCTTTAACATTAGCGTTATTGGCTTTACGAGAGATGCAAAGTTTGGAACAAATCTGCGGACAAAATTGATCCTTCCCAAGAAGCTTTGAAGAGCCTTCTTGTGACTTGGCAAAGGCAATGCTCGAATTGCTTCAACTCTTTCTGGGTCAATCGTCAACCCCTCCTTTGAAACAATATGGCCTAGAAGTTTTCCCTCGTGAGCCAAAAATATGCATTTTTTGGGATTCAAAGATACCCCAAATCTTCTACATCTCTGAAATACTTGCCTCAAATGACAGAGGTGATCCGCTGCATTTTTTGAGAATACAGTGATGTCATCAAGATATATCAAAACTATTTTATTGATCAACCCCTTAAATGCCATATCCATTGCCCTTTGGAAAGTGGCTCCAACATTTGATAGCCCAAATGGCATTTTCTTGTAGGCATAGGTCCCCCATTTGGTGGTGAAAGTCATCTTGAATTGGTCATCTTCTTTCACCATCACCTGATTGTACCCGAGTAGCCATATAGAGAGAAAATATCTCTCGAACCGGATACTACTTGCAATATTTGTTCCATTGAAGGAAGTGGGTAATGGTCTTTGAGAGATGCCCTGTTTAGGTCTCAGAAATCCACACACAACCTGATTTCTCCACTCTTCTTCCTGACCGGAACCAAGTTTGCAACCTAGCTTGAGTGTTTGATCAGGAATATAATGCTTGCCTCTATTAGCTTATTTAGCTCTTTCTTCATTAGAGGTTCAATGTGAGGGTTGACTGGTCTCTGCTTCTACCTGATGGGCTTAACATCTGGATCCAATTCTATGGTATGTTGTGCCAAATTTGGATCGAATCCTCTTAAGTCTTCATAGCTCCAAGTGAAGACATCTGGAAATTCTTGGCAAAGCTGTATGAAATCTGATTTCTCTTGCTCAGTGGCCACTTTACCAATTTGAAGTGTTTTTCCTTCCCCAACCGGAATTGGCTCTGAATCTTCTCTCTTGACCTGTATGTTAGCCTTTTCCTTACGGAACTGGTCGTTAGGGTTGAAGATAGACTCCAATGTTACTAAACCCTTAGGAAGCTTGTTTGTCGCAGCTGCACTACTTGATCCCCATACTGCTGCTCTAATCTGTCTTGATTCCTAGCTGAGAATTCAGCCTCTTCTTGTAAGAAATTGATGATCTGTTGATCGTTCTCAAACACTTGCCAGCTTGTGTTATTATCTGGAACTGCTGGCCTCACAATCACATGGATATGTGGCTGTGTTTTTCCCCTTCTGATGTTGTCAACCACATCAAACGTTGCTCCAACTATTGTGAGCCTATCTGCGACTTCATTTTTCTTCCTGGGTATGGACACAATGTTGAAAGCTTCGAAATCCTCAATGAGGTCCCATACCCTATTCTTGTAGCTCCTCAGCAAGTCGTTCTTTGTAGCATGTTGTCCCCTAACTTGGTTGACAATCAACTCACTATCTCCAAACACCTGCAAGTTCTTTATGCCCCTTTTCCTGGCCCAATGAATTCCATGAATCAATGCTTCGTATTCAGCCGTGTTGTTCGAACAGGAAAACTGGAAATGAAAAGCTGAAAAATATTTGATGTCTTGTGGTGAAATCAACATTGCACCACCTCCAGCACCTTGTCTGCTTCTCGAACCATCGAAAAATAATTTCCAAACTTTGTTTTCATCCTTTTGTTCAGGTTGAATGATGTCAGAATGGGTGAATTTTCTTCATGCATACAATACATGCCCAATTCAGATTCTTCAATTTCCTTGTATGGGTCAAATTCATGACTCTTGTTTGCCCATTCATCCAAAGTTAAATCAGGAATTCCCTCGACCTTAGTACCTGTTTCTAGATCACTTGAACACTCCTCCTGATCAAAAGCCGAGCAATTTGCATTGATAGGATTTGGTACATGAGGCTCAATATGGAAATTGGCAATTGGTTCTGACCTGATTGTTGCTTTGGCTCCATACCTTGTCCTAAAAATCATGTGTGACCAATCTGCAGATAAATATCCACCGATTTTTGCAGTGAAGTCTCTTGATAGACACAACGCAAAGAGTGGCGGAAGGTCAATCACAGACACATCTTGTAGAACTGTAACATTAGGACAGGAATGTAGTGTTAGGCTTAACCCTTTGATGACCCCAACTATTCCTACTGCCATTCCATCTAGTTGCACTACTCCTTTCAAAGACTTTGGCTCTATTTCAAACCCAATTTGATCCGCTTATTTTCTTTGGCATCACTGAACTACTTGCCTGAATCAATCATGTAATTGTGTACTAATTTATCCCCGATGATTAATGAAACATAGAATGGAGGGGGTTTCAAAACTTTACCTTGTTGTCCTCCATGATTCCCTTCAGGCTGAGTAGCATTCGTGAGGACCTTCTCTTGCATATGGGCCTGTTGGTTCGAAGTTGACCAATTCTTCATGGCAGCTTGTAGAAGATCTCTTTGTCCTGGGATGGATAAAGATTCCCACATTGATATATTCACATTCGTCTTCTTCATTTGATCAATGATGCTGAAAGGGGATGAATTGTCCTTTTGTTGTCCCTTACTTGGTGCAAACTTTTCTGGAGCTTGAGCATGTGCGTGTGTTGCTACAACAGGTACCTTGGGTTGATTTTGCACATTTGGAGTTGCGTTTGGTCTACTGACCCCTTGTTGTGTAAGAGTGGGTTGAGAAACAACTGGATTACACGGTTGTCCCTCTCCTATATTTCTCTTCTTTGACCGTGTGTTGGCAGCCACGCCTTGAAAAGGCTGTTGGTTAACTCCACAGAAGTCTTCCGTTTGCCAATTTTCCAATGTGGTTTCTGTTGGAGGTCCTTCTTGTTGCGTTTGTTGCTGTTGATTCTCCTCCTGGCTTGGTTCTTGAGGCACACTAATGGTTTGCACCATCAAAGCCTGATTTAGTGCACCATTGAAACATGCTGACTGATTGTGAGGTAGATTGCAAGGGTAACACCAGTCGTACTCCTGTGCCATGTTATTTTGTGTCGGGACCAAAGCTCTTGAGGACGTCATTGCATTTGGATCATACGGTCGAAACGGCCTGGCAGCTTGAGGTTGTCCTTGGTTTTGGTTTTGATTTACAGCCTGAGGTGGTGGTCTATTTTGTTGGTATGGGGGCCTAGCTTGGTACTGTGCTTGAGGCTGATATGGTCTAGCACTTTGAGCTTGTTGTCTTTTGATAGTCACTAGTTCATTTCCAAGGTTCTGCAGTTGTTTCATGACCTCCTGTAATTCCTTTGAAGTATTTGAAGAAGTCGACGCCTCATTATTGCTTTGATTTCTAGGAGTTGGAATGGGATTCAACTCTGGTGCTTGGCTGGTTGTAGGATTTCCCATATCTGGATAGAGAGGCATTGGTGGCCTTGGTGCAAGCTTGCCAGCTTGGATCAAACAGTTCTCTGCTCTAATAGCCGTGTCGTAGGCCCCTAGTAGCGTTGTTCCTCCCATTGATTGGATCATCATGGCTATGTCTGAATTTATAGCCTTTAAGAAATAAAGGAATGCTCCTTCGGCGGTTGGTCTCACAGCTATTGGAATCCTGTCCCATGTCCATTGGAATCTGAAGTTGAAATCTATCATTTGTTCGTTAGGAGCCCTTTTGATTGTTGTCAGTTGTTCCAATAAAGACAAATTGTCTGCCCTCTCCCGAATTGGTTGCAAAGAGTGAACAAAGTTGGTCCCGATTAAGTAATAGACCTTCTTACTGCTAGGCTCCTAAACCATTGTAAGGCCTTACCTTTGAAAGATGAAGCCAACAACTTGACTGCAACATCCATTTCATTTATTTCGTGAATTACACATGCATTAGCAATATCCTGGATGTGATCAATAGGAGTAGTATGATTTTCTCCTGTAAAATAGGGTATGTTCTTTAGTGCTGCAACTGGAATTTGATTATGAGCATTTAGGGCAAGTGGACTACTACCCATGAAATTGACAAAGGGATTCGGTGGTAGATGTACCATTATGATTGGCCTAAGAACCCTGGTCGATGCGAGAAAAGGCCTACCAGGTGGAGGTGTAGACAAAGTCCTGTTAGGTGGAGATGGTGATCTTTGTGGTCTTCTTCCTCTCCTTCCTCTACCTGGTGAAAGTTGCAAGTGGAAAAATAGCCCCTCTTCTTGAGTATTGGACCTGGTTTGAATTCTTCTCATATGCCTGGGCAACTTTTTTAACGCTACACGCTGAATTCTATCCTTCGAGTCGCAGGATGTGTTAGAAAGTGAGCCTCAAAAGGCTAGATCCTGCCAAGTTACACACCAAACCTGACAATATTTAAAAATAGAATTTTGAAAGACCTGTATTTTTGATATTTTAGAGTTTGGAACTTGATTTGGAATGACAGTCCCGAAAACCCAAAAATGCAGGACTTAAGAAAACACGAAATCCGAAAATCAAAAAAACCATGAAATTTTGAAAGTCAAAATCACAAAAATATAAGAATACCCTTTTGAAGATTATCCCCCGATCTATCAACTGGTGAAATTTTGACTTGTTTTGAGCAAGTTAAGCCCTTGAAAATTGATTTCAAAGTTCAGCCTGGAAGGTGAAAAAACTGAAACTATAAAACCTGCAATTTTTAAGTCCGAATTTCTTGAAAGTTCCTTCAAATCTTGTAGAATGACCTCTTGGTCCCACTGGGCATGCCAAAACTATTGATGTCGAATCACAGCACCCCTGAATGTCTCGCAACACGATGGGTTGAGACTCTCAGTACGATTGCATAACATGGAGCTTTTCCCAAGTGTGGGACTTGCGAAATCGGAAAAGCTCTCCGGATGAAGGCCGGTTCCTATTCCTCTGTTCAGATGCACACGTAGAAAATGCAGAGGGTTTACTAAAAACCTAATCTAACTTGCCAAGGAGATAGGGTAAGAAAATGCATAAAATAAAACCTAAACTACAAAGGTGATGCACCGAGGAATGAAGAACACTTGTCTTGCCAAATAAACACAGACCATTAAAATGTAATGCAAGATCATGCACAGATAGCCAGATCCATAGTGAAAGATCAAGGGGATGCAAATGAATACAGAGAGGGTTGAGAATCATCCACATACATGCATTAATTTGCTCCAAAGATTGATACAACACACTGCAAAATGCCAAATAAACAAGGTTGCATTACAGTTTCAAATGGGAGGTTTTAACTCCACAAGTTCACCTGCCAAAGAGAAGAAGGGAGGGGAAAAACATAAATTTCCAACCTTTAGGAAGAAGCCCCTCCTTACAATTTATAGGAAGAATGAGAGAGAAAGAGAGAGGAATTCGAAATCTGCCCCAACCACCTCTAGAATGCACTTAACTATCTCATTATGGTGGTAGGTGAGAACCCCAGCGAACCCAAAAGTGGCGAACTGTATTTTGCATTTTTAAGAATTTTTCTCACCCAATTAAAGATATCCAATTGTAGTTGGACAGAGGACCTCGTAAGCTTTCCAAAAAGTCCAACCTTGCATGAATCCGAGCTCCCAGTCAAAAGTTATGGCCATCTGAATATTTGTACCGTGGTGCAGCTCGCTTCTGCTCGGCGCTCAAAATGTTGCACCTCCTGAAGGTGCGCCAAGGGCGCATCCGTGTGTGTGTCGACATCCTCTTTCATGCGCCAAGGGCACATCATTTTCCCTGTCGACATTCCGTGTCGTGCGCCACTTCTGTGCGCCTTGGGCGCACCATTTGCCCTGTCGACATTCCGTGTTGTGTGCCACTTCTATGCGCCTTGGGCGCACCATTTTCCCTGTCGACATTCCGTGCTGTGCGCCACTTCTGTGCGCCTTGGGTGCACCATTTTCCTGTCGACATTATGTGTTGTGTTCCATTCTGTGCGCCTTGGGTGCACCATTTTCCCTGTCGACATTTCGTATGCCGTGCGCCACTTCTGTGTGCCTTGGGTGCACCATTTGCCCTGTCGACATTCCGTGTCGTGCACCACTTCTATGCGCCTTGGGCGCACCATTTGCCCTGTCAACATTCCGTGTTGTGCACCATTCCTATGTGCCTTGGGCATGTTAGGGATTTGAGCTTCTTTGATTTCTCCATTCTCCTGCTTGTCTATATCTACCCGAGGGGGAAAAGATATATACAACAGTTCCTTTGTTCCTTTGGAAAATCTCTATATTTTGAGTCTCATATGATTTGTTCATTCAAAACTCACGTTTTCCCATTTCTTCCATTTTCCACAATCAAGATCTGTTGTCCCTGCCATTTTTTCCCTAAATGATCAAAGAGAAATGAATTGATGTGTCCCCGAGGAACTTATTTGAGTCTTGCAACATTTCTAAAATCTTTGTCCTTGAAGAAAATTTCACTTTCAGGCTCAAATGGTCATTTCGTGTTTCTGTTTGTGGTGTTTCCAGGTCAAATTTGCATCCTTGCATCCATAGGGAAATGTGGCATCCTTTGGTTGGAAACGGTTTGGCCAGACACTTCAAAAATTCTATAAAAAGCCTCAACTTTAAAATGTTTCCACGTGGAGGAATGGCGCTCGTTTGAGAATCAACTTTTTTGGTTGGCTTTGAAGTAGCGCCAGGAGGACACATGGAGGGTTGGCGGGAACAAAACTTATTTGATAATCTATTTTTGGGCTTTTCCTTGGAGTAGCGTCGGGAGGACATGTGGAGGCTTCTGTTGCTTTCCCATACTTAGACAAATTTTTATGCAGATGGAAACAATTTGGTAGAATAGGGACACATGGTGAGCCCGCACTCATTCAGGGTCTTCAACTTGGGCACCATCTAAGAGAAGTGCCATGCGGACATGTGGGGCACTTTGCTCACTTTTCATTTTACTTAGACTTTTCAACGGCTAAAAGGATACTACCTTGAAGCTTGACAAGTGGTGCCTTCTCGTTGAGCTTCAAGCCTTCAAACAAATTTTTTCGGAGCAGGACACGTGGTGAGCCCGCGCTCGTTCAAGGTATCAAATTTTTGGGGCCACCTCAAGGTGTGCCATTGTGACATGTGGCAATTTGAAAAGTCATAAGGGGCGGGAAGCGAGACCATCGGAGGCAACTTAAACTTTTTGCCTCTTTGCCTCATAAAGGTTAAAATATCAAAATGGCCCACAAGCCCGATGGGAAATAGTCAATGTTTTTCCCAGTCAATAGCGGAGGTGCAGGATTTCGGAGAAAAGTGAAAAATTTTCCCTTTGAGGGAAAAGGAGTTAAAGGCATAAAAGGACCCGGGGTTCTGCTAGGACCCACATTATGGACTTGAAGTGGAAGGATGAAGCTGCGGAAGAAACTTGGAAATTTTTTCTTTTTCCAAAAGAGAGTCAAATGGCAGAATTTTTTTGCGATTCCTTTGGGACCCACCTTAGGACACATGTCAGGCCCATTTTTTAGAAGCGAAGGTGTGGAGCAAAATGGGAAATTTTTCAATTTTTTCAAAAGGGTCAGAAAAGGTCAAAGGAAGCCCCCAAGCCTGTTTTTGGATCTTCCATGTGGATGGCCCACATTCAAAATCAAATATCAGCAATTCTTTGAGTGTCTAAATTTGTTTTTTCCCCATTTTCTTTGTAAAGCTCTGGAAGTGCAAGCCTTCATGATTTCTTATTATTTTCTACACGCCAAACAGGAGGAACAAGTTAATTTTGATATCTAGAGTTTCATGGGAGAGATCTAGAGACGTCTTTCGCCATTAAAATGGTCTGACTCTCAAGCCCGATCTGGTTTTCCATTTTTCTTCTCATGAGCACATGAGGGACCAAATTTTATTGATATGGGGAGGAAGTGGTTGGAAAATTGAAGGAAGAGTGACCTACAGAGCAAGGAGTTGAATGCAGGAGGCATTCGATGAAATCTCCCCTCGAGCACACTGGAGACTTTTTACATATCTCGATTATGTGAATCATGAAAGAATCATGGTGAGAACTGGTGCATTTAATTTTTTTGTCTTTTTGGAGTAAGGAAATTTGTTGTAAATGTTATTAATGGGACAAATTTTTCACGCAAATAGTTGGGAGTTTTGGAAAAATCGGGACTGATTTTCTCCGGTTGAAAAACTTCGCCAGATCCCATCCATTTTGAGAAGTTGTCTAGAGAAGCCTGTATATCTCTCTTTGTGTCAAATTTTATCGTGTAAAGGTGGTTGCAAGTGTACATCCATTGACAAGCTTTGAGATTGTTCTGGAAACTTTCCCTTGTTGATAAATTTGATCAAACTTTGAGTTATTTTGTGTCAATCTTGAGTAAAGTGTATTTATTTCATTTCTGAATGCATACGGGTAGTTTTTCTTGTTTCTATTACAATCTTGTACCAAAATATAGTCCAATCACATAGGTATCAGTCCTTGTGATAGTTTAGTGGCATCTGCAATTTCATTTCTCAGAAGAGCCTTCATCTGGGAATGGGATAAACAGTTTAAAATCACTTTTCTTTCATTTTTTTGATAGAGATTATTTGTAATCCTCTGGGTGTACCTCAAGCATGACTTGGTTTAAATCTTGGTACTTTATTGGGTCCTCTGACTCGAGTCTTCGTGACATAATCCCACAGGTTGTGTGAAAGAGTGTTGATCTGGGCCTCCATTGAAGCACATATTCTAGTTGAGGAAACAATTTAACTTTTTGTGGCATTTTGTTGATTGAATCTTTCCATTTTTCATAACCTCTCAAGGATCTAGTGATTCAAGTCCATCTTATCTCCCCTCCCACCAAAATTCATTTAACAACAACCAATCCTACCCATAGTACCCCTATTTTTCATGTGTGTACACAAATGCATAATCTCTATTACTAAAACATGCAGAAACAATTAAGGTCTCAAATGTCTTTAGTAACCTTTGTCTTGTTGTGAGAATATCTCCATAATCTTGACGTGACAACTTGTGAGAGTTAAATTTGGTGTGTTGATCATATTTTCCCCAAGGCCTTCTCTATAAAATTTATGCAAAAGAAAGGTACCTGTATCTCCTTTCAAATAACAAGAGGTTACAAAATAGGTTCTCTTACCTTGGTTGAAAGGCACAACCTAAAATAGTTAGGATTAGATCACATCCTTTTGCATGTGCTACCCACTCCCTTCAGAGCCTGAGTGCTAACAAGTTAGATAGATTTCTTCCCAGCTACAAAATGACATACATGATTGTCTATCTACCTCTGAGTGTCTGTCAAACCCATGATGTTGCTCGGTCTCTGAAGGAGGTTAAATTTGAAGTAACAGCATAAATGGTGCCATTGTCGGTATATCGATTTACATTCTTTGGGACTATTTGGAACTCCTGGGAAATAATTTGCATTGTTGAGACTAATTTATTGTTTCACTACCAATCCATATCTATTTAGCCCGTCAACAACACCAACATAAATGGCACCGTTACTGGGGACATTGTGATATAGTTCATACTCAGACCCTAGTAAACATTTCTTATATGCTCTAAAGTGCTAGAAATCCATTTTAAAAATCATCCGTGTTCAGGTTTGTAAGAGGTTTCAAAGTCACAAGTGTTGTATGCAACTTCTCCAGTTTCCACAAGTTTTGCAATGGTATTTATTGATAAATTCTGGTAAAGAAACATTAGATTTTTTCATTTCCAATTTCTAGTGCTAACAAACACTTGACAGAACATTTTTAGTGCATTTGCACAGCTAAGGTGAAAATCCTTAGTGGCGACTCCCTGTTGATTTTATTATGATAATGACCAGTGTCTTAAACCTTTGTCAAGTAAGATTTACTACTAATATTTGCAAAGCTGAAAGGAATAAGATCTTTCTTTGCTAGGACATTGTTTCCCAAGTTAGGAAAAGCAAAGTCAGAAGGAAGAAAATCCTGGAGAGTTATGGGAGATCAGTAGACTAGAAGGGGGTCTCTATTGATGAAAGTGATCAGCCCATCATTGCATACTACCATTCAAGTGACTCTTAATCAGGTATCCTCTTTGTGGAATTGAATTCTCCAGCTGGAGAAGGGACTTCATTTGATTTTGAAAGATTTTCTTCACATTCTGCACCTATCTTTTCTAAAGTTGATAAGGATTTCCAAGAAGAAAGGCCTTTAGAGGGTGTCCATTTTGAAAGCTACACTCATGTGTTCCAAGGACCCTCTACCCCTTATCAATTTGTTACCCTCCAATATCACATCCTCGAATAAATATGGCTCAACCCCACCCGTAATCCCATTTGTTGTAAACACCTTTGGACCTATAAATTTTGTGGGAATGGCTGGCTATCCAAATGTAGTACCTCAAGATGTAAGGAATAGACTTCAAAAGTTCTAGGGAAACAACGCTATTACTAGTGACCAGCATCTAAAGCTCTTCCTCAATATAATGGAATATTTTGAGATTGAGCATGAAGATGTATACATCAAATTGTTTGTTCACACTCACGGAGGAGGATGTAAGGGGTAGTGCAAAACATTGCCAGATAACTCTATTGACTCTTGGGCTGAGATGAGCAATGCATTCAGATTATAATATGGTGATAGGAATGACCCTAGGTTTCTTTTATCAGAATTTGAAAACATCAAGAAGAATCCCAATGAGTCAGTACATGACTTCAATACAAGGTTCAATAAGACCTTGAGGAGATTTCTGTTAGGATAAGGCCATGTGATGAGTCATGTTTGATCAAATATACTGATGCATTTGATAAAAAGGTTGCTTACTACTTAAGGGACAAGAACCCTACCAACTTGAGGCAAGCATTCACTATGGCCCTACAAATAGAGAATAATATCAAGGCAATAGGAAAACCTCCTAAGAGGGAAGGTGTGAAGCTGGTTAACACATAAAAACCTTAGACAAGAAAGGTTGTTGATTGGAAGAAGTGGTGAAAACTTTGGTAGGAGTTGTCAAGGAGATCTCCTATAAGCTAGCCCAAGCTGAGAAAGGAGTTGAGCAGAGTGCACAAGGATAAAAAAGCAACAAGTCCAAGACATATTTACAAATCATCAAAGAACTGATGATAGAGGAAAAGGACCTATTAGATTTGTGAATAGGCAGCCCCAAGGCGAGAGAAAGAAGTATGGTGCCGATCCTTTAGTCTGCTAGAGTTGTTGTTGTGGAAGAAATAGAGGTCATTGATTGGTGTGACAAATGTTTCATGCCCTATGCTCCTTGTGAAGAAGATCAACAACAAGAAGCGATTGATGATGATAATGATGATGATGTCTATGTTGGTGCTCTAATTGTCTCACCCCATTTGTGCCCTTGAGGATTTATTCATTCATGGCCTCTGTCATTTTCTCCTTCCCCATATGGTGCTTGGTCGGTCTTATTGCCATTTTTAGTATGCTCTGGGTCAAAGATCATGTGTGGGTCTGTATTTGTTTCATGGTTCCTTTGTTCCTCTGGAAAAGCTCTGTATTTTGAGTCTCTCGTGCTCTGTTCCTTCAGATCTTATGTTTTCCCATTTCCTCCATTTTCCACAGTCAAGATCTATTTTCCCTATCATTTTTGCCCTAAATTCTCAAAGAGAAATGAATTGATGTGTCCTCGAGGAACATATTTGAGTCTTGCAACATTTCTAAAATCTCTGTCCTTGAATAAAAACTCATTTTCGGCTCGAATGGATGTTTCTCTGTGTTTTATGGTTTGACGAGTGCGTTTCTCCGGTCAAATTTGTATCATTCGATCAATAGGGAAATGTGGCACCTCTTGGTGGATGCGGATCAGCTTAATACTTTTGAAATTCCATAAAAAGCATCAACTTTAAAATGTGTCCATGTGGAGGAACGATGCTTGTTTGAGAATAAAATTTTTGTTTGGCTTTGAAGTAGCACTAGGAGGACACATAGAGCATTGGTAGGAAAGGAAACGTGGAGGTTTCTCTTTGCTTTCCCATACTTACACAAATATTTATGCAATTGGGGGCGGTTTGGTGGAGCGGAGAACACGTGGAAAGCTTGCACTCATTTAGGGTCTCTACTTTGGGCACCATCTTGTAGCTGTGCCATGGAGACACGTGGAGGAACCGTGCATGTTCGAGTACCATCCTAGAGCTTCAATTTAAAGAAGCACCGGGATGACACGTGGAGGCCTCCACTCACTTTGCATTTTACTTAGAATTTTCAACGGCCAAAGGAGACTACCTCGGAGCATGACACATGGTGCCCTCCGCAGAGCTTCAAGCCTTCAAACAAATTTTACCGGAGCAGGACACGTGGCGAGCCCGTGCTCGTTCAAGGTATCAAATTTTGGGGCCACCTCAAGGTGCACCATTGTGACATGTGGCAATTTGAAAAGTCATAAGGGGTGGGGAGGCGGACCATCGGAGGAAATTCAAACTTTTCGCCTCTTTGCTTCATAAAGGTTAAAATAGCAAAATGGCCCATGAGCTCGATGGGAAATAGTCAATGTTTTGCCAGATCGATGGCAGCGGCAGAGTGCGGACCCATGCAGAGGAAAATTGGAAAATTTTCCTTTTGAGAAAAAAGAGTTAAAGGTAAAAGGAGAAGCGTAGTTTCACTAGGACCCACATTGGGACACGTGTCAAAAGTATTTCTCAAGGGTGGAGCTGTAGGGAAAACTTGGAAAATTTTCCTTTATCCAAAAGAGAGTCAAATGGCAGAATTTCTCTGTGTTTCCATTGGGACCCACCTCAGGACACGTGTCGGGCCCATTTTAGGAAGTGGAGGTATGGAGCAAAATGGGAAATTTTTCCATTTTTCAAAAGGGTCATAAAAGGTCAAAGGAAGCCCCCGAGCCCATTTTTACATCTTCCACGTGGACGGCCCACATTCAAAATCAAAGATCAACGTTGAGTGTCTAAATCTGATTTTCCCCCATTTTCTCTATAAAGCTCCTGGAAGTGTGAGTCTTCATGATTTCTTATTATTTTCTACACACCAAATAGAGGAGCAAGTTAATTTTGATATCTAGAGTTTGGTGGGAGAGATCTGGAGACATCTTTTGCCATTAATTTAACAATTTGACTCTTAAGCCCAATCTAGTTTTTGTTTTCTTCTCTTGAGCATGCAAGGGTCAGATTTGATTGATACGGGGCAGAGGTGGTTTCCAAATGGATGGAGGCATGTTTTTCCCGAGAAAGGAGTTGAATTCAAGGAGAAATCGAAGAGATTTTTCCTCGAGCACATGGAGACTTTTACAGATCTGATTCTATGAATCACAAAAGAATCATGGTAAGCACTAGTGCATTTAAAGTTTTTGTCTTTTGGGAGGAAGGGGATCTATTGGAAATACTATAAATGGCATGAATTCATCGTGCAAATGGTTGGGAGTTTTTGGAAAGATCAGGACTGATTTTCTCCAGCAGAAAAAGCTTGACAGAGCCCATCCATTTTGAGAAGTTGTCTAGAGAAGCTGTATATCTCTCTTTGTGTCAAATTTTATCGTGTCAAGGTGGTTACAAGTGTATAGCCATTGAAAAGCTTTGAGATTGTTTTGGAAACTTTCCCTTGCTGATAAATTTGATCAAACTTTGAGTTATTCTGTGTCAATCTTGAGTAAAGTGTATTTATTTCATCTCTGAATGCATGCAAGTAGTTTTTCTTGTTTCTATTGCAATCTTGTACCAAAATCTAGTCCAATCACACATGTCTCAGTCCTTATTTCATTTCTCAGAAGAGCCTTCATCTGGGAATGGGATAAACGGTTTAAAATCACTTTTCTTTCATTTTTTTGATAGAGATTATCTGTAAGCCTTTGGGTGTACCTCAAGCGTGACTTGGTTTAAATATTGGTGCTTTATTGGGTCCTTTGACTTGAGCCTTCATGACAGAATCCCACAAGTTGTGTGAAAGAGTGTTGATCTAGGCCTCCATTGAAGCACATATTCTAGTTGAGGAAACAATTTAACTTTTTGTGGCATTTTGTTGATTGAATCTTTCCATTTTGCATAAGCTCTCAAGGATCTAGTGAGTCAAGTCCATCCTATCTCCCCTCCCACCAAAATTCATTTAACAACAACTAATCCTACCCATACTACCCCTGTTTGTCATGTGTGTGCACAACTACACAATCCTCATCACTTAAACATGTAAAAGCGGGCGAGGGTCTCAAATGTCTCTAGTAACCTTTGCCTTGTTGTGAGAATATCTCCATGATCTGGAAGTGACAACTTGTGAGAGTCAGATCTGGTGTGTTGATCATATTTTCCCCAAGGTCTTCTTTACAAAATTTATGCAAAAGAAAGGTACTGTATCTCCTTTCAAATGATAGAGGTTACACAATAGGTTCTCTTACCTTGGTTGAAAGGCATAACCTAAAATAGTTAGGATAAGATCATATCCTTTTGAGGTGTTATCCATCTCTCCACAAATCCAAGTAACAAAGGGACAGACTAGATTTCTCCCTAGCTACAAAATGACATACATTTATGATCTATCTGCCTCTAAGCTCCCTATTGAATCTGTGTTGTTGTTTGGCTTGAAAAGGAGAACAAATTTGGGTACCAACACTAATGGCGCCGTTCGGGAAATTTTGAAATTTGTTGAGAAATGATTTTTCATTGAGATTATAGTTCAAATTCAAACCCTAGTAAAGTACTTCTTGTATGCTCTAAGTTCTGTATGCAAATTCTCTAGTTTCTACAAGTTCCGTGATCTTGGTATTTATTGATAAATTTTTGTAAATAAAGGTCATATTTTTACATTTCCAGTCTCTTGCATTGACAAACCTTTGATGAGATAACATTTAGTGCATATGCATAACTAAGATGAAATTCCTTAGTGGCAACTCCATGTTGATTTGATTTTGATAAGGAGCAGTGTCTTAAAACTCTGTCAAGGTTAGATTTGTTACTAACATTTGCAAAGCTAGGGGGAAGAAGGTCTTTCTTCGCTAGGGATCTTGCTAGGACACTATTTCCAGAGCTAGGAAAAGAAAAATTAGAAGGAAGAAAAACATGGAGAGTTGTGGGAGAACAACAGACAAGAAGAGGGATCTCCATTGATGAAAGTGAACGGCCTATCATTGAAGATTTCAGCTCAAGTGCATTTGAATCGGTAGCCTCTTTGTGGAACTGAATTCTCCAGTTGGGGAAGGGCCTTCATTTGATTTTGAAATATTTGCTTCACATTCTACACCTATCTTTTCTGAAGTAGATAGGGATTTCCAAGAAGTAAGGCCTTTGGGGGATCTCCATTTTGAAAACTACACTCCTATGTTCCAAGGACCCTCTGCCCCTCATCAATTTGTCACCCCTCCAAGATCACCTCCTCGAATCAATATGGCTCAACCTGAACTCCATTTGTTGTAAACACCTTTGGACCTATAAATTTTGTGGGAATGGCTGGTTATCCAAATGTAGTACCTCAAGATGTAAGGAATAGACTTCCAAAGTTCTAGGAAACAATGCTATTACTAGTGACCAGCATCTAAAGCTCTTCCTCAATATGATGGAATATTTTGAGATTGAGCATGAAGATGTATACATCAAGTTGTTTGTTCACACTCTAGAGGAGGATGCAAGGGACTGGTACAAAGCATTTCCAGATAACTCTATTGACTCTTGGGCTGAGATGAGCAATGCATTCAGATTACAATATGGTGATAGGAATGACCCTAGGTTTCTTCTATCAAAATTTGAAAACATCAAGAAGAATCCCAATGAGTCAGTACATGACTTCAATACAAGGTTCAATAAGACCTTGAGGATATTTCTGTTAGGATAAGGCCATGTGATGAGTCATGTTTGATCAAATATACTGATGCATTTGATAAAAGGTTGCTTACTACTTGAGGGAAAAGAACCCTACCAACTTAAGGCAAGCATTCACCATGGCCCTACAAATAGAGAACAATATCAAGGCAATTAGAAAACCTCCAAAGAGGGAAGGTGTAAAGTTGGTTAACCTTAAAAGCCCCAAACAATTAAGGGTGCTAATTTGGAGGACGTTGTGAAGACTTTGGCAGGGGTTATCAAGGAGATATCCTACAAGCTAGCCACAGATGAGAAAGGAGTTGGGAAAAGCTCACAAGGACAACACAATCAACAAGGCCAAGACAAATTTACAAATAATCAAAGAGTTGATGATAGAGGCAAAGGACTTGTTGGATTTGGGAATAGGCAGCCTTAAGGTAGAGAAAGTAGAATGGTACCTAATCCTTTGGCTACCAGATTTGTTGTGGTGGAAGAGACAAAAGTCATTAATTGGTGTGACAGATGTTTCATGCCCCATGCTCCTTGTGAAGAAGATCAACAAGAAGAAAATGTAGCTGATGATAAGAGTGATGATGATGTTTACATGATGGGATGCTCCACTAGCTCACAACAAAGGGCAACCTCAACTGAGGTGATAAGTGCTAGAACTACTACCACTTTTTGGGACTGCATTCATAGAGTACATATTCTCCCTCCCTCTCATACTTTAGAAGTAGATAATGTACAAGATTTTGAATTGCCCAATAATGACTTTGAATATTTAAGGGATTTAATGATAAAAATTATGATGGAGGAATCCCATCTGAGGAGGACAGAAATTATTAATGAATGTTGTTGTGGCTCAAGAGAAGGAATATAACACAAGAAGTAAGGATGTCAAAGGGGTAGGGCCTGCCAAGCCAAAATATCCCTTACTTTATAACATTCCTAAAGAGGCTCCTAGGAAAGATCCATCTGCCAAAAGCCCTGTAGTTCCAAACAAAAATCATACCCCTCCTTATGCTCAAGCTATCAAGAATCCTGTGCCACCCAATGAATGTATCAGCTTTCCTTCCAATACTGCCTTGCCCAAGAATGTCTCGTATGACATTGCCCAAGTTTTAAGTCAAATAAAAGTCTCTGTCCCAATTTTTGAGTTGCTTAGGATTCTTGAGCACAAGAGGAGAGCATTTGAATACTTGGGATTGAGTGAAGAGAAGACAGCCCTAGGAAGAAATGTGAACATTGTGGAGAATCCTCTAGTCATTGAAGAGTCTGAGACACCATTAGCATCAAAAGAGCTAGCTGAACCACCTAAGGTTTATTTGGGGACATCTTTGGTAGACTCTCAGTTGAATGTGGATCCATTCTTCACTACTTTGATCATCAAGGATAGGCTGCTCCACAACTGTATGTTTGACTCAAGGGCATCATGCAATTTCATGCCTTTGGATGTCATGAATGAGCTGATAATTAAGGCAACAACAACATATGGGAAGTGCACTACCATGGACTCCATAGAGGTACCAGTAGTAGGATGTGTGAAGGGTTTGGTGGTGTAGCTTGCAGCCTACCTAGGTAAAAATTTAAAACTTGATGTTGTCATATTTGATTGCCCAGCCAAGTGGGGTATGTTATTATCAAGAAAATGGGTTGCAAGTGTTGGTGGTAGTGTGCAAATGGACATATCTTATGCCACCATCCTAATTGAGGGAAGCCTTGTCAGGTTATATGGGGAGAAGAAAATGTTGCACCTTATTGAGGATCCCAACAATGTATCCTATGAAGTATTGTATACAAATGTTGATGCTGACAATTTTGTGCAATTTTTGATGGAAAAGAGCACAAGATTATGAGTCTAAAGGTCTTGAGCAATCAGGCTCTCTTTGGACTCTATTGTTTGATGGAGCTTGCTCCAAATTTGAAATGGTGTCGGTGTTGTCTTAATTTCTCCAAGCCAGGAAAGGTTTGTTTTTTCCTTTAAGCTTAACTTTGAGTGTACTAATAACATTGTTGAGTATGAGGCATTGTTGTTAGGTTTAAGAATTGCTTGGAAGTATGGTGTCAGGGACATCATTATCAAAGGAGACTCAGAGTTAGTTGTCAAGCAAGTCAGAAAACTGTATGCCACAAAGAATCAACAACTGAAATAGTACAAGCATGCAGTTTGGGACTTCATTGAGATGTTTGACTCCTTCAACATTGTGCATCATGACAGGAGGTTCAATGACTTGGACAAGCTTACAGTGTTGGGGTCTTGGTTTGATAGTTCTGCAACATCCCCTTATTGTGAATATGAGGTGGAGGTAGTGACAAGACCCTCTGTCCTTGACAATATAAAACATTGGTAGGTTTTTGATGATGAGGCTCAGGTCAGAAGGTTCCTGCAAAATGATGGAGAGTTTGTTGATCAAAACATTGATTGGGAGCCAATGGTCTGTACAACAGAGGGGAAGGAAACCTTATTTGGCAAAGGCATCATCCAGCTAAAGACCAACACCATTCCTAGAGGGTTGGTTGCTCTTGAATCAAATTTTGATAATGTTGACTGCATTATTAATAGGCATATGGCAGCCTCGAGGGATGTTGAGGAGCATGACCTTGGCACGAAGGAGAAACCAAGGAATATTTGGTTGGGCAGCAGTCTCAGCAAAGATGAAAAGTAGTCATACATCTAGTTGTTAAAGAAATACCAAGATTGCATGGCTTGGACCTATTCTGAGCTCAAAGCATACAGAGAAGACCTGTTCTAGCATGAGATTCCCTTGGAGCCCAGTGTAAAACCCTTTAGGTAGAAGTAAAGGCCAATTAATCCTTTGTTATCTCTCAAAATGCAAGAGGAGCTGAAGAAGCTAAGGGATGGAGGAATTATCCATCCCACAAGGTATTCTTCTTGGGTTGCCAACCTAGTGCCAGTAAGAAAGAAGAATGGTGACATTAGGTTGTGTGTGGACTTCAGGAATCTAAATAAGGCCTCAATGAAGGACAACTATCCTTTACCTAACATGGAGCACATGTTCTGACTAGGACTGGTTCTGAGTTGCTTTCTACTTTAGATGGCTTCTCTAGTTATAATCAAGTCATGGTGAAAGAATCAGAAAGGATCAAGACAACCTTCACTACTCCATGGGGAACGTATGTATATGTTAGGATGCCCTTTGGTTTGATGAATGTTGGAGCCACTTTTCAGAGAGCAATGGATGTTTCTTTTGCTAGTTACATCAATGACTTTATTGTTGTTTACCAAGATGATGTAACAATGTTTTCAAGAAGGAGAAGTGACCATTTGCTACACTTAGAGAAGATGTTGATCAGATGTAGGGAATATGGCATCTCACTCAATCCAAAGAAATGCCATTTTGGAGTGTAGAAGGACAAATTGCTTGGTCACATTGTGTCACAAGAAGGAGTGATGATTGATCCAGAAAGAGTGGAGGCCATTAGTAAGGTCCCAATTCCAAGAACTAAGAAAGGAATTCAGTCCTTCTTTGGGTAGATAAACTTCATTAGAAGGTTTATATCAAACTTTGTTGAGTTGACTATCCCAATCACTTCCATGTTGAAGAAGGATCAGATCATCAAATGGGAGGAGGCTGCCATCCAAGCTTTTAATGGAATCAAAGAGGCATTGAAGCATGCCCCTGTTTTAGCAGCCCTAGATTACAAGAAACCTTTCCAGCTATTTTATTTCACTTCAGAAAACACTATTGCTTTTGTCCTACTACAGAAGGATGATGAAGGGGCTGAGAGGCCCATTGCCTTTTTAGTAAGGATTTGCAAGGAGAAGAACTGAAATATACCATCATGGAAAAGCAGGCATTTTCCTTGGTCAAAGCAACAAAGGTTTTCAGGCCTTATATTTTAAGTTTAAAAGTTGTTGCTTATGTTCCCCATACCATGGTAAAAGACATCCTTTCAGAGATGGAAGTCTCAAGTAAAATATGTATATGGGTGAACAAATTGCAAGAGTATGATATGGACATCCAAACCACGAATTTGGTGAGAGGTTTGGGGTTAGCTAAGCTCATGGCTAAGAGCAAATTGCAGACCATTGAGGTAAATGAGATTGAGGAAGAAAGGGTAGCTTTTTTTGAAATATTGATGAGTTCTGAGTGGTACAAGGATGTGATGTTCTATCTCAGACACTTAAACTACCCTGAGCATTTGAATAAGAACCAGAAAAGAGCTCTTAAGTTGGCTTCCCAAAAATATGTCATTACTAATTTTGGGTTGGCATGGAAGAACCCAGAGGGAGTCCTCTTAAGATGCATCACTGAAGATGAAGCCCCAAAATAATTGTTGATCTCCATGGAGGAGTTTGTGGGGGCATTTTGCTACAAGAGTCACAACACATAAGATCCTAAGGGCTAGTTATTGGTGGCCAACTCTTTTCAAGGATGCAACCATGTTGGTCAGAAGATGTGAGAGTTGTTAGCATTTCTCTAGAAGGCTGAAGGCTTTAGGCTCCCTACCTTTGCATTCTATATCAATTGAAGCCCCATTTAAGCAATGGGGAATGGACTTCATTGGTGAGATTTCAGACCCTTCAAGTGTTGGCCATAAGTGGATTCTTGTAGCCACTGATTACTTTACCAAGTGGGTGGAAGCAATCCCCACCAAGAAGGCTACACACCAAGTTGTCATGGATTTTGTGCTAAACAATATTATTTATAGGTTTGGAGTACCAGTCAAAATCATAGCTGATAATGCCATGAGTTTTAGGGATAGACCTCTAGTGGCAATGTGTAAAGGATATGGGATCAATTTGACATATGCCTCTAATTATAATCCCCAAGGAAATGGACAAGCTGAGTCTAGCAATAAGAATTTTCTAAAGATTATCAGAAGAACCTTGGAGTTGAACAAGAGAAAATGGGGTGAATAATTGAAGTTTGCTATTTGGGCTGATAGGATCACTGTCAAAAGAGCCACTGGAAAGAGTCCATTTGAGTTGGTATATGGGACTCAGGCCCTGTTGCCCCTACATATGTAATTATCTTCATATCAGTTCATTCAACAACTAGAAGATCAAGAAGTGAGTCCTCATGATGCCCGCATCAACCAAATTGTTGAGCTTGATGAAGAGAGGAGGGCATCTCACCAGAGGCATATAAAGTTCAGAGAAAAGCTAAAGAAACTATTTGACAAGAAGGTCACTCCTAGAGCCTTCAATATTGGAGATCTTGTGCTATTATGGGATAACATGCATGAGGATAAGGGAAAGCATGGCAAGTTTGATTCATTGTGGATGGGCCCTTACTCCATTGACATCAGAATTGGTGAACACACCTTCTTCTTGAAGGATCTAGATGGTGAATTGCTCGAACTACTTGTTAATGGCAGGCATCTAAAGCATTTCTTGGATTGATTCCTCTGAATCAAGGTAAACACCTCTTATACAATGTATAGTTTGTTGTTTGTGTCCTATTTTTTGTGTTTTTGCTCATCCTGGTCCATGGTGACCTATTTTTGCTGGCTTCTTTGTTTGTTTTTGGAGATGGCTTTGTTGCTCTGCCCTGTAAAGATGACTCCACTGCCCAATGGATAATTTTTGGCACTTGGTCTACTTTTGTTCTTGTGGCACTCGTAGGGAGTGCCCATCCCAGTCAGAGCCAATGTTGGTGCTCAAAATTTTCTCACCCCATTTGTGCCCTTTAGGATTTATTCATTCACGGCCTCTGTCATTTTCTCCTTCCCGTATCGTGCTTAGTCAGTGTTATTACCATTTTTATTCTACTCCTAGGTCGAAGATCATGTGTGGGTCTATATTTGTCTCATGGTTCCTTTGTTCCTCTGGAAAAGCTCTGTATTTTGAGTCTCCCATGCTCTGTTCCTTCAGATCTTGCGTTTTCCTGTTTCCTCCATTTTCCACAGTCAAGATTTGTTGTCCCTGCCATTTTTGCCCTAAATACTCAAAGAGAAATGAATTGATGTGTCCCGAGGAACATATTTGAGTCTTGCAACATTTCTAAAATCTCTGTCCTTGAAGAAAACCTCATTTTCTGGCTTGAATGGATGTTTCTCTATGTTTTATGGTTTGATGGGCATTTCTCCTGGTCAAATTTGCATCATTCAGTCGACAAGGAAACGTGGCACCTCTTGGTTGGATGCGGATCAGCTTAATACTTCGGAAATTCTATAAAAAGCCTCAACTTTAAAATGTGTCCACGTGGAGGAATGACACTCGTTTGAGAATCAACTTTTGGTTTGGCTTTGAAGTAGCACCAGGAGGACACGTGGAGGGTTGGTAGGAAAGGAAGCATGGACGCTTCCATTGCTTTCCCATACTTAGACAAATTTTTATGTAGTTGGGGAAGTTTGGCGGAGTAGGGCATGTGGTGAGCTCACGCTCATTCAGGGTCTCTGCTTTGGGCACCATCTTGAAGTCACGCCATGGAGACACGTGGAGGAACCATGCATGTTCGGGACCGGCCCTTGAGCTTCAATTTAAAGAAGCATCGGGATGACACGTGTAGGCCTTTGCTCACTTTACATTTTACTTAGACTTTTCAAAGGCCAAAGGAGACTGCCTCGGAGCATGACACGTGGTGCCCTCCATAGAGCTTCAAGCCTTCAAACAAATTTTTTCGGAGCAGGACACGTGGCGAGCCTGCGCTCGTTCAAGGTATCAAATTTTGGGGCCGCCTCAAGGTGTGCCATTATGACACGTGGCAATTTGAAAAGTCATAAGGGGTGGGGAGGCGGACCATCAGAGGCAATTCAAAAAAATTTCCTCTTTTCTTCATAAAGTTTAAAATAGCAAAATGGCCCGCGAGCCTTTATGGGAAATAGTCAATGCTTTTCCCTAGTCAATGGCAGAGGTGAGGACCCACGGAGGGAAATTGGAAAATTTTCCTTTTGAGAAAAAAGAGTTAAAGGTAAAAGGAGAAGCATAGTTTTGCTGGGACCCACATTGGGACATGTGTCAAAAGTATTTCTCAAGGGCGGAGCTATGGGGAAAACTTGGAATTTTTACTTTTCCACAAGATATTCAAATGGCAGAATTTCTCCATGTTTCCTTTGGGACCCACCTCAGGACACATGTTGGGCCCATTTTCAGAAGTGGAGGTGTGGAGCAAAATGGGAAATTTTTCCATTTTTTCAAAAGGGTCAGAAAAGGTCAAAGGAAGCCCTGAGCCCATTTTTGCATCTTCCACGTGGACGACCCACATTCAAAATCAAAGATCAATGACTACTGAGTGTCTAAATCTGATTTTTCCCCATTTTCTTTGTAAAGCTCTTGGAAGTGTGAGTCTTCATGATTTCTTATTATTTTCTACATGCCAAACAAAGGAGTGAGTTAATTTTGATATCTAGAGTTTGGTGGGAGAGATCTGGAGACATCTTTCACCATTAAAACAGTCTAACTCTCAAGCCCGATCTAGTTTTCCATTTTTATTCTCCTGAGCACGCAAGGGGTTAGATTTGATTGATATGGGGCGAAAGTGGTTGGAAAATGGATGGAGGTGTGTTTTACCTGAGAAAGGAGTTGAATGCAGGAGGAAATTGAAGAGATTTTCCCTCGAGCACCTGGAGACTTTTGTAGATCGATTTTGCGAATCACAAAAGAATCATGGCAAGCACTAGTGCATTTAAAGTTTTTGTCTTTTGAGAGGAAGGGGCTCTGTTGGAAATACTATAAATGGCATGAATTCATCATGCAAATGGTTGGGAGTTTTTGGAAAGATCAGGACTAATTTTCTCCAACTAGAAAAATCTTGACAAAGCCCATCCATTTTGAGTAGTAGCCGTCTAGAGAAGCTTGTATATCTCTCTTTGTGTCAAATTTTATCGTGTCAAGGTGGTTGCAAGTGTACAACCATTGACAAGCTTTGAGATTATTCTGGAAACTTTCCCTTGTTGATAAATTTGATCAAACTTTGAGTTATTCTGTGTCAATCTTGAGTAAAGTGTATTTATTTCATCTCTAAATGCATGCAAGTAGTTTTTCTTGTTTCTGTTGCAATCTTATACCAAAATCTAGTCCAATCACATAGGTCTCAATCCTTGTGATAGTTTAGTGGCATCTGTAATTTCATTTCTCAGAAGAGCCTTCATTTGGGAATGGGATAAACGGTTTAAAATCACTTTTCTTTCATTTTTTTGATAGAGATTATCTGTAAGCCTCTGGGTGTACCTCAGGCATGACTTGGTTTAAATATTGGTGCTTTATTGGGTCCTTTGACTCGATCCTTCATGAAATAATCCCACAGGTTGTGTGAAAGAGTGTTGATCTGGGCCTCCATTGAAGCACATATTCTCGTTGAGGGAACACTTTAAATTTTTGTGGCATTTTGTTGATTGAATCTTTCTATTTTGCATAAGCTCTCAAGGATCTGGTGAGTCAAGTCCATCCTATCTCCCCTCCCACCAAAATTCATTTAACAACAACTAATCCTACCCATACTACCCCTATTTTTCATGTGTGTGCACAACTGCACAATCCTCATCACTTAAACATGTAGAAGCATGCAAGGTCTCAATTGTCTCTAGTAACCTTTTCCTTGTGAGAATATCTCCATGACCTGGAAGTGAAAACTTGTGAGAGTCAGATCTAGTGTGTTGATCATATTTTCCCCAAGGTCTTCTTTATAAAATTTATGCAAAAGAAAGGTACATGTATCTCCTCTCAAATGACAGAGGTTACACAATTGGTTCTCTTACCTTGGTTAAAAGGCACAACCTAAAATATTTGGGATAAGATCATATCCTTTTGATCTATCTACCTCTAAGCTCCCCTGTTGAGTCCGTGTTAGTACTTGACTTAAAAAGGAGAACAAATTTGGGTACCAACAACCTGCATGATGGAGATCCCGTGAGTTCACCTAGGAAGCAATTTCTATTGAGGTAATAAGTGCTAGGACTCAACTTTACCACTTTTTGGGATTGCATCAAGCTGGGTACTTCTTATTCCTCCCTCTCATACTTTAGAAGTAGACATTGTACAAGATTTTGAATTGCCCACTAATGATTTTGAATACTTGAGGGCATTAATGATTGAAAAGTATGATGGAGGAGTTCCCTCAGAAGAAGATAGGAAGCTATTAATGAATGTTGTAGTTACCTAAGAAAAGGAACACAATACCAAAAGTAAAGTTGCCAAGGGGCCACAAGCCAAGTCAAAAATTTAGTGCTTACCAAAGAAACCCCAAAGAAAAATGCATCTGGTAGAGAGCTTGTTTCCCCAAGAAAAACTTGTGTTCCTCCCCATGCCCAAAATGAAAAGAATCCCATTCCATCTGATGAATTTTCCAATCTTTCCCCTAGTGCTTGCTCTACCCAAATTTTCTCCATATGACATAGCCAAAATTTTGAGTCAAATCAAAATTCATGTCCCAATTGTTGAGCTGCTTAGGATCCCTGAGCACAAGAAGAGGGCTTTTGAATATTTGGGATTCAAAGGGGAGAGATCATACAAGGCAGAGATGTAAACAAGGTTGAGGTTCCCTTACCGTTGCAGAGTTGGAAAAGCCACAAGTATTGGAAGAGCTGGGGGAACCACTAGAGGTTTATTTAGGAACTTCTTTGGTTAAATCCCAGCTGAATGTGGATCCATTTTTCACTACCCTGGTTATCAAAGACAAGTTGTTACATAACTATATGTTTGATTATGAAGCTTCATGTAATGTCATGCCTCTTGATGTCATGAATGAATTATGTATCAAATTAATATCAACATATGGGAAGTGCACTGCCATGGACTCTAGAGAAGTGCCAGTAGTGGGATGTGTGAAGGGTTTCGTTGTGAAGCTTATGACCCCACCGGGTAAAAATTTAAAACTTGATGTTGTCATAGTTGATTGCCCAGCCAAGTGGGGTATGTTGCTTGTCAAGAAAGTGGGCTACAAGTGTTGGTGGTAGTGTCCAAATGGACATGTCTTATGCCACCATCCCAGTTGAGGGTAGCCTTGTCAAGTTATATGGGGAGAAGAAAATGTTGCACCTTATTGAGGATCCCAACAATGCGTCCTATGAAGTATTATATACAAATGTTGATGCTGACAAATTTGTGGGATTTACTGAGGGAAAAGAGCACAAGATTGAGGAGTGTAAGTGTCTTGAGAAAGTAGGCTCTCCTTGGACTCTATTATTTGATGGAGCTTGCTCCAAATTTGGAAATGGTGCCGGTGCTGTCCTAATTTCTCCAAGCCATGAAAGGTTTGTTTTTTCCTTTAAGCTTAACTTTGAGTGTACTAATAACATTGTTTAGTATGAGGCATTGTTGTTAGGTTTAAGAATTGCCTAGAAGTATGGTGTCAAGGACATCATTGTCAAAGGAGACTCAGAGTTAGTTGTCAAGCAAGTCAGAAAATTGTATGCCACAAAGAATCAAGCATCGAAATAGTACAAGCATGTAGTTTGGGACTTCATTGAGATGTTTGACTCCTTTAAAATTGTGCATCATGACAGGAGGTTCAATGACTTGGCAGACAAGCTTGTAGTGTTGGGGTCTCGGTTTGACAGTTCGAAACATCCCCTTATTGTGAATATGAGGTTAAGGTAGTGACAAGACCCTCTGTCCCTGAAAAAATAAAACATTGGCAGGTTTTTGATGATAAGGCTTAGATCAGAAGGTTCCTACAAAACAATGGAGAGTTTGTTGATCAAAACATTGATTGGGAGCCAATGGTCTGTACAATAGAGGGGAAGGAAACCTTATTTGGTAAAGGCATCATCTAGCTAAATACCAACACTATTCCTAGAGGGTTGGTTGCTCTTGAATCGAATTTTGATAATGTTGATTGCATTATTAATAGGCATATGGCAGCCTCGAGGGATGTTGAGGAGCATGAACTTGGTACGAAGGAGAAACCAAGGAAGATTTGGTTGGGCAGCAATCTCAGCAAAGAGGAAAAGCATTCTTACATCCAGTTGTTGAAAAAATACCAAGATTGCATGGCTTGGACCTATTCTAAGCTCAAAGCATATAGAGAAGACTGTTCCAACATGAGATTCCCTTGGAGCCCAGTGCTAAACCATTCAGGTAGAAGCAAAGGCCAATTAATCCTCTATTATCTCTCAAAATGCAAGAGGAGCTGAAGAAGCTAAGAGATGGAGGAATTATCCAGCCCACAAGGTATTCTTCTTGGGTTGCCAACCTAGTGCCAGTAAGAAAGAAGAATGGTGACATTAGGTTGTGTGTGGACTTCAGGAATCTAAACAAGGCCTCAATGAAGGAAAACTATCCTTTACCTAACATGGAGCACATGCTTTAGTTGGTGACTGGTTCTAAGTTGCTTTCTACTTTAGATGGCTTCTCTGGTTATAACCAAGTCATGGTAAAAGAATTAGAAAGGATCAAGATAGCCTTCACTACTCCATGGGGAACATATGTATATGTCAGGATGCCCTTTGGTCTGATGAATGTTGGAGACACTTTTCAAAGAGCGATGGATGTTGCTTTTTCGTTGGTTACATCAATGACTTTATTGATGTTTATCAAGATGATGTAATGTTTTCAAGAAAAAGAAGTGACCACTTGCTGCACTTAGAGAATATGTTGATCAGATGTATGGAATATGACATCTCACTCAATCCAAAGAAATTCCATTTTGGAGTGCAGAAAGACAAATTTCTTGGTCACATTGTGTCACAAGAAGGAGTGATGATTGATCCAAAAGAGTGGAGGCCATCAGCAAGGTCCCAATTCCAAGAACTAAGAAAGGAATTCAGTCCTTCTTTGGGAAAATAAAATTCATTAGAAGGTTTATATCTAACTTTGATGAGTTGACTATCCCAATCACTTCCATGTTGAAGAAGGATTATATCATCAGATGGGAGGCTTCCATCCAAGCTTTCAATGGAATCAAGCATGCCCATGTTTTGCAAGCCCTAGATTATAAGAAACATTTCCAGCTATTTTCCTTTGCTTCAGAAAACACTATTGCTTCTGTCCTATTGTAGAAGGATAATGAAGGGGCTGAGAGGCCAATTGCCTTTTTCAGTAAGGCACTGCAAGGGGCAGAATTAAAATACACCATCATGGAAAAGCAGGCATTTGCCTTGGTCAAAGAAAAAAAGGTTTTTAGGCCTTATATTTTAAGTTCAAAAGTTGTTGCTTATGTTCCCCATACCATGGTAAAAGACATCTTGTCAGAGATGGAAGTCTCAAGTAGAAGATGTAGATGGGTGAACAAGTTGCAAGAGTATGATATGGACATCCAAACCACGAAGTTGGTGAGAGGTTTGGGGTTAGCTAAGCTTATGGCTAAGAGCAACTTGCAGACCATTGAGGTAAATGAGGTTGAAGAGGAAAGGGCAGCTGTTTTTGAAAAATTGATAAATTCTGAGTGGTACAAGGATGTAATGTTCTATCTCAGACACTTAAACTACCTGAGCATTTGAATAAGAACCAGAAAAGAGCTCTTAAGTTGGCTTCCCAAAAATATGTCATTACTGATTTTGGGTTGGCATGGTAGAAGCTGTTGAAAATTTTGCACTTGTACAAAAATGGGCAACTCAAAACTTTTTCATTACAATGAAAGTCATGGGTGAAGTATACCTAAGCTAAGGAAGTTTTGATGTTATTAGTTATTGCTGAATTAATTAATGATTAAGTGAAATCTGCAGCTATGTGTGTTGTTACAAAACGTAACAGATCACATAGTCTGCAATTTCATGATACCTTTAGCAAAAGAACACAAGGGCCCCGAAGGATAGCTGTGTTGTCTTGATGAAGACACCAAATTACAAAATAGGTGAAGTGTTGAGTTTTGGGACAACAAACATAAGTACAAATTATAGAAAATTAGAGTTCATTACTGAATGTTACAGATTCTCATTAATGTTCTTTCCTTCATGATTAAGACATTCAATTAAATGACTAAGTTGTTTAGTTCATCATACAATCCATACAGAAAGCTGAAATGTAGAAAGAAATATACAACTCATTTACAAAATTCAATGTTTTATTCATAAGGAATTTTCAAATGTTTCCCACACAAGCCGTGGGATGTAACTAAAAAGTAAAGTATAACTACTGAAATAAAAGGTACACATGCATGAAAGAGAAAGTAAAGGAGTATGAGTGAACCCATCATTGCCTTGGGGTTCCTTTCTTCGATTAAAGCATCTCCATCTCCATCTTTTGTTCCTCCTTCATCTCCGTTGTAGAAGCCATTATACCTGAAAAGAAGAAAAGAATAACTATCAGCTATGAGCTCAGGGATCAAATCATATTCCTATACTATCCTAATTTGTGCATATGAATCTCTAATAATAGGAGATGTAATTTACTTGAATAACAAAATTGCATACATGCTTTATTCACTCAGAAAGAAATGAAGGAAGAGAAAAGAAAAGAAGAAAACATGGACATAAGAGAGGCCAAAAAGCCTAAGTATTTTCTAACTGTTTTCCTAAGTGATACAGAAGAGCGATAAAGCATGCCATGATCAAGATAAACAGCTATGATGTCTCATTTTTATCTAGATTCAAACATGAAGTGTTATGTTCTATATTTTGAATTAGAAAATACAACTACTATAGCTAGAAATGGATGGAAGAGAGAATTCTGGAAAAAAATTGCCAGGGCTTCGCCATGAAAAATCAACATTTCAGATTTTCCAACATGCCATAAATGTTACTATAAAGGGAATAAAACATCTATGTGAAAGAAACAAAGTAACATAAATCTTAACAAGCATCTGAATCAAGGCTTATGCCTAAAATAGCAGCAAAATAGATGAACTGCTTGTAATTTCTAGAAAGTACATACAAGATTCATGGTTAAACAGAACCAGAAGCAGATAAAGTGCACAGAATGCTACAATATAGCTTCATAGCTAAAGATAATGCATGATTCACAGTTTTACAAATACAGTAAAATGCATAGCAGAATTTAGTTCTCAGAAAGCATGAAAGAGATAATGTATTAAAGATTCAACTAATGAAAATGGAAACCATACAAGGAGTTTTCCTTACTACTAGCATATGAAGCACATACCCTATCAAGATATTTCAATATAGTCAGGTTCCCAAGAGAAAGTCATCTTCAGAGGGTTACAATATAGGTTGTGGTCCACACTATGCAAATAAAGAATGCATTCAGTCATCACTAGTTCAAATCTATTTTATTGTTCACATCAACAATGGAGGGGTACGTATGCACCCATCTCAGCTCAATTCAAGCTCAAAGGGTCAGTTCCAATGAACGGATCAAATACATGTTCAAGCATGATACACAGATTGCAAAGTAGAATTCCCTTCAGGTTCACAGTTTGTCGCTAGACCACAAAAGGAGAAAGTGCTAGTGATGGCTCTCAAAATCTCATAGAAATGAGGGATGCATCAATTAATATCGAACATCCAAAAGCTATAAGTATGTAATTATTTGAAAACTTTCTGGCATATTTTAGTTAACTTCAAGCTAGGCATGGAGTAGGAGCAGAGTAAGAGCAAATAGAACTTGAGTCACTCGACTAGCAAGGAAAAAATAATAGAGCAAAATAATGGAGTAAAAATGATTTCTAGTACCCTTATCAGAGGAGAAACACCCAAATCTGGGTTGCAATGTTTCAAGCCACATTGAAAAATATGTAGGTACAGATGTGGGAAAATGAGTTTTAGAACTCATAAATATCAATGTACAGGCAATCTAAAAGGGGAAAAAGTATAAACAGTCTAGATCCAAAGGGGATTCCTTATGAAGACAAGTACCAAGTAAACATATCTTGGAATATTACTCGGAACACAAACTCGGTGGGTATTAATGGTCAAATCAAATCAGATAAGTGCGGAACTTAAGATAATGTGAAGTGAATCACAACTTTTAGAAAACATTATACCCCTCAAGAACATATAGCATAATCAAAAGGAATGAAGGATTTCGAGTAATCATATCAATAAACATTCTATCTGGCAAGTTTTGAGAAAATAAGAATACCCATTTAGTAATCAAAATACAAGATCAGACAAAAAACTTGAGTTAAAATGCATGCACATCCGAGTTGAGGAAATATTCGAGTATTTCAGAAGTTAACACTCCCATTTAAACCAATCAGTCTCAAATTGTGGTATAGAGGGAAAAGGTACAGATCCTGGTTCTAATCCAAAAACCCATTAATGGGTACTAAAATTAGAGTGAGAAACAAGTACTTACTAGTTTAAATCAAAGTTGAGCAAACCCTCAAATGATCACAGAACAAGTTTCAAATCAAAGACCGATGTTACCCCAAAGATCACAAAATATGCAAAGAAGGATAAAAACATCAGTATCTTAAAGGAAAAAATGGCAATGACAAAGTGATTACAACACTTAGAGATTGAAAACTTATCAACCTCATCAAACAGTGATGCAGTTGCATAGCCAAGCTCACAAAGAAGAAAAATTGCGGCCAAGACAACACACAAAGATCTCTTTTAAAGAAAATATTTCAAAGCTCGGGATGAGCAATATACAGTCAGAAATCACATGAGCTTGAACCCACAACAATGGCAGAAAACACCCATAACTACCTTGCTGAGAGAACTCTTACAGAGTAGCAAACCATTGAAGTACATGCAAGATACATAAAGCCTAAGTAGCAGAGCTCAAAATCTAACAATGGCGGCCATCAAAAGGAACAACATAGAACCACGTTTCAAAATCCAATAATGGCGGTGAATGTTCATGACCATTCCACTCAGAAAGCTCAAATTAACCAGATCTCATGAAGATATCAATAACAAAGCTCAGAAAACTTCGAACAATGGTGGAATCTCTCAAAAAATTGCTTAGAAAACTCCAACAAATCAAAGACAATGATACAAATGCTCGAATGCCAGCAAAATGGATTGAATCAAGTTTTCAAAACTTCAACAAAGGCATTGAGGAAAGTTTTTCTAGGGCTTTTGCCCACGAGTTGAAAACCCAAATGAAATGATTATTAGGGTTGGATTGACCTTTACCAAGCAAACCTGAGGGGTGAGTTAACAAAACTCAACCACGGTTAGTGCATCAATGATCAAGCTTCATCAAGGACGAAGATCAAAGGCCGAGGATCATGCTCAGAGCTCAAAACAATTAACCATGGTTAGTCCCCACCGACCACATTCAATGCATAGTCAGAAACCCTAACCGTGAGTCCAAGGATCGACGACATAAAAAATAGAGGTACAAAGATCAAGGGCCCGGTTTCATCATCAATACCAATGCAAAATCAACCTAAGTTAACCTTGCCACCGACAAATGCCGAGGGGTGAGTCATCGTGCGAAAGGGGCCAGCCCATGATTTAAAAACAAAATCATTACTTTCAAATGTCAAACCATAGTCCGAGTTAACAATATGCAAAAGGCCAACCAAATCTTCTATGCAATGATCAAGTAAAAGGTGTTTCCAACCTTTTATGCCAAAGCCGACAACTACAAAGTGGAAAAACCATGTATTATAGCATATTTACAAAGTGAACCCATGTGCATCTAGACACAACAATATGCTAAGTCCACAAAGGTGGTCCCCAAAACAAATGGAGGCTATAGTGACATGTACTATATAAGATGGTCACCCTTTTTATTGCTAAGTCCACCAAGGTGGCCAAACCAAGCAAGTTAAAGGTGGTCCCCACAAGGAGGTTGGAGTGGAGTTGCAAAGTGTCACTCATGTGACCACTTAGAAAGAGATGTCAATGTCAGAGCATGTACACATGGACAATGGTCCCCACATTGGATTTTTATTTTGTAAATATCACAAATGTTTGAATTATTTACTCACAGGAAGAGAATTAATTTGTTGCATGCTTCACAAGAAGACAGAACAGAGAAGAGGAGAAAGAGTTGCATGTTCAAAGGAGAAAGACTTGCATAGCAAGCAAGCTTATTATTAGCAAATTGTTTACCCTTGTTTTCTTAAAAATAGAACAGTTAACAGTTTGATTGTATTGTAATTAAGGCTAATAATGCCTATTTGTAATTGCATGCTCTATTTTTATTCCTTTATCTATTATTAAGTAAAGGATAAAAATAAGATGCATGGGCGAGTACAATCCTTAGGCTATTTTTAGGAAGAGGGTAAATTCAATTTGTTATATATGCATGTCTTTGCAAAGCACGAAAAAACTTCTCAAGGACTTTTGGATATAGGAGTCTTTGAAGCAATTTTGCAGTTTTGCCTTCTGAGTGTGAAGAATTTCTTCCTTCCCAATTATTTGTAGTCTTGTGTATGTTTCTATTAGTCTTGTGAATGTAAATTCCCTGATTAATCATCTTACCCTATTACAAAATTCAGTAGTTTCTGCATGATATTAATGTGCATGTTTAGCTTAGTAGTATTGTTGTGATAATCTCCTCAATACCTCTAAGTGTTTTGCCCCTTAATATTCTATAGAAGAACTATTGGTTCATGCACCAAAAATCCTTCACATATCAATTGTGCATATACTCAATCAAAGCCCTCATACAAATTTAGTGTATCACCTTAGTTATAATTATTTTATAGTCATCTTTTACCCCTAAACCCTAGAATCAATTTAGGATACATCAACAAGGAACCGGCCTTGATACCAGAGACTCACCTCAAAATAGGTATACCCACAGACCTGAGGTGTTTCCATTGTATCTACGAAAGAGAGATAAAATTTTGCAAGCTTAGAAAACCTACAACCATCTCTCTACAGGGTGCACTTTCGAGAGATAACAAGAACCTAAAAGGAGTCCTCTTAAGATGCATCATGAAGATGAAGCCCCCAAAATAATTGCGATCTCCATGGAGGAGTTTGTGGGGGCATTTTTCCGCAAGAGTCACAACACATAAGATCCTAAGGGATAGTTATTGGTGGACAACTCTTTTCAAGGATGTAACCATGTTGGTCAGAAGATGTGAGAGTTGCCAGTGTTTCTCTGGAATACTAAAAGCTTCAGGCTCCCTGCCTTTGCAGCCTATGTCAATTGAAGCCCCATTCAGGAAATGGGGAATGGACTTCATTGGTGAGATTTCAGACCCTTCAATCGTTGGTCATAAGTGGATTCTTGTAGCCACTGACTACTTTAATAAGTGGGTAGAAGAAATCCCCACCAAGAAGGCTACACACCAAGTTGTCATGGATTTTGTGCTAAACAATATTGTTTGCAGGTTTGGAGTACCAGTCAAAATCATAGCTGATAATGCCATGAGTTTCAGGGCTAGACCTCTGGTGGAAATGTGTAAAGGATATGGGATCAATTTGACATATGCCTCTAATTATAATCCCCAAGGAAATGGACAAGCTGAGTCCAACAATAAGAATTTGCTAAATATTATCAGAAGAACCTTGGAGTTGAACAAGAGAAGGTGGGGTGAACAGTTGAAGTTTGTTGTCTAGGAAGATAGGATCACTGTCAAGAGGGTCACTGGAAAGAGTCCATTTGAGTTGGTGTATGGGACTCAAGCCTTGCTACCTCTTCATATGCAACTGTCTTCATATCAGTTTATGCAGTAGTTGGAAGATCAAGAGGTAGGTCCTTATGATGCCCGCATTAACCAGATTGTTGAGCTTGATGAAGAGAGGAGGGCATCCCACTAGAGGCATATAAAGTTCAGAGAAAAGCTAAAGAAACTGTTTGACAGGAAGGTTACTCCCAGAGCCTTCAATATTGGAGATCTTGTGCTACTATGGGATAGCAGACATGAGGATAAGGGCAAGCATGACAAGTTTGACTCATTGTGGATGGGCCCTTACTCCATTGACATTAGAATTAGTGAACACACCTTCTTCTTGAAGGATCTAGATGGTGAATTTCTCAAACTTCTGTTAATGGTAGGAATCTAAAGCATTTCTTGGATTGATTCCTCTAAATCAAGGTAAACACCTCTTATATAGTGTATAGTTTGTTGTTTGCATCCTATTTTTTGTGTTTTTTGCTCGTCTTGGTCCATGGTGACCTGTTTTTGCTGGCTTCTTTGTTTGTTTTTGGAGATGGCTTCGTTTCTCTATTCGTGAGCTGACTCTATCACCCAATGGATATTTTGGCACTTGGTCTACTATTGTTCTTATGGCACTCGCAGGGAGTGCCCATCCCAGTCGAGCCAATGTTGGTGCTCAAAATTGTCTCGCCCCATTTGTGCCCTTGAAGATTTATTGATTCACAACTTGTCATTTTATCCTTCCCCGTATTGTGTTTGGCCAATCTTTGTTGCCATTTTAATCTGCTCCTAGGTCAAAGATCATGTGTGGGTCCGTATTTGTCTCATGGTTCCTTTGTTCCTCTGGAAAAGCTTTGTATTTTGAGTCTCCGTACTCTATTCCTTCAAAACTCATGTTTTCCCATTTCCTCCATTTTCCTTAGTCAATATCTACTATCCCTATCATTTTTGAAGTAAATACTCAAAGAGAAATGAATTGATGTGTCCCTAAGGAACGTATTTGAGTCTTGCAACATTTCTAAAATCTCTGTCCTTGAAGAAAATTTCACTTTCAGGCTCAAATGGTCATTTCTCTATGTTTTATGGTTTGATGGGCGTTTCCCCTGGTCAAATTTGCATCCTTGCATCAACAGGGAAATGTGGCATCCTTTGGTTGGATGCAGCTTGGCCGGACACTTCAAAAATTCTATAAAAACCTCAACTTTAAAATGTGTCCACGTGGAGGAACGACGCTCATTTGAGAATCAACTTTTTGGTTTGGCTTTGAAGTAGTGTTGGTAGGACATGTGTAGGGTTGGCAAGAATGACACTTATTTGAAGATCTACTTTTGGGATTTTCCTTGGAGTAGCGCTAGGAGGACACATGTAGGATTTTGATGCTTTCCCATACTTAGAAATTTTTTTATGCAGATCAAAAGCAGTTTGGTAGAACAGGGACACGTGGCAAACCCGTGCTCGTTCAGGGTCTTCAACTTGGGCGCCATCAAAGAAAAGTGCCATATGAACACGTGGGGCACTCTGCTCACTTTACATTTTACTTAGACTTTTCAATGTCCAAAAGGAGACTGCCTCGGAGCTTGACAAGTGGCGCCCCCGAGCTTCAAGCCTTCAAACAAATTTTACCAAAGCAGGACACGTGGTGAGCCGCACTCGTTCAAGGTATCAAATTTTTGGGGCCGCCTCAAGGTGCACCATTGTGACACATGGAAATTTGAAAAGTCATAAGGGGTAGGGAAGCGGACCATCGGAGGCAACTTAAACTTTTTTCCTCTTTGCCTCATAAAGGTTAAAATATCAAAAATGGCCTGTAATCCCGATGGGAAATAGTCAATGTTTTTCCCCGGTCAACGGCAGAGGTGCGGGATTTCGGAGGAAAAGTGAAAAAAATTCCCTTTGAGGGAAAAGGAGTTAAAGGCATAAAAGGACCCGGGGTTCCACTGGGACCCACATTAGGGACTTGAAGCGAGAAGGGCGGAGCTGCGGGGAAACTTGGAAAATTTTCCTTTTTTTCAAAAGAGAGTCAAATGGCAAAAATTTCCACAATTCCTTTGGGACCCACCTCAGGACATGTGTCAGGCCCATTTTTCAGAAGTGGAGGTGCAGAGCAAAATGGGAAATTTTTCCATTTTTTCAAAAGGGTCAGAAAAGGTCAAAGGAAGCCCCCGAGCTCGTTTTT
This sequence comes from Taxus wallichiana var. yunnanensis, assembly GCA_018340775.1. Taxonomy (NCBI): domain Eukaryota; kingdom Viridiplantae; phylum Streptophyta; class Pinopsida; order Cupressales; family Taxaceae; genus Taxus; species Taxus wallichiana. Next base: position 334,861,188 of record CM031240.1, on the reverse strand, counting down.
GGATCTTCCACATGGACAACCCACATTCAAAATCAAAGATCAACGGTTGTTGAGTGTCTAAATCTAATTTTTCCCCCATTTTCTCTGTAAAGCTCCTGGAAGTGTGAGTCTTCATGATTTCTTATTATTTTCTACATGCCAAATAGAGGAGCGAGTTAATTTTGATATCTAGAGTTTGGTGGGAGAGATCTGGAGATGTCTTTTACCATTAAAATGGTCTGACTCTCAAGCCCGATCTGGTTTTCTATTTTTCTTCTCCTGAGCACGCGAGGGACCAGATTTGATTGATATAGGGTGGAAGTGGTTAGAAAATTGAAGGAAGAGTGATCTACTAGAGCAAGGAGTTAAATGCGGGAGGCATTCGATGAAATCTACCCCTTGAGCACCTGGAGACTTTTTACAGATCTGATTCTACGAATCACGAAAGAATCATGGCAAGCACTGGTGCATTTAAATTTTTTGTCTTTTCAGAGGAAGGGGCTCTGTTAGAAATGTTATAAATGGCACAAATTCTTTATGTAAATGGTTGGGAGTTTTTGGAAAAATCAGGATTGATTTTATCCAATTGAAAAAGATTTACAAAGCCCATCCATTTTGAGAAGCCATCTAGAGAAGCATATATATCTCTCTTTGTGTCAAATTTGATCATGTCAAGGTGGTTACAAGTGTACAACCATTGAAAATATTTGATATTGTTCTGGAAACTTTCCCTTGCTGATAAATTTGATCAAACTTTGAGTTATTTTGTGTCAATCTTGAGTAAAGTGTATTTATTTCATTTCTGAATGCATATAGGTAGTTTTTCTTATTTCTATTGCAATCTTGTACCAAAATATAGTCCAATCACATAGGTCTCAGTCCTTGTGATAGTTTAGTGGCATCTGCAATTTCATTTCTTAGAAGAGCCTTCATCTGGGAATGGGATAAATGGTTTAAAATCACTTTTCTTTCATTTTGTTGATAGAGATTATCTATAAGCCTCTGGGTGTACCTCAGGTGTGACTTGGTTTAAATCTTGGTGCTTTATTGGGTCCTCTGACTTGAGCCTTCGTGATAGAATCCCATAGGTTGTGTGAAAGAGTGCTAATCTGGGCCTCCATTGAAGCACATATTCTAGTTGAGGAAACAATTTAACTTTTTGTGGCATTTTGTTGATTGAATCTTTCCATTTTTCATAAGCTCTCAAGGATCTGGTGAGTCAAGTCCATCCTGTCTCCCCTCCCACCAAAATTCATTTAACAACAACCAATCCTACCCATAATACCCTTGTTTGTCATGTGTGTACACAAATGCATAATCTCTATTACCAAAACATGTAAAAACAATCAAGGTCTCAAATGTCTTTAGTAACCTTTGCCTTGTTATGAGAATATCTCCATAATTTGGAAGTGATAACTCGTGAGAGTCAGATTTGGTGTGTTGATCATATTTTCCCAAGGCCTTCTCTATAAAATTTATGCAAAAGAAAGGTACTTGTATCTCCATTCAAATAATAGAGGTTACAAAATAGGTTCTCTTGCCTTGGTTGTGCACAATCTGAAAATAGTTAGGATCGGATCACATCCTTTTGCATGTGCTACCCACTCCCTTCAGAACCACGAGTGCTAACAAGTTAGATAGATTGCTTCCTCGGCTACAAAATGACATACATGATTGTCTATCTTCCTCCGAGTTTCTGTCAAACCCATGATGCTGCTCGGTCTCTGAAGGAGGTTAAATTTGGGTACCAATAGACTTCATGATTGAAATGCTACCCCAACTTGCACAATGGAAAGTGGATATTGGGGCTTATGAGCAAAGTGTGGGACAACCTTGTCAATGGGTAAGTCAATCACCAGCTCCCTACCTATCATTTCTCTTCCTCGGTCTTTATCATTTCAACATGATCAAAAGTCAAGCTTCTCATTTGTTGCCCTATGTGTTGATTCCATTTCTCCATTCCCTAGTCTTCCACCCCACCTTATTTTCTCTGCCCTTTTCCCTTCCAAATCCAATCCCCCTCCACAAGAGCCAAAAGAAGTTACACCTCCCTTCCCACCACAAACAATTACAAAAATGGTTGAACCCCAACCTACCACTCCTCTTACTTTCCCAAGCCCATGTTGGGAAGAAACTCAAGAATCTAGTCAAGGAGAACAACAAGAAGAGGAGTCCAACAGAAAAGAAATGACAGATAATCTGAAGAGTTGGGCTGCCAAATTTGGGTTTACAAAGATCCCCTTGCTGGTTAAGCCTACAGAGGAGGCCAAGGTTGAAGACTCAATGGTGGTTAGGACTGATTTTTTTGTCAGCAGAAGAAGAACAAGGAAAGGAAGAAGATCAGTTATCAAGTTTCTCGGAGTGTAGTGTCCATGATGGCACTTTGTCTGAGAGAAATGCTGATCCAATTCAAGTTACACAATCAGCCAAAGAAGAGGAGGAACAATCAACTCCAAGTCCCATTCAAGAGGAGCAAATGGGAAAGATCAAATCAAGTGTTGAGACCACTCAATGAAGAAGGCATCATTGAAGATTTTTTGCTTTCATTTCAAGGGTCTGATTTGATTGATGAACCCATGATGGAGGAGGACCATATAGTTTCAGAGGCTCCAAGTGTGGAGCAGGCCACAAAAGAACATTTAGTTCTTCCTCCCACTTCATCCCCTTCAAGCTCTGATGTTGAGGAAGATTTTGATCTTTCAAACTTCATGTTTGAGAGTGAAGGGAGCCATGGTGATCAAATTGCAGATCAGGAAGGCACCATGGAGGAGGTAGAGCACATGCAACAGAAAACAAGGAGGAAGACTGTCTATCAGACTTGAGAGATTGCTTTGATGAAGAGGAGCCCATGGAGATTACATCATCCACTCCATCCATATTTCATGCACACTAACCTGTTGTCATGGAGGAGAACATTCAAGAACAACAACCTACACTTCATAATGGCCCTCTGGAACCAAGGTTGGAAGATCTTGATCTTCCATGTTCTTCAAAGGATGAGGAAGAGAAAAGGCAGGAGGATGTCATTATCTCTCTCACACAATACACCCAAGAAGGTCCACAAGAAGACTCCATTTTTGGAGTTTAATTTTAGAGAAATGGGCACATCCAAAGGATCAGATCGTGCCCAATTAGGTACTTGGCTTCATTGGAGCCAAAGGAGAAACCAAAACTAGTCATGCCTACTTCAAGGCATGAGGATGAGCATCATGAAAGGAATGATAACCAGATCATACCAAGCCAAGAACACAGATATTAATCAAACACCACGATCTATAAGATGAAAGCAATTCACCAGAATAACTTTACATAAAACCTTTGCAAACAAATGAGAAACAATATCATATATTATTATGGAACTCAATGTAATACATTGAGAATGGGCCTTGCTTAAATAGGCAAGGAATAACAATCTAAGAACCAGTCAAGGTTGTAGATCAAGCCATAAATCAAGGAAATAACTAGTCAAGACCATAGATTTAGGAGAGAACTAGACATCAAGGATCTAGTCAATACCATAGATCAAGGAAAGAACTAGTCAATACCATAGATCAAGGAAAGAACTATACCTAATAACTAGATAATATCTCCTAATATCTAAATAAGATAAAAGAAATATCCACACACATAAGTGGGTGAGGATAAATACAATAAAGGTAAATAAAGTACCTAGGTGAACATGAGCTAAGGTAAATACCTACTAACACCCCCTCTCAAGTGAAGCTAGGCACCAAAATAGATGTGGCATGTCCACATTATGAGTCCCGACAACTAGGCCTAATGAGGTACTCATGTACAATAACTGAGAAAAAGGGACACCGCAAGGTATCCAAAACTAGTAACAACAAAGTAAAGAGAGTAAAGATCCGCTCCAAGGCGTCCCAAGAAGTTTAGATCAAAAAAATTGTACAATGTTGAAGAAGTTTGGTGTGCATTGTGATCTAAATCCACTACTCGATCACAAAATTCAAAAACAATTGACACTGGGCTCCACCAGAATAGCTCCATATAAGGAGACTGTCATCACAGAGTGATGTCAAAAGTGTAAAAAAACACCAAACATAATTCAATCAACTACTGCAAATAGGTGTGCCACGATCCAAGAACAATAACCAAAGCAACAAGGCAAGGACATAAACTCCAAGAGTGTCACGATCCAAGAAAATCCAATGACATGAAACCCGAAGAAGCAGGATCAACACCACACCCTCCCATACTGCTGAATGGGTGGATTGACGCTACAAATTTGTATGAGTTTCCCAAAATCAAATACTCGAACATTGAAAAAATAACACTGGACTTCACCAGAATAGATCCCCATAAGAGATATTATCAACATGCCAAAAGTGTCGAAAATACAGATACAAAATCTCTCAACAAATAAGAGAGATACACTACACCTGCTAAAGAAAAATGCTCAAAACAAGAAGCATCACAATGCAGAAGGTATAGAAAGTGGAGTAAGAGGCCGAATGGTGGAGGAGCCATGCCTATAGAGTCCTCTCAACGAATGCCTATGTTGCCTCCACAAGTGATCAGATATCCACCCCAAATCAACATAGATGGATGAAGAAGATGCCTGCATATGACTTGGTACAAAATGCACAATGGGTGCATGCAAAAGAACATCAGAATGTGTGTCAGGTTGATCATGTCTGACAAGCTGAAATCTCAGTTTCTCAAGCCTAAGTGAAGGTGCAGAACTCATGTGTTGCTCATGATCCTCAGAAAGAGTCGAGCGAACAAAAAAGGAGCTCTGTCAATGTGTGATCCCAATGAAGTATCTGCTCGAAAACCAATGTCATGACGAGAATTCCACTTAACATGTGGAATAGAGGAAACAATACCCTGTGAATGTCTATTAATGACTCGCTAGTGAGACCCATAGAACAAAGCATGCAAGAACTGAATGTAGTGGTATGCTTATTAAAAAATCCATGTAGCTGAGAAGAAGTAGGATACACAACATGTGGTACTGTAATAGGCACAGATGTGGAAGAGCATGCAGTAACAAGCCTCACATGTTTAGAAGCATCAAAAGTAGGTTCAGGCTCAAAGACTGGCAGATCAATGTCAGTGGGTACAAGAGCAACAGCTGCAAGTGGACTAGGAGCATGGATATGGTTGTCCACAATATGATGGTGATGTTGTAGGCTAGCAAGTTTGTTCTGCAGGAGTGTATTATTGTATCCTTATCATGAATGAGTGATTGTAGAAGAGAATTTCACTTCTTGAGTGATCTATTTTCTTCCAAAAAATTTACAATATCCTCTTAAAGTCCACATACTTCAGAGAAAAGCATATCATTCTCAGAATCCATGATAGGCACAAACTGAAACTCCCAAAATTTAGGATGTCGGGCTCAACCGAAATTGCATCCACAATTGATTACAACACTCCTCCATATTTGACACTTTATAATTATAGTGCAAGTCTAAAAATAAATAACTCCAATGGAAATAGCATGAAAAAACAAGCACTTTTGCAAAAATAGCACTCAAAACCAAGTTACCGATCAAAAGTTACAAGCTTTTTAATATTTTGCTTTGTTATTTATTTTAGTTGCCACTAAAACAAAATAAATTGTTGTTTCCTTCACCACACAAATAAAATTAAAGGAGGCTAACGCTAAGCACTTACTAGTAGGAATCACAAGCTTTAAGCCTCATAAGACCATACCATATGACAAACCCAAATAAATAAAATCACGTTTTTCATTCTTGGCTCGAATCCCGAGGTGCATCCAGTGTGCTTCTCAACAAAAATAAAAAAACCACAAAAACCAAGCTGCGTCTCAGAATTGGCCGAGTTTACAGTCGATCTTAGGGTTTTCACACCTTTCGGATCCAATGGAAGCCTCTGTTTTGCATAAAAATGCACATAGCAACAAAATACGACCAAATCCCAAATATATGAATACACAAATAATTTATTTGTAAAATAAAACTTATAGACAGATGCCAATAGCGACCTCCTGCTCGTATACCATGAAAAGAACGATAACCAGATTGCACCAAGCCAAGAACAAAGATGTTAATCAAACACCATGATCTATAAGATGAAAATAATTCGCCAAAATAACTTTACATAAAACCTTTGCAAATAAATGAGCAACAATATCATATATTATTATGGAACTCAATGTAATACATTGAGAATGGGCCTTGCTTAAATAGGCAAGGAATAAAAATCTAAGAACCAAGTAAAGGTTGTAGATCAAGCCATAAATCAAGGAAATAACTAGTCATCAAAGAACTAGTCAAGACCATAGATTTAGGAGAGAACTAGACATCAAGGATCTAGTCAATACCATAGATCAAGGAAAGAACTATACCTAATAACTAGATAATATCTCTTAATATCTAAATAAGATAAAAGAAATATCCACACACATAAGTGGGTGAGGATAAATACAATAAAGGTAAATAAAGTACCTAGGTGAACATGAGCTAAGGTAAATACCTACTCTAACACATCAAAGTACCGAGGGTCACCATCAACACCTCCGTAAGTCCGATGCAAGTCGGCTTGAGGAGGTATTTCCCATTAATGCCGATACCTTGATGATTTGGGTGGTAGACCGGCTTATTGTCGTCAGTTTTTCACTCATCCAACCAGCCATGTTCGGTGCAAATCAGTTGCATGGCTGCCATTTTTGAGGAAGGAAGCTATTTATCCTCGCGTTGCAGTGTTTTTTTGAGTTCCTTTGCTCTTGGTTAGAGTAGATTAGGTAGGTTTGTTTTAGTAGAAGAACCACTTTTACATACTCGCATGTTCCATTTAGAGCAAGTATGATTTTCAGTTTGTACATAGTTTTTGGTGTTGTTGTTTTACTCTTGCATGCTATGCGTTTAGTTGGCTTTTGGTGAAGATCAACTTCAAGTTTCAATGGGTTTCCAAGTGATTCGGAGGTCAAAGTTTCAAAGTTTAGATCGAGAATCGGTTTATCAGGTAGACTCCATGCCCAATGGATACTTCAAGGCCCCTAGTCTATTCATCTAAGTAGGCGAGATGTCCCCGTGAGTCACCAAATTGTTATCCATATTTCACCGCCATGCTAAATATTGGATCGGTCACGACTCCGCATAGAAGGAACTCCGAGAAAACTCATTCAAATACTAAAAATTGGTCATAGAAGGACTCGACTATGGAGTGGAGAAGGCCAAGAGGGATTAAACAGCCCCAGTGCATGCATAAAAAGGAGAAGAAACGGCTTTGTCAAGTGAATCCGAGCCTTAAATCTATTTAAAAAATCTCTAGGTGGGCTCGAAATAGGATAGCAGGGTCGGGAAGGAGAAAAAAATTCAAAAGGCGAGACAGAAAGGGCTTCAAAATTAGACAAGTATAAACGAGTGCCGGACTCACCGTGTGTCCCAAGGGAAAGCGGGCCATCGGGAGAAAATTTGGTTTTTTTCCCCTTACTATCTCAAAAGGGGTAAAAGTTGCAAAATGGCCCGCAACTCCACCCAAGGAAAAAGTCAGCATTTGGGCCCAAGTCAAAGCCAAAGCGGGAATTAGAGGAAAGGGCAAAAGATAAATTGTGGACCCGTAGGCCTGATTTTTGTTCCAATCTGGCTGCCACGTGTCCCATATCAAAAGGGGACAGGTCGAGTTGAATAGTCAAAGCAATGAGGCGGACGGTGGAGGATGCCAAGTATTGGCACGATGCTAAATCAAGAGCAAAATAAAGAGAAAGTCTTGAAAGCATCTTCCACTCCGTTAGTGTGGGATTTGATCACTTCCACTACTCGAATATTGAGATTTTAGTCTGCCATCTTCTCTCATATGACAAAAATCTTGGGGAACCAGGCTCGACGAGATCATGGGTAGGATTTGTAGGAGCATTGTTGGCTAGTAGCTGAGCTTCGAATCAAGTCTCCCACCTCTTTTCTTCTTCCCTATTCGTTACATCTTTAAATTAAGAGTTAAGGCTCATTATAAAGTGGTTGTTCATTCTTCTTCTCTACCTCCCCTCTTCTTTTCTTCCACAGGGTTGAAAATGGGGTCTAAACCTCCTTTCACGGCTCTGTAATGGCATTCTCTTGCCTCTTGCCTACTAAAAATGTACTATGTGAACTTTTGGAGCAATAAAACCTATTTTGTGATGCATCTATCCATCCTTCACTTATTTTATTGTCTCCCCTCGCCTCTCATCATTACAGGTATAGTGTGCATATTCGATGTTTGTTTCAGTCTAGGAGTTATGTTTAATGGGTTTTGAAGTGGTGTTATGTGTGAAATCTATCTCTAGTCTGTGGTGCATCTTGTTCACCCTCTCCTCTACTCACCTCTCTCCACCTCAAGCAACTGAGATTGTGACCAAAACTTCCCTTTTCTTAGTGCTATCACCTCATTAGTGTAGGATTTCCCTCTTTATGCACTCTCTCTCTCCCTATCTCTTTTGCATTGTTAGGATAGGTGTAGTTAGATGTCATTTCTGCATTAGGAGTAGTTTAGCATTAGGATCAGGAAGAAGAAGCCAGATTTCTCCTGAGGGCCATCTCAAGTCCACAAGTCCCATAGCTTGAGAGATGGTCCCATACTATGTAATCACACCAGATGAGTCTCGCTTTAGAAAAGTAGATTTGACAACTCATTTGGGGGTGTTGTGATTTTGCATTAACATGCCCTAAAATATATACTGAACTTGATTTTATGCTCCTAAAGTTTCCAGTTTTGGGATTTAATATCATTTTTTCATTCCTTAGTTAGATCTACTCATTTTTAAAGTGTTATCTAATCCAATAAACACATCTACTTTGCAAAGTCATTCTATTATGTTCAACTAGTCTTCTTTCAAATTCCATGAGAAAAGAAAACTTAATCTACTTTTACATTGTTATTTTCTTACTACAAAATCAACATTTCCAAATAACAACATACTTCAAATTTTTTCTCTTTCATTCAATACAATTTATAGATTCAAAATACTACAATAACTTTATTTTCCATACAAGTTTACTATGCATACAAGTTCAACTTCTTACAACTTCTATATTTCCTTCTTTCACATTTACAATAAAACAACTTCACAATGAAAGTAAACTTTCTTTTCCATTAAAATAGCTCATATATTTTAACACAAAGAACTACTTTTCTCACAATACAACCAAGATTTCAACAAAGAGAATTACTTTCTTTTCTATTTGCAAAACTAACTCTACAATATAAATCTTTCTTCTTTCTTTTCTTATTTGTTTCTTTCCACATACAATACAATTTTAATAACAACTATTTGAATACAACTTTCCTTTACAAGACCAATATAATGTCCTCCACTTGAAGTGGGAAAATCCTACAATAATGCAAGTTAAAATAGAATACAATATTACAAGTTCTTCCACTCTAAGTGGGAATAACACAAAGGAATTTTATTACAAGAAGGATCTTCTTAGGGACTCCACCAAAAGCTCCAAGCTTCCCAACTCCAACAAGATAGCTCCTCCAATATTTTTTTGATTCACAACAAAATGGGGAAGAGGCAACTCTAATGAGAGATAATTCCAACACATGGCAACAACAAGCTTCCACAACACAAACAATTATTTCACAATTCAACCATATTCAAATTTACAACAACACAAGAAAGAAGAAGAACAAACAACAAAAATAAGGCTTAGAATGAAAGCCAAAGGAGCAAGACCTATGGGGAGGCCACTTATGCCTCCCAATGGGAATGAGTGCCCACCTTAAAGCCTCCAATGTATATCTCAATTCCCCTACATACTCTTATGCCTCCCTCAAGTACCCCTTATACCTCCCACATACTCTTATGCCTCCCTCATAAAATAAACAAGAAGAAATGCAAGCATTCCTTGTACAAGATGGGGCACCAAACCCAAAATTTCTCCAAAAAAAAGGTAAAATCTTATTCCTCCCTACATGAATCTCCCCATAGTCTCCTCCTACTCCAAACTTAGGAAATCTACCCATACCCAACAAGCATTCCAAAGAAAAACAATACTCAACACAAGCACATAAACACAAAATAAACATAACATAAGCAAGGTAAAGCTCCTACCTTTCCATAGTAGAGCTTGTTCCAAGAGTAAGTCTCAAGCTCCTCAAAACCAAGCAAGCATCCACAAGCTCCAACAATCCACAAGCACTCCCAAAAATCCTCTGACTCTCCAAAAATTCAAAAGCACAAAATAATGAAGTAACCCCAAGCAAGCAAAATAATTCCAATAAATAGAAAAAGGAGAGAGGAGGATGATGTGGCTCCAAGTAGGATGCCACCTCATTTCCTCTCCACTCCACATCACCTTAGTCAACCTCATATTCCAAAGCACCATTAATAAGTGGTTGAAGGAATGACAAGTTACTTACACACACTATCTAAGCCCACACCTTGTAAGGAAAAACATAATTTCTTCAAAGAAAGTGCAATAACCATTTTACATTTTTATCTTCCCAAAACACCTAATGGGGTCTAATTTTGACCCCCAACCCATAGGTAGGGTTGACATAGTCATTTAAGAGGTGTGGGACAAGTTTGACTTGTCCCACAAGCTTCCAAATTTGGCCTCTAAGGCCAAATTCGAGTTTCCCATGAAGGGTAGAGTGTACAACACTCAAGATCTTAAGCATTTAACACACAACACAATATTCAAGAGTAAATCAAGTTTAATAAATTAACTCCTTTTTTGTCACATCTTTAATTAGTTTAGGACAAGGTTAAATTAGCTTAATTAAGACACTACAACCCATTAATAATAAAGGGTAAAACATACATCAAAATCTAAATAATTAAAACAAGTAAATTACATTACTAAAAGAAACACATACTAACATTAATAAAAGAGAACTAAAATAAAAGACAACACATGACCCCTTGGTCACAATTTTCCCCTAACCAAATAATTCTAACACACACACAATTACATGTTGCCATGGTGACCCTTGTTGAATTCATCTAGAATTCTAATGTGGTTGGTCTCCAATCCCCCCGATGTTTGTTGTGAATAATTTTACCTGCAAAACACATAAATACCCTCTTCGGCCTCGTGGCCACATTAAAAACATCTATGATAAAATATACAATATAAATCCAAAATCATCTATATATGAATCAAATATCATCTAGGCAAATACGATATCATTTACAATTTCTAGCAACATTTCTATTCCACATTTCATCCATGTCAAAATGATCACAACATTAATCCAATTATCAAAGGTCTACTCAATATGACGAAATATATCACATGTCAGAAATATATATAAATAACCATGTCAACAAAGATATCAACATCAATATGAAATGTCTCTAATGGTCCACATGCATCATATATGAATCGAATCAATAATAGTCCAGTATCTCTAAAATCTACTATCATGTTAAATAAAAAAACTATAATATATCCATAAGTGTAGATGAAAGTATCGAAATCAATAATCCAAAAAAAATTGTCAAAGGGAAGTGGGCATCAGTAAATCACGCCGAGGCTGTCACCCTCACCTCTCCCACTCTGCACCGCTTTTGCCAGTATGCCCTTTCGCCAACACATATAAGGCATTCATCAACGAAGAGGGTTCAAATACTTTTTGCAATATGTTGAAAGGCATTTTCACTTTAGGGAAACCCCTCCTCCCTTCCGACATGGATAAAGACAACGGCAGCTCGGATCGATTATTTCTAAGGGAACAAATATACAACGGATGGATGTTGATCACGCACAAATCATGGATGTTGACTAACACAACATATTATTTGTTCTTATGGATTTTTTTACCTAAACGGAAACAATTTTTCTATGCTACTTACTATGTGCTATGAAAATTCTGAACCATTGGGGAAGGTCAATTATGTTTCGATAGACCAAATCATTATCCTCAAAATTATGCAAGGAAACTGACATGAAAGTTACAGGTCTGAAACACCATTTAGGATGCGTCGTTCTCTACGTTCTGTTGCGGGTTTTGAGGAGAACCTAATCGTTGTGGTGGGTTTGTTTGACACAGGTCTATTTTTCCCATTCAAATTTTATGTTGTTGTTGTTAGTGTGAGTTTTACAAGATCGTTGCTCGATATCAACTCTTTCGGTTGTTAAATACATGGAGATTGTAGTTATAAATAGTAACAAAAAAATGTTAGTTATAAACAATTTAATGTTAATTATCTTTGAAACAAATAAAAGTGTCACTTTTCTTGTAAATTATCTGCATAAAATAAAAATTTAATTTATAATATATTAAACTTATGTAGATGTAGAAAGTGGTCTTACATTAAAATGCACTTGAGTGATTTTCATATATTTTATTTCCAAAATTAAGTAATATCTATATCAAATGCCCACCGACCAAGTCGTATCACGTACATAAGATCGATTGACGATACTTTTGAAGCTCTTCAATCCATATAATATATTTTCAACCACAATATTATCAAACTAAGGAATATCTATATTAAATACCCTTAAAAATAAATCTAAAATGTGTACTAACTCTACATACTGCGATTTTTCTAGAAAACTTGTTCTATTAAGAAAATAATGATAATGGCGCACAACATGATGATAAATCTAAAGAATCTATAACTTGGAAAGCCTAAAATTCAATTTCGCCGAAAGGCGTTTTGCACATGCGGAACGGTCCACCCCATCTGATAGCTAATGAGACATGACACGAGAGATGAATCAGGCAACGAAGCATAGACTCACATATGCCCTTCACGTGTCACCTATAACAGATACATGGAGATTGCAGTTATAAATAGTAACAAAAATAAATAAATGTTTGTTATAAAGAATAATGTTAATTTTCTTCAACAAAAATAAAAGCGTCACTTTTCTTTTAAATTATTTACATAAAACAAAATTTAATTTATAATTTATTAAAATTACGTAGATGTAGAAAGTGGTTTTACATTAAAATGCACTTGAGCGATTTCCATATATTTTATTTCCAAAATTAAGGAATATCTATATCAAACGCACAATGACCAATTCGTATCATGTACATAAGATCGATCGACGATACTTTTGAAGCTCTTCGATTCATATATTATATTTTCAATTGCAATATTATCGAACTAAGGAATATCCATATCGAATGCCCTTAAAAACAAATCTAAAATGTGTACTAACTCCGCATACCCCAAATTTACTAGAGTAAACTTGTTATATTAAGAAAATAATGATATTGGCGCACAACATGACGATAAATCTAAAGAATCTGTAACTTGGAAAGCCTAAAATTCCATTACGTTGAAATGCGTTTACACATGTGGAACTATCCAAAGCTAGAGTAGCTTATATCAAAAGGAAAAGTTCAAAAATTATAAATTTAAGATCCAATTACTTTCATTGAGCCTCACAAAAAACTTCCATGCTATATCAACTCTTATAATTCCCCCAACATTGTTTCCATGTTGTAAAAATCATTCGAAATAATTTCACTTCTACAACTATAGAAAACAAGTTGGCCATCCATGAAGGCCTGAACTGTAGGGTGTAATGCAAAAAAGAGAGCAAGCAAAAGGAGGAGTAGGAGCAAGTATGAGTACTCATACCAAATGAGGATCATCTCGACAACCACAACCTTCAATTGTTGAAAACCCTTTACTCTCCCATTGCCAATTCCACCGGGATACCGACTCATGATTGGTTGATTATGGTTCACTTATAACAATTTTTTCTCTATATCGACTTGAAAGTCATGTTTTGCGCAAATTTGTAGGTTGAAAAATGTCTTCCAAATGGTCTTAGTGGCTCTATCGTCGACATTGTTTAGGACAATTCTTTCCATCCACATCGTTTGCTTTTATTTTCCGTCGTTAACTTTGATCGGTACACAGTGGTTTGTTGTCTTTTACTATTTGATTTTTGCTTATCATTTTTTCACTTTCGGCATTACCATCACATACCTAGAGTGTGATTCCTAGTTCTTAGCACCTCTTCTTCTTCTCGATTCTTCACCTTTTTATCCTCAAATATTAGGTTTCTCTTTACTTCCCTAATAGCTCATACATTGCATACCTCATATACAACTACAAGTAAATATTCAAATTAGGAAAAACAATAATTTAAACAATGTAAATTTATTATGGAGTAAAAAGATTAAGAGGGAAAAAAATAAAAATAAATTAACTTAAACCTTTGTATAAACTATAAAAGGTAAAAAAAAATTTCTCTTTCAGAGTTGATTATGATAAGAGAATTTAATAAATGATGATTTTATCTAAAACACCCACCTTAAATGTACCGGATCCAATGTTAAAGCATATGTGTAACGGGAAAAAAACATGAGTAAGTCTTTGCTATATGTCTTGTTTAAGAAAAAAGATTAAGTGGGAGCTTCCCGATGCTAAACAGCTGGAAAGCATATCTGTCCGTTGGCAGGGAAAAAAGGTTTCACTCGCCTCATGTACTTACATTTAATAAATGCGGATAAGATTTAAAATATTCATCTTAAAAGTACAACGGGCAAAAACATGAGATAGGTAGCCTTAGACCGTAGTAGTAGGAAAGCTTATTTATAAGAATACACTTTTTGGTATATGTTTGTTTAACACGCAAAAGATTAATTAGAAGCTTCCGGACAGTAGACAGCTGGAAAGCATATCTGGCCGTTGGCAGAGGCCTTGATACGGGCTCTATAAAAAAAGCTTTCACTCTTCTCACGAAGAATGATTCCACTTCCCAATGTGCCTTTCTTTTTTGATTTTTCTGCTGTGGCTTTTGGAGGTCCGATCTCATTTTTATTGCCTGTCTTCTTTTTGTTGTTGTTTGTGGAGGTCTGATGTGTGCAAAGCATGGCCATGCCTGTGTCTTTCTTCTGTTGTGTCTGTTTGAGTCCTTTGATGAATGTATTGTCGTCTGCCTGTGTGTTTTTTGTGAGTCGGATCCTCCACAAGAATAGCGGTGGGAGCTTAGCGATGGAGCGAAGTGTCGGTTCAGACCAGACCACGGGTAAGCCCTTCTGTTCCATAACTTATTTTATGTAATCATTTGTATATTTTCGCTAAAACAGAGTAAATATTAGTGATATGTTAGGGTTTCATTTGTATATGCTTAAACAGAGTAAATATCATACCACGGGAAGTCATTCTGGAACATCCTTTTGTAGTAAATTTAGTGATACGTGTAGTGATATGTGTAGAGTTAGTTGAGACCAGATCACGGGTGCCCTTATGTTCCATATAACTTATTTTATGTAATCATTTGTATATTTTCGCTAAAACAGAGTAAATATTTATGATATGTGTAGGGTTTCATTTGTATATGCTTAAACAGAGTAAATATCATACCAAGGGAAGTTTTCTGGAACATCCTTTTGCAGATTTAGTTTGAACTTGTCTAATGTAATCATTTGTATATGCGTAGGGTTTCATTATGTAACAGAGTAAATATTAGTGATATGTGTGTGTATGACATTATGCGTAGGGTTTCATTCTGCACCCTAGGACTTCGATGTTTTTCCTATTATTTAGGACAGTGTAGTAATTAATGGTGGATCATACATGTTCGGATTATATGCAGAGCACAGTTTGTTAGATCTTGTGCAGACAAATGTATGACGGTCTGTAGCGTTTATTATTTATTTAGGGCTTTGATTTTTTTTTCTGTTATTAATTTAGAGCTAAGTCTGATTTTTATTTATCAGTGTATAGCATTACAATTTATCATCGAACATTCAAATAATTGATGGCGAATCGTATATTCGCATCTTGTGCAGGGGCCCGGTATTTTAAGATCCTGCTGTGTTATTTTGCAGTCCAAGGTTTATATGTTTTCAGATTTTTAATACTTAAAAGTCCTGTTTTTTCTTTAATTTTGTATTTGTAGGAACAGGGCAGTTTTACGTGTGTGTTTGTTTATATCGACATGGAATACGATGTACAGGATAGTAAGGCAGTCTTTACCTCATGTTTGTCAATGCAAAGTAGATATTTATAATATATTGTGTAGGGTTGATGTTTGGTTTTATTGGGTTGTTTTATTATGACATTTATTTAGGGCTTTCATTTTCTGATATATTCTTTCCATTCTCCTTGTGTTCTTTTATTGATATTCTTTTAGAATTTAAGTTAGAGACATCTATTTCGTCTTTAATCTCGGAGAGTAGGTATAGGCCATCTGTTGTTTTAGGAATTTTCTATGTCTAACAAATCCAGAGTGAATGTTACCAATTTTTTGTTAATAACTTAATATGGAGTAAATATTTCTTAATCATTTAATTAACATAGTTAATGATTTGTACAGGTTTTAATTTTTGTAGTTTAATGTTGTGAAGTTTTGTTTTGACTTGTTTACTGCCTACTGATTTACTGTTAACATACTTTGTTAGTACAGAGTACATGTGATTTTTGTGGGAAATAGCCTTTCATGATATATTAATGTTATAAGTTATTGTCTAGATGCTTGTTCTTACATTTAGTTAGGTCAAATATTTTCTTACACTTGTCTAGCTTATTGTTGTGAAAAATCTTGAAAGTTTAAATACATTTGACTATGTGCACTTTGTACAAATGTGTTGTTGGTTTTACAGTGTTTAGAAATGTGTTGATTGTAAAAATTATTTCAGGATTTTCAATATTTTAATTTTAGGACTTAAATTTAATTATTAAGGGGGATTGATTTGAAACCAATGATAAGAAGATCATAATAACTTTTTTTTTATAAAAAAATTTATATGTTGTATGTTTATTTTAGGGGTTTTTATTTTTTAATTAGAACCTGTAAAACTCTGTTTTTTTATTTTGAGCAGTTTAAAATTAATTGATTACATTTCTAACACTTGAAACATTTTCTCAAATTTTGTTCAAATTTCATGAACAATTTTAATTTTAATTATTTTTTTCTTTCACCAATTTTAGAGAGGAGTTCATTTTGTATAATTACATAACAGATTTCTTATAATTATGTATATTGTTGGTCTATGTACTAATTTATTTTTTTTTGAAATGGGTTACTGTTTCTTCAATCTTCAGAAGCTTGTTGTGCATCTTTTTTTGGAATTCATTACACCATTCGTATTTGTTTTCTTAGCCGCTTGAACTTTAATTGTTTATTTGTTAATTTACTTAAAAACGTGTATAATAGTAATGAATATGTGCATTGCTTTGTTAATTACTTAAATCCATGAATGATGTTATTCTATTTTATTCCTATCCCTATCCAAGTACGGAATAACTTGTATATTTTAACCACTTATGTTTTATTTAAACCTTACTCTATCGTCGTAGAATTCAAAATTAGATAACAAATTGATCTTGTGCCATGTTTTTTTTTTTGATCATTTTGTATGTATGTTCTACTTTATGCCCTAATCTCTGTCGCAAATTCTTGTTCTACATGAATTGAAACTTTGTTTTTTTAACAGTTATTTTCTTTAATGTTTTCTTGTGTTCTATGATTTGAAACTTTTTTTTTTATTAGTTTTGTAATGTTTTTTTAACAATTAGCAATGAGCACCTAACAAACACCAAGGTAGAAATAGTTTGGTATAACTGTACAAGAAGACTGCTTTTATTTTGGCTAAATAATTGCAGGTTAAAAAAATATATCATGTTTAAGTTATTTATTTATGTGAGTAATAAATCTAAAAAATGTTTTTTTATGGTGTGGTAAATTCTATTTCAAAGCACTTCTGCATAGTTTTTTTTATTTTTTTATGGTGTGGTAAATTTAAACTAATTATCTTAAAAAACATTTTTTTTTTTTATAATTTTATTGGGAAGCACTTCCATAATTTTTTTTTTATGGTGTGGTAAATTTAAACTAATAATTATATGTTTAAGTTTTTATTTATGTTGTAGTAAAATTAAAAAAAAAGCTTTTTTTTGTTTTGGTGTGGTGAATCTTATTTAATAGCACTTCTCTTCAATACTTATTTTTCAAAAAAGTATTTCATGTTAAAAAAGTGTTTGAATTTTTAAATGATTTAAGAATTTTTATGTAAAAACTTATTTATCTAAAACAAAATTGGATCAAAGTCCCCAAATTTTCTAAACATAATTTGAATATTATTCCTAATTTTTGTTGAAATAATATATATATTTAATAATCTTTTAAAATAACAAATAATTATTTTTTATTAAGAATATAATATATCAAAACCAATATTATGTCAAACTTTTTTAATATAATGATAAAAAGTATACTATAATATTTTATATATAAATATACATGATAATCAATTTTAAATTATATATACATATAATATATTATATACATACAATATTTTAATGTTTAATTAATTTCAAAGTAAAATAATAGTATATGTAATTAATATATGTTAAAAATATATATGTTATTTTAGCAAATATATTTACAAATTAATATAATTATATAAATATGATAATATACAATAAATATGGTATATAAAAATATATATTGTTAAATATATGTATTAAAAACATTTATATATAAATATATATTTTAATATATCTTAAATATATGTATATATTTAAATTCACTTCAAAGTAATATAATAGTCTGTATATATATGTAATGCCCACTTTCCTACGACACTTAGTTGATTATCATTTTGAGTTATGCAGACTTTAGATATGGACATGGCTTATACTTATGTTGATTAGCATGATGTTTTGTGATTAGATGTATTTGGATTATGGTTGGATTTTGTTTTCAAGTATGATCTACACTCGACTCATGGACAAACTATTGGATATCGATATTATTTTTATATGGATATATTGCATGTGTTCTAACATTGGATTTCTTCGCCATGATGAGTAGAATGTAGTTGTTGAATTTACATTACTGTGATTTTGGATAATGATGCAATGCATAATTAAGTTGTGATTTAGACCTAGAATAATGGATAATTGAATTACGTATAGATGTTAATGAATTTCATGCATATGATTATTTTGGATATTTTGACATGGCCGCAAGGCCGAAGAGGGTATTTTGCATTTTGCAGGAAACACAGCATGATCACAACCATGAGGGGGATTGGGGACAAACACAACAGGATGTCGGGTGGTTACAATATTTGTCGTCAAGGCAACTTGTAAATTGTATTGTGTTAACTTTGTTCTTTTATGTGTTGAGAAAATTTCCATGAGGGGGAAATTTTCCTATGTGACCAAGGGTAAGAATGTTATTTACTTGTTTTACTTGATTTAGTAGGTGATTTCTTTTGTGAAGTCTTTTGTTAAATTACTTTTGTTAAGTGTGTTTGGATTAATGTAATATCTTGTTTTAGTTTTTAAGCCTTGGGAAAGTCAAGTGGGTGTAATAAATTTGATTGTTTGCTCCTTGAGCCTTGTGTGTCCTCTTGTATTAAATGCTTGGTTTTGATTGTTGACCACTCCATACTCTTAGAATCTCGAATTTGAGATTGAGGGCAATTTTAGGGGACTTGTGGGACAAGTTAAACTTGTCCCACACTTCCCAAAACCCCTTACCAACCATATCTATGGGTTGGGAATCCAAAAAGGGGTTATTTATTGTTTTGGGAAGGGAAATATGACTTTGGAGTGCATTTTCCTCATTTTGCATTTAATTGTGCCTTAAGGCACATGGGAAAAGGTTGAATGTGGAAGAGGGTTGTCATTCAACCCAACCACCCATTTATGGTGATTTGGGATTTGAGTTGACCTTGGGTGATGGTTTGAGGATGTGTGATGTGGCATCCTACATGGAGCTATATCACCCTCACCCTTACCTTTGATCTATTTATTGAAACTTCCTCTCTTGTTGAGGGGTTAGAGCTTTGTTTTTGTGTTGTTGAAGAGTTCTCCTTTGTTATTTTTGAGAGAGAAGAATTGGGAGAAATAGAAAAAGAGAGTTTTGGACTTGCATGCTTGGATTGATTTGGGAAGGAGCTTGGACAAGTTTCTTGGTTTAGGCTTCTCCAATGGAGAGGTAGGAACCCTCTCCTTTGTTTTTGCTTTCATATTATTATTGCTTCTATGCTAAAATTGTAAAAATGCATGTTTACTTTGGTGTATTGTGAAAATGGTTTGAATGCTTATTGTGTAGTATAGGAGAGGTTTATGGGAATACTCATGAGGGAGGCAAAAGAGTAGATTAGGATATTGTGGAGGGAGTTTGAGAGGGATGCCCATCTTGGGTAGGAATGTTTACATTCTACCTTGTCTTTGAGGGAGCCATAAGAGGAGGGAGGTATAAGAGTATGGGAGGAAAAAGGGGTACTTGAGGGAGGCATAAGAGTTATAGGGGCTTGTGTTTTATTGTGGAGGGTTTTGGATGGGCATCTCATCTCATTTGGGAGGCATAAGGAAAACATTCCCATAGTTCCTTCTCTTGTTGGCTTGGATGCAAGCCTTGTTGTGTAATGGTTGATGTGATTATGTGTCTCTTTGTTCTTCTATTTTAGCTTGAATGTTGTGAAGAAATTGTATTGTGGAAGCATGTATTGTTGCGTTGAGTTGGAGACCACCCTTTCATTGTGTAGTGTTTGGGGCTGGGGTCAATGGAGGAGATTGCTTCTCTTCTCCATTGAATTTTGGTTGGGAGGAGAGTGTTGCCTCTCCCCCTATCTTGGTTGTGATTGAACTACTTGGAACTTGGAGCATGGATGGAGAACGCCTTGGAGCACAAGAACCTTGTTGTTGACAATGTAAAAACATCATGTATTTACCCACCTTGAGTGGAGGAAAAATGTAGCATTGTTTACTTTCTTTAGCTTCCATCATTACAAATTTGTTTCCACATGAAGTAGGATATGTTGAAAAGGATTTGAAGGAAAAGTTGCATTAAAGTGATAGTAATTTTTGCTCTAAAAATTTATTGGAAATGTTGTTGATTTCTTGTGGAATATTGAGAGAAATTTACAAAAGGAAATATATTAAGATTTGTTTGATACTTGAAAGTAATGTGTTGTAAAGATTGAAAAAGAATAGTGCATCATCTTCTCTTGTGTAGTTGGTGGAAGGTCTTAAGTTTAAAATGGCTTTTATGATGCTAAAGAAGTATTCCAAGTTCTAGTCCTTTATGTTTCTTTATTCTTTCATGAATCTATTGTAAAATCCATTGCAAACTAACAAAGAAAATGAAATCGAATCACATCGAAATCCCATGCAATGTCTATAAATAGGGTTGGGTAGAAATAAATTATAATGCAAATACTTTTAACCTATCAAGTTCAATACCCACACTCCTTAATGTATATCAAAGACACTAATAGTTTGAATATTATCCCTATTTAGGTATTATTCAAACTAATGGATATCCTGGAATTTAATCCTATTAACAATACATTGTTGTATATCCCCTTAAAACTAACAAAGTATACCATTGAAGGCTATAGCCAGTAAATAATATTAATTAAAATATGCAAGGGAACTTATGGACTTATAGATTTCAAATCATAACAGTATGCCGTCAATATCTAATTGTATTAATCAAGTACTCAAATTCGAAATACAGCAAGGATACAATAGCAAATAAATAAAGCCTCGTAGGAGCCATTCACTACTTGCGTGGGCAAGTAAGTCGTGCTCCATGAGCATACTTGGCACGACACAACTGTCTTGCCGCTTCAGTACAGGCGTATCTGATCTCATTTGCACCTTTTTTGCTAGAAACCCGGCTGCCACATAAATACTCTAATATGAAACATATTTACTTGATGAGATCTCCTCATCCCTCGCCCACGTTGTCTCATAATCGTTTTGATAAAATATCTTGAAGGAGGCGGCTGCCAAAGGCTGCGAGATATGGTGGTTCAACACCCTTAAGCGGTTGCTGCGAACTCTTGGCCGACTTTCCTTCCTCGATTCCATTAGAGGTGGGTAATTCAAAACCTCAATAATGCTTCTTCGACGAGATCTTATCACAATCTTTGCTTCAACCGCCTACTAAAATTCATGGCTAAACTAGTTTCTATGGATTTTTCTGAATGTAGTCGCCGCCTGCACATCAAATCTGTTAGCCGTTAATTCCATCTCTATTTTAAGTTGTCATTTTATGTAGCAGCCAAGTAGGTTACTAAACGGTGAAGCGTAATCAAATTTAACATTTACCGGTTCGGTTTCTAATTTTTGTATCGCACAAGATTCCTGGCCGAGCCACGACGAGTGGTTGCAAGGAATATAAAACTTGCGGTGAAACGCATTACACGTCTCCTCTGTCCTCAATCTTTTTTCAAGCATATAACAAAAGGCGCGAACCGTTTCAACGGTGTATTCGTTTGAACGGTTAGCATCACTTTGGACAGTCGAAGAAAGGTAAAAACGCCGCCGCCATGCCTCAGAATGCTTCTTTTTTATCCCCTTGCTTGCTTCAAGCGCCGGAGATAGCAGAGGCGTGTTCGATTGGCTGATGGCGTATCCAGTATCCTCCCTTCTCACCATGTATAGGCAGTGCGTCCCTTCACCATTCTTTTATGAAACGGATTTACTTCATGAGATCTCTTCTTTCACGCCCACGCTGTCTCATAATCAACTTTGATAAAATATCTTGAAGGAATCCCGAAATTAGAGGGTGGGCAGACTCAAGGAGAAGGCGTGGATTGTGTAAATCTAATTCATTCATTGTAGATGCGACACTGGGAAAAGAAGCGGCTTCTACACGCAGGGGGAGTGAGTAATGGCGGACACCGGTGGTGGTTGGATCACCCACCGCGCCAAATGAAGATTAAAGCGCTGTTGAATTATTTTCCCCCGTATTCACACTTCTTCCTTTAATACAAATTTCAAATTTGTCAACGTAGATGTAGGCGTATGAGAATTGTTTATGTGAAAATTTTGGTCATATGTATGTATTTATATAACTTAAAGATAATTTGCAATCCAAGTAGACACAAAAAAAAAAAGGGTTTATTTGGAGGATATTAATGTCCTTGTTAATAGGCGCATAGATCCAATTGAATATAGATTTTGATAATATATTTATTTATATTTATCACCTTAATTAAAAGTATCAAATTCCTTTGTAGAGATATTGATGATTATATGTTAAGAGATTCTAAAAGGTCGTCAAGAATAGCTATATTTGCGTTAACCATGCTACATACCTCAACAGATATACATTAAACTATATCAAAAGAAAGAGATCAATAAAACCATAATACATACTTTTACCCTGGATGCTTTTACCTTCTTATAAAATGGATCATAATGCGAATACGGGATTAGTGACCAGATACCCTTATGAAGTCTTGTAACACCATGCTGAAACCCGAAGTCTTCCGTTAAGGAGGAGTCGAAAATGGCAAATTTTGAAGTAAAGCCCGAGTATTTGGAAATGCGACAACCATATAGATTCTTATTTTTTGCTATCGGAATACAAGGCAAAAGATTGGAGCTTATCTGTTTCCGAGGTCAAGCAGGTCTCGAAACTTGCGGATAAAACAAATTAAGCATGAACCTCTACCTTGCTAAGATTTAAATTTCAAAAAAAAAAAAATTTGTCGCTTTTTCGCTCAGGTTGGTTGTTGTCGCGTGGCATCGGCGTTGGTTTTCGGCGTTACATTTTGGTATCAGAGCCAGGGGTTCGAAGCTGGGACCCTTGGGCACACGCAGAAAACGCAGAACAGGAACACTTAACTTAGTACAGAACATTATTCTTTTAAAATATGAAACCATATTGTTGATAATTATAGTAAACAGCAAATTTTGAAAACTAGCACAAGACCTAGTACAGTGAACTAACTCTCGCCTTGATCTGTGCAGGAGGCGCGGATTGGGCGAGGGGTCTCTTCACATAGACCTAGACATACCACCGCCAGAGCAGGCCGTAGCAGCCCTTCTGCCTCAGATTTTGCAGACACTTCAGGATGTCAATGCCGCTATACGCGGAGAGCCCTTGGGAGGACGACTTGCTAGGCATAGTTTGGAGCCATCAGTAGATGCCCAGGCATCCCCTCGACACAGCGAGGAGCACAGAGCAGAGAATTTCCGTGCAGAGTCGGCTAGGGCAGAGTCGCCACAGAGAGGACATGGGGACAGGATTTCAGGACATAGGGACAGGTCTCGGAGCCCTAGACAGAGGGAGGAGCATGCAAAAGACCTAGGTTTCGTCATTCATCAGGCTGCGAGACCACATCGGGGAGATCCTGAAGCCGTGACCATCTCGATATTAGGAGATATAGGTGGTTTCGTGCAGAGGCACGGTTGGTGAGCTTGAGCGGATGCTTCAAGCTCTGTCCTTGTAGTAGCAACACGAAAGCTCGTGTTGCGATCCACCTTCTGAAGGATGGAGCAGGAGTCTGGTGGAGGACCGAGGAGCAGAAGCTCCATGTCGACTCAGAGACGATTACCTGGGAGCTGTTTGAGGAGCGGTTCAGGAGCAGGTATTTACCAGGAGGTTTATTCAGCAGCGTATAGATGAGTTTCATGACCTCCGTCAGGGATCGATGACAGTAGCTGAGTATGAGAGTCGATTTCTGGACCTACTTGATAAGACGCCGACTATATGCTCGGTTCATCCGGGCCCGAACTTGGATTTAGCCGGGCGCAAATGCGCATTCACCGCCCACAACGTTAGCAGAGGCCGTGGAGAAGGCCTATATTGCGCAGAGGAGACACGGGGAAGACAAGCGAGGCTAGAGATAGATTTCGAGCCGTATCCAGCAGAGATGCAAGATAGTAGGTCGAAGGGGTCGAGTTCCTCCTCCACGGGGTGGATAGAGTTCAGTGGCAAGCTTCTTTTAGGCCACCACAAAGAAGAATAAAGAAGCAGACCCACCCACCTTACCGACCTCCTCAAAGATTCGATGCACAGAGAGGACGTAGTATGGGGCCTCCTCCTAGAGGTCCCATCAAGACACAAGGTGGTGCACCGAGAGCTCGGGCGATCGGAGCTCGTCGGCAAAAAGACCTCAGCGATCCATAGCCGGATCGTCGGGATCGGCATCTCGATCATCTAGAGTACCTGGAGCCACTTCCCACCGGAGAGGATCGGGCGGTGTTATGGTCATGAGTCGTTGGGCATATTTGGAGAGATTGCCCACTTAACCCTACCAAGGGTAAGACACGAGCTCGAGCCTCTTGTTGGAGATATGGCACGGAGTCATCGAATCTATGCAGCGATCGAGAACCGCCAGGCTGAGCATCAGAGTACTGTGATTGAGACGACAGGTAGTATTGGTGGTATTTCCACCTCTATATTATTTGATTCTGGTTCCTCTGATTCTTTCATTGCACCATCTTTGGTAGAGCGTTGTAGGCTGGTGGCAGTTAGGCAGGGCCGTAGTTGGGACGTTGAGATGGCTTCGGGAGCCAAGATTTCTGTGGACTCCTTAGTCAAGGAGTGTGTAGTGGATTTGGGACCCTTCACCACTACTTCAGATCTTAGGATCCTTCCATTAGGATCTTATGGCATCATTTTAGGCATGGATTGGTTGTCCGCCCACAGAGCTAGAGTGGATTGTTACCACAAGACTATTGCTTGCATAGATGATCTTGGGGTAGAGTCAGTGATATCAGGGGTTAAGAGACCCGTCTCTATTCGCACCATCTCCGCTATGCAGCTTAAGCGGTGTGTGCGACGGGGTTGCAGTTGTATGCTTTACTGATTAGTGATAGATCCAGAGGATGAGTTGGGGGGACCTTCCCTCGATGATCATCCCATCTTATCAGAGTTCGCCGATGTGTTTCCAGGGGAGCTACCGGGATTACCTCCCCCACGTGAGATTGACTTCCATATAGATCTAGTTCCAGGTGCAGAGCCTATCTCACGAGCACCCTATCGGATGACTACACCTGAGTTATGTGAGCTCAAGTTGCAGCTAGAGGGCCTTCTGGAGAAAGGCCTAATTCGTCCTAGTGTATCCCCTTGGGGTGCACCAGTTATCTTCGTAAAGAAGAAGGATGGATCTCTTCGGTTGTGCATTGATTACCGTCAGCTGAATAAAGTAACGATTAAGAATCGTTACCCCCTTCCACGCATTGATGATTTGTTTGATCAGATGAAGGGGGCTACCGTTTTCTCCAAGATAGACCTTAAGTCAGGGTACCATCAGCTCAGGATTGCGGAGACAGATATTCACAAGACAGCTTTCCGCACGAGATATGGCCACTACGAGTTCACAGTGGTACCTTTCGGTTTGACGAATGCCCCTGCAGTGTTTATGAGTTTGATGAATGGGGTATTTAGGACCTTCCTTGATCACTTCGTGCTCATCTTCCTTGATGACATTTTGATTTACTCACGCACACGTGAGGAGCACGAGGAGCACCTTCGCCAGGTTCTTCAGTGTCTTCGCGAGCAGCGCCTTTACGAGAACTTGGAGAAGTGTGCGTTCTTTCAGACTGAGGTGCAGGATTTGGGCCACGTTATTTCTGGGGAAGGTATCGCAATCGATCCTTCCAAGATTTGAGCCATCATGGATTGGCCAAAGACCCACTAGTGTGACCGAGGTGCGTAGTTTCATGGGACTAGCAGGATACTACGGGAGGTTTGTTCAGACTTCTCTCGGATTGCGCATCCCATCACTTCTCTTCAGCGGAAAGGGAAGAAGTTTGTATGGACAGATAAATGTGAGCAAGCCTTGACAATGAAGGAGTGCCTTACGAGAGCACCTATCCTTGCAGTGCCGGATCCTCATGGAGAGTTTTTCGTATGCACAGATGCTTCCTTGGCAGGAATTGGAGGAGTGCTAATGCAGGAGGGTAGAGTAGTTGCCTTTGAGTCTCGCAAACTCAAAGATTATGAGCTCAATTATCCGACCCATGACCTTGAGCTTGCAGAAGTAGTACATGCCTTAGTACGGTGGAGACATTTTCTTCTTGGCCGGAGATTTACACTCAGGACAGATCACTTGAGTCTTCGCCACCTCTTCACGCAGCCCAATCTCAACGCTCGTCAGCGGCGTTGGATGGAGTTACTCTGTGAGTATGACATGGAGATAGAGCATGTGAAGGGAAAGGAGAACGTGGTGGCAGATGCCTTGAGTAGACGGAGACATGTGGCTATGGCCACCTCAGTGGGCACAGATTTGCGGAGTAGGATCTTGCAGCAGCTCCCTCATGACAGCTTCTACCTCGCAGCCAGAGCAGAGATTGAGTCTCAGAGACCCCTTGAGGGGAGATTTGATGGATTCTCATTAGAGGCAGATGGTCTTCTCAGACACAGAGGTCGAATATATGTCCCCAGAGATGGAGGCTTGAGACATGACATTTTGACAGAGGCTCATCGTGCACCGTATTCAGCCCATCCTGGGGTGAAGAAGATGCACGCCACCTTGAGACAGCTGTACTTTTGGAGAGGACTTCGGAGAGACATAGCTTCATTTGTATCCCGTTGTTTAGAGTGCCAGAGGGTGAAGGCCGAGCATCAGCATCCAGCCGGCCTTCTCTATCCTCATGCCATACCAGAATGGAAGTGGGACACCATCTCTATGGATTTTATTGTTGGGTTACCGACGTCGAGGTACCACCATGACGCCATCATGGTCACGGTGGATAAATTGACGAAGGTAGCTCACTTTTCTCTAGTGAAGACTACCTACACGGCTAGTGCAGTAGCACGTGTATATCTTGATGAGATTGTCAGACTACATGGGATTCCGCGGAAGATCATTTGCGACCGCGACCCTCTTGTACACCTCCCATTTCTGGACCACCATGCAGTATGCCCTCGGGACGAGGATTAATTTCAGTACAGCCTATCACCCTGAGACAGATGGACAGACAGAGAGGGTGAATCAGATTTTGGAAGACATGCTCAGAATGTACGTGATGGATCATCAGTCGAGATGGGAGGAGTATCTATATTTGGTGGAGTTTGCCTACAATAACAGTTTTCAGAGTTCTATAGGCATGGCTCCTTTTCAGGCATTATATGGTAGAGAGTGCAGGACACCTCTTAGTTGGGACAGGATTGAGGACAGGGTTTCCCTTGGGCCAGCATTATTACAGGATATGGAGCAGCAGGTTACCTTGATTAGACAGAGATTGCAGGAGGCTCAGGATAGACAGAAGAAGTATGCACCAACATAGGACAGATCGTAGTTTTGAGGTAGGCACGAAGGTGTTTCTTTGTGTCAGACCGCATAAGAGCCCTATCCGTTATGGAAAAGGTTCTAAGCTTGCTCCTAGGTTTGTGGGACCTTTGAGATCTTGGAGCGCCTCGGCCCCTTAGCTTATCGTCTAGCACTGCCACCTAGCTTATCGCGCATCCATGATGTATTTCACGTTTCTGTGCTTAGGAGATATGTTTCGATCCTTCTCATGTGCTAGATTGGACCGCATTGCGGAGTGCGGGATCGGGGCAGGTGATGGTGGCCCGTGCGCATTTTAGATCGCAGGACCCTGGGCCTTCGCGGCAGAGAGATTGATCAGGTTCGGGTCCAATGGGACAGATACGATGAGACTGCTGCTACCTGGGAGGATGCTACATCATTGCGAGCTCAGTTTCCACACTTATTTCAGTGACTTCCAGGAGGAAGTCTAGTCTAAGGGGAGGGGGATGTAATGCCCACTTCCCTACGACACTTAGTTGATTATCATTTTGAGTTATGCAGACTTTAGATATGGACATGGCTTATACTTATGTTGATTAGCATGATGTTTTGTGATTAGATGCATTTGGATTATGGTTGGATTTTGTTTTCAGTATGATCTACACTGACTCATGGACAAACTATTGGATACTGATATTATTTTTATATGGATATATTGCATGTGTTCTAACATTGGATTTCTTCGCCATGATGAGTAGAATGTAGTTGTTGAATTTACATTACTGTGATTTTGGATAATGATGCAATGCATAATTAAGTTGTGATTTAGACCTAGAATAATGGATAATTGAATTACGTATAGATGTTAATGAATTTCATGCATATGATTATTTTGGATATTTTGACATGGCCGCAAGGCCGAAGAGGGTATTTTGCATTTTGCAGGAAACACAGCATGATCACAACCATGAGGGGGATTGGGGACCAAACACAACAGGATGTCGGGTGGTTACAACATTTGGTCGTCAAGGCAACTTGTAAATTGTATTGTGTTAACTTTGTTCTTTTATGTGTTGAGAAAATTTCCATGAGGGGGAAATTTTCCTATGTGACCAAGGGGGTAAGAATGTTATTTACTTGTTTTACTTGATTTAGTAGGTGATTTCTTTTGTGAAGTCTTTTGTTAAATTACTTTTGTTAAGTGTGTTTGGATTAATGTAATATCTTGTTTTAGTTTTTAAGCCTTGGGGAAAGTCAAGTGGGTGTAATAAATTTGATTGTTGGCTCCTTGAGCCTTGTGTGTCCTCTTGTATTGAATGCTTGGTTTTGAGTGTTGACCACTCCATACTCTTAGAATCTCGAATTTGAGATTGAGGGCAATTTTAGGGGACTTGTGGGACAAGTTAAACTTGTCCCACACTTCCCAAAACCCCTTACCAACCATATCTATGGGTTGGGAATCCAAAAAGGGGGTTATTTATTGTTTTGGGAAGGGAAATATGACTTTGGAGTGCATTTTCCTCATTTTGCATTTAATTGTGCCTTAAGGCACATGGGAAAGGGTTGAATGTGGAAGAGGGTTGTCATTCAACCCAACCACCCATTTATGGTGATTTGGGATTTGAGTTGACCTTGGGTGATGGTTTGAGGATGTGTGATGTGGCATCCTACATGGAGCCACATCACCCTCACCCTTACCTTTGATCTATTTATTGAAACTTCCTCTCTTGTTGAGGGGGTTAGAGCTTTGTTTTTGTGTTGTTGAAGAGTTCTCCTTTGTTATTTTTGAGAGAGAAGAATTGGGAGAAATAGAAAAAGAGAGTTTTGGACTTGCATGCTTGGATTGATTTGGGAAGGAGCTTGGACAAGTTTCTTGGTTTAGGCTTCTCCAATGGAGAGGTAGGGAACCCTCTCCTTTGTTTTTGCTTTCATATTATTGTTGCTTCTATGCTAAAATTGTAAGAAATGCATGTCTACTTTGGTGTATTGTGAAAATGGTTTGAATGCTTATTGTGTAGTATAGGAGAGGTCTATGGGAATACTCATGAGGGACGAAAAAGAGTAGATTAGGATATTGTGGAGGGAGTTTGAGAGGGATGCCCATCTTGGGTAGGAATGTTTACATTCTACCTTGTCTTTGAGGGAGCCATAAGAGGAGGGAGGTATAAGAGTATGGGAGGAAAAAGGGGTACTTGAGGGAGGCATAAGAGTTATAGGGGCTTGTGTTTTATTGTGGAGGGTTTTGGATGGGCATCTCATCTCATTTGGGAGGCATAAGGAAAACATTCCCATAGTTCCTTCTCTTGTTGGCTTGGATGCAAGCCTTGTTGTGTAATGGTTGATGTGATTATGTGTCTCTTTGTTCTTCTTCTATTTTAGCTTGAATGTTGTGAAGAACTTGTATTGTGGAAGCATGTATTGTTGCTTTGAGTTGGAGACCACCCTTTCATTGTGTAGTGTTTGGGGCTCGGGGTCAATGGAGGAGATTGCTTCTCTTCTCCATTGAATTTTGGTTGGGAGGAGAGTGTTGCCTCTCCCCTATCTTGGTTGTGATTGAACTACTTGGAACTTGGAGCATGGATGGAGAACGCCTTGGAGCACAAGAACCTTGTTGTTGACAATGTAAAAACATCATGTATTTACCCACCTTGAGTGGAGGAAAATTGTAGCATTGTTTACTTTCTTTAGCTTCCATCATTACAAATTTGTTTCCACATGAAGTAGGATATGTTGAAAAGGATTTGAAGGAAAAGTTGCATTAAAGTGATAGTAATTTTTGCTCTAAAATTTATTGGAAATGTTGTTGATTTCTTGTGGAATATTGAGAGAAATTTACAAAAGGAAATATATTAAGATTTGTTTGATACTTGAAAGTAATGTGTTGTAAAGATTGAAAAAGAATAGTGTATCATCTTCTCTTGTGTAGTTGGTGGAAGGTCTTAAGTTTAAAATGGCTTTTATGATGTTAAAGAAGTATTCCAAGTTCTAGTCCTTTTATGTTTCTTT
This sequence comes from Taxus wallichiana var. yunnanensis, assembly GCA_018340775.1. Lineage (NCBI taxonomy): Eukaryota > Viridiplantae > Streptophyta > Pinopsida > Cupressales > Taxaceae > Taxus > Taxus wallichiana. The sequence goes on along the minus strand of CM031240.1, from coordinate 334,830,360 downwards.
ATTCTTTCATGAATCTATTGTAAAATCCATTGCAAACTAACAAAGAAAATGAAATCGAATCACATCGAAATCCCATGCAATGTCTATAAATAGGGTTGGGTAGAAATAAATTATAATGCAAATACTTTAAACCTATCAAGTCCAATACCCACACTCCTTAATGTATATCAAAGACACTAATAATTGGAATATTATCCATATTTAGGTATTATTCAAACTAATGGATATGCTGGTATTTAATCCTATTAATAATACACTATTATACATCCCCTTAAAATTAACAAAGTATACCATTGTAAGCAATATCCAGGAAATAATATTAATTAAAACATGCAAAGGAACCTATGGACTTATAGATTCAAAACATAACAGTATGCCGTCAATATCTAATTGTATTAATCAAGTACTCAAATTCGAAATACAGCAAGGAGACAATAGCAAATAAATAAAGCCTCGTAGGAGCCATTCACTACTTGCGTGGGCAAGTAAGTCGTGCTCCATGAGCATACTCGGCACGACATGGTGTCACCGCGCTTCAGACACAGGCGTATCGGCCTCATTTGCACCGTTTGCTAGAAACCCAAGTGCCACATAAATACTCTAATATGAAACATATTTACTTCGATGAGATCTCCTCATCCCTCGCCCACGCTGTCTCATAATCGTTTTGATAAAATATCTTGAAGGAGGCGGTGCAAAGTGCCGAGATATGGTGGTTCAACACCCGAACGGCTGCACTCGCGAACTCTTGGTGACTTTCCTTCCTCGATTCCATTAGAGGTGGGTAATTCAAAACCTCCAATAATGCTTCTTCGACCAGATCTTATCACAATCTTTGCTTCAACCGCCTACTAAAATCATTCATGGCTAAACTAGTTTCTATGGATTTTTAAGAATGTAAGTCGCCACCGCACATCAAATCATTAGCCGTTAATTCCATCTCTATTTTAAGTTGTGCGTTTTATGTAGCAGCCAAGTAGGTTACTAAACGGTGAAGCGTAATCAAATTTAACATTTACCGGTTCGGTTTCTAATTTTGTATCGCACAAGATTCACCTGGCCGAGCCCTGGGACGAGTGGTTAAGGAATATAAAACTTGCGGTGAAATGTACACGTCTCCTCCGTCCTCAATCTTTTTGTCAAGCATATAACAAAAGGCGTAACCCGTTTCAACGGTGTATTCGTTTTGGAACGGTTAGCATCACTTTGGACAAGTGAAGAAAGGTAAAAACGCCACGCCATGCCTCAGTAGCTGCTTCTTTTTTTTATCCCCTTGCTTCCCGCGCGGCCAGGATAGCAGAGGCGTGTTCAGTTGGCTGATGGCGTATCCAGCCTCCCTTCTCACCACTGTACAGGCAGCTGCGTCCCTTCACCATTCTTTTATGAAACGGATTTACTTCTGTGAGACCTCTTCTTTTTCGCCCACGCTGTCTCATAATCAACTTTGATAAAATATCTTGAAGGAATCCCGAAATTGGAGGGTGGACAGACCAAGGAGAAGGCGTGGATTGTGTAAATCTAATTCATTCATTGTAGATGCGACCTGGGGAAAGGAAGCAGCTTCTACACGCAGGAGGGAGTGAGTAATGGCGGACAGCTGGTGGTTGGATCACCCACCGCGCCGGCGAATGCATTAAAGTGTCTTTGTTGAATTATTTTTCCCCGTATTCACACTTCTTCCTTTAATACAAATTTCAAATTTGTCAACGTAGATGTAGGCGTATGGGAATTGTTTATGTGAAAATTTTGGTCATATGTATGTATTTATATAACTTAAATATAATTTGCAATTCAATAGACAAAAAAAAAAAAAGGGTTTATTTGGAGGATATTAATGTCCTTGTTAATAGGCGCATAGATCCAATTGAATATAGATTTTGATAATATATCTATTTATATTTATCACCTAAATTAAAAGTATCAAATTCCTTTGGAGAGATATTGATGATTATATGTTAAGAGATTTCTAAAAGGTCGTCAAGAATAGCAATATTTGCGTTAACCATGCTACATACCTCAACAGATATACATTAAACTATATCAAAAGAAAGAGATCAATAAAACCATAATACATACATTTACCCTGGACGCTTTTACCTTCTTATAAAATGGATCATAATGTGAATACGGGATCAGTGACCAGATACCCTTATGAAGTCTTGTAACACCATGCTGAAACCCGAAGTTTTCCGTTAAGGAGGGGTCAAAAATGGCAAATTTTGAAGTAAAGCCCGAGTATTTGGAAATGCGACAACCATATAGATTCTTATTTTTTTGCTATCGGAATGCAAGGCAAAAGATTGGAGCTTATCTGTTTCCGAGGTCAAGTATATAACGCACCAAAATTACCAACACAAGAACAACACAGTGAAATACAGGATAACTTTTTTTTTTGACTTGCTTTGACTCAACACGACACAACATGTCGTCACAAGGTTACAATCAACACTTGGAATCATTTGTTACGGGGAAGACCACAAGGTCAGCACGGAAACGTTCACACTTATCAAAGACAATTTATTTTTCTTTTGACAAGACAACATGAAAGTCCAATCCACATGACACACTCACGGCTAGGGCAAGCCACAATAAGAAATGGTTAGGGTTTATTTATTTTGGTAAGACACCCTTTAGCTCATGACTTAAGTTTTCAGAAGGAAACAATATATGGTTCGCACAAGTTCATCTCATCAACTAAGTAAATTTCTTAAACACTGTGGAGTAGTTCACTTAAAGTCTTCTCCTACTTACTAAATCTTAATATCTTCCAGAAACTAACCATTGTTTTCCTTTAAGCTTGTTTAAGAGTTCACCCCAAAGGGATAGTGTTCGCTAGTTTAGCTAGGGGTATCAATTTATAAATGTTTACTTCACAAAGGATGTTTTCATTTTGATCACTCATGGAAGTATTTGATTTCAAATAGATCACCTTTACATTTATTGGTTGAATATAAAATTATTATTTTTGTTTAGCTTCTTTAAGGGTTAACCGACTCATTTTACTTTACTTATAAAATATTGTCGCTAAGTCTTAGAAGATTTAACTTAAATAATTTATTCTCAAGATCATAGTTTTACAATACTCATATCAATGTAAAGATTGAATGCCATTTTTCACAAGGATAATTTCAAGCTTAACTACACCAAAACAAGACACTTTATTTCACCATTACCAAACAGTACAAGGCAAGAGGTCGTATCAACTCTCTTTACAAGCAATGTTACACAATTTACAACACATTGGACATTTTTACAAGGAACTTCATAATGGTACAGATGAAAATTTTACACTCTTTTCTTCTAGTCTACTCGCATAATCCATCTGCACAAATATTAACTAAAGTCAGTTCGCAAGAACTGAGCATGTTAAGGCTACACAATGCAATAGTAAGCTAACAATTAACAATATCAAGAAAGGAATATTCTAAATTCAGAAATGGATTAAAAACACAACTCACAACTCCAATATTAATCTCATGAGAGAGAAAACTAAAATTATCCAACAAGGAGAAAGTCCAAATACTAGTAAGAACAAAATTACATAAATCAAGGCAAGACCTTATGGGTTGGGAACAAGGAAGTCAAGAGTGTTGATATCTCCTTCATGTAATCCTATAGGTTACGTGATTGGAATCCAAAATTTACTTCATCCAACTAAGGGGTCCAAGAGAAGACAAAGCATACTAATTATGATCGTAGGCGCGAAGCAAAAAAATGACGTTATCCAATTCTTCCAGAGGGGCTTCAAAGTAATATGGGTTCGATGCCCTTAAAAGAACACAACTATAGTTTTGGTTTTAACCAAGGAGTTTACCACTACCTCCTTATCGGATTTCTTAAAACGTAGTACTAGCAACCAAAACAAATCCACTTTTCCAAAAGCGTACGAAAGAGACACAGAAAGGGCCATTATTCTACCAACAAACCCTATCCTAATCGTCAACTTCTCTACATAATATAAGGGAAGACTAAACTCAAAAGTCGTTAATAATTTTTATATAATTCAGACAATGTCAATAAACATTAAAATAAAAATTGATTTCCCTAACAAGGCCACAAAATGGGACCTTTTAGTAACCAAGTTTGAAGTACAAGGTATTCGAGTTCGAAAACAAAGGGATTCGATACGTAGAGGGCAAAACACCAACGATGTCCCAGACTCAAAAGACCTTACCACGAGTACAAGCACAAACCAAGAACCAACGCACATAGCTATCAGGAAGGTTACGCAGTGCGGTCAGGGCTAGAAGTTCTATGAACTCCTTGCCAAAGGTATAGAAGATGGAAAAATTTTACCCGATCCATGTGGGCTTATCGAGGAAAAGTCTTAGCGAGTATCAAACAGATAAATATAACAGCCACCTATGATATTATCACTGAAATCAGCTGTCATCTAACAGGAAACGAGTTCACGAGTCCAGTACCATGGATTCACCTACAACTTTTGTTTCAGTCTAGCTAGTAATAGCTTGCTTGCAATCCTTAATAAAAATTGTAGAGATTTCATTCAGTTAAACTTACAATGTTTCCCCTTGCTTTAATCATACAAGAGTTTACATCAAGAAATAGGTATAGTAATTCTCTCAACACGTGGAGGTCAAAAAAGATGCCAGGTTATCCCTCATCTAGACTAGGTACAACAGTCAACCATATACAGTTCTAAAACAAACCCCAAATGCCATTTTCTAATCAAACATAAAGGAAGGAATGCCCACAGGCTTAAACAAGTTTCAGAACACAACGTCACTATTAATGTACCTTCTAGCAAAACAAGAGATCCCTAAATAGGAAATGCGTATTTATTCAACCAAAAGAGGTATGTAGGCTTAACCTTCTATTTAGTAACCTTCAATTATAATTACCATCACAGAATTCTTTTTAAAAGAAAGTCATATAAGCAAACAAAACTCAATAATGTTTCCTTCCCTACGAACTAGATTGCATCACTCAATATTGCAGTAACCCATTTAGACAAATATGAAATAGAGTAAGCTATAAGAGCGGAAGGAACATTCCAAGCAAAATCAGCGAAATTGGAATAAGATTTAAAGGAACAACCACACAATCAGGCAGTGATATAAACAACCACGAAAACATCTAGTCTAGGCGCCATTCAAGAGGAAAGAAAATTCATTTCAAGATACTGAAAGAAGGTAGAAAACTATTACAAGGGGTAGATTTAACATGCCTGGTTTAAAACGCCATCTCCATGCATATGATTGTTTCAATGTCGTTGCTTGCCTTTAACCCAAAGTGCTTTGCGAGCTCGAGCTATCGCCACATTCACGCGGTGAAAAACAGCTACAAACCAACCCCATGATTTGAAGCTCGGACACGAAACATATTGATTACACCACGCTCCTGGCTCGGGTAGGCATCTACCGTGATGATACACAACCTTTTCCTTCATCAGATTTGGGGACAACATCAAAATCTCGGTGCAAACATTGCAGCTGTAGCTTGTAAGGTGTGATAATTCCAACAGCACCCTTTATGCCTGCCAACATATAGACTCGTAGAAGATGCTCATATAGTTGCAAGGCAAATTGTGCTTCATGAATATTCTGATATGAAGCAGATCGGCCTCAAAAGATTGCAAAGTTGAACCCTGCCTACAGGAAACCAATCAACTAGCAAACCCCAAACCTGCGAAGGACCGTTGTCTCAAAGGTAGAGTGCTCAGCAATGCTGATGGAGGTCCTTGATTTGAGTCCTAGCCGATCCATGCCTTACAACATTATCATTAGCAAAATTCTAAGTAAAGTGATCTCCCTGAAATGAAGTAATAAGATGGAACAATTGTCCTTAGTTCTCTGCACATCCTTCAGGCTCCTACAGGCTAGAAGTAGTCCCACTGCTAACTGAGTTACCATTTCTCTTGATCAAGCAAACCATCATGGGTTCTTTCCTTGGGCTGATATAGTATAGATCCACGCCTATGAGATTCTCTCCCATGAGTTACATCGTAAAACAAGTAAGGAAGCAATAGAGAATCTCATAAATAAATTCCATCAGGTCTGTTGGTAACACCCTCACTGTCACGAATCGGTTTTGGATGAACAAACACAATGCAAGCTCTGGATTTGAGAAATATCCTGCTACCTTCATCTCCCAAGACATTTTCTCCAATATTGCATAGATCTCCTGTGCCTAAAGGTGTGATCTGTCACCTACACAAAACGCATGCTCCAAAAAAACAGCAAAGCAAACATGCTTCACAAATATTCTGATCTAAAACAGATCCGCGCTTATGGGACTCTCTCCCATGAGTTACATCGAACAGCAAGAAGGTCTTAACAGAGAATCTCTGTAATAAATTTCATCGGGTCTCCTGGTAACAGTCACACTGTCACTTAATCGATTTTGATAAAAATATCTTGTAGGAGAATCTCGAATTTGAGGGTGCATTCGACACTTAACAGAAACAACATAGCAACAGATGTGCATTTCGCACACCGCTGCACCATTCAACACACACCTGGTACACTAGCTGGTTTCCACGCCCCTCCTCCACGAGGGACCAGTCTCCACCTGATCGAGGCATTGAGGATGTCGAGGCCTGAAATGGCAAAGTAGGCGAGAGTGAGACGATTAGTGTCCTGCTCCATAACCGATCTGCTCCATTGTTCGGCTCCCACACTATTCTTTACCCTCTCGTCATCAGGAACAGGGACCATACCAGCCATTTGAGGCCAACAGTTTCCTTCAGGACCCAAAACCCCATATTCTACTCTGCTTATGACTGCCCTAGCATAAGGATCCACCAAAATGCACGAAGGATCATAGCGGTGGCCTTCTTCAGGACAATATTGTCCATCAACTTGATAATCATACAACAACATATCATCAAACTTTCCAGGAAGAAATGTGCGCCATACATCTCCTATTTTATTCAGTAGCAGATCGAGAGAAAATATGCTTTGTTACCTTACCCTTCAGCAGAACAGAAAAGGTAAAAGGCATAATGTCACGGAAGTAGCTTGCGAAGAAAGAACAACAAGTTAACGCCTCCATTTGTTTTCTGTATCTTCGTATCAAACCACCATATCAACCCATGGTAAGGCACTAGAATAACCTCCGGCCAGAACAGAAACAGTCGTGAATGTAATCTCAGCCGCACTTGCAAAACAAGCCTCAAGATTTGATCGAGCTTCTTCCATGTTAAATTCATCACCTGGACAGAGCGACTTTCCACAATGAAAGGCAAGACAGCTCAACAAACCTTTATCTCGTTCTTCAACTACCGCTGCAAGATTTGCACTGCACAAGTCACGGCCCAGTCGCGTCTGACAGTAAACACCTGTGCTCAACACCAGCGGTGCCTTGGGATCGCCCTGCAGCTGTCGCACTTCACTCTCTCTGGAGGCCACTTATTTTCTGAGATAAGTTTACTTCTCTGCTCTGTAGCTGCTGCATAAAGCCAACACTTCCTCACGGCACTCTCTTCGGAGAAAATTTTGGTTCTACGCTCCACTGAAACTACCTGTACAGCACGATTTGAGAATCCACAGTCCAGAACACGGTGTAGCAATTTATCTGTCGCAACATCTGAAGGAGCACAAGCAAGCATTCGTGGTTCAGGGCAGGAAGAAGGATGCGTCTAGGAGAAAACGTGAGAAAAAGGAACTTGACAGACAGATTTCAATGCCTTCTCAACCACTCCACATGCAGGCAAATCCACGGGAGATCTCACGCGGTCCGAGAGGAAGCAAGCAGGTCAAACAAGAAAGCAAAATATTTGCAAATCAGGAAAATCGGTGGGTGCGGCCACCAGCAAGGTTTCCATCATGTCAGAAAATTAATTTCTCCATCCTCCACGCCAAGGAGATGATGTGACGATTTGAGTCCAGTAGGCTAGGGGGCATTACAAAGCGGGTCTCGAAACTTGTGGATAAAACAAATTAAGCACGAACCTCTACCTTGCTAAGTTTAAATTTCAAAAAAAAAAATTTGTCGCTTTTTCGCTCAAAGGTTGGTTGTTGTCGCGTGGCATCGGCGTTGGTTTTTCGGCGTTGCATATATATATATATATACAAATTAATATAATTATATAAATATGATAATATATAATAAATATATATCAACAAAATTCAAAATATAGATATTAGAAAATACCATAACAAACTATAAAAGAACACTAAATTAGTTAAAAATGAAATTTAATAAAAGTGAAAAAAATTCAAATAAAAAGTTAAAATTAAAATGTAAAATATCTTTTTAAAACTAAGAAAAAAATTCAAATAAGACAAAAATAATGAATAACTAAATAAAATTAATAAAAATTTAAAAATAAATAAACAATTATTAAATTTTTTAAAAGTCAAATATAATTATTGTTGATAAAAAAATTTAAGAAAAGGATTTTCTTAGAAATTAGCAAATTTAAAATAAAAATAAAATTCTAAAAACTATATAAAATAATAAATAATAAATATTAGCAATTACCATAACAAACTATTCAAAAACACAAAATAAATTAGTTAAAAAATGAAATTTAATAAAAGTGAAAAAAATTCAAATAAAAAGTTAAAATTCAAATTTAATATATATCATTTTAAGATGAAGAATTTTTTTCAAATAAGACAAAAATAATGAATAATTAAGCAAAATTGAAAAAAATTAAAAAATAAATAAACAATTATTAAAAATTGTAAAAGCATAATGTAATTATTGTTACTTATTAAAATTTGGTTTTAAAACTAAGATAATTTCAGAAAATACTTATTAAAATTAATGTTTATAACATAATTAATAATATAAATTGATGATAATTTAAAATTTTCCTTAAAATTAATGAATAATTAAAATTGCAAATTGTGAAAGAAATTGATAAAATTGATAAAATAAAGAATATTAAAAAAGTGAGAAAAACAATACTTAAACTAAGAAAAAGTTAAAAGTAAAAAGTAATTGTTATACAAAACAATAATAATAAAGAAGATGATATTAAAATAAAAAATAATAATAATGAATATGATATTAAGGATCGTTTTGAACTTATTGTAATATCTTTTTTGTAATTGATCCTTTGGAGTTTTTTTCCAAATTATTATCTATAAAAAAATACAAATAATGAAAGATGATATTAATAATTTAATAAAATCGAAAATTTAAGAAAATTAAAAATTCAAGAATATTAATAAAAATGAGAAAAATAATAATTTAAATAAAAACTCTTACCTAATGAAGAAAATTTTTAATACTAAAATATAATTAGTCAAAATATTAAAATTAAAAACAAAAATTCAAATTAATGTATTAGGGGGTTGTGTGCATTCTAGGGGATTAGTCTTGTTTCAATTCACCTCTTCTCATCCCCAACTTGGCAGAATGTAAGACCAAGGGAAGGATGGGTAGCTCGTTGGGCTTGGACTTCCCTTTCCTATCAAAAAATAAGAAACTTCGATTTTTTTAAATTAGAATTTCTTTGAAGTTGATAAAAATTAAGAAAAAGTTACAATCAAATTCAAAACTTTAAGAAAATTAAAAATTAAAGAACATTAATAAAAATGAGAAAAAACAATAATTTAAATAAAAACTCTTACTAAATGAAGAAAATATTTAATAGTAAAATATAATTAATCTCAAAAAAACTTAAATAAAAAATAATAATAATAATAATAATAATAATAATAATAATGAAAAAAATTCAAATTAATGTATTGATGTATGTGAGATGGGGGCTATATGCATCTTATGGACTAGTCTTGCCCCAACTCACCTCTTCCCGCCCCAACTTGGCAAAATGTAAGACCAAGGTAAGGATGGGTTAGCTCGATGGGCTCCACTTCTAAGGTACTCCTTCCTATCAAAACATAATAAACTTCGATATTATTTTTAAATTAGAATTTTTTTCAAGTTGATAAATAGTAAGAAAAAGAAACAATCAAATTCAAAACTTCATAATTATAATTGAAGTTAAAATTTTATAAAAAACAATAAAGAAAATTACTATATTAGAATTTTCTTAAAGTTAATAAAAATTAATAAAAATCCATCATAAATTGATAAAAATTAATTAAAAATTAGAATTTTATAAAAATAATAATGAGAATATCTATATAACAATAATTGTGTGTATCGTAGGGGTTTAGTATTGCCTCAACTTGCTCCTTCTTGTCCCCAACTTGGTAAAATGTAAGACTAAGGTAAGGATGGATTTGTTCGTTGGGTTGGGCCATGAGGCACCCTTACGTAAATAAAAAATATTAATAAAATTTAAAAATTAGAATTTCCTTAAATAAATAAATTCAGAATTTTTAAATTTTTTATATATATAGGAATTAATAAAAATCCATAAAAAGTGATAAAAATCAATAAAAATTAATTACATTTAGAATTTTATAAAAATAACAAAGAGAATTATTATATGAAAAATTTCTTAAAATTAATAAATTCTTTAAATTAATAATAATTAATAAAAATACATCAAAATTGATAAAAATTAATTAAAATTAGAATTTTATAAAAAATAATAAAGAATAAGTATATAGCAATGATTGTGTGGATCCTAGGGAACTAGTCTTGGTTCGGCACTTTTGCCCTTCTTGTTCTTAACTTGGCAAAATGTAAGACTAAGGTAAGTATGTAATGTAGCCAAATTATGAACAAATTTGATTTATCGCAAATAATATGAACTTCAAAAGAAAATATATCTTCTTTGTTATTGAATAATGAATTACAATGTTTCCTAAATAAGAAAACAACTTCCAACTCGAGTTGTTAAGAAAATTCTTGATGGATGACTGTAAGAAGATATATGTATATTGCTATTGCTATATAAATGAATACAATGCACGCCATTAAATAGGCCGATAGGAGGAGAGCCGAGAGGTAGACGGTTATTCAACTGTCGGATAACAAATACTAACTAATGTATTAACTTGCTAACATTCCCCCCCTTAATACATTGCTTTTACAAATGTACCCCCTAAACAAATCAAACTTCACCTTGCCGAGAGGCTTGGTGAGAATATCTGCAACCTGAGAATCAGTAGGGCAGTACTGGAGCTGAATTTGGTGGTTCAAGACCTGTTCACGAATGTAGTGACATTCGACCTCAATATGCTTTGTTCGTTCATGGAAAACAGGATTCTTCACAAGCTTCAACACACCTTGATTGTCGCAGTGAATGATGGGAGGTTTCTCTTCAGGAATCCCTATATCTGCAAGAATGCGACGTAACCAAATTGCTTCGCACACAGCTCCTCGTGCAGCGCGGTATTCAGCCTCAGTGGATGAGAGAGCAACAACAGTTTGCTTCTTGCTGATCCACGAGATAGGTCCAGACCCGAGATGAAAAACATATCCTGAAGTGGATTTCCTGTCATCAACGGATCCTGCATAGTCCGAGTCTGATATCCTGTAAGAAGAACTGAGTGTTCTTCTGATACTCCAGACCAAAGTCAACTGTACCTCGGACATATCTCAACACATGCTTTGCTGCTATCCAATGACATTTCTTTGGCTCCTGCATAAATCTGGCGAGATAGCTCACTGCAAAGCAAAGATCTGGTCTGGTATAAGTCAAGTAAATGAGACTCCCCACAGTGCTGCCAGAAGTGAGTGCCATCTACCGTGGTGAATCCTGAATCTAGATAATTGCAAACCTTTTTCCATAGGTGTGGACATTGGTTTACAATCGACATCCCATACTTTTCAGAGAGTGTCTTGGCATATTTCATCCGGGAGACGAAGATATGATTCTTCTTCCGCCATATCTCTAAGCGAGAAAAGACAATAGTGAAGTAGCCCCAAATCGGTCATGTCGAAGGATTTCTTCGAGATCATTCTTTACATCATCACAAGATTGTCGTAACTTCCCGTGATCACAAGATCATCTACATACAAAACCAGAATGACAATCTCTGCTCCTACCTTCTTGATATACAAATTTGTATCTCGAGGGGCTACGAGTGAATCCATGCCGCATATAGGTGATCATCAATTTTTATATACCATGCCCTAGGTGCTTGTTTAAGTCCATAAAGAGACTTTATCAGATGACATACCTTGTGTGGTTGATGCTCGTCTACAAACCCTTCAGGTTGGGCCATGTACACTACTTCTTGTAGATCACCATTTAGAAAAGCACTCTTGACATCCATCTGCTGAAGTTTCCATCCATTTTGTGCTGCCAGTGCACATACAACTCTGATGGTTTTGATCTTCGCAGTGGGTGCAAAGGTCTCGTCATAGTCAATTCCTTCTTGCTGAGCATAACCCTTTGCAACAAGTCGTGCTTTGTGTTTGTCGATTGAACCATCTGCCTTATATTTTGTTTTGAAAATCCATTTGCAGCCAATGGATTTCTTACCTGGAGGCAGATCGACAAGTTCCCACGTCCGATTCTGAATCAGGGAATCATATTCAGCATCCATAGCTTGTTTCCACTGTGGTTGGTCTAATGCCTCACGAACAGTGTCAGGTTCGGTGCTCTCAACAACTGAACTCATGAGTGCAAAATTTACCTCATGTCTTGCTTGACTTCGTGTTCTAACTCCCGTAGAAGTACCAGGAAGTGAGTTCAGGTGTGCATCCCTGATAGTACTCTGGACCCATTTCGGACGTTGGCGCTGCTGATGTGAAGATGTGTTTTCCAGTGTGCCAAGATCAACGAACAAATCTCCACTCAGCTCTTCTTCTCTCTGAGAAGAATCATCTTGCTCATCATCTGGATGTGTGAGCAATCTATGTGACGAGGTTGGTACTGGATCTCCATTGTGTGGCAAGGAGTCAAAGGACGACTCATCACATACCACATCTCGACTCTCGTAGATCTTCTTCGTCTCAGGATCCATGAGACGATATGCCTTTGAGGTAGTACTATACCCCAAGAAAAGACATGGCAGTGTCTTTGGATCGATCTTCTTCCTTCTTTTATCTGGAACATGCATATATGCAGTACAACCAAAAACTCTTAAATGATGAATAGAAGGTTTACGACCAGTCCATACCTCTTCCGGTGTCTTGTTCTGCAAGATCTTCGTGGGTGCCCGGTTGAGTAAATACACTGCTGTCTGGACTGCTTCTGCCCAAAACTGATCCTCCAACTTGGCGGTCGAGAGCATACAACGAGCCATCTCCATGACATGTCCTGTTGTGGCGCTGGAAATCCCCTTTGGGGCGTAAAGCTGATCAAATGTTGCTGAATGCCATGCTGCTTCAGGTATGCTAAGAACTTCTTTGACACAAATTCCCCCCCTCGATCTGAGCGGAGGAGAAGAAGAGGCTTCCCAGATTTGGTGGCTTGCTGGTAGAAGGTTTGAAAATTTGCAAGTGCCTCACTCTTCTTCCGAAGGAAATATACCCACATTTTCCGTGAGTAATCATCAATGATGAGCTGGAAGTACTCAAAACCTTGAAAGCTAGCTGGCAGGGGTCCGCACAGATCGGTGTGAACGACCTGAAGATGCTCTGTAGAATGATAAGAGCTCTGTTTGAATGGACCTCTATGTTGTTTGCCCGCAAGACATCCTGAGCAAACAGGTAAGGAATGGGAGAGTGGAGGAAGCCCTCTTACCATTTCCTTCGCACTGAGTTGATGCAGAGCCCCGGTAGAAAGATGACCATATCTAAAGTGCCAAAGTGCAGTGGACTCTGCCGTTGATGCAGAGAGAGCAATGCTAGATGAAGTGACCGCATCCAGTGCAAATAGACGGCCCTTCAGAAATGCTTGAGCAATGACTGACTCTCCCTGGGAAATGATGTAGGACTTGACCCCTTTTTCAACAAAGAATTCAACCTGCATTCTATGGTTAAGAAGTTGACTTACAGACAAAAGATTTGAAGTCAAACCTGGAACATAGAGCACCTTTGTGAGTGTACATCTTCGTGTTCCAAGAGGAATGATGACATCACCAATCCCCGCCTTGCAATATACTCTTGATTAAATGGTGATCCGATCTCCAGTGGGCCGGTCACTCAGAGTATGGAACAACTTCTTGTTGCCAGTCATGTGTTTGCTGGCACCTGAATCAATCAACCAGACATCTTCTGACGGCTGCGAAGTCTGTGAGACTAGAACAATGTCAGAATGAGTTGTATCTGGTACCTCTTCATCTGAGGTGGCTTCTTGCTGAGCAGCAATGTGGCCCTTCTGCCTCTGATTACGAGCATGCCATCGGGATTTCTTAGAATATCCGCGGCCAGAAGTGCTCTCTTCGCCAGAATTTCCATACTTGCGACCGTTGTAATAACAGTTCGCAGTCGTGTGCGTATCCGTGGAGCAAATGTGGCACCACCGATCCGCCTTGTGATTATGCTGCTTCTGGGGTGGCCGCTGTGGTGGCCGCTGTGATGATGGCTGCTGAGCATGCTGCTTCTGATTTTGGGCTGATTGCCCTTTCCGAGGCTTATGTTTTTGCCTCGTGATGAGAGCCTTGTCTTCGAAGGCTTCTTGTACATTTTGCATGGCTTCTTCCTGTTGGAGATAATTCACCAGGGTTGCAAAACTCACCTCCTGTTGAGTAATTGTCAACGTGGTGATCAGTGTCCGAAACCGTGACGGAAGAGCTCGCAGGGTGAGTGGGACAAGCAACTTGTCGTCCACCGGGTTCCAAGTGCAGAGAAGTTCTGCACGTAACTCAGCTACACGCCGCAAGAAGGCTTCTACTGATTCGCCTTCATGCATACTCATCGTATGAAGCTTTGTCTGAAGTTGCAACTTTGTCGTCAGATTCTTAGCTTCGTAGATGGTACACAATGTGCTCCAAGCTTGAGAAGAAGCAGTTGCTTCTCGAATGTATATGGTGCACCTCAAAAGATCGAGGGTGATGAGCATGAGTGCTTTCGCATCAGCCTTTTCATATTTTTCCAACAGATCATCGTCTGCGGGAGGGGCGTCTTTGCCAGAGACAATCCCCCAAAGATCTTCGAATTGAAGAATCGTCCGCATTTTGGTTTTCCATGCGGCGAAATTTGGCCCTTTCAAGAGTTGGGCATCGATAGCAAATATTTTTGGAGCAGATATTTTGCAATTTGCCGACTTTGCTTACACGTAGCAGTCACAAGCACGGATCTTGCTTAGCAATGTCTCCTTTCGTGAGTAGAGGACGGGACAAATTGCTCCAAAGAATGAGTCTCTTCTCACGAATCTCCACGACAACACAAATGGGACAGCCATTTGGTCTCCACGGCTCGCACGCACAAGCACGGTGGGTGGTCTCAGTCTCCACAACAAAGAAATGGTGGTCTCAGTCTCCTCGCAAACGCGGGACAGGCACACTCCTCCTTCACGCAGGGACAGGCTCAGTCTCCTCTCAGCAAAAGAAATGGCAACTGGCTCAGTTTTCTTCTCCTTCAGGCACGGCCTTCACGCAGGGACAGGCAACTTCCTTCACACACAGCGCACCAGACTTTGCTCCAGTCTCCACGCACGCACAGGACAGTCTTCGTGAGCGGGACAGGCACTTCCTTCACGCACAGCAGCAAAGAAATGCTCCAGGCACTTCCACGCGGGAACAGGCAACTTTGCACCCTCCTCACGCACCAGCAAAAACGTTTTCTTCACGCACCAGACCAACAGGCACACTCCTTCACGCATTCACGGGCAACTGCACCAGCAAGCAACGTTTTTCCTTCACGTACCTCCTTTACGCGGGACCTCGGCCTCTTTCTTCTCTTCCTTCACGCACAGGCTCTTCTCACGGCTCCTGGTCTTCTCACGGCTCTTCTTTCACGCACAACCACGCTCTGATACCAATGATGGACGCTGTAAGAAGATATATGTATATTGCTATTGCTATATAAATGAATACAATGCACGCCATTAAATAGGCCGATAGGAGGAGAGCCGAGAGGTAGACGGTTATTCAACTGTCGGATAACAAATACTAACTAATGTATTAACTTGCTAACAATTCTAACTAATTTGACTAAATCTACTCTAGGTGACGGAAATTACTATTTTTAGCAGTTTACTAGAACCTACTATTCTTAGTAAGTTCACATTTTATTCATATGGGCACAGAAATTGCCACGCATCTTCTACATTCTTAAATTAGAGGAATTGCCAACTTTTTAATTCATAATACAACTAATAGACTAAAATTAACTCATGCCCAAAAATTAAAAAAACCAAACTACAACTTAAATATTAATTTTCAGCCTAAAGATGGCGGATTTAGGGCACGAAAATGTGCAAAAATTGGTAGGGCGGGTTGTCGTTGCGTTCATCTCATCGAAACATATGGAAAAAAAATAGACTCAAACGAACACCCGAGCTCAAGTTATGACCTTGTAAAGTTCCTCCTAATTTTGGCGCATTAGTATGGGTTAGCTTGTTGGGTTGGGCGCGAGGGTACCCCTTCGTATTTTTTTTTTTTTTTAAATTATCATTTCCTTAATAAAAATTAAAAATTAACAAAATTCAAAATTCAAAATTTTATAATGTAAAAAAAAAAATTAGGAATTAATAAAAATCTATTAAAATTGATAAAAATTAATTGAAGTTAGAATTTTATAAAAATAATAAAGAGAATTTCTATATTAGAATTTCCTTAAAATTAAGAAAATAAAAAATTAATAAAATTTAAAATTGAAAACTTAATAATTTTTTTGAAAAATAGGAATTAATAAAATTCCATCAAAATTGATAAAAATTAATTAAAATTAGAATTTTATAAAAAATAATAAAGAGAATAACTATATAGCAATGGTTGTGTGGATCTTAGGGGACTAGTCTTGTCCTAGTTTGTCATGTCCCCAACTTCGCAAAATGTAAGACCAAGGTAAGGACGAGTTAGCTTGTTGTGCTTTGGTAATGGGGGTACCCCTTCGTATAAAAATAATTAAAAATATAAACATTAATATAAATAAATTTTTTAAAAAATTGAAAATTAGAATTTCTTTAATGTTAATAAAAATTAAGATTTTTTTAATAAAATTCAAAAATAAAAACTTTATAAATTATTTGAAATATAGGAATTAATAAATATCCATCAAAATTGATAAAAATTAATTAAAATTAGAATTTTATAAAAAATAATAAAGAGAATAACTATATAGCAATGGTCTTGTCCCAGCTCGCCCCTTCCTGTCCCCAACTTGGCAAAATGTAAGACCAAGGTAAGGATGAGTTAGCTCGTTGTGTTGGGCAAAAGGAGGTACCCCTCCGTATAAAAATAAATAAATAAATATAAAAATTATTATTAATATTTTTTAAAAAAAAATTGAAAACTAAAATTTTCTTAATGTTAATAAAAAATTAATTTTTTTAATAAAATTCAAAATTCAAAACTTTAAATTTTTTTTTGGAATATAGGAATTAATAAAAATACATCAAAATTGATAAAAATAATAAAGAGAATAAGTATATGGCAATAATTAAAAGTTAAAAATAAAAATAAAAATAATAAAATTAAATAAGAATAAAAAATAAAATTATTTTAAGTAAAAAGTAATGTAAATTTAAAATCAATAAAAGTTCCAATTAAAATTAATTTCAAATAAAAATAAAAAAATAATTAAATTAATTAGAATTAATAAGAATTGTTGAAATTTTAAAAATTTAAATGTCTTAAAATTAAAAAAAAAACAAAATTATTTAAAGTTTAAATAGATAAATAAATTCCAAATAAAATTAATTTTAATAAATTAAAAAGAAACGGTGAAAATTTAAAAGTCTAAAAATGTAAAAGTCTTAAAAGTTAAAAAAAAATAGTAAAAAAATTAATAATAAAATAAAAAAAAAAAGAAACTTGAAAAATACTAAAAATTAAAAAAGTAAAAAATATTAATATTTTAAAATAAAAATGTAAAATATTGTTTGTCACACATACCGGGAGGGTAATGGTGCAACAAATACTTTAACCAATGGAGGTGTTTGCTCTAAACAATACAAAGTTTGGAATGATCACATTGACATTCCTCACATGACTTAGATCATCATTGCTAAAGATGTCAAAGTCACATGTCCATTTCAACAGTACTCGAGGGCGATCTAGGCATGTGTGGAGCCTTTTCTTGGGGTACGCCACACTTGTGGGTTTTTACCCTTTCAAACGGTCATCCTTCACAAATTGGCTAGGCGTTTATGTTGAGGGGACGATTGTTGAAAAGCCATTTTGAAAAGTTATGGGTAATTCTTCTTTTTCAACTGTCGACATTGGTGTTGCTATGAAGCCTCTCTTATGACCCTCGAGTTGTCAATACTGTAACGCCCACAAATATCACACACAAATACAACAATACAAAAAATACTAGGATAATTTTTTTGACTTACATTGCTCACTAGACAACACCACAAGGGCTCCAAGTAGAGAAATTCAACTACTCATTAGACACTTACCTAAGTCATCGACTCACATAGACACATGACAACACCATATACATGTCGATGCCACACTTTCCCCATTGAACAAATTCTAGTAATGACCTAACCACAAGAAAGGGACTCAAGGATTGGCAAACCCACAACACATTATTTCTATGATTACATCTTAGTTACGATAAACATTCCAAGAACATTATTTTGCAAGGATAATTTTATTCTTTTTCCACCTACAGATTCTTAAATTCAACTTATAATTCAACCATTTAAGTTGACTCTTTATCTCTTACAACAATCTCCATAACTCACATAATTATTTGTGATTTCAAATTGCATACAAAGTTCGTAATTCGCTCATTCTTATGTTAAGCTTATTTTTTTCAAACGTTTATTCAATGTTTAAATTTTACCCTTACTACAAATATAGTGAATCTAATGTGATGTTAATACGTATATCTTAGGATTTGACGTGATTTAGATTCATGATACCTTTTCCCAAAATATTTTTCGATCACAATATCCTTTTTTCCCATCGTAGTTAAGATAGTTCAAAGGTATATTGATTTTAAATGCTGAATAATTGCAGGTTTAAAAAAATCATTTCGAAAAATCATTTCATGTTTAAGTTTTTATTTATAATGTAGTAAATCTTGAAAAAGCTTTATTTTTTTATGGTGTGATAAATTCAAAAAATATTTCATGTTTAGGTTTTTATTTATGTAGTAAATTTTTTAAAAAGGTTTATTTTTTTAAGGGTGTGGTAAATCTTATTTCAAAAAAATATTTCATGTTAACATAGTGTATGCAATTCTATTAATGAAAAACTT
Organism: Taxus wallichiana var. yunnanensis; assembly: GCA_018340775.1. NCBI lineage: Eukaryota > Viridiplantae > Streptophyta > Pinopsida > Cupressales > Taxaceae > Taxus > Taxus wallichiana. The sequence goes on along the minus strand of CM031240.1, from coordinate 334,811,262 downwards.
TTTTTAAAAACATATTTCATGTTAAAATAGTGTAGAATTTACGTAAAATTAATAAAAATATCAAATAAAATTTACATTTAATACAAATTAAAAATAAAAATAATGTTGAGGCATGGGTGGTGTAGCGGCTTGAACTTTGGGTTTGCTCCTCAAGGTCTTGGAATCGATGTATGTGAGTCTTGTCCTAACTCTCCCCTTACTATCCTCAACTTTGGCAAAATGTAAGACCAAAGTAAGGGTGGGTTGGGTTGTTGGGTATCTAAAAGAAATAAAAAATTAATATTTAATAAAATTTATAAAAATTTGAAGATTAGAATTTTCTTTAAAATTAATAAAATGTAATTAAAAATAATATAAATATAAAATTAATAAAATATTCCAAATAAAATTAAATTTAAATAATAATAATTAACAAATTAATAAAAATTGATGAAATTTTAAAAATTAGAATGTTTGAAAAATTGCGAATGAGATTAATTTAGATAAAAATATATAAATTAATAAAAATTTAAAAAAATGAATTTATTTTTAAAAATAATTAAAATTAGATTTTTCTTAAAAAATTAATAACTATAAACTAAAAAATTAAAAGTAACAAAAATTAATAATAAAATAAAAAAAGAAAGTTGAAAAGTATTAAAAATTAAAAATATATATATTAAAATAAAAATGTAAAATATTGTTTGTCACATGTCTATGGGAGTGTAATGGTGCAGCGAATGATTCTTTAGTCATTATCATTACTAAAGATGCCAAAGTCATCATGTCGATCAAGCAATACTCGAAACAATGATCTAAATTTAAAATTAATTACGTGATAAAATATAAAAATTGAAATTAACATTAAAAATTTAATAAGACTTGATGAATTTTTTAAAAAAAAAAAAATTAATAAAAAAATGAATTTATTTTTAAAAATAATTAAAATTAGAATTTCCTTAAAAATTAAAAGCAATAAAATAAAAAAAGAAAGTTGAAAAGCATTAAAATAAAAATATAAAATATTGTTTGTCACACGTATTGGGAGGGTAATGGTGTAGTGGATGCTTTAGCCAATGATCACAAGTTTGGAATGATCACATTGACATCCCTCACATGACACAGATTGTCATTACTAAAGATGCCAAAGTCACCTGTCCATTCCAGTAGTACTTGATGACGATCTAGGCATGTGTGGAGCCTTTTCTTGGGGTACGCCACACTTGTGGGTTTTAACCCTTTCAAACGGTTATCCTCCGTAAATTGGCAGGGCATTTATGTTGAGGGGACGTTTGTTGAAAAGCTATTTTGTTTTTGTAATCAATCTGCTAAAGCTATGGGTAATTTTTCTTTCTCAACTGTCGACATTGGTGTTATCGTGAAGCCTCTCTTTCGCATCCCTCGAGCTGTCAATAACCTGCATTCCACAATTCTTTCAACCATGGGTGGCCCTCCTTGCCGAGTTGAGCCCATTTGTGATCTAGCATGGAAAGAGAACACAAACATATGGAAGGTTCTAGAAGTGGATGGCTTCACAAATTTTATACAAAGAATCAAAGGACATGATATCCAAAATTCTCTTAACTTTGCTCGAAAGTTGAAGGATAGGGTAATCACTTTCAGGGGGAAGGAATTCACCATTGTTGAAAATGTAATCTCCTTCATTACGGGCTTAGGAATGGATGATATAAAGTTTTATAAGAACAAGTTCGACAAGGAAGCTAAAGAGAAGTGGTTTGTGGAGGGTGATGAAGTCTTAAAAATTGGTAAATTACGGTTGTTATGCTCTTCTCTGCCCCCTCCTTACAATGATGTCGCCAAGATGATGGTCATGTATGTTACTTTGGAAGGTCATTATTCTACGTTGCCTCTTCATTACCTTGTGTTGTTGAATCACTTCAGGCGCTTTGCTAAGGTTAGTATTTCTTACTACATCTTGCATTTCTTAGAAAAATCTGTTTTGGAAGTGCAAGCCCATGCCAGAGCCCTTACCTTACATCAAGGAGTTATATTCCTTTCACATCAGTATTTCCATGACGTAGCACTCAATGACCTTATTCCCCTCCATGCTTTCCCCTCCCCCAACATCCCAGAATCAGAACCAAAAACCCCCAACTTCCCATCCCGCTCACCTCTCCCTCCTAAAGAATGTTGCGTAGTATGGACAAGGGCAAACAAATTGTGGTCGAAGGCCTCCTGAACATGAGCTACTCTGCCCCTGAACCCAATCTTAGCATTGACATGCAAACCCAATAGTAACACCAGACTAATGCCATAAAAACCATTGAGGATAATGTAGACTTTCTACTCATAGTTGGCAACATGAACAAATTGAGCTCCACAGTCCCTGCCAAACTAGAGGAAAAGATTGACAACCTTTCAAAGAGGCAACAAGACATGGAGAAGACAATGCAATAGATGGTCAATAGACAAATCAACTAATTAACCATGCATAAGGCTTTTCTTGATTTCATTCAAATTCATGTTAAACAAATTTGTGAAGTTAGGGCATTTTAGAGGAGATTTGGATAGAGGGTAAGGCCAAGAAGAAGGCCTTAGCTAAGGACAACAGAGACTCAGACAAACAAGTGGCGCTTAACCTATTCAAGGACATCGAAGAAGCTTAGTATGTCTTTAACGAGTTTCTAAAATAGTTGTCTTTGGTTTTTTGTCTCTTTATGTGTTTTTGCGGTATTACTGTTACTTTTGAGATGCATTTTGGTTGTTGTTGGGATCCTTGTTGGCAGTCTATGCCTGCCATGATTTTCAAAGTTCATTCTAGCTAACTTAGGCTCTTTTCAAGAAGGGTGTAGCCCCACTTCAAAAAAACCACCGCTTTCTATCTCTTTATGTGTTATTTCTAGCTTTTGAGCCTTTTGTTCCATGGGGTATGGTCCCCTTTAAAACCATTTATCATTAATTAAAAGCTAAGAAAACATTAAAATTTAAAATTAAATTGAATAAAAAATAATAAAAACAATTTCATTTAAAAGGCGTTGGTCATCTCTATTGAAGTTGCCTTCTTTTTGTGGGCTCTAATGTTTATATTTTTTTCTTTCATGGTCGTGTAGGTACTTTTTGTTGGGAAAACCGACCTTTGAAAGCTTTGTAGTGGAGATCAGTTTAACCTCGGTTGTGGAAATGCCTTCTTAACTCAACTATAAAACACCCCCTTTTGAAAGATAAAAGAGGTACACTTACGATCTACTCAAAATTTGATAGTCGTTATCGACATAATGCAAGTGTACCTCAATGTTTAAATGCTCAATGACATCATCGAGAGTGAGCTTTCAAAGGGCACTTTGTTAGCTCATGTTCACAACCTATCTAAAAATTCCCATGACAACAACACCATATCTTACTATATTTGTACATTCCTACGGTAAAATAATGAAAGGTATGCAAATTGTTGATTGGGGCCACTGGGGCTATGCAATCAAACAATGAAAGGTATACAATTACATCACTCTGCAATTTCTTACATATAATTTGCACAGAACTGGACTAAAAACTCAATGATGTCATTCAGGTTGGGCTTCACTCCACCCATATTCATGGAAATCTTAATGATAGTCCAATCAATCATGTAATCATTTATTAAGTAGTGGGCTGATTTTTTGTTCATGTAAATGCAAATGAATAAGCATTGGGGTCTTGTTTGTTTTCTTATTTGGATATCTTTGATGGTTTTCACACTGCAAAATGCCTTCCTAAAAGGTGTGGAACATGAATTTGAGTTTTCCTTTGCGAATCATAAAAGGGAAACTCAAATTCATGTTTCCACACCTTTCAGGAAACATAAATCACCGTAAACAGTCACTATTGTATCATAATGCGAGACCAAAAAAAAATTTCTCAGATTTTTTTCAGAACATTTTATATGTCGTTGGATAGTTGATAAGCTCTTCCAGGTCTTGCAATGACTGTGCACCTAGATTTTGTATTGATGACAACAAGCATGGATCATCTTGAAGCGGTCTTTGTACAAAGTCTACTCGGGAACTTGTTGGTCGGGGGTTCCAAGCTAACACAAACATATCAAAGTATTGTCTCATTTTGTCAATAGAAGCATTATTTTCCCAGTCAATTGCATCGACGTCAGGAGAATCTTCAAGCCATATGTTGTCATTCATACCTGCAAGTAATGGACAGGTAAATAAAGAATTCAAAAACATTGACATCATTCACAGTTGGGTTTTGACCCTGAAACTTATTGGATTTTTCCCATTTTTATTTTGGTCACTTTAAGTGTAAATTGCACTATTGTGAATAATGCGCGCAAGATTGAGACAATAAAGTGAAACACATATAGAAAATATTTTTGGATCTCACAATTTGAGTAGTAAAAAAGGTGTGCTATTACATGCAAGTATTTAATTCTCACTATTTCATTTCCATCTTTCCATTGATGTCTTTGGATTTTCTAACAAATCAAACGTCGTCCATTCAAAAACCTTGACGACGTAAAATAAATAAAATTAAAAAATCATAGAGCTTGACTACCAGATAAAATATACTTGTCACTCATATGACTAATTGTTGGATGTGCTCAATTACCAATGATTGTTCATGTATCCCCTGTTTTCCGACATTTACTCGAGCTTAAAACTAAAAACGGGCTACAAAGTGCTACATGAAGAAAGCAATGTGATTGTGTTTTGACCTTAGAACCTATTGAATTTTTCCAATTTTTTATTTTTCCCACTTTAAGATTAAATTGCACTCACATGAATAATAGAGTCTCAGTCTAAAAAATTCACTCGCTAAACAAGTATGGCCAACCGGTGGAGGGGCTCAATTATCAATGATTTTTCCGCATCACTTGTTTTCTTGCAATTACTCCTTTAAATTAAAGGGGGATAAAAAGTGATCCAAGAAGAAAAAATTTCTATTGGGTCTCAAATATGAGACCTTTTGGATTTTCTCCATTTTTTAGATTTTCCATTTTAAGCACAAATTGCAGTCACGTGAATAATGCAAGCAAGATAAAGACTATCCAGTGGAATCTATTAAATTTCTCTTCCCTCAAACCCTTTTTTCGCTTCCTCAAATTTTAATTCTTGGCTTCATCCCATAATTATTAGTTGATAGATTAAACATGATGTGTCTCTATTTATAATTAACCAGACTTTAAAGTAAATAAAAAAACAACAGTTGAAAAGAAGGGATGGGTAAATGTAAGTCATATAAGGAGTCATGAGCACAAAGTCTAAACAAAATAAAAGTCTTACACAAAAAAATAAATTTTCAAAATAAATCCTATGGTAAAAAATGAGGAATCAAAACATTGGAAATCAACATGAACTTGCCTTAAACAATCAATAAATACATAACACAACAATTAACTAGGTACCACCTAATACTAGGTGTAAATAATTATCATGCAATATTTCAAACAATGAGAGTAAAGACAAAATGTAGAGATGAAACTACCATATTAAAGTATAAACATTACAATTTAAAATATAATAAAAATGAGTATATTAAACATTATTGCTTACAAAAATCATTCCTTAAAATAATATGAGCCAACTTCTGATAAGGGGAGTAAAGGGAATAAGTTGGTATGATGGATTCCTCCTTACGAAGGAAGAATTAAATCAATTTTGATGGAGCAGAAAAAGGCAATCCAAGTAATGTTAGGCATTGATGTATCTTTAGGAACTTAGCCAGCCAACATATTGTGGCCATGACCTTTGATTGTGGCTTTTCTTCTAATACCTATGTGGAAGGTATGGTGTAGTGCCCACTTCCCTTCGACACCGTTTTGTTATTGATTTTGATACTGTCGACTACACTTATGGATATTATTAAGCTTTTTGATTTAGCATGATGTTAGATGTTAAAGATACTAGACTGTTGTTGATTTCAATTCATATATGATGTATGTAGATTATTAGAGACATTTTATATTGATGTTGATATGCTATTGACATGGTTTATATATATATATATATTATATATATATATATATATATATATATATATATATATATAATATTTGACATGCACGATACACCGTGTAGGCTTTGATAATTGAACTAATGTTGTGATCATTTTGACATGGATGAAACGTAAGAATAGAGATGTTGGTAGAAATTGTAAATGATATCGTAATTGCCTAGATGCTGTTTTGATTCATATATAGATAATTGTGGACTTATATTGTATATTTTATCATAGATGTTTTTAATGTGGCCACGAGGCCGAATGAGGTATTTATGTGTTTTGTAGGTAAATTTATTCACAACAAACATCGGGGATTGGAGACCAACCACATTAGAATTCTAGGTGAATTCAACAAGGGTCACCATGGCAACATGTAATTGTGTGTGTTTGAATTATGGTTAGGGGGAAATTGTGACCAAGGGGTTATGTATTGTCTTTTATTTAGTTTTCCTTTAATTGATGTTAGTATGTGATTTTTAGTGATGTAATTCATTGTATTAATTATTTGGAATTTGGTGTATGTAATTTTACCCTTTATTATTAATGGGTTGTAGTGTCTTAATTAAAGCTAATTTAATCTTGTCCTAAACTAATTAAAGATGTGACCAAAGGAATTCATTTATTAGAGTAGATTTCTCTTGGATTTTTGTTGTAAGTTGAGTGCTTGGGGATCTTGAGTGTTGTACACTCTACCCCTTCATGGAAATTCGAATTTGGCCTTAGGGGCCAATTTTGGAGGCTTGTGGGACAAGTCAAACTTGTCCCACACCTCTTAAATTGCTATGCCAACCCTACCTATGGGTTGGGGGTCAAAATTAGACCCCATTAGGTGTTTTGGGAAGATAAAAAGGTAAAATATTTATTACACTTTCTTTCTTGTAATTAATTTTTTTCCTTAGGGGGTGTGGGCTTAGATTGTGTGTGTAAGTAAAATGTCATTTCTTCAACCACTTATTAATTGTGCTTTGGAGTATGGGGTTGACTAGGGTGATGTGGAGTGGAGAGGAAATGAGGTGGCATCCTACTTGGAGCCACATCCTCCTCTCTCCCTTTTCTATTTATTGAAGTTCTTTTGCTTGTTTGGGGGTTACTTCATTATTTTGTGCTCTTGCATTTTTGGGAGTTAGAAGATTTTTGGAGAGCTTGTGGTATTTGTGGGAGCTTTTTGGTGTTTTCTTGGTTTTGAAGGAGCTTGGAGATTGACTCTTGGAACAAGCTCTACTATGGAAAGGTAGGAGATTTACTCTTGCTTATGTTTTCCTTTATTTGTGTATATGTGCTTGTTATTTTTAGTGTTTTGAATGCTTGTTGGGTGCTTGGGTAGATTGCCTAAGTGTGGTGTAGGAGGGGACTATGGGGAGAATTCATGTAGGGAGGCATAAGATTTATTTCATGTTTTGGAGGGAGTTTGGGTTGGGTGCCCCACCTTGGACAAGGAATGCTTGCATTTCTTACTTGTTCTTGTATGAGGGAGGCATAAGAGTATGAGGGAGGCATAAGAGTATGTGGGAGGCATAAGAGGTACTTGAGGGAGGCATAAGAGTATGTAGGGGATTTGAGATATGCATTGGAGGTTTTTAAGGTGGGCACCCATTTCCCATTGGGAGGCATAAGTGACTTCCCCATAGGTTCTTGCTCCTTTGGCTTTCATTTTTAAAGCCTTGTTTATTTTGGTTGTTTTTCCTTCTTGTGTTGAAGTTGAGTTGAATGTGCTTGGAATGGTTGTGAAATTTTGGTTTTGTGTTGTGGAATCTTTTTGTTGCCATGTGTTGGATTCACCTCTCATTGTAATGTGGTTGGGGCTCGAGGGGCCAATGAAGAGGATGACTTCTCCTCCTCATTGGATATTTTTGTTGGGTGGAGAGTGTTGCCTCTCCCCCATTTTTGTTGTGGATCAAACATATCATGAAGGAGCTCTCTTGTTGGTGTTGTGAAGCTTGGAGCTTTTGTGGAGTCCCTAAGAAAATTCTTCTTGTAATAAAACTTCCTTAGTGTTATTCCCACTTAGAGTGGAGGAATTTGTAATATTGTATTCCATTTTTAAATTATATTCTTGTATGATTTCCCACTTTAAGTGGAGGACATTGTATTGATCTTGTGAAGGAAAGTTGCATTCAAATATTTGTTATTAAAGTTTATTGTATGTTGAAAGAAACAAAAGAAGAAAGATTTGTGTTGTAAAGTTAGTTTTGTGAAATAGAAAAGAAAGTAATTCTCTTTATTTGAAGTTTTGGTTGTATTGTGAGAAAGGAAGTTCTTTGTTTTAAAAGAAATGAGCTATGCTCAATGGGAAAAGAAAGTTACTTTCATTGTGAAATTGTATTATGGTAAAAGAGAAAGAAGAAATATAGAAGTAGTAAGATGTTAAAAATGTATGCATAGTAAACTTGAATGTATAATAAAGAAGTTGTAGTTATTTTGGATATATGAGTTGTAGTAAAGATGAAAGAGATAACAAATTTGAGATAGGGAATTGTTGCATTTTGTATTAATAAAATAAAAATGTAGAAGTAGATATAAAACTTTTATTTTACTCTTGGAATTCAAAGAAAATTAGTTGAACAAAATGGAAATGATCTTCTAAGTAGTTGTGCTTTTATTGGAATTGATAATGCCTAAAATGAGTAATTTTAACTAAGATACGAACAAATGGAATGAAAGCCTTAAACTAGAAACCTTAGGTGTATAAAATCAGGTTAGAATGTATTTTAAAATAGTTTAGCAATTTTTTTTTTTGGAAAATTCTTAGAATTTTAGGTTCTATTTCTAAGAAACATAGCTGTCACATACTGTGTAGAGCAGCGGTCTCGCAACCACTACTCAGGTAAGGTGACAGTCTCAAAACCTTTGCTCCATAGGGCGGTGGTTCATGGTTTATCACCCAGGTAGGGCGGCAGTTCTAGGACCGCCGACCTGCTCTGGGTGGTGGTTCTGTCACTTACAGCAGAACTCCTCGGATCCGCACTGTGCAAAATTTTAACTGGTATATACTAATTTTTAAGTTGTAAATTTAACTAAGAAATTACCAGCAATCATATAATGCTCAAATCTTGTTGTATAAAGCAATTAAACCTACAAATTGTAGATTAAAAACATTCCTTCTCATTTATATTGATGGGGGTAGGGTTTGCCCCAAATAGAGAACCCCAAATGCAATGGCTTGAAATAAAAATCAGTTTGGAAAGGAAAACCCCTTCCAAACTTTGAATGGAATAAATTACAATGATAAAAACTTCAAACTAAACTAATCTAAGCTTGATCTCCTTGTAGACTCCTCCATGGTTCTTCCTCTCTTGCTCCCATGGCTTCCTCCTCTCCAACCTGCAATTTTAACAAAAGAAAATAGACCAAATGAGGAGAATAGAATAAAGGAAAGGTTTTAATAAGAATGCTTAAGGATTTTAGGGTTAGTTTGGAACCCTAGGATCTAGTGGCCAAGATTGTTTTGATCTAAGGGTGGAGGATTAACCCTACTTTTGTTTGGTAGAAATGTATTTTAAATGTTTAAATTAAATCCTTAAGGGTATGTGTAGATGGGTGAATGGGGCCATTTATTTGCCTTGGGGTGTAAAGTCCTTTCTAGTTCTTAGTATGTTTTAGGAATTTAATAAAAGGGGACTTTAAGCTATTAGGGTAATGGAACTAAATTATTTAAACATGAGGTTAACCTTATTAGGATTGAACATTAACTAAGAAGAGAAAACATTTAACCAAGTAAATTAAACTATGGCACCTTCCTAGTTGACTTTTAATTAATCGACCTTAGAGGTAAAGTAATTTTAATATTTAATATTTTATCTAGACCTGGCCTATCAATTGTAAAGTTGAGTTTAGTGGTGTAAGTTAATTTAATGTACCCTAAGGGTTAAACACCCTTGTAACCTCTTTTACCTTTGGCTTCTGACAAAAAAATTAGTCACAATTTTCCGATTAAGTATTAGGTTTCAGCGTGTTCCTAGAATGTTGTTTTTGCGGGCATTACGTATGGCTCTTCTATTTGGCCTATGTGAGGCTAAGAAGAGGAAGTGGAATCGCTTATGAATTGAAGGTGATTCCAAGGATATCATTGATATGGCCCAAGGAGTTCTCCTAAGGCCCGACATTTGAAGACTATATGGTCAAATATTAAGGCAATTTTGCCTTCCTTTTCGGAGGTTAACTTTCCATACACAATGAGGGAAGGTAATAAGGTGGTGGATGGTTTAGTGAATAGAGGGGTTGGTTTATGGGCCAATCTTCATTTAAGTTAGCAATCTTTGGATTTAAGCTTCCCAAATGATATTTAGATGCTTTTGGCAGGGGATGCACATATGGCGTTGGTGGAAGGAGGTATATGATTGGGAAGGCCACCTTCTAATTATTTCCTCTCTTGGTATGATGTCAATTTGATTTGAAATATTGTAGGCAGATATTTAGGGATTTGGCATGCGTTAAGTTTTTATTGTTTTCAATGTAGGTATGTGTATTACAGTCAGTCGGTGGTGAGGTGATGTTTATCCCTCGCGTCTTTTTCTCTCCTTCTGCGTGCTTTCCTTCCCCTCCGGTTCGGTGTAGCTTCCTATTCTTTCAGCATGGCGTTAGAGGATGGTCTGGCTGCGGGGCTGAGCCGGAAGAGGCGTCGGGCTCAAATTGGGGAGTCTATGGGAGATTCTTTTGCAGATTGGATGAGCAGGGAGGATAAATAATGTTGTAATGCGTTGTTGGTTGGAGAAATTCTAGATGGTGGCAAGGAGTTTTGAAGATGAAGATGAAGAGGGAAAAAATGGTTTATATGATGCGAAGCTTATGCTAGATCCTAGCAAATCGGTTGGTTATCCCAAAGATAGAGCTACCATACTATCCGACATAAAACAACAATTTTTTCAAGCAACAATCAAAATTATTTAATTTAAATAAAACGATTGGTCAGAGTATATGTGCATGTAGCACATGTAGGGGATATGTAGGGGAGGTGTTGAAAGGTCATGTGAGAGTGTTGAATCTAGACCAAGAATATGTGCAAATTTTTGGTCCGAGAAACAAAAAAATGCCATTTATTTATACAAGAATTACTACAATTATACAATTCAATGCATGCTTTCATTTTTTTCTATCCATGTGCACACAAATTTACCTGGAAACTTTTCACAGAAGTATGTTCTCCTCTATTCACTCAGATGCTTATCATACTACCCATTGCACAATTTTTTTGGTCATATTCTTTTTATTTGGTTCCCACATTTTTTTAATGGTATCGTTGTACAATAATTGTGAACTACAAAAATTATGTGTTCCTTTCACTATATTGCTAGTGTAACAAAAGATCACAATTACATTATATTTTTTGTTTTCTTTCCTTTGTTTACATTTCACTTTCATGATGATAGCACCCCTCAATATTTTCTTATCCACTGACTCAATACACTAGAACACTTTGAATTGCTTATTTGTTTGATGGTTCTTTTAAATAATTCTTATATGTGGATATCACAGGGTAGAAATTGGGGTCAATATTAGAGGACTTGATTTGCAGGCCTATTTTTGTAGTCTATTTGGAAGTTTGAGTTGAAAAAAATACTCATATTAGAAAATTCATAATTATGAAATATGATAAAATTTTAAAGATTTTCCATATTTTCCATTTTTTTATTCAACCGTATATAACTTTATATTTTTGGTGGTAAAATCTTAAAATACAGGATTTAGAAAATTTATGTTATTTATTATTATTTTATACCATAAACGTTTAATTTATGAACACCTCCAAGATTTAATAGTTAGGATCTAAAAGGAATTTAATGTTTTAACATTGTTTATAAGGTTGTCAATAGTCCTTAGGAGATTACTGAGATTCTATTTTTTATGAACCATATTTTTTCATATTTGAAGAACATCACTTAATACTATTCATATGAAAGGTTCTACCTTGAAAAAAATTGATAGAAATATGAAAGAGAATTAAGTATTTCTTTAGATGTGTGACTTTACAAATTGTAGATGTGGAACCTGACAGTAAATATATATGGCCCAAGAAACAATTCCACAACCTATATGGCATACCTTTGCATCTCCCTAGGGAAGAAATTATGTTGATAGGTTTTTTATTTTATGGGATGAAGGCTTCTTATTGCTGACATGTTTGCAGGAAATTGACCGCTTAAATTTTTGCCGTAGATGTGTTGAAATCAAACAGACATCATGTTTTTTTACCTGTGGCTGTCAGGTTTTCTGCAATGACAATGATATTTCGAATTGGACGGCTCAAGGCTTGTCTAACTTGGCAAGGAAGATTCATCTAGGTATTTAAGATTGTATTTTCTTTGAATATTCATTCACGCTATCCACTTCCAATTGCTCTTCAAATCTATAACGATCTTCAAATCATAGATCTCTACATGCATGCTTACCTTGAGCTTCATACCTTGGCAAGCTTTTCCTAGGGAAATAGGCTCTTTGAGTGGCTCAATATCATTGTGGGATTTAAGTTGTCTTCTTTGCATCCATGAATCATGATATGCACGATGATTAGTTCCTTATCTCCATGTTCACCTGCTTTGTTATGTTTTTTTTCTTTTTTGAATGCCTTGTTCTACTAACTCTACTCTACTTGGTTCTCGATGTTTGATCATCTTGAACCTGCATATTTATGAAAGCTTGATCTCTTTGTTTCGAGCATTTATTTTTATGGAACTCCAAATTATGCGATGTTGGATATCATTATCATTTCAGTTGCCTTAGGTTGCCACAATCCCTGAACCTGGTTCAGACTCACTTCATGGTAACACCTATGTTATTGTTATTATGGATTTTTATACCCATGTTAATTTGAAAACCTACTCACGTAACCTAGAAATTGTCATCTTATGATCTCATATTTCCCCTCTCATCATCTCTATACATTCAACGCTCAACCTTTGTTCGTGTTTCTTGTATCTTGGGTGCAAATTTTAGGAGATTTGATCCTGTGTTTGTTTTATTTTACTTTTGTACTAGAGCCGTTGTTATGCCAACATTTGAATTAAGAAATGAAAGAAGCAAAAAAGGCAACCATCATAGTGCCGCCAAAACAACGTATGCTTATGCAGTCAATTATTTTTCTTCAGTCTCATTTTTATACTAGTTTTTCTTATATCATTGATAATAAAAAGGAACTACTAAAATTTTTAGATTGGCATGTGTTGGCCATAAGGATGTGTCGACTCTAATATAATCACAAGAATTGAAATGAGAGGAGGAAATCACATCGGTTGTTTGGATCCTGATTTGGTTGCCTCTGCCTCTGTCTCAATGAAATCTACAATTTTACATGCTTGAGAGAGTACCTTCAAGAAGTTATGACCTGAATTTGGAAGAAAAAAAAACATTAAGACAATTATCATCGTTATCTTGCATAAAAATTAGATAAATATGGATATTAAATATGATCAGGTAACTGCCATCATTTTTCAAGACTATTTACTTGATTTTGTGAAATTTATTTCCACATCCACTAATTGATTTTCTACCTATAGGTATTCATTCTTTTATTCCCTAAATACATCAATCCTATTTGAGGTTTAGAAATATCCAGACATCCTCTTGTTATGGTTTCCCTTTTCTTGCCATAAATTCAATCATCTCTTGGTCGTGTATTCCATATCCTCATTTCCATGCGTAATAAGAATTTCTTCTTGTATAATAGACTTGTGGTTAGCTATCCACCCCCTCTCTAGAGTTTCCTAACACATTAAAACACTCTCTAAAAATATTGAGAATATATTTGTCATATTCTTCATACTGTCATCATTTTTGTCTTGAAAATATGAAAGACAATAACTTACTCATACATATGTTTTAGAATATCATAAAAGAGTCAATCCATCATTATTTTTGAATCATACCATTAACCTCTATAATATCAACACAACATATATAACTTACTTGATAACCCCTATATTCTTGGGTCCCTTAGGGATAATTTCTTCATTTTCTTTTCCAACATTTTCTCTTTAGGAAAATAGGTTTCTTGGGACTCCTACAACTCTCTAATGTGTTTTCTCTAGAAATAAATCATTTGAAAACCATATGCCACCTTTTGTAATAACCCACTACACTAGCCCATCTCCATCCAATAATTGTCCATCTCAATTCCTATGGACACAAACACTTGTTCCAACAATGTGCCTACAAAGTTAAGTTATTAAAGCCATAATATTAAAAGCTGTAACAATGACTGCAAAATAATAAGGTAAAGCTGACATTGTAAAAATATATTCGGTTTTTAATCTTGAGAAACAATCCATGACCTACGTGTTTTCCTCCAAGAGATATCCTACGAAAAAAATATGTAGATAGTATTTGGGGACTATTTTGAGAAATGATGCGCTTAATACTGTAGCAATGGACAAGACGAGGACAAACATCACAAATAACATGGATACTATGCAATCTAACACAATATAAATAACGTATATGATACAAATTTTCATGATAGATGTTTGCAGGATCATTCGACCTTTGGATTCCCGACACATGAGACACCTCTAGCAATATAATAGTTTCTCTCTTTCGAACTTGTGAACATTTTTCTAGGTTCCAAAATGTCCCCCTTTATTGACACTCATTCCAAGTTTTTAAATTTCATATCTCTACCTTGAAATTTATTTTTCTCTATATTTCTTAACATAAAAAAGTTACTACATCATGTTATGAATGGCAAAAATATGTGGTATTCTCGTAGATCTTTCGTAACAAATTTCTATATGTGAAAATTATAGAAAACTTTTTTCATGAAGATGAATGTTTTGTTGTTTTATTTATCATTTGTTTAAAAATATCTATAATAGAATATTTATTTCCCTACATTTGATATAACATAATAATAGGCGTCTAAATTTTATCGTTAAATTTGATAAAGTCCTATACACTATGTAAACCAATACTTGCTAAAAAGTATATTTTGGAATTCTATTGGTTCTTGGGGCTGAACATTACAACTATTTATATGTTTTCATGATTTTACATGTAAGATACTTATGAATATTTAAAATATCCTTCGCATGCAAAGTGACTTACATATTTAAAATTTGATCCTCATCATTCATTTAATATATTATATTAATAATGCATAAATAACATTATTTTGTATTTATTGGGTTTGGGATAATCATAGTTTCATGGAAAAACCCTAGTACCCTTCATTTGATCCAATCAAATATTCATTCAATTGGTTACCCATTTGGATTAGACTCGGGTTTACCTTTGCAACTATGGACCGAATCTTGTTTAGAAGCTAGTAGTAAAACTTTGGGAGGTTTTGTAAAATCAGACGAAGCAACCACTAATTGCATTCATATTATGCTCAAATTATGGTGAAGTTGGATGTTAACTTGATCTTCTAGACAAGATTAATCTGTAAATAGGTGAAAGGGTTTGGACTCAAAGATTGGATTTTTATACAAGAGTGTGGGAAACCTAAGTGTAAAACTAGGGAAAATCTTCATGGTGGAAGGATTCTCTTCCTTCTCACTATATCATCAAATCCCCTTCAGTTCATGAGGAAGATTCGTTTTCGAAAAGAGCACCTCTACGGTTAAATCCGCCCTTATGGTAGAGTAATCTTCTTAGGTTCCCTAATATGGTTCACATACTTTAGAGAAAAATCCCCATGTTTCTTAAGGAGAAGGAATCTCCTTCTTTACCTAAAATTTTTGGTTTCAACCTATTTCTTTTATTGATATTATTCTTCTATGTGGATTTATGGGTTTTTCCTTTTTTTCGATTTCTTGAGTCAATCTTCTTTGGCTCTTTGTTGTCTATTTTTTTAGTTCCATGTGACCTTCACTATTATATGTTTATTATAATGATCCCTGGAGCCTTTCCATAAATTATTTAATAAACTATATTATTTTGTATTTTTGAGCGTATTATTGAAAAATTATTGTCACTTAAAAATTATTTCATAAATATATGGGTAAGTGTACCAATTTGGGGGGTAAAAAAATGAACAAGAAAACGAAAATGAGCAAAACATGATCACATTATGTTTTCTTTGGTTCGGTAATTCACAAACCTAAAATGTGTACGCATTATACTGAACTATAAATAAAAAAGGCATGAGCCCTATTCATTTTATTTTCCCCAAATGTGAGTTTGACGGCAAAACCCTACACTCACGTTTTATATTCAGTTGCATCTAGCTCCCACGATTGTCGAGAATCACCGTGTTGGTGCTCAAAATTGTCTCGCCCCATTTGTGCCCTTGAATATTTATTGATTCACGACCTCTGTCATTTTATCCTTCCCGTATTGTGTTTGGCCAGTCTTTGTTTCCATTTTAATCTACCTGGGTCAAAGATCATGTGTGGGTCCATATTTGTCTCATGGTTCCTTTGTTCCTCTGGAAAAGCTCTATATTTTGAGTCTCTTGTGCTCCATTCCTTCAAAACTCATGTTTTCCCATTTCCTCCATTTTCCACAGTCAAGATCTACTGTCCTGCCATTTTTCCCTAAATACTCGAGGAGAAATGAGTTGATGTGTCCCTAAGGATCATGTTTGAGCCTTGTAATAGTTTAAATTCTTTGTCCTTGAAGAAAACCTCATTTTCTGGCTCGAATGGATGTTTCTTTGTGTTTTATGGTTTGACGAGCATTTCTCCGGTCAAATTTACATCATTCAGTTGACAAGGAAATGTGGCACCTCTTGGTTGGATGCGGGTCAGCTTAATACTTTAGAAATTCTATAAAAATCCTCAACTTTAAAATGTGTCCACGTGGAGGAATGGTGCTCGTTTGAGAATCAACTTTTGGTTTGGATTTGAAGTAGCGCCGAGAGGACATGTGGAGGGTTGGCAGGAAAGAGACACGTGGAGACTTCCACTGGGTTTCCCATACTTACACAAATTTCAAAAGGTTTTCGGGAAGTCCAGGACACGTTTAGGAATAACGATCATTTGAAGATCTACTTTTGGGCTTTACCCTGGAGTAGCGTCGGGAGGACACATGGAGGGCTGACAGGAAAGAGACACATGGAGACTTCCACTGGGTTTCCCATACTTACAAAAATTTCAAAAGGTTTTTGGGAAGTCCAAGACACGTGGAGGAACAACGCTCATTTGAAGACCTACTTTTGGGCTTTGCCTTGAGTAAGCGCGGGAAGACACGTGGAGGCTTCACCGCTTGGCCGGAATTAGACAAATTTTATGTAAAAGGATACAGTTTGGTAGAATAGGACATGTGGCGAGCTAGTGCTCATTCAGGCTTCTCTGCTTTGGGCACCATCTTGAAGTTGCACCATGGAGACACGTGGAGGAACCACGCATGTTTGGGGATTGACCCTTGAGTTTCAAATTAAAGAAGCACCAGGATGACACGTGGAGGCCTCTCGCTTGCTTTGCATTTTACTTAGACTTTTCAATGGCCAAAAGGAGACTACCTCGAGCTTGACAAGTGGCACCTTCTGTTGAGCTTTAAGCCTTCAAACAAATTTTTCTAGAGTAGGACACGTGGCAAGCCCACGCTCATTCAAGGTATCAAATTTTTGGGACCACCTCAAGGTGCACCATGGTGACACGTGGAAATTTGAAAAGTCATAGGGGTCGGGAGGCGGACCATTAGAGGCAATTCAAACTTTTCACCTCTTTGCTTCATAAAGGTTAAAATAGACAAAATGGCCTACGAGCCCGATGGGAAATAGTCAATGTTTTGCCCCGGTCAATGGCAGAGGTGTGGACCCATGGAGGAAAAATTGGAAAATTTTCCTTTTAAGAAAAAAGAATTAAAAGTAAAAGGGGAAGCGTAGTTCTCATTGGGACCCACGTTGGGACACGTGTCAAAAGTATTTCTCAAGGGCGGAGCTGTGGGGAAAAATTGGAAAATTTTCCTTTTTCTGAAAGAGAGTTAAATGGTAGAATTTCTCCACGTTTCTTTTGGGGCCCACCTCAGGACACGTGTCAGACCCATTTTCGAAGCGGAGGCACGAAGGAAAATGGAAAATTTTCCATATTTTCAAAAGTGTCGAGAAAAGGTCAAAGGAAGCCCTTGAGCCTATTTTTGGATCTTCCACGTGGATGACCCACATTCAAAATCAAAGATCAAGCAGGCCGAGCGTCTAAATCTGATTCCCCCATTTTTCTCGCAAAACTCCTAGGAGTGTGAGTCTTCATGATTTCTTGCTATTTTCTACACGCCAAATAGAGGAGCAAGTTAATTTTGATATCTAGAGTTTGGTGGGAGAGATCTGGAGACGTATTTCACCATTAAAACGGTCTGACTCTCAAGCCCGATATGGTTTTCCATTTTTCTTCTCCTGAGCACACAAGGGGTCAGATTTGATTGATATGGGGTAGAAGTGGTTGGCGAATGGATGGAGGCATGTTTTTCCTAAGAAAAGAGTTGAATGCGGGAAGAAATCAAAGATATTTCCCTTGAGCACCTGGAGACTTTTGTAGATCTGATTCTGTGAATCACAAAAGAATCATGGCAAGCACTAGTGCATTTAAAGTTTTTTTCTTTTCAGAGGAAGGGGATCTGTTAGAAATGCTATAAAGGGCACGAATTCATCGTGTAAATGGTTGGGAGTTTTTGGAAAGATCAGGACTGATTTTCTCTAGCAAAAAAGCTTGACAGAGCCCATCCATTTTGAGAAGTCGTCTAGAGAAGCATGTATATCTCTCTTTGTGTCAAATTTTATCATGTCAAGGTGGTTGCAAGTGTAAAACCATTGAAAATCTTTGAGATTGTTTTAGAAAATTTCCCTTGCTGATAAATTTGATCAAACTTTGAGTTATCTGTGTCAATCTTGAGTAAAGTGTATTTATTTCATTTTTGAATGCATACAAGTAGTTTTTCTTGTTTCTATTGCAATCTTGTACCAAAATATAGTCCAATCACATAGGTCTCAGTCCTTGTGATATTTTAGTGGCATCTACAATTTCATTTCTCAAAAGAGCCTTCATCTAGGAATGGGATAAACAGTTTAAAATCACTTTTCTTTCATTTTGTTGATAGAGATTCTCTGTAAGCCTCCGGGTGTACCTCAGGCATGACTTGGTTTAAAATCTTGGTGCTTTATTGGGTCCTCTAACTTGAGCCTTCATAATAGAATCCCACAAGTTGTGTGAAAGAGTGCTAATCTGGGCCTCCATTGAAGCACATATTCTAGTTGAGGAAATAGTTTAACTTTTTGTAGCATTTTGTTGATTGAATCTTTCCATTTTGCATAAGCTCTCAAGGATCTAGTGAATCAAATCCATCATGTCTCCCCTCCCACAAAAATTCATTTAACAAACAACTAATCCTACCCATACTACCCTTGTTTTGCTCTGTATACCCACCCAAGACCAAAATCCTTTTACTAAAGTATGCAAAACATATCAGGGTCTCAAATGTCTTTAGTAACCTTTGCCTTGTTGTGAAGATATCTCCATGATCTGGAAGTGACAACTTGTGAGATTCAAATCTAGTGTGTTGATCATATTTTCCCCAAGGTCTTCTTTGTAAAATTTATGCAAAAGAAAGGTACATGTATCTCCTTTCAAATAACTAGAGGTTACAAAATAGGTTCTCTTACCTTGGTTGAAAGGAACAACCTAAAATAGTTAGGATAAGATCATATCCTTTTAAGGTGCTACCCATCTCTCCACAAATCCAAGTAACAAAGGGATAGTCAGATCTCCTCCCCGGCTACAAAACAACATATATTTGTGATCTGGTTGCCTCTAAGCTCCTGTTGAATTTGTGTTGCTGCTTGGTTTGAAAAGGAGAACAAATTTGGGTACCAACACTAATGGCTATGTTGCTTTGGTGATCTGATTTATGTTTCCGGAGACTTAGTTCAATTTAATCCACATGCATACATATTTGAAGCCATATCTATTTAGCCCATCAACAACACCAACACTTGTGGCATTGTTGTTCCGGGGACATTTTGAAAGTTGTTGAGAACTGATTTGTTCATTAAGTTTACAGTTCACACTCAGAAATCCATTTAAAAATCATCCTCGTGTATGCAGGTTTGTAAGAGGTTTCAAAGTCACAAAGTGTTGTATGCAACTTCTCCAGTTTCCACAAGTTTTGCAATGGTATTTATTGATAAATTTTGGTAAAGAAAGGTTAGATTTTTTCATTTTCAGTTTCTAGTACTGACAGACACTTGACAGAACATTTTTAGTGCATTTGCAAAACTAAGGTGAAAATCCTTAATGGCGGCTCCCTGTTGATTTGATTCTGATAAGTTAGGAAAAGCAAAGTCAGAAGGAAGAAAATCTTGGAGAGTTGTGGGAGATTAGTAGACAAGAAGAGGGATCTCCATTGATGAAAGTGAACGGCCTATCATTGAAGACTTCCATTCAAGTGACTCTGAATTAGGTAGCCTCTTTGTGGAGTTGAACTCTCCAGCTGGAGAGGGACCTTCATTTTATTTTGAAAGGTTTTCTTCACACTTTGCACCTGTGTTTTCTAAGGTTGATAGGGATTTCCAAGAAGCAAGGCCTTTGGGGATCTCCATTTTGAAAACCACACTCCTGTGTTCCAAGGACCCTCTGCCCCTCATCAATTTGTCACCCCTCCAAGATCACCTCCTCAAATCAATATGGCTCAACCCAGACCTCCATTTGTTGTAAATACCTTTGGACCTATAAATTTTGTGGGAATGGTTGGTTACCCAAATGCAGTGCCTCAAGATGTAAGGAACAAAATGCCAAAGTTCTAAGGAAATAATACTATTATTTTTTACCAGCATCCAAAGCTCTTCCTCAATATGATGGAAGGTTTTGAGATTGAGCATGAATATGTGTACATCAAATTATTTGTTCACACTCTAGAGGAGGATGCTAGGGACTGGTATAAAGCATTGCCAGATAATTTGTTGATTCTTGGGCTGAGATGAACAATGCATTCAGATTATAATATGGTGATAGGACTGACCCTAGGTTTCTTCTATCAGAGTTTGAAAACATCAAGAAGAATCCCAATGAGTCAGTACATGATTTCAACACAAGGTTCAATAAGACCTTGAGGAGATTTCCTATCAGGATAAGGCCATGTGATGAGAACTACTTAATCAAATATATTGATGCATTTGATAAAAAGGCTGCTTACTACTTGAGGGACAAGAACCCTACCAACTTAAGGAAAGAATTCACCATGGCCCTACAAATAGAGAATAATATCAAGGAAATTGGGAAACCTCCAAAGAGGGATGGTGTGAAGCTGGTGAACCTGAAAAGCCTCAGACAAGCAAGGGTGCTGATTTGGAAGAAGTGGTGAAAACTTTGGTAGGGGCTATCAAGGAGATATCCTATAAGCTAGCCCGAGCTGAGAAAGGAGTTAGGCGAGTTCACAAGGACAACACAAGAAACAAGGCCAAGACAGATTTACAAATCATCAAAGAATTGATGATAGAGGAAAAGGAGTTGTTGGATTTGGGAATAGGCAGCCTCAAGGTAGAGAAAGTAGAATGGTACCTAATCCTTTGGCTACTAGAGTTGTTGTGGTGGAAGAGACAAAAGTCATTGATTGGTGTGACATATGTTTCATGCCCCATGCTCCTTGTGAAGAAGATAAAAAAGAAGAAGCAACTGATGATGATAAGAATGATGATGATGTTTTCATGATGGGATGCTCCACTAGCTCACAACAAAGGGAAACCTCAACTGAGGTGATAAGTGCCAGAACTGCTGCCACTTTTTGGGACTACATTCATAGAGTACATATTCTCCCTCCCTCTCATACTTTAGAAGTAGATAATGTACAAGCTTTTGAATTTCCCAATAATGAATTTGAATATTTAAGGGATTTAATGATAAAAAAGTATGATGGAGGAATCCCATCTGAGGAGGACAGGAAATTATTAATGAATGTTGTTGTGGCTCAAGAGAAGGAATATAACACAAGAAGTAAGGCTGTCAAAGGGGCAGGGCCTCAAGCCAAGCCAAAAGCTCCCTTACTTTCTAACATTCCTAAAGAGGCTCCTAGGAAAGATCCATCTGCTAAAATCCCTGTAGTTCCAAGAAAAAATCATACCCCTCCTTATGCTCAAGATATCAAGAATCTTGTGCCACCCTATGAATGTATCATCTTTCCTTCCAATATTGCCTTGCCCAAGAATGTCCCGTATGACATTGCCCAAGTTTTAAGTCAAATCAAAGTATCTGTCCCAATTTTTGAGTTGCTTAGGATTCCTAAGCACAAAAAGAGAGCATTTGAATACTTGGGATTGAATGAAGAGAGGACTGCCTTGGGGAGAAATGTGAACATTGTGGAGAATCCTCTAGCCATTGAAGAGTCTAAGACACCATCAACATCAGAAGAGCTAGCTGAACCACCTGAGGTTTATTTAGGGACATCTTTAGTAGACTCTCAACTGAATGTGGATCCATTCTTCACCACTCTGATCATCAAGGATAGGCTGCTCCACAACTGTATGTTTGACTTAAGGGCATCATGCAATGTCATGCCTTTGGAGGTCATGAATGAGATGAATATTAAAGTAACAACAACATATGGGAAGTGCACTGCCATGGACTCCAGAGAGGTGTCAGTAGTGGGATGTGTGAAGGGTTTGGTGGTGCAGCTTGCAGCCTACCCAGGTAAAAATTTAAAACTTGATGTTGTCTTAGTTGATTGTCCTGCCAAGTGGGGTATCTTGCTGTCAAGAAAGTGGGCTGCAAATGTTGGTGTTGATGTCCATGTACCGCACACTTCCCTTTGGCACCTTTTATTACTGATCATGATGCTATATACTATATGATGGACATCCTTATAGTTTGGATTTAATATGGTGTTAGATGTCGATCTCGGATTATTATTGGATCTGATTCATATATGATGCATGATGATTGTTGGAGACATTTTATATAGATGTTGACATGTTGTCGGACATGGTTATATTGTAGATGTTGTTCAGACATGTGATATTTGATATTTGGAGTAAACCTAGAAAATGGAAATTATTTGATGATGATATAGTTGTTGATTAAAAATGCAAATGATGTAGTTGTTACTTCGATGTTGTTGTGATTCATTTATATAGTTGGTTTTGTGATTTTATTTATATTCATTTTGAATGTTCTGATATGGCCACAAGGCTGAAGGAGGTATTTGTGTTTTGTAGGTTAAATATCACAACAAACATCAGGGGATTGGAGACCAACCACAATAGAATTCTAGGTGAATTCAACAAGGTCACCATGGCAACATGTTGTGTGTGTGTGTGTGTTGTATTTTGTTAGGGATTCCCATGGGGGATTTCCTTTATATGTGACCATGGGTTTGTGTATTTTATTAATGTGTTTCTTTTATTATTGTTGTATGTATTTTATTAGTAATGTGTTCCTTTAATTAATTATGTTGTGATAGAATTAATGTGCGAATCATATGATTAAAATTTAAATAAATTAAACTGGGATATGGGAAAGTAATCATAAGAGTTGTTTGCTATTTGTATTTAATTATGTAAGGAATGTGTAAGTTGTGTAATAGCTTGTGTAAGTTAGATTTTAGAGTGAGAAATTCGAATTTGTCATTGGGGGCTGTTTTTGGAGGCTTATGGGACAAGTAAAACTTGTCCCATGCCTCTAAATTTAATCTACCAACCATACTTATGGATGGAGATGTGATTTGTGACTTTATAATGAATTTTATTAGTCATGTTGCTTGTTTTGGATTGCACTTTCTTACATTTTAATTAATTTGTTGTCCCTTGAGGTGTGGGCTTTTTGGAGTGTGCAAGTAACTTGTCATTTTTCACCCACCTCTTTATTGAGCTTTGGAGAATGAAATTTTGTCTTTTGTGTTTGAATTGGAGGATGTGTGAGGTGGCATCCTACATGGATCCACATCATCCTCTTCTCTTCCCTCTTCTATTTAACTCAAACTCTTTGCTTGTTTTGGGGTGGTTGAATAATTTTGCAACTTCCTTGGGGGCGCATTTTTCTTGTGTGGAGCTCTTGTTTTTGGAGGAAGTTGGAGAAAGCTTTACATGCTTGGAGTTTGTTGTTTGGGACTATGTTTTTACATTTGAAGCTTACTTGTTCGGAGACAAAAGTAACCATGGAGAGGTAGGAATTCTCTTTTATATGTTGTCATTTTCTTGTTGTGTTGTGTGGGTAGTGCATACTTTGTTTTATTTGTTGGCTATTTGGGTAGACTGCGTTAGGGAAGGTGTAGGAGAAGGCTATGGGAATCCATGTTGGGGGGGATAAGGGAATGCCATTGGCATTATAATTTTGTGGAGGAGTTTGGGTTTGGGATCCACCATGGAAAAGAAATAGCTTGCATTTCTTACTTTGTGGGGGCATAAGAAAATCTGTGGGGGCATAAGGAGGGATTTTGGTGGGCATAAATATTTGTGTGTGATGAATTTAATTTGGTGGTATGTTATTGGTGGATTCCCAAATTCCAATTGAGAGGCATAAGTAGCTTCCCCCATAGACCTTGCTCCTTTGGCTTGCATGATCAAGCCTGAGTTGTGATTTGAATGTTTTCTATTGCATTTGTAAACTGTTGTTTTGTATTGAATTATGTTGTATAATGAAATGTGCATGTTTGAAAAAATGTTGTGTGTTGTGAAAGCCATTATTGCCTTGGGTTGAATAAAAAATTTGATTGTATTTTGGTTGGGGCTCGGGGGCCAATGATGAAGGAAGGATTCTCCTTTCATTGGATGTATTGGTTGGGTGGAGAGCGTTACCTTTCCCCTATTTTTTTGTGATCAATTTAGAGAAGAGAAGATGTGCATGTTATTCTTGTATGCAGCAAGGAAAAATGTAGTTGGACTATCCCTTATGAAAACATATTTATTTGTAATCCTTTCCTACATGATGTGGATGAAATTGGAACATTTATGCTATGGAGAAATGATGTTGTAATTGATTTTGAGAATGTATATTTGAATTTATAAATCCATTTGTTTTATGCTCTATACATTGGAAGAAATATGAATTTTGTTATTGCTGTCATACATTGAAAGATGTAAGTTGTATAATTGAAGTCAATAAGGAATTGCAAGTTCAGCTCTTATTTACATTGTTGTGATGAAATGGGAATATCAAATTGTGTTTTGAAGCTCTTGTTTATTTGCAAAG
Organism: Taxus wallichiana var. yunnanensis; assembly: GCA_018340775.1. Taxonomy (NCBI): domain Eukaryota; kingdom Viridiplantae; phylum Streptophyta; class Pinopsida; order Cupressales; family Taxaceae; genus Taxus; species Taxus wallichiana. Next base: position 334,786,291 of record CM031240.1, on the reverse strand, counting down.
GAAAGAAAATGTGTATGAAGCAATGACGATACGTTACTTATTTCTTTTGGGAAATATATGAAATTGAAAGTTAGACCTTTTCATTTAGCCTTGGAATTGATTTGTTTATAAAAACTGATTGTATTAAATTAGTTTAGAAATGAAATGCCACAATTGGATGATAAATTTTTAATACAAATTTAGGATAAATTTATCTCTTTTAAATATTCAAAACCGACAATCAATCTTAATAAAAATGCATAGTTCGAACTTGCACATTTAAATCAATTTGGAAACCTTAAAATTTAACATGATATAATAGCAAGGAACTTAGATTGACAAAGAAAACTTAAGAAAACAAGTTTAAACATTGCAAATTTGAACACAATCCTTCCTCAGCTCGTTTTTGTCATTTGATGGACAAAATTCAAATTTAAATCAAATGAAAAAATTTAACTTCATAAACCTTTTTAAATCCTTCCTAGAGTAATCCTCCATGTCTGTTTGACATGTTGAGTGAAGGAGGAGACCCAATTTAATCAAAATTGAAAGTTGGAAATTACCAATTGGCTTATTAAAAGCCTGCAGATCATTTTTGCAAAATTGACCCCTTAAAATTTATAAAAATGTAAAATTTATGTTTCTGTGCAAAGAGGGCATTGAGAGATTTCCAAAAAGTCCTTGTTTGCCCAAAATTGAGCTTTCTAGCTCAAGTTATGACACTTTGAAGTTTTTGTGCCTTGGCGGGAAAATTTTCCCTAGTGGGCCCGTAACCCAAAAATTTCCTGTCGATTTGCCCTTAGAATTTTTTTTTGAAAAATTTTGGCTCGGGAAAAATTTCATCTTTTCCTCCTCGGCCCGTAGCCAATCAAAGGCTGCCACGTGTCCTCACAGGCAGTGGCGGAGGCGCGACATCTTTTTACCTGTTCACTTTTTTGAAAAATTTCACCTTTCTCCCCGCCGGCTTGCAGCCAACCAAAGGGTGCCACATTGCAGCTTGGGGCATCAGTAGAGGAGGGAGAATTTCTTTGCTTTGGAAGTTTTTGCCTTTGGGAAAATTTTCAAGAAAAGCTCCATGCCCCATACCCCACCTCGCCTTGGGGAATCCCTTCCGTGGGCGTATAAACCCACGCGACCATCTTTCCCCTCTTTCCCTCCCTTCAGCAAGATTGCCCAAAAAAACCCCGCCGCTCCACCCTTCCTTCTCTTCTTCCCCGCTTTGGCTCGTTGGGTGACACGTGTCTTCCAGGGACCCGTGGGAGAAAATTTAAATTTGTGCCACGCGGGGTAAAATTTTTCTAAAGTTGCTCCATGATCCGCCAACCCGCCAAAGGGGTTTTCCTCTCCTCTTGACACGTGTCCCCTTGGGGAAAATTTGACCCCTAAAGTCCACTTGCTCATATCTTGAGTTCTGAAGGAGTTAGGAGGACTTCTTTATATCACCAGAAAGGTGAGAAAATTTCCTATCCAATGAGAATGATTTAGGGAAATTTTGAATGCATTAAGTGTGAGAAAAATCAAGTTAAAACTCTGAGCCTGTTAGAAAGTGGGTAAGGTGATAATTTACCCCCTGAACCTAACTGAAACTTCTAACCCTAAATTTGGACCATGCGACCTTAATAGTTATCAATCAATGGAAAGTATGTCCTAGTGAAATTGAATTGTTTCGGAATATGTTAGTGTTAGTTGTTACCTTGTAACTGGTTGTAGACACTCCTAATCAAGTTAAGGGTGGGTAAGTAAGACCCTACTCTAATGTTTTAAATAGGTATTCCTTTCCTCATTGTAATTTAACCATGTTCTTGTCTTAGACCTTGTGGAATTAAATACCTTGGGTATTTAATTGTTTTGGGTCCCTTAACCCTAAAATTTTATTCAGGGGAATATTTAGCTAGATTGTCCATGTAGTCAATGAATAATTTAATCCCTAGGGAGATTTGAGACTTTTAGAAGAACAACAAAATGTGGGACAAGAAGTCCCTCCTCTTTAATGGGAGAGGTTCCCTTATTCTGAAACAAACTTATTTACAAAAGTACAGAACATTATTTTATGGTCGAACTTGGATATTACGAAAGTGTTCTTTTACAAGGATTATCAGTTACACAAGGGCTGAAGAAAGGGAATTAGAAGACAGGCAGAATAGCAACATTCGGAATTATAGATGGCAGAATAATTCTTCATGTATGCGAAGCTTCGAAGGATTTAAGACAAGATCATTTGCGTTGGTTGAATGAGATTAAATTTAAGGACACAAAGTTCCATAAATAACCTTCTTCAGATTTGTTAATCAAGGACACAAAGTTCCTTCTTGGTTGTACAAGATCACTGTATTTGCAAAACTGAACAGTATGCAATCAGAGAGACTAAACGAGTTAGGAACAAAATGATCTTCACAATATTAAAGGAGAACACAGAGACAACAAGAATCAGATAGACAAAGAATGGAAAGCCCTTTTGTATTGATTTCTTTAAGATTTATTTACACTTTCAGCAAATATCCAAGTTCTTCCTCCTCCGTAAAATGGCGTGGAAAGGCCATTATATAGATTACAAATCCGTTACTCCTCGTAACCGTTTCTTTTAATTCAAAGAATAGTTAAGGACCGCCAATTGCAATGCCTTAACTAATTACAAGGAATACGAAAAGAAAGGGAAGAAGAGAAAAGAAAGGAGAAGGAGACAGGTGTCCAGTTCTGAGAAGGACCCACTGTCTTCAGAAACCGCCGCTTGAGTTTTCTTCCACGTCTCAGCCACGTCTTTGCCACGAGGGACACACCAGACGTTTCATCTTGAAGATGTCAATGGATATCCTTGAAAACTGATGTAACCGACGCCTTGAAAGTTTCGTCCTTCAGAATCGCTTCTTGAAATTGATCTTCGGATTGATAGATCGTGAGCCGCAACTTAAATTTATTTTTTGAAAAATAGCATATTCGGTCGAAAGGAAAACTAAGTGTGAATGACACTTGGTACGCTTGGGACAGGTGAGACGCGAATGCGCGAAACACGCGGCTCGGCCGGTTCGGGCGAAACAGGGAGAAGACGCACAAATGTATTTGGGACAAATGGGACGAAAATGTGTGAGGTACGCGATTCGGGTGTTTCGGCCGAAATTGGAACAGCGGGCCCGTTTGGACTTGGGACATTCGGGACAAAAAGTTCCGAAGTACGCGACTCGACCGGCTCGGCCGAAATAGGGAAAGCTCGCACTTTTTTAAATGGGGCAGTTGGGACAAAATTGCGCGAAGGACGCGGTCCGGGCGAACCGGCCGAAAATGGAACAGAGAGCAATTTGGAACTCGGGACAGTTGGGACAAAATCGGGTGAATCGGCCGAAAATGGAACAACAGGTCCGTTCTAACTTGGGACATTCGGGACGAAAAGTTCCGGAGTACGCGGTTCGGCCGGTTCGGGCGAAAATGGAACGACTCGCACTTTTTACTTGGGACATTCGGGACAGGAAAGTGCGAAGTACGCGGGAAGGATGATTCGGCCGAAATGGAACAGTTTGCATTTTTGGCTTTGGGGCACTTGGGACAAAACTTCCGACAGCCCGAAAATGGGACAAATTTGGAGGTTTCGGCCGATCGGAGAAACAAGACACTTTCGTACTTGGGATGATGGGACAAAAAGTTCGACAGTCTCGAAAATCACACAAAACGACCTAACACGATTTTTTTCGATTTCACGACTTAGGCACCTCGTAGAGAAAAACACTTAAGACTCAAAATTTTGAAATTTTACTCTTATCAGAGCGGGGAATTTTGAGTGGACAACAGCTGGCTCCTTCTGGGGATGACTTGGTATAAATTCATGGAATGAGACAAGGCAAGAACTTAGATAACTCGGTGAAGGCACAAGTTGCCTTATCCATTGGGCAAAGGAGTCAAAAACAAACCAATACAGAGGGCAACACACACAACCGAAGGGAAACACACCAAAAGCAGAAAAGCAAAAACACTGTACATAATATACAAAGGGGCTCCCTAGTCACCTAAGACTTGAACGACTTCAAATACTGCCCACTATAAGGAAGTGGGAGGGGAGAACCATCCATGTAATCAAGATAGAAAGAGTCCTTACCAGCAAAGTGTCTTATCTTGAAAGGTCCAAGCCACAGAGAATCAAATTTTCCATGGCTGCCACGAGGTTCATGTCTTTTGTCCCATAACAAAGACGGTCCAGATCACCAACTTGGAACTCTCTCGACCTAGCTTTCTTATCGAATGTAACCTTCACCTTCGCCGGTGAGTAGATATTCTCACAAGAACCTCCAATCTATCCTCGCTCTGGGTTTGTGCAGTGTACATGATTCTTTTGTCCAGAGCATCACTGAAACTAGTGTCTTCAATGGCCTTCATCAGGTGCAAGGCTGGCAGTTCCACTGTCACTGGCAATTGGGCCTCTACTCCATACACTACTTGAAAGGGGGACATTCCAATGGCTCTTTTAGGTGTGATCCTGTCTGCCCAAAGAGCATCATAAAGCTTCTTATGCGGGCCACGAGACTCATCGACCAACTTCCTTATGATAGTCACCAGATTTTTGTTGGTGGATTCTGCTTGTCCATTTCCCTCGGGATAATAATCTGAAGAATGAGCCAGAGAGATGCCATACCCGTAGCAGAAATCCATGATCTCAGTTGAGGAGAAGTTTGAAGCATTATCTGTTACAATCTTGTTAGGTACACCATACCTTACCAAGATGTTCTCCTTGATGAAGTTGCATACTACTTCAGAAGTAGTGCTCTTGACTGGGATAGCTTCCACCCATTTGGTGAAGTAGTCAGCAAGTGGCAGTTAGCACATGAGTGTGCCCAGCACTAGAAACAGGGTTGAGTGTACCAATGAAGTCTAGACCCCACTGTTGAAATGGTTCTCGATCACAACCGGCTTGAGAGGCAAAGCGCCCTTGGGGTCTTCCCACAAAAGTCCGACAGCCTCGCATTTATCCACCCACTGATGCATCTCGAACAAGGAAGGCCAAGAATACCCTCCCTGAGTATCTTGTGAGTGTGATCGCTGACGAATAGTGCCCTCCACACGCCCGATCATGGAAAGCCGAGAGCAACTTTTCTCGTTGTTCCTTATCAACACATTTCAGAAATCTCCCATCTAAGCCACGCCAACAAAGCATTTTCCCACAAGACATATATGCGCGATCTCAATTTAAACAAACTCCTCTTTTCCTCGCGCAAGTTAAATGAGAGGGGCATTCCCCATAGGTGAGAAAATGGGCGATGTCGGCATACCATTCATCGACTGAACTAAGGAATAGAACAGTAGGAATGTCAGCTTTCTCCTCCAGCAACTCATGTTTGGCTCCTTCAGCAATGAGCTCACAAAGACCCTTGCCACGAACCAGCTTGGTCGGTTTGATATCAATGTCATACTCCTGGACCTTAGCCACCCAGTTGCCCCTCTTGGATCCAAATTCTTGTTGTGTAAGGATTGACTTAACAGTCGTATCTGGAACCAGCACCATGGAGTGAGAATTGAGGATATAAAAGCGAAACTGCTTAACAGCCTTGACTACTGCAAAAGCATGCTTCTCCATCATGGTGTACTTTAGCTCATGATCCTTCAGGATATAGCTCATGAAGGCAATTGGTAGCTCATGTCCATCAGAATCTTCTTGGGTTAAGACAACAGCCAGGGTATTGTCTGTAGCGTAGCAATAGATGATGAAATCTTTGTTGAAGTCAGGGCAGGCCAAAACTGGAGTTTTAGCAATGGCTTTCTTGATACCCTCAAAGGATTCCTTTCCTTCAGAAGACCATCCAAATGTTTTCTTCCCTTTCATCATCTGAGAAATATTCAACGTTAATTCAGCAAAATCAGGGATAAATCTTCTTAAGAAATTGATCTTACCAAGAAGGAATGCACGCCTTTTTACTAAGAGGGAGAGGAATTTGCTGGATGGCTCGAACTCGCTCAGATCAATCTTGATGCCGCCTTTGAGACAATGTGCCCTAATAGCTTTCCTTCAGAATACGTAAGATGATTTTTAGGATTTAAAGAAATCCCATGCTCTCGCATCTCTCGCAGTAATCAAGCTTTCTGTGTGGTCTAAGTGATCTCGCTTGTCTTTGAAAACACTCTGTCAGTCATCAAGGTATATGACTATACATTTCCCTTTCAAGCTTCCAAAAGCCAAATCCATAGCTCTCTCGGAAAGTGGCACCAAAGATTAATCAGCCCAAAAGGCATTCTCTCAGAGGCAAAGGTACCCCAAGGAGTGGTGAAGGCTGTCTTGTGTTGATCTGCAGTGTCAACCTCTACCTGATTGTATCCCGAGAATCCATCAAGCATAGATAACATCTCGGATCCTGTTACTGCTTGCAAAATCTGATCCATCATAGGCAGAGGGTAGTTATCTTTCAGAGAGGCCTGATTCAGGTTTCTGAAATCAACACAGATGCGGATCTCTCCATTCTTTTTTCTAACAGGCACAATGTTTGCAATCCATGTTGAATGGTGAATGGGAAAAATAATCTTAGCCTTCAACAACTTCTGGATCTCCTGAAAGATGGTGTCAGCTATTTTTGGATTGTACTGCCTTTGCTTCTGCTTGAAAGGCTTGATTCCTGGTTTGAGAGGAATAGAGTGCCGCATTTCCTTTGGCTTGAAGGCTTTTAGATCTTCATAAGAATATGCAAGAACATCCTTATACTTCCTTAGAAGATCAATTGCTCTTTCTCCTCTTCGTTGTCACAGCAACATTTCCCAATATTTACAAAGCCTCGGGTCATCGTAACTCCCAATATCAATCTTATCATACTCAGCTGATCACGAGGTCCAAGTAGAAGCTTTAGATCTCACGATCTGCCGTGGTTTATCAAACAACTCCTCCAAACTCACCAAACCTTTGGGAATCTTGTTTCCTTTGAGCTTGATGCACCCCTTCCCGATCGCTTCTTCTCCTGGGTGACAGCTTGGTCAGAGGACACACTCTCACGAGGCAGGTTGTCACTTCCCTCAAAATACAGTTGCTCGAAATTCCCCTTGAGTTCCAGGAAGGAAAGCAGATGCTGGTCATCGTTGAAAACTTGCCAGTTATTGGTATTGTCAGGGACACTAGGCCGATGGACCATTTCAATAGTGAACTTATCCTGAGAGAATTCAGGATGGGGAATCAGTAGTGACCCCGAGACAGCCAGTGAATCAGCCCTGCTGTTCTTTTCTCTAGGTATTGCTTCAATAGAGAAAGCATCAAGGAATTCAATTGAATCCCAAACCTGATTCCGATAATGCTTCAGCCTTCCATTCTTTACCTGAAAAAGGCTTCTGACTTGCTTCACAATCAGCTCTGCATCACCACGAGCCGTAAGATTTTTACACCTTGTTCTTTGGCTACTGCACCCAAGAAGGAGAGCCTCATACTCGCCGTGTTGTTGGTGTTCTCGAACTGCAACTTAAATGAAAAAGGGTGCAGCAGCCTTCAGTGATACTAGCAAGACGCCACTCTAGTAACCAGCCGAGGAACAACTTCCATCAAATTCTAAAGTCCAGATGCCGTTAGGATCTTTTGGTGATACTTTTGAGGGTGGATTTCATCGGGGATAAAATCATGTAATTACCATGGCCCCCGTCCTCATAGAGTATTTGTGCCTTAGGATCATCGGGCCTTCGCACAATATACTGATCGCTTCTCGTGTAGTAACTTCTTCATTTGTCCATGGACAGTATGAGTGCGTGTGACCAATCCATTCAATCTCTCCACCCACATCTTTACGTAAGTTCCTACTTAGCAACATTCCATAGAAGGAGGAATGTCTCTGCTACTAGGATGGTAGCCAAGACCTTCTTCTCGTAAAGCAAAGAAAAGCCACTTGTGCATCTTTAATCCTTCCAACTAAAGGTACTTCCTTACTTTCCATGGAGTAGCAAGATCCATAAGTGCGAGTAAGGGTCAAGCCTAAAGCATGAGCTACCTTAGCAGGCATCACATTATCTGAGGCTCCGGAATCTATGACACAGTTACTGAGCCTATGGCCAGCTATAAGGAGTGTTACATAAAAGGCTTGATTTTGTCTCTGTGTGAGGTGACAAAGCATACTACTGTGCTAGGTTGTGGTGCAGAAGGAGGTGTGGGCAAAAGGCCTTTAGAGGTGGTCTTGGAATGGGAATTTACAAATTGGATCATCTTGGCAAAAGCTTTAGGGTGGGTTTGGTAGTATTCAGCTTCTGAAATTTGAACTTTAGTCCTTTTAAGATGATCAACAATATCAAAGGATCCAGAGGTGGATGGGCCATCATCATTTGAAATTCTAGGCTTATCAACTTTGGGAGAAAAAGAAGAAGAAGAAGCAACTTTGGGAGCAGGATTGACAGTACTTACCTTTGGTGCAGATGAGGTAGGGATAGGAGATCCTCTTCTGGCAATTACAGGGATAGTTGCCGGCTGCTCCTTAGATTTCTTTAGGGGCTGTGTCACCTTCTCCTTCTGCCTTGTCTGTTCTCGAGTCATGACAGCAAATGATTCACTGTTCATGTCTGCTACCACTTCATCATAGTCATCTCCATCATCAATGCCTTCAGTGGTAAAGAAATTGACTCGAGATCCTTCGAGTTCTTCTGCCTCATCATCGAATTCCTCCAGGAACTCCTCACAAGCTTCATTATCATCTTCTGGCTCTTCAACCTCACAAGTTGCATTCACCGGAACTTTGACAGGAGGTCCTTCAAGTGCCAGTCTTGTGTGGGGAGCTGGCAAACGGTTTCTGGGTTGAAAATTTCTTCTCGGAACGTCTGCATATGGTGCATGCTGGGCTAATTGTTTCTTTATAGCCACTAGATCATTTGCAAGTTTCTGGACTAATGGATCAGTATTGGGTCCCAGAGGTGGAAGAGGAAGAAGCAAGAGATTTAGATTTAGGAGGATCTCTTCTCAACTTCCCCGACATGATCAGTCATCCTCGACACTAACAAAACCGCTTCTTGATCTAGAATTAACGCTCCGAGATTAGCCCTTCTTAGAGCATAACTCGACTTTAGGCGTTTGGGCATTCAAAAAGAAACATTTCTGAATTTGATCAACCGGTCGAGTATTTACAGGAATTTTGTTGATCAACTGCTGAACCGAGCCACAAATTCTCTCATAGGTTCTCGATGGATCTTTCTTTATCTCGAGAAATCTGGGCAAGCAGGCATGCACATCTTCTCGCCGGCTTGAAACGGCTTTCAAATTGAGTTCTCATCAGATTCCAATGGTGATGGCACCACGGAAGGTGATAGAACCTGGGCCAAGCAAAGATTATCCTGTAACGTCTCAACGAACAGTCTTACTGAGACGTCTTCATGTTCAACCCCCAAGACTCCACAGGCAACTATGAATGCTGCAATATGTTCATCAGGGTGAATTTTGCCATCTCCTTTAAATTTTGGGAAGTTCTTTCGGTTACCTCTAGGTAACTCATGCAAAGGCTGCGCAAGAGCCAGGGGCCCGACACGTTGACCCCATGGTAATTGTGCCATTCTTGGAAATACGGCTTGGAGGGGAACTGTAACACCGGCAAGGATCAAAGCTCGTAGATTAGGACTAGCAGGCTCTGAAGGAATACCACCCGCAGGACTTCTATCTTGGACAGGTGGAGTGCTCGTCGAACGAGTTCTTCTATTGGAAGGGAAAGGAAAACCCTGTTGCTCCAAAAGTTGAAACTGAGAATCTTCGATACCAAGGGCCCTTCTCCCTCTAGTGAAACGTGGAGTCGCCAGATCAAAGGATGATCGAAAAATTGCAAAGATCGAATGCGATTTTCCTGAGGGCAATGAGCTGGAATGCAAATTTCCTCCTCCTGGAATGCAAATGAGTCGCCAAAATCGTTGGTTTTCAAATAGGACTTTTTAGAAGAACAAAAAATGGGGACAAGAAGTCCCTCCTCTTTAATGGGAGAGGTTCCTTATTCAAACAAACTTATTTACAAAAGTACGTAACATTATTTTATGGTCGAACTTGGATATTACTTAAAGTGTTCTTTTACAAGGATTATCGGGCTACACAAGGGTCAAGAAAGGGAATTAGAAGACAAAGTAATAAAGAACATTCGGAATTATAGATGGCGTAATAATTCTTCGTATGAAGCTTCAAGGATTTAAGACAAGATCATTTGCGTTGGTTGAATGAGATTAAATTTAAGGACACAAAGTTCCATAAATAACCTTCTTCGATTTGTTAATCAAGGACACAAAGTTCCTTCTGGTCATACAAGATCATTGTATTTGCAAAACCGAACAGATGCAATCAGAGAGACTAAACGAGTTAGGAACAAAATGATCTTCACAATATTAAAGGAGAACACAGAGACAACAAGAATCAGATAGACAAAGAACGAAAAGCCCTTTTGTATTGATTTCTTTAAGATCTATTTACACTTTCAAAGAAATATCCAAGTTCTTCCTCCTCCGTAAAATGGCGTGGAAAGGCCATTATATAGATTACAAATCTGCATACTCCTCGTAATGCTTTCTTTTAACTAAAGAATAGTTAAGGACCGCCAATTGCAATGCCTTAACTAATTACAAGGAATACGAAAAGAAAGGGAAGAAGAGAAAAGAAAGGAGAAGGAGACAGGTGTCCAGTTCTGAGAAGGACCCACTGTCTTCAGAAACCGCCGCTTGAGTTTTCTTCCACGTCTCAGCCACGTCTTTGCCACGAGGGACACACCAGACGTTTCATCTTGAAGATGTCAATGGATATCCTTGAAAACTGATGTAACCGACGTCTTGAAAGTTTCGTCCTTCGTAACTGCTTCTTGAAATTTGATCTTCGGATTGATAGCATCAGAGCCGCAACTTAAATTTATTTTTTTGAAAAACAGGATATTCGGTCGAAAGGAAAACTAAGTGTGAATGACACTTGCACGCTGGGGATGTGTGAGACGCGAATGCGCGAAACACGCGCTCGGCCGGTTTGGGCGAAACAGGAGAAGACGACAAATGTATTTGGGACAAATGGGACGAAAATGTGAGGTACGCGATTCGGGTGTTTCGGCCGAAATTGGAACAGCGGGCCCGTTTGGACTTGGGACATTCGGGACAAAAAGTTCCGAAGTACGCGACTCGACCGGCTCGGCCGAAATAGGGAAAGCTCGCACTTTTTTAAATGGGGCAGTTGGGACAAAATTGCGCGAAGGACGCGGTCCGGGCGAACCGGCCTAAAATGGAACAGAGCAATTTGGAACTCGGGACAAAATCGGGTGAATCGGCCGAAAATGGAACAACAGGTCCGTTCTAACTTGGGACATTCGGGACGAAAAGTTCCGGAGTACGCGGTTCGGCCGGTTCGGGTGAAAATGGAACGACTCGCACTTTTTACTTGGGACATTCGGGACAGGAAAGTGCGAAGTACGCGGAAGGATGATTCGCCGAAATGGAACAGCTTTGCATTTTTGGCTTTGGGGCACTTGGGACAAAACTTCCGACAGCCCGAAAATGGGACAAATTCGGAGGTTTCGGCCGATCGGAGAACAGAAGACACTTTCGTACTTGGGACAGATGGGACAAAAAGTTCCGACAGGCCCGAAAATCACACAAAACGACCCAGAACACAGATTTTTTCGATTTCACGACTTAGGCACCTCAGAGAAAAACACTTAAGACTCAAAATTTTGAAATTTTACTCTTATAAAAACTTGTTTGAAAATTGAAGAAGAAATAAGTATGAAGAAATATTACATTACTCTATTCATTTGAACTGCCATAATTAAAATCATAATAAAATAACAAGTTGTTTGAGTTGTTGTGCTTGCTTAGTGGCGTTTTGGCTACACCTAGGTAACTAAGAATGTCGATTAAATTGATTTTTAGTGAACTTATGGTATAATGGAAACTTGGTTCCCCTTTGAAAATGTGTTGTTTTACAAGTCCTAAAACTTGATTTAATTATATGATGCATTAAGCCCTTTGTTGAGACCCTTCCTTATTGGATTTGTTGGAATGATGAGTTGTATGATGTGATTCTTGTGGTTGGGCAAAGTAGTGGTTGTGTTTTGGGTCGGGAAGAGCTGATTAGAAGTTGTTTAGAGCTTCCTTCCTTCAGTGGTTAGGAAAGAGGGTCTAGTTGTCAGTTTTCCAATTATTACCTGTATGAGAGAGTGGACACTAAGTCTGGGTGTCATTTAGAACCCGATCTGTGAATGTGTTTTGGAACTAACCTCGAGATAGAGTACCCCTATTGGCAGCCATGAAGGGCTGTGGAGTGAATGTGGTGTTAAATTTTGTGTTTTACATTCGTAATCTTGTGTATTTTATCAAGGACCAACATCTTATTTTATGATTGGATTGAGAAGCTCTGAGGATCTTTTATTTATTTATAATTGTTTCCAAAATTTTCAAACTTTGAAATGTGGCTACTTAGCCACTTTTATTGATTGCGATATTTCTTGGACTTATTTGATTAGTGACTCGGAGCTCATTATGTTGTTGGCTACTTAGCCAAGTGTTACGTGATTCTCACTTGCATGTTGTTGAGCTGGTTCTATGCTGTTTGTCTCGTAATATTTTGTCATATGGGGGTACACCCTAGGTTCCTGGAATGTCTTCTTAGGTGCATTAAGTCATGCCTTGGCTATGGATGCATGGAACCTTAAGTGTGTCTAAGATCTTAGAGTGACCCTTTCATTGCTTGACCTTGCTAGAAAGAAAGTTTGTTGTGTAGTGCGGTCTAGAGGGCGTCTGATAGTGGTAGTGGTGGTTCTCTTACAATCTAGTAAGAGCTTGACCTCATCGGAGTAGGAGTGTTTTATTATGGGCTTTTAGATTTTGTTAGGATTGGATTGCCTTTTGGTTGACTGTAAATGTTGGTGGAAAAGTGTTGTTTCATCAATGGCATGTTAAATTGTATCATGGGTTCCTGGTTGCATCATAGAAAGTTTTGACTCGTGGAATGTATGCATCTTGGTAATTATGGAAAGATTTAAGCCCTTTCAGGTAGTGAGTTATTTAAGTGTACTTGTTTTTCTCTCTTGACTTATAAATAGGTCTACCCTTACCTTAAATTTCCTTTACTATGGATAACATTCTATGACCTATTAATCTTTGGGTTACTTAGAAACACTTATGGATGCTTTGGGTCTTTTGGATCTTCCTCTTAGAAATGTTAGTTTGGTAGATCTTAAAAGTTAATTTTGACTTCCTCTTTTAAAAAAATAAAATTGTAACTCTTGGTTGTAAAGTCCATGATTTGATAAATTATTTGGTTGCCCCATTGCATTTCATGCTTTCTAGTGTGGATGTGGTGTCCTTGGAGTAAAGTTGGATTGCCACCTAGTTGTTTGGCTGGTGGTATCTTGTGGGGACATGAGGATTGATTGGAAAACCTTCTTGGGTTATTAGGGGAGTAAAATGTTACCACCCTAAACAACAAAAAGTGTTAAACCTTAATAGATTCATAAAAGTAAGATTACACCTTTTTAATGAGCCTTCCTTGAAAATTTCTTGTGAGACTCATGGAGACCCACCGAGAATGTGTAATGCTACTTGAAATTATTCAGTGAATCTTTGAAATATTAGTTTGATTCATGTTGGCTCATTGTTTCCTAGTTCTTACAAAAATTAATAGGCATTTTCTATGTTGAATGTCTCTTGTTCCTTTAGAATTAAAAATGTGGTGTGTTGATTTACATCTCTTTCCCATAAAAGTAATTATGTGATATGTTTGAACCTTCCTTCTCATTAAAATTTGATTGATATGACGACTCAACCAAAACGCCATGAAACTATAATTAAAGAGATTTGACCTTGGAACTTAACAAATAAACTTGAGCATAGAAAAAGGGAAGTGATCCTTGTTGTACCCTTGGTAGATTAATAGAAGAAATAAAAACCATGTAGAAGAATAGAAAGGAAACCTTGTCCATCCACATTCCTTATGAATAAGACTAAATTCTCTCTACCTATATAGAATGGTGAGACATCATGCCCACCTTAGCGGTGCTCGTATAACGTAAAATAGTGATGCTAAGGAAGCATGAAAGGAATGTTCTTAACAAGCAAAGCTATAACTTTTGACTTAATGAGTTGATTTATAACATGGGTAAAATTTATGTGTATTGAGTACAATGTATAGTTGAACCTGTAGTTCTGTCATCCGCTTGAAATTTTGAAACCCTGGTGGACAGTAATGTGTTCTAGTTGCTTATTACTTCTTGTGCATAGATGTATGTGCCTTTCTTGTGGGAGTTTTGGGTCATCACACCCTTATTGTCCACAAAAAATCGGCAGATGTGAGTTGTGGTCCTTTTGGGATTGAGACTTATTTTTGTTTGAGAAGCAACCTCCTTGCATGTTATCTTGTCCTTGGAGACCTAAGTATTGTAATTTTAAGGCAACATATGTTAAGGATATAAAATAACTTTGGGAAGTCTTCTTTTCCTCATATTTTCTTGGGTCACCTTGTTGTTATAGCCCTTTTTCCCATTAGGATGGAAAGTGCAAGATGATGTGATTCACCCTTGGATTTGATTGGACCCCGTGTTACTTGTTCTTCTCCCTAGCAACCTTGAGTGGTCCTTGATGTTTCTTGTGCTCCCTTTATGGTTATTCTGAGCTTGAGTAGGAAATAAGATAAATAAATCTCATTTTGATATAAGGTATGGTACTTGTATTGTTATGTTAGTTGTTAGGGGAGATATAAATGTATATGTATATATTTTCTTTTGCTAAACGGTTGACTTCTTTAGTTTGGTTGTTTGGTGTGTTCGATTCTTAAAACAAAAGTGTAAAAATCAGACTATAGGAAACCTTGTGGTCATGAATTTTCTTAGTATTACCATGAAAAGTTAATTGTGCCCTCTCAAGTTATAGAAGTGCTTTCCTTGAATAGTTCCTTATTTTTAAATGCTTGCTGATTTAGGTGTCCTTGTTGGTTAACCTCATCTTGTGTGATCTCAATTTGTGGGACCTTGAGTAGACTTGTTCCTCGTACAAATTTGGTCATAGTTGATTTTTCTAGCCTTGTCTAAACAACAAACCTTGAAATCATGGCTTAGACATGTAGAAACCTTAACTTCTATTAATGTGGTATGTGTATCATGAGGAAACTGTGTGGTCATCTCAAGTTATGGAAATTCTCCTGAAATTCTCTTACTTGGTGGTTACTCTTAATAATCTTTTAGAACTCTTCATGTTATATTGTTATGTGTTGTATCTTGTTTGATAGCGTAAAGTTACTCCTTAGATTTAAATGCTCGTAGCCTTGCATGCAAAGTTTAGAACTCATCCCTTGCAATCTCCCTTCTCCTTGTTAAAATACATTGGACCAAACTGGAGTTCTGTAGATCCACACTTGTTTGAAGTAAACAATCCCATAATGGGAGTGATCAATTTTTGTTGCAGTTATTTCTATCTCTCTTTCCTGTGACTTCCAGGAGGAAGTCAAGTCTAAGGGGAGGGGGATGTAGTGCCCACTTCCCTTTGGCACCTTTTATTATTGATCATGATACTCTAGACTATATGATGGAAATCCTTATAGTTTGGATTTAGTATGGTGTTAGATGTCAAATCTTGGATTATTGTTGGATCTTATTCATATATGATGCATGATGATTGTTGGAGACATTTTATATAGATGTTGACATGTTGTCGGACATGGTTATATTGTAGATGTTGTTCGGACATGTGATATTTGATATTTGGAGTAAACTTAGAAAATGGAAATTATTTGATGATGATATAGTTGTTGATTAAAAATGTAAATGATGTAGTTGTTACTTCAATGTTGTTGTGATTCATTTATATAGATGGTTTTGTGATTTTATTTATATTCATTTTGAATGTTCTTATATGCCCATGAGGCCAAAGGTAGTATTTGTGTTTTGCAAGTTAAATATCACAACAAACATCGGGGATTAGAGACCACCCACAATAGAATTCTAGATGAATTCAACAAGGTCACCATGGAAAAATGTCTTGTGTGTGTGTGTGTGTTGTATTTTGTTAGGGATTCCCATGGGGATTGCCTTTATATGTGACCATGGGTTTGTTTATTTTATTAATATGTTTCTTTTATTATTGTTGTATGTATTTTATTAGTAATGTGTTCCTTTAATTAATTATGTTGTGATAGAATTGTTGATGGCGAATCACAAAGACTCGAATTTCTCGCAACTCGATGGGTTGAGACTCTCAGTGCGATTGCATAACATGGAGCTTTTCCAAAGTGTGGGACCTTGTGAATCGGGAAATCTCTCCGGATGAAGGCCGGTTCCTATTCCTCTATTCAGATGCACACGTAAAAAACGTAGAGGGTTTTTTATAACCTAAACTAACTTTCCAAGGAGATAGGGTAAGAAGATGCATAAAATAAAACCTAAACTACAAAGGTGATGCACCGAGGAATGAAGAACATTTGTCTTGTTAATAAACACAAACCACTAAAATGTAATGCAAGATCATGCACAGATAACCGATTTACAATGAAAGATCAAGAGGATGCAAATGAACATAGAGAGGGTTGAGAATCATCCACAGACATGTATTATTTGCTCCAAAGATTGATACAATACACTACAAAATGCCAAGAGGCAAAGTTACATTACAGTTTTAGTTGGGAGGTTTGAACTCCACAAATTCACCTGCCAAAGAGAAGAAGGGAGGGGCAAAACAAGAATTTCCAACCTTTAGAAAGAAGCCCCTCCGTACAATTTATAGGAAGAATGAGAGAGAAAAGAGAGGAATTCCAAATCTACCCCAACCACCTCTAGGTTGCATTTAATTCATCTCATTATGATGGTAGGTGAGAACCCTAACGAACCCAAAAAGTGGTGAACTATATTTTGCATTTTTAAGAATTTTTCTCACCCAATTAAATATATCCAGTCGTAGTTGGATAGAGGACCTCGTAATCTTTCCAAAAATTCCAACCTTGCATGAATCCGAGCTCCTACCAAAAGTTATGGCCATCTCGAATATTCTGCGCTGTGGTCTCGCTTCTGTCGGCGCCAAAATGTCGCCTCTGAAGGTGCGCCATAAAGCATCCATATCTCGTGTCGACATCCTCTTACATGTGCCAAGGCACAACTTTTACCATGTTGACACTCTGTGTCATGTGCCATTTACGTGCGCCAAGGCACAACTTTTACCATGTCGACACTCTGTGTCATGCACCATTTACGTGCGCCAAGGCGCAACATTTTGCCATGTCGACACTCTGTGTCATGTGCCATTTATGTGTGCCAAGGCACAAATTTTAGGGTTTTAGTTTCTTTGATTTCCATAGTCTTCTGCTTGTCTATATCTACCCGAGGGGGTAAGATATTTACAACAATTTGGTGACTCAACGGGATCACCTGCCTGCTAGGTAGAAGATCAGTGGCCTTTTAGCAATCCATTGGGCATGGAGTCATAAGAAATAACCTGAAACCAACTTGATCTCTGATCCCAAGCCTGATATCGCAACCCCTTCTTCAAGAGCACGCTGAACTGTAAAAATTCAACCTGAGAGCAACAAAACTTGTGCCGGAGCACTTAGGGAAATGAAACCTAACTACAACAAGACAATGTGCATACGCACTTAGAGGAATTTGAAAACTAGGCTAATATTTACAAGGGCAACCCTTTCCTTTTAGTAGCAATGTTTAAGATAGATTCCGTTAACCGGAATCGGAAGTTCCTCTCCATCCAATGTAGACAATTGGAAGGCATTACTACTTTTACATCCCGTGACCATGTAGGGACCACTCCAAATGGCATCAAACTTGGAATGTCTTCCTGGTTTTGCCCGATCTACATCCCATTTCAGAACTAGGTCCCCTTCCTGGAAGGTCCTTGCTCTTGCCTTCTTATCAAACCATCTTTTTACTAAGGCCTGATCCTTCTTAAGCATCTGAACTGCATGTTCTCTTATTTCTTCCAATTCCATCAACTCTGCATACCTAGCCTCCATTGGTTCGAACTCAGACAACTCCAACTGCTTCATGAGATCCAATGCTGGCAATTCTGATGATATAGGTAATACTGCCTCTTTCCCATAGACCAACTTGTAGGGAGAACTACCTGTAGATCTCTTTGGCGTTATCCGTCGCCCATAATGCTGATTTTATCTTGGTATGCCATGTCCTTTGGTTTTCATCCCAGTCCTTCTCGATGATCCTTAGCAAATTTTTGTTCATGGACTCTGCTTGTCCATTACCTTGCGGGTAATAATTTGAAGAGGTGCTCAAATAGATTCCATTCTTGACAGCCCATTCTGTAATCTTGGAACCTATGAATGCCAATGCATTCTCGATATGATAGTGGTCGCACACACCGAACTCCGGTCACTATTCCTTCATAAAAGTCTAGTATGTTAGACTCATTTGCCTCTTTGAGCGCTACACGCTTGGTCCATTTGGTGAAATAGTCCGTCGCCGTGAGAATCCACTTGTGGCCTTGGCTTGAGTTTGGGTTGATGACCCCGAAAAATTCCAATCCCCATTGCATAAATGGTTGGTCAACCAAAATTGGGTGCAATGGAAGTGCTGCTAGTCTTTCTTTTCCCGTGAAGAGTGCACATTTCTTGCACTTTCTTATCCATGTATATAGATCATCAAGACTCGCCGGCCAATAATACCCTGCCTTCATTATCTTGAGAGCTATTACTCGTGGGGTGAAATGTCCTCCGGAATCTCCATCGTGAAAATCTCGTAACACCCTCTCAATTTGACTTGTCCCAATGCACCTCAATAGAACTCCATTGATGTCTTTCTTAAACAAAACACCATCAACAAGCACATATGGAATGGCTTGTAATCTGAAGTATCTCCTCTTTGCTTTGCTCATTTCTGGAGGGCATAGGCCCTGTCGTAGGAAGTGTATCATATTCTGAGTCCAACAAGGAGTGGGCACATCATCATTTTCCTATTCTTGACCATCCTGTAGTACCAAGATAGTCTCTTTTTCATCACCTGCTTCAACTTGCCGACTCAAAGCTAGTTGTTCACATAATCCCTTTCCACGGACCAGCTTGGTGACCTTAATTTCGATGTCATATTCCATGACACGAGTGATCCATCCTGCACGTTTCTCATTCAGATCCTTGTTAAGAAGGAAGTCCTTGACTCCCGCATGAGAGACCAACAATTGGATCTTATTGTTTGAGACTAGGTGCTTGAATTTCTTTAAGCTCCTGATCACTGCAAGGACATGCTTTTCAACGAAAGAGTACCTAGTTTCGTATTCCTCCAAGCCTTGACTGAAGAAAGCAAATCGGTTGTTCTAATCCTTGTTTTTTTTTTTGTACTGTGATTGCGAAATTGTGTCTCCACCACCAAAGGCATTGTTAGTGCAAAATCACAACACCCCTGGATGCAGATCAGGCTTCTAGGTTGATCACTCAGGCATCCAGTGTGATTGCACAACACGGAAACCTCTCTCCAAGCGTGGGACTTGTGAAACTGAGAGAGGAATCTCCAGAGAAGGTCGGTTCTGCTCCTAAACTACCCGCCACAAGCTATTCCAGTGCAGGCAAGCTAATCTAATCCTAATCTAACAATGCCAAGGAGACAGAGAGAGAGAGAGAGAGAAAGGAAAAGAACAAAATCCTACACTAAAACGGTGATACACCAGAGAAGGAGAATGTTGAACCTCTATCAAAGCGCCATGGGACAAAGAGAGGTGAGAAATGGGAAGGATGGACAGATGCATCATAGGCCCAAGGATAGATTTCACACACGTAAAATGTCCCAAAACTCCATGAACACGCCTCCAGACCTGCAATGAACATTCAAACACGCACAAATATATGATGAGAGAGGCAAGAGGAAAACATTTTAAGAACGAGAAAGGATGGACAGATGCATCACAAATCACGTTTTTTGTTGCTCCAGAAGTTTGCACAGAACATCATTTCATTAGTAAAAGGAAAAAATGCCATTACAGAAAGGTGGAGGAGGTTCGAGCTCCATTTTCAACCCTAGAGAAGAAAAGAAGGGAGGGCAGAGCAGAAAAGATGAACAACTTTCATTTTTTTTTTTTTTAAATGAGCCAAATCTGGCTTTATACAATGCATGGGTCGAGCCCAGGAGACAGAAAACATAGGAAAACATGTAAGCAGCCCAACCATTGACCAAAACACATTCTTCATTACAATCGGTGGTTGAGACATCACTTCTGGCCATGCTGAAGAAGAATGCGACCCATGTGCATTAAAACTGGTTGTTGAAACGTCGCTTCTGGCCATTATCACGCGTCAGATCCGTTTCTCAATTTTATCTCTCCAGACTGCACCAAAATTTGAGATTGATCCTAGAATCATGTAGAGAATTTCATAAGCTTTCCGTTGATATAAAGAACGTGCAAATCCGAGCTCTGGATCGAAAGTTATGGAGGTCTGAAGTTTTAGGGCACAAAACAGGCGAAAACGTGTTTTGAAATCTTTCCCGCGCTCTGCCACCTGGATGACACGTGGCACGCATTGATTGGTCACGTGATTCTCTCTCCTCTGCCTTTCGGCGGGCTTTCTTTTGAAATTTCCTTGTGGGCCCCTTAAACTTGGACACGTGGCATGCATTGATTGGCCGACAGGGGCGCGGGGCAGACCTTGGCTTTTAGCTTTTCGGCCAAAACTCATGCCAAATTCTCTAACTCCTTCCCGAGCTCCGCATTCCCTGTTCCATAGGACACGTGTCCTCTTTTGATTGGCTCGGGCTGACCCCTCAAAATTCACCCTTTGACCTTTGGACTCTTTCCCCTGCGACACGTGTCGTGATCTGGTTGGTTCTCGGCCCTTTCGGCTCCTTCGCGCCCTTCGCGTCTTTATGTCCCGGATGTCCCAAACTGCTTGGGCCAAAAACTTCCGATCCGCCCGAAATGGGCTTCCTCGTCCCTCATTTGGCCGATGACACGTGGCGTTGTTTGATTGGCTTCGGCTCCTTCGGCGATCGCGTCCCCGCCCCACATGTCCCGAATCGCTTGGGACAAATTCCTCCCTCGTCACCCGATTCGGCGGTTCGCGCCCTCGCGGCTAGTGTGTCCCATTTTCTTCCTGGGATTGTTTGTTCTCATTTCGGCCGAATCGCTGGCCGGTTCGCATCCTTCACGTACTCTTGTCCCGAATCTCGCCTCGCTCGCCAGTTGGTCATTTTTTCTCCTTCGGCCGAACTGCTGGCACTGCAGGTCCGCCGCGTACTTTTGGCCCGATTGTCCCAAATACTTAGCGGGCCACGGAGGCTTTTCGGCCGATCCACGCCTAGATGTCCCAAATGTCCCGATCGCCCTAGGACTAGGACTTAGTCATTTTTATGATTTTTCCTGGATCAATCTACTTGCCTTCTCGTAATTTTTTTCGCATTTTCTCGAGCTCGTTCTTTCCTTCTTTGGCCGGGGAGTTAGAAAAATCTGAGGGAACCCTGAAACATGATTTTTGCTCAATCAATCAATTTGCAGGACTTGAGAATTCGATGCATGTTATCAAATTAACCACGGGGTGAATTTTGGATAACAGGCGTATAACATGAAATCCTTGGAGAAGTCTGGATTGACGAGAGTTGGAGCTTGAGATATAGCCTCTTTTATTGCCTCAAAACTTGCCTTGCCTTCAGATGTCCACTTAAATGTCATGCTCTTTTTTAACATCAGCGTTATTGGCTTTACGAGAGCTGCAAAGTTTGGAACAAACCTGCGGACAAAATTGATCCTTCCTAAGAAGCTTTGAAGAGCCTTCTTGTGACTTGGCAATGGTAACGCTCGAATTGCTTCAACTCTTTCTGGGTCAATCGTCAATCCCTCCTTTGAAACAATATGGCCTAGAAGTTTTCCCTCGTGAGCCAAGAATATGCATTTTTTGGGATTCAATGATACCCCAAATCTTCTACACCTCTGAAATACCTGCCTCAAATGAAAGAGGTGATCTGCTGCATTTTTGGAGAATACCGTGATGTCGTCAAGATATATCAAAACTATTTTATTGATCAACCCCTTGAATGCCATATCCATTGCCCTTTGGAAAGTGGCTCCAGCATTTGACAACCCAAATGGCATTTTCTTGTAGGCATAGGTGCCCCATTTGGTGGTGAAAGCCGTCTTGAACTGGTCATCTTCTTTCACCATTACCTGATTATACCCTGAGTAGCCATCTAGGAGGGAGAATCTCTCCGAACTGGATACCACTTGCAATATTTGTTCCATTGAAGGAAGTGGATAATGGTCTTTGAGAGATGCCCTGTTAAGGTCTCGAAGTCTACACACAACCTGATTTCTCCGCTCTTCTTCCTGACCGGAACCAAGTTTGCAACCCAGCTTGAGTGCTTGATCGGGAATATAATGCTTGCCTCTATTAGCTTATTCAACTCTTTCTTCATTAGAGGCTCAATGTGAGGGTTGACTGGTCTTTGCTTTTGCCTGATGGGCTTAGCATCTGGATCTAATTCTATGGTATGTTGTGCCAACTTCGGATTGAAACCTCTTAAGTCTTCATAGCTCCAAGCGAAGACATCTGGAAATTCTTGGCAAAGTTGTATGAAATCTGATTTCTCCTGCTTTGTGGCCACTTTACCAATTTGAAGTGTTTTGCTTTCCCCAACCAGAATTGGCTCTGAATCTTCTCTCTTGACCTGTATGTTAGCCTTTTCCTTACGAAATTGGTCATTAGGGTTGAAGATAGACTCCAATGTTACTAAACCCTTGGGAAGCTTGTTTGTCCACAAAAGTGCAAAGACTTTGATCCCCATCTTGCGCTCTAGTCTATCTCGATTCCTAGCCGAGAATTCAGCCTCTTCTTATAAGAAATTGACGATCTATTGATCGTTCTCAAACACCGCCAACTTTGTGTTATTATCTGAATCATTGGCCTCACAATCACATGGATATGTGGTTGGTTTTTTTCCCTTTTGATGTTGTCAACCACATCAAACGTTGCTCCAACTGCTGCGAGCCTATCCACGACTTCATTTTTCTTCCTAGGTATGGACACGATATTGAAAGCTTCGAAATCCTCAACGAGGTCCCACACCCTGTTTTTGTAGTTCTTTAGCAGTTCATTCTTTGTAGCATGTTGTCCCCTGACTTGATTGATGATTAGCTCACTATCCCCGAACACCTGCAAGTTCTTTATGCCCTTTTTCGTGGCCCAATGAAGTCCATGAATCAAGGCCTCGTATTCAGCTGTGTTGTTTGAATAGGAAAACTGGAAACAGAAAGATGAATAATGTTTGATGCCTTGAGGTGAAACAAGCATAGCTCCTCCTCCTACACCTTGCCTACTCCTTGATCCATCAAAAAATAACTGCCATACCTCATTGTCATCCTTATGGTATGGTTTGGTGATGCTAGGAATAGGCTGGTTTTCTTCATGTATGCAATAGACTCCTAGCTCAGATTCTTCTACTTCTTGGTAGGGATCAAAAGCATGTACCTTGCTTGCCCATTCATCAAGAGTCAAATCTGGGATGCTTCCAACTTTGGTGTCAGCTTCATCTGTGTTTGGATAATCTTCTTGATCAAATGCTGAATAGTTGGCATTGATTTGGCTTGGAGTATGAGGCTCAATATGAAAGTTTGCAATTGGTTCGGATCTTATTGTGACCTTAGTACCATATCTTGTTCTAAACAACATGTGTGACCAATCAGCAGATAAGTAGCCTCCAATTTTAGCTGTGAAATCCCTTGATAAGCATAGGGCAAAGAGTGGTGGCAAATCTATCACTGACACATCTTGCAAAACGGTAACATTGGGGCATGCATGCAAGATAAGATTCAAACCTTTAATCACTCCCACCGTTCTTCTATGCTATCCCATCCAACCGCACTACTACCCCCTTTGATATGACTTCATATTGGAGACCCAGCTGATCAGCTATTTGCTTGGGCATGACAGAACTACTTGCCCCAGAATCAATCATGCAATTGTGTACTAGTTTATTGCCAATGATTAATGAAACATAGAATGGAGGGGGTTTCAAAACTTTACCTTGTTGTCCTCCATGATTCCCTTCAGGCTGAGCAGCATTTGTGAGGACATTCCCTTGCATAGGGACCTGCTGGTTTGAAATTGACCAATTCTTCATGGCAACTTGTAGAATATCTCTTTGGCATAGGATGGATAAAGATTCCCACATTGATATATTCACATTTGTCTTCTTCATTTGATCAATGATGCTAAATGGGGATGAAATATCTCTTTGTTGTCCTTTAGCCTGCACATTCCTTTCTTGCGCATGGGCAGCAATAGCTGGCATTTGAGTTGGTTTGGAAGGTGGTTTGGGCTGTCCTTGCGTGTTTGGGACTGTATTTTTCTTACCAACACCTTGTGGAGTGATGGAAGGTTGTAGATCACTTGGAGCCAATGACTGCCCTTCACCAATATTCCTCTTCTTTGATCTTGTGTTAGCTGCTACACTCTAAGAAATTGTTTGATTCATGCCACAAAAATCCTCAGCTTGCCAATTTGCAAGTGCGGTATCATTTGGAGCTGTGTTTTGTTGAGATGTCCCTTGTTGCTGATTTGCTTCTTGACTCACTTCACCCTCTATGCCAGTAGTTGTCACCATCAAGGCTTGGTTTAAAGCACCATTAAAGCACATAGATTGGTTGTGAGGTTCATTGCATGGGAAACACCAATCATACTCTTGAGCTATGTTGTTTTGGACTGGCACTAATGCTTTAGAAGCAGATGCAACATTGGGGTTATAGGGCTGAAATGGTCTATTAGTGGGAGGCCTTACTTGGCTTTGATTTTGATTTGCAGCCTGAGCTGGTGACCTATTTTGTTGGTATGGGGGCCTAACCTGGTACTGCGCTTGAGGCTGATACGGTCTAGCACTTTGAGCTTGTTGTCTTTTGATAGTCACCAGCTCATTTCCAAGGTTCTACAATTGTTTCATAACCTCTTGGAGTTCATTTGAAGCACTAGAGGATGAAGTATAAGTTTCATTTGAACTTTGATTTCTAGGAGTGGGAATGGGAGCCAAAGTGGGTGTCTGACTAGTGCTTGGATTTTCTAAGTTTGGATACAAGGGCATGGGAGGCCTAGGAGCCAGCTTACCAGCTTGAATAAGATAGTTTTCAGCCCTAATGGCAATGCTATAAGCAACAGGTAATGTTGTGCCTCCCATAGATTGAATTAACATAGAAATATCAGAATTCAAAGCCTTAAGATAGTATAGAAAAGCACCTTCAGCTGTTGGCCTAACGGCCACAGAATCCTATCCCAAGATCTTTGAAATATGAAGTTGAAGTCAGTCAGCTGCTCATTGGGAGCTCTCTTGATAGTTGTCAATTGTTCTAGTAGAGACAAATTGTCTCCCTTTTCTCCAAACTGCTCATGGAGAACTATGCATAACTAATTCCAATTTTGGATAGTACCAGCTCCAAGGCTCCTAAACCATTGCAATGCCTTCCCTTTGAACGAAGATGCTAGTAATTTGACAGCAACATCCATTTCATTTATCTCATGGATTACACAAACGTTAGCAATGTCTTTGACATGATCACCAGGAGTGGTATGATTTTCTCCAGTAAAAAATGGAATGTTCTTCAATGCTGCAATTGGAACTGGATTCTGTGCATTGAGGGCAAGTGGGCTGCTGCCAGTGAAGTTGACAAAAGGGTTTTGTTGTGCCATTCTGATTGGCCTGAGAACCCTTGTTGATTGGATGAAAGGTCTACCAGGTGGAGGGGTTGATAAGGTCCTGTTAGGTGGAGATGGTGACCTTTGTGGTCTTCTTCCTCTCCTTCCTCTACCTGGTGATAGTTGCAAGTGGAAAAATAACCCCTCTTCTCGAGTATCAGACCTGGTTCGAATTCTTCTCATATGCCTGGGCAACTTTTGCTGCTACACCACTGAATTCTATCCCTTCGGAGTCGCAGATGTGTTAGATAATGAGCCTCAAAAGGCTAGATTATGCCAGGTTACACACCAAACCTGACAAAAATTAAACTCAAAATTTTGAAAGACCTGTATTTTTGAGATTTTAGGGTTTGGAATTTGATTTGGAATGACAGTCTCGAAAACGCAAAAATGCCAGACTTCCAAAATCCTCGAAATCCGAAATACCAAAAAAAATGAAATTTTGAAGGTCAAAATCTCAAAAAACTAAGAATACCCTTTTGAAGATTATCCCCGATCTATCAACTGGTGAAATTTTGACTTGTTTTGAGCAAGTTAGGTCCTTGAAAATCGATTTCAAAGTTCAGCCTGGAAGGTGAAAAATCTGAAACTGTAAAACCTGCAATTTCTTAGTCCAAATTTCTTGAAAATTCCTTCAAATCCTATGGAATGACCTCTTGGTCCCATCGGGCATGCCAAAATTGTTGATGGCGAATCACAAGCACCCCTGAATGTCTGCAACTCGATGGGTTGAGACTCTCAGTGCGATTGCATAACATGGAGCTTTTCCAAAGTGTGGGACCTTGTGAATCGGGAAAGCTCTCCGGATGAAGGCCGGTTCCTATTCCTCTGTTCAGATGCACACGTAAAAAATACAGAGGGTTTTTTAAAACCTAAACTAACTTTCCAAGGAGACAGGGTAAGAAGATGCATAAAATAAAACCTAAACTACAAAGGTGATGCACCGAGGAATGAAGAACATTTGTCTTGTTAATAAACACAAACCACTAAAATGCAATGCAAGATCATGCACAGATAACCGATTTGCAATGAAAGATCAAGAGGATGCAAATGAACATAGAGAGGGTTGAGAATCATCCACAGACATGTATTATTTGCTCCAAAGATTGATACAATACACTACAAAATGCCAAGAGGCAAAGTTGCATTACAGTTTTAGGTGGGAGGTTTGAACTCCACAAATTCACCTGCCAAAGAGAAGAAGGGAGGGGAAAAACAAGAATTTCCAACCTTTAGAAAGAAGCCCCTCCTTACAATTTATAGGAAGAATGAGAGAGAAAAGAGAGAGGAATTCCAAATCTACCCCAACCACCTCTAGGTTGCATTTAATTCATCTCATTATGATGGTAGGTGAGAACCCTAGCGAACCCAAAAAGTGGCGAACTGTATTTTGCATTTTTAAGAATTTTTCTCACCCAATTAAATATATCCATTCGTAGTTGGACAGAGGACCTCGTAAGCTTTCCAAAAAGTCCAACCTTGCATGAATCCGAGCTCCCAGTCAAAAGTTATGGCCATCTGAATATCTGCGCTAGGGTCTGCTTCTGTCAGCGCTCAAAATGTTGCGCCTCCTGAAGGTGCACCATAGGTGCATCCATATCTGTGTCGACATCCTCTTACATGTGCCAAGGCATAACTTTTACCATGTCGACACTCTGTGTCATGCGCCATTTACGTGCGCCAAGGCGCAACTTTTACCATGTCGACACTCTGTGTCATGCGCCATTTACGTGCGCCAAGGCGCAACTTTTACCATGTCGACACTCTGTGTCATGCGCCATTTACGTGTGCCAAGGCATAAATTTTAGGGTTTTAGTTTCTTTGATTTCCATATTCTTCTGCTTGTCTATATCTACCCTGGGGAAAGATATTTACAACAAGAATTAATGTGAGAATCATATGATTAAAATTTAAATAAATTAAATTGGGATATGGGAAAGTAATCATAAGAATTGTTGGCCGTTTGTATTTAATTATATAAGGGATGTGTAAGTTGTGTAAGAGCTTGTGTAAGTCAGATTTTGGAGTAAGAAATACTCCACCTCCATGGAAATTCGAATTTGTCATTGGAGGTGTTTTGGGAGGCTTGTGGGACAAGTAAAACTTGTCCCATGCCTCTAAATTTGATCTACCAACCATGCTTATGGATGGAGATGTGATTTGTGACTTTATAATGAATTTTATTAGTCATGTTGCTCATTTTAGATTGAACTTTCTTACATTTTAATTAATTTTATGTCCCTTAAGGTGTGGGCTTTTAGAGTGTGCACGTAACTTGTCATTTTTCACCCACCTCTTTATTGAGCTTTGGGAATGAAATTTAATCTTTTGTGTTTGAATTGAAGGATGTGTGAGGTGACATCCTACATGGATCCACATCATCCTCTTCTCTTCCCTCTTCTATTTAACTCAAACTCTTTTCTTGTTTTGAGGTGGTTGAATAATTTTGCAACTTCCTTGGGGGCGCATTTTTCTTGTGTGGAGCTCTTGTTTTTGGAGGAAGTTGGAGAAAGATTTGCATGCTTGGAGTTTTCTATTTTGGACTGTGTTTTGGCATTTGAAGCTTGCTTTTTGGAGACAAAAGTAACCATGGAGAGGTAGGAATTTAACTCTCTTTTATATGTTGTCATTTTCTTGTTGTGTTGTGTGGGTAGTGCATGCTTTGTTTTATTTGTTAGCTGGTTGGGTAGACTGCCTTAGGGAAGGTGTAGGAGAAGGCTATGGGGAATCCATGTGGGGTGGGCATAAGGGAATGCCATTGGCATCAGAATTTTGTGGAGGGAGTTTGGATTTGGGATCCATCATGGAAAATAAATAGCTTGCATTTCTTACTTTGTGGGGGCATAAGGAAATCTGTGGGGGGCATAAGGAGGGATTTTTGGGGGCATAAGGATTTGTGTGTGATGAATTTAATTTGGCGGTCTATTATTGGTGGATTCCCAAATTCCAATTGGGAGGCATAAGTAGCTTCCCCCATAGACCTTGCTCCTTTGGCTTGCATGATCAAGCCTGAGTTGTGATTTGAATGTTTTCTATTGCAGTTGTAAACTGTTGTTTTGTATTGAATTATGTTGTATATTGAAATGTGCATGTTTGAAAGAATGTTGTGTGTTGTGGAAGCCATTGTTTCCATGGGTTGAATCACACCTTTGATTGTATTTCGGTTGGGGCTGGGGCCAATGATGAAGGAAGGATTCTCCTTTCATTGGATGTCTTGGTTGGGTGGAGAGCATTGCCTTTCCCCCTCTTTTGTTGTGATCAATTTGGAGAAAGAGAAGATGTGCATGTTGCTATCCTAGAGCAAGGAAAAATGCAGTTGGACTGTCCCTTGTGAAAACATATTTATTTGTAATCCTTTCCCACATGATGTGGATGAAATTGTAACAGTTATGTTATGGAGAAATGATGTTGTAATTGATTTTGAGAATGTATATTTGAATTGAGAAAGCCATTTGTTTTCTACTCTATACATTGGAAGAAATAGGAATTCTGTTATTGTTGTCATACATTGAAAGATGTAAGTTGTATAATTGAAGTCAATAAGGAATTGCAAGTTCATCTCTTATTTACATTGTTGTGATGAAATGGGAATATCAAATTGTGATTTGAAGCTCTGTTTATTTGCAAAGGAAAGAAAATGCGTATGAAGGAAGGATGTTGCTTGTTTATTTTGGGAAATATATGAAATTGAAAGTCAGACCTTATCATTTAGCCTTGGAAATGATTTGTTTAGAAATAACTGATTGTATTGGATTAGTTTAGAAATGAAATGCCACAATTGAATGATAAAATTTGTTATACAAATTTAACAGAAATTGATCTCTTGTAAATATTCAAAATTGACAATCAAACTTAATAAAAATGCACAGTTCGGACCTGCACATTTAAATCAATTTGGAAACCTTAAAATTTAACATGATATAATAGCAAGGAACTCAGATTGATAAAGAAAACTTAAGAAAACAAGTTTAAACATTGCAAATTTGAACACAATCCCTTCCTCAGTCGTTTTTTGTCATTTGATGGACAAAATTCAAATTTAAATCAAATGAACAAAGTTAACTTCCTAAACCTTTCAAAATCCTTCCTAGAGTAATCCTCCATGTTTGTTTGACATGTTGAGTGAAGGAGGAGACCTGATTTAATCAAAATTGAAAGTTGGAAATTACCAGTTGGCTTATTAAAATCCTGCAGATTTTTTTGCAAACTTAACCCCTTAAAATTTATCAAAATATAAAATTTATGTTTCTTGTGCCAAGAGGGCATTGAGAGATTTCCAAAAAGTCCTCGTTTTCCCAAAATTGAGATTTATAGCTCAAGTTATGACACTTTGAAGTTTTTGTGCCTTGGTGGGAAAATTTTCCCTAGCGGGCCCGCAACCCAAAAATTTCCCGTCGATTTGCCCTTAGAATTTTTTTTTGAAAAAATTTGGCTTAGGAAAATTTCATCTTTTCCTCCGCCGGCCTCAGTAGCTAATCAGAGGCTGCCACATGTCCTCAATGGTAGCAGCGGAGGCGTGGCATCTTTTTGCCCTTTAGCTTTTTTGAAATTTTTTGAAAAATTTCACCTTTCTCCCTGCCAGCCCGCAACCAACCAGAGGGTGCCACGTGGCACCTTGGGGGCATCAGCGGAGGAGGGAGAATTTCTTCACTTTGGAAGTTTTACCTTTGGGAAAAATTTCAAGAAAAGCTCTATGGCCCTGCACCCCGCCCTCACCTTGGGAATCCCTTCCGCGGGTGCACGGACCCACATGACCATCTTTCCCCTCTTTCCCTCCCTTCGGTGAGATTGCCCAAAAAAACCCCACCACTCCACCCTTCCTTCTCTTCTTCTCCACTTTGGCCCGTTGGGTGACAAGTGTCTTTCAGGGACCCATAGAGACGCAACAAAAAATTTAAATTTGTGCCACATGGGGTAAAAAAATTCTAAAGCCACTCCTTGACCCACCAACCCACCAAAGGGGTTTTCCTCTCCTCTTGACACGTGTCCCCTTGGGGAAAATTTGACCCCTAAAGTTTTCTTGCTCATATCTTGAGTTCCTGAAGGAGTTAGGAGGACTTCTTTATATCACAGAAAGGTGAGAAAATTTCCTTTCCAATGAGAATGATTTGGGAAATTTTGAATGCGTTAAGTGTGAGAAAAATCAAGTTAAAAATATGAGCTCGTTAAAAGTGGGTAAGATGATAATTTACCCCCGAACCTATGAAACTTCTAACCCTAAATTTGGACCATGTGACCTTAATAGTTATCAGTCAATGGAAAGTATGTCCTAGTGAAATTGAATTTTTCTGAATTATTTTAGTGTCATTTGTTGCCTTGTAACCTGGTTATAGATACTCCTAATCAAGTTCTGGGAGTGGGTAAGTGAGACCCTACTCTAATGTTTAAAATAGGTATTCCTTTCCTCACTGTAATTTAACCATGCTCTTGTCTTAGACCTTGTGAAATTAAATACCTTGGGTATTTAATTGTTTTGGGTCCCTTAACCCTAAAATTTTATTCAGGGAATATTTAGCTAGATTGTCAATGTAATCAGTGATTAATTTAATCCCTAGGGAGATTTGAGCTAGGTGTGGACTTATTACACTTGTTGCTTTATAATGGGAATTTAGTAATTATTATAATGGGAAAAGTTATCAGTTGAATTTAATTGTCTTTGAGACTTTGGTCGTTAACTCCCAATCAAAAATAAATAAATAAATAAATAAATAAATAAAATAAATATAAAAAATTATTCCATAATTTTCTAACTAAACCTAGGTTGTTCATGGGTCTCAAGTGGGTTGTTTTTAACTGGGCATCACAGTCCCAAATGGACATGGCTTATACCACCATCCCAGTTGAGGGCAGCCTTGTTAGGTTATATGGGGAGAAGAAAATGTTGCACCTTATTGAGGATCCCAACAATGTGTCCTATGAAGTATTATATACAAATGTTGATGATGAAAATTTTGTGGGATTTACTGAGGGAAAAGAGCACAAGATTGAGGAGTGTAAGTGTCTTGAGCAAGCAGGCTATCTTTGGACTCTATTGTTTGATGGAGCTTGCTCCAAATTTGGAAATGGCGCCTACTCCAAATTTGGAAATGGCACCGGTGTTGTCCTAATTTCTCCAAGCCAAGAAAGGTTTGTTTTTTCTATTAAGATTAACTTTGAGTGTACTAACAACATTTATGAGTATGAGGCATTGTTATTAGGTTTAAGAATTGCTTGGAAGTATGGCGTCAGTGACATCATTGTCAAAGGATACTTACAGTTAGTTGTCAAGCAAGTCAGAAAACTATATGCCACATAGAATCAATGACTCAAATAAGACAAGAATGCGTTTGGGACTTCATTGAGATGTTTAACTCCTTCAACATTGTGCTTCATGACAGGAGGTTCAATGAATTGGTAGACAAGCTTACAATGGTGGGGTCTTGGTTTGACAGTTCTACAACATCCCCTTATTATGAATATGAGGTGGAGGTAGTGACAAGACCCTTTGTCCCTAACAATATAAAACATTGGTAGGTTTTTGATGATGAGGCTCAAGTTAGAAGGTTCCTACAAAACGATGGAGAGTTTATTAATCAAAACATTGATTGGGAGCCAATGGTCTATACAAACAGAGGGAAGGAAACCTTATTTAGCAAAGGCATCATCCAGCTAAAGACCAACACCATTCCTAGAGGGCTAGTTACTCTTGAATCGAATTTTGATAATGTTAACTACATTATTAATAGGCATATGGCATCCTCGAGGGATGTTGAGGAGCATGACCTTGGAATGAAGGAGAAACCAAGGAAGATTTGGTTAGGGAGCAGTCTTAGCAAAGATGAAAAGCAATCATACATCCAGTTGTTAAAGAAATACCAAGATTACATTTCTTGGACCTATTCTGAGCTCAAAGCATACAGAGAAGACTGCTCCAAAGACATGAGATTCCCTTGGAGCCCAGTGCAAAACCCTTCAGGAAAAAGCAAAGGCCAATTAATCATTTGTTATCTCTCAAAATGAAAGAGGAGATGAAGAGGCTAAGGGATGGAGGAATTATCCAGCTCACATGGTATTCTTCTTGGGTTGCCAATCTAGTGCCAGTAAGAAAGAAGAATGGTGACATCAAGTTATGTGTGGACTTTAGGAATCTAAACAAGGCCTCAATGAAAGACAACTATCCTTTACCTAACATGGAGCACACATCTTGTAGTTGGTGGACTGGTTACGAGTTGCTTTCTACTTTAGATGGCTTCTTTGGTTATAATCAAGTCATGGTGAAACAATCGAAAGGATCAAGATAGCCTTCACTACTCTATGGGGAACGTATGTATATGTTAGGATGCCCTTTGGTCCGATGAATGCTAAAGCCACTTTTCGAGAACAATGGATGTTGCTTTTGATGTTTACATCAATGACTTTATTATTGTTTACCAAGATGTTGTACCAATGTTTTCAAGAAGGAGAAGTGCCCATTTGCTACACTTAGAGAAGATGCTGATCGATGTAGGGAATATGGCATCTCACTCAATCCAAATAAATGCCATTTTGGAGTGCAGAAGGAAAAATTGCTCGGTCACATTGTGTCACAGGAAGGAGTGATGATTGATCTAGAAAGAGTGGAGGCCATCGAAAAGTCCCAATTCCAAGAACCAAAAAGGGAATTCAGTCCTTCTTTGGGCTAGATAAACTTCATTAGAAGGTTTATATCAAACTTTGTTGAGTTGACTATCCCAATCACTTCCATGTTAAAGAAGGATCAGATCATCAAATGGGAAGAGGTTTCCATCCAAGCTTTCAATGGAATCAAAGAGGCATTGAAGCATGCCCCTATTTTAGCAGCCCCAGATTACAAGAAACCTTTCCAGCTATTTTCTTTCACTTCAGAAAACACTATTGCTTTTGTCTTGCTATAGAAGGATGATGAAGGGGTTGAGAGGCCCATTTCCTTTTCAGTAAGGCTTTGCAAGGAGCATAACTGAAATACACCATCATGGAAAAGTAGGCATTTTCCTTGGTCAAAGAAACAAAGGTTTTCAGGCCTTATATTTTAAGTTCAAAAGTTGTTGCTTATGTTCCCCATACCATGGTAAAAGACATCTTGTCAAAGATGGAAGTCTCAAGTAAAAGATGTAGATGGGTGAACAAATTGCAAGAGTATGATATGGACATCCAAACCATGAAGTTGGTGAGAGGTTTGGGGTTAGCTAAGCTCATGGCTGAGAGAAACTTGTAGACCATTGAGGTAAATGAGATTGAGGAAGAAAGGGCAGCTATTTTTGAAAGATTGATGAGTTTTGAGTGGTACAAGGATGTGATGTTCTATCTCAGACACTTAAACTACCCTGAGCATTTGAATAAGAACCAAAAAGATCTCTTAAGTTGGCTTCCCATAAATATGTCATTACTGATTTTGGGTTGGCATGGAAGAACCCAGAGGGAGTCCTCTTAAGATGCATCACTGAAGATGAAGCCCCCAAAATAATTTTTGATCTCCATGGAGGAGTTTGTGGGGGGCATTTTTCTGCAAGAGTCACAACACATAAGATCCTAAGGGCTGGTTATTGGTGGCCAAATATTTTCAAGGATGTAACCATGTTGGTCAGAAGATGTGAGAGTTATCCAGCATTTCTCTGGAAGGCTGAAGGCTTCAGGCTCCCTACCTTTGCAGTCTGTATCAATTGAAGCCCCATTTAAGCAATGGGGAATGGAATTCATTGGTGATATTTCAGACCCTTCAAGTGCTAGCCATAAGTGGATTCTTATAGCCACTGATTACTTTACCAAGTGGGTGGAAGAAATCCCCACCAAGAAGGCTACACACCAAGTTGTCATGGATTTTGTGCTAAACAATATTATTTGCAGGTTTGGAGTACCAGTCAAAATCATAGCTGATAATGCCATGAGTTTCAAGGCTAGACCTCTAGTGGTAATGTGTAAAGGATATGGGATCAATTTGACATATGCCTCTAATTATAATCCCCAAGGAAATGGACAAGCTGAGTCCAACAATAAGAATTTGCTAAAGATTATTAGAAGAACCTTGGAGTTGAACAAGAGAAAATGGGGTGAACAATGAAGTTTGTTGTCTGGGCTAATAGGATCACTGTCAAAAGAGCCACTGGAAAGATTCCATTTGAGTTGGTATATGGGACTCAGGCCCCCCCTGCATATGTAATTATCTTCATATTAATTCATTCAACAACTAGAAGATCAAAAAGTGAGTCCTCATGATGTCCGCATCAACCAGATTGTTGAGCTTGATGAGGAGAGGAGGGCATCTCACCAGAGGCATATAAGGTTTAGAGAAAAGCTAAATAAATAATTTGACAATAAGGTCACTCCTAGGGCCTTAAATATTGGAGATCTTGTGCTATTATGGGATAGCAAGCATGAGGATAAGGGCAAGCATGACAAGTTTGAATCATTGTGGATGGGCCCTTACTCTATTGATATCAGAATTGGTGAACACACCTTCTTCTTGAAGGATCTAGATGGTGAATTTCTTGAACTGCCTGTTAATGATAGGCATCTAAAGCATTGATTGGATTGATTCCTCGAATCAAAGTAAACACCTTTTGCAGAGTGTATAATTTGTTGTTTAAGTCCTATTTTTTGTGTTTTTTTCTCGTCCTAGTCCATGGTGACTTGTTTTTACTGGCTTTGTTGTTTTTTTTTTTTAGAGACGGCATTATTTCTCTACTCTACGAGCTGAATCTTTCACCCAATGGATATTTTGGCACTTGGTCTACTATTTTTCTTATGGAACTCACAAGGAGTGCCCATCCCCGAGTTAGAGCCAATGTTGGTGCTCAAAATTGTCTTTCCCCATTTGTGCCCTTAAAGGTTTATTGATTCACATCCTTTATCATTTTATCCTTTTCTTGTATTGTGTTTGGCCAATCTTTGTTGCCATTTTAATTTTCTCCTAGGTCGAAGATCATGTGTGGGTCTGTATTTGTCTCATGGTTCCTTTGTTCCTCTAGAAAATCTCTATATTTTGAGTCTCCCGTGCTCCGTTCCTTTAAAACTCACGTTTTCCCATTTCCTCCATTTTCCACAGTCAAGATTTGTTGTCCCTACCATTTTTTCCCTAAATAATCAAGGAGAAATGAGTTGATGTGTCCCTAAGGATCATGTTTGAGCCTTGCAATAGTTTAAATTCTCTGTCCTTGAAGAAAACCTCATTTTCTGGCTCGAATGGATGTTTCTTTGTGTTTTACAGTTTGACGGGTGTTTCTCCGGTCAAATTTGCATCATTCAGTTGACAGGGAAACGTGGCACCTCTTGGTTGGATGTGGGTTAGCTTAATACTTTAGAAATTCTATAAAAAGCCTCAACTTTAAAATGTGTCCACGTGGAGGAATGACACTCATTTGAGAATCAACTTTTGGTTTGGCTTTGAAGTAGCACTGGGAGGACACATGGAGGGTTGGTAGGAAAGAGACACGTGGAGACTTTTGTTGGGTTTCCCATACTTAAAAAATTTTCAAAAGGTTTTTGGGAATTCCAGGACACATGGAGGAACGACACTCATTTGAAGATCTGCTTTTGGGCTTTGCCTTGGAGTAGCGCCAGGAGGACATGTGGAGGGTTGGCAGGAAAGAGACACGTGGATACTTCCGCTGGGTTTCCCATACTTACACAAATTTCAAAAGGTTTTCAGGAATTTTAGGACACATAGAGGAACGATGCTCATTTGAAGACCTACTTTTGGTCTTTGCCTTGGAGTAGCATTAGGAGGACACGTGGAGGCTTCCACTAATTAGCCCATACATCAAAAATTTTATGCAAATGGATATAGTTTGGCGGAACATGACACGTGGTGAGCTCACGCTCATTCAAGGTCTCTGCTTTGGGCACCATCTTGAAGTTGTGCCATGGAGACACGTGGAGGAACTACGCATGTTCGGGGATCGGCCCTTGAGTTTCAAATTGAAGAAGTGCCAGGCTAACACGTGGAGGCTTCCACTTGCTTTGCATTTTACTTAGAATTTTCAACGACAAAAGGAGACTACCTCGGAGCTTGACTAAGACTACCTCGGAGATGGATTTTACGTGTAGATGAGGGATAGATTTGTAGACTTTTGTCATCAACCTCAGTTGAGAAGATCCTTTGCTCGAAACCTTTTTATGTTGTTCAACTTTTGTTAATGTCCAGTGGAAAGTTTAAAAGAGGATTAATGTCTTAGTATAAATTATTGTGGACTTTGTCATCTGAACTTTGGAAACCTTGTATTGTTTGACCATCATTGAAATTATAAGAAAATTTGGTTATTGTGGTTGAGTGACTTGTGGAGTATCAGTATTTTAAGAAATGATGTAATCTTGTTTTGTTCTCGTAAATGAGTGTTGCTTCAACCTTGCCTTGAGAATAAATTTTGAGTTAAACCTTGATATGACTTAGTAATAAAGTGTCATAAGTAAACTAACATGGGATTGTTTAATACTTCTGGAAGTTAAATTAAAAGTTGCATTCAAATAAAGTAACGTAGGGGTCACCAACTTGAGAGCAAGAAATTCTCTAAGTAAACAAGGGCAAGACTATCATTGCAAGTAAACTTTATATCATGATAACCCTAGCTCCTCTAGTGAACATTATTTCCTTTTATGGTGAAATTTGTAAAATGACCCTAAGGTGAAATGAACTGTTAGTTGTTTGAAGATGATAAGATTTAATAAGCCAGAGAAAACAAATTGGAGACCTCACCATCTTTCTCACCGCCATTTGGAAAGTAAATTTTTACTTCTTGTTAATACTTTTAGCGAAGCCTAAGTAAAGTTGTTGTTAATTCTGGTTAAGAGCCCTAGCTTCAATTTAATACTGGCAATAACTAATGAGGTCCTAAAAATGTTTCATCTCGACCTTCTCCCTCTAACCCTTTTTCAAGGCACCTTGTATCTCTTCTCTTAAGTGTGTTGAACTTAAAACCATGTTGTCTTGTGAGCAAGAACGAATCTTAGTAGCGTTAGTGGTGAGCAGATGGCCTTGTGGAATTTAAATACTCCTTTTTCTTGATAAACGAATTAAGTAAATAAATGTCATAATAGAGAAGATTTAAAGATAATTACTCAATGTCAAAGGAATAATCTTGGCTTGGCAAGTTGAATTATACGGATCATATCTTGAGCCTCCTTGGAAAACGTAAGCTAAGAATTGCAAGATATCTTATTAAAATAAATAACCCTCAAGAATAACTCTTTGTGGTTGGCCCTAACTGTAAGTGTGTTCTATGAATGGACTTCTATGTTGTCTTGTCAAAAAGAAAAGTAAATTGTCCTTGATTTGTGTGAACGTTTCATCAGGTCGCCTTTATGGCCATCCTTGTATCAAGTTGTTCACAGTGTTAGTTGTATACTTGGTGACGACATGTTGCGTCATGTTATGTGTCAAGCAAGTCAAAAAAATTATCCTGTATTTCACTGTGTTGTTCATGTGTGGATTTTTTGGGTCGTTACACTTTGGTATCAGAGCATAGGTTCATGCTCTTAAACCTATGGGCCGGATTGGTGTTATATGATGATGTTACATGGTGGTGGTGGTGTTACATGATGATACTGCATGATGATGATGATGTTGCATGATGGTGGTAGATATTGGAAGAGTAATGTGCTTTAAACATGATGTGATTATTGTCGTAATTGTGATATTGTGAACGCACGTGATGTGTATGTCACCTTGTGCGTGTTTGTGATCATGTTGATATGTTGGGGATGGGAGTATTCTCTCTCCTTCTTGTGGATTCTATGAAGAGTTCACGTGTGAATTACTGTTTGTGGCGTGTGAAAAGAATTATAATGTGGATGATATAGTGTTGGAACATTGTGACATATTGTGATATGTAAGTGTATCAATGTGTTGTATGACTAGATTGATGTTAAAAGAAATGAGTTGTATCATGATGTTTTTTTTTACCATGTTATGAATAAATGTGTGTACCACCTTGTTATGCAGCAGTAAATGTTATGTTGAGATGTACTATGTTCATAGTATGTATGAATGTGCAAATATGTAATGCTTCATGTTGTGATTTTGGGTCATACGGTGAGTGTATGAACCCTATCGTATGGTGATTGCACTTTGGGTGCAGAAAGTGGTAAAGTGATGTGTTACACTCAGTGAATGTATGATTGTGATCTGCCTTGTATATGTACCACCGTTATGTTAGTGATGTTGTTGTATGTTATGTTGTGAACCTTACGCTAACCGACCCTGAGGGTAATCGGTAGAAGTGTATGTTGAGAGTGAGGAATGGTGTACCATGGGTCAATAACTCGAGCCGAAACTTGGTTTAGTAGATAACATGTGATTCTTTCCTCTCTCCCTATGTGGTTGTATGTACACAACCTAAGTGCAACTATGACTATGTTTAGCCTTGTCGAAGTGGTGGCGGGATGATTCAGATGGAGGTGATGACAGTTGTATTATTGATATGTATCTTACGAGCTGAGGCTCGATGTTCCGAAAGTGCTTAAGAACTCGTTGAGTACCCCTTTGGTGGCTAGATAAGGCCACACAGTTATCATAATGTGACATTATTATAAGTTGATTTTATTCGTAAATTGAGCTTTTTACTTTATTTTGTAAGGACCAACAACTTTTCTTGATTGCAATGCTTTACAATTTTGGGCATTTCCTTGGTTTGTGGCACTAACATGGGGATTTTGATACTAACTTTGGCTATTTGGCCATTTATTTTGCTTGATTTTGGGTCTTCTTTTAAATTTGGAATTTTTACCGCCTTGCCCAAGGCTTGTACTTTGCCACTTGGCACTTTGATTGGATTGTTGTGCTGGTTCTATTGTCGTGATGTGTGGAATAGGGACATAGGATGCACCATGGATTGGTTGGACCTATGGACCTGCTTCATTGTATGGGGGTACGCCCCAAGGAGTTACATATAACTAGTGGGTTGTTGAACCACGCGTTATTATGTCACTTGGGTTAGGAGTGTTCGAACTCTATGTGTCTTGGACCATAGGGTCAATCGGCCTCCTTGAGGGAGGCATAAGATTTTGAGGGAGGCATAAGAGACTTGAGGGAGGCATAAGAGTTTGAGGGAGACATAAGAGTTTGAGGGAGGCATAAGAGACTTGAGGGAGGCATAAGAGTTTGAGGGAGGCATAAGAGTTTGAGGGAGGCATAAGAGTTTGAGGGAGGCTTATGATATTTGTCTATATGGTTGATGTTTCAAGATATATGTTGAGTTATTGTGATGTTTGGTAGTGGTCTTTTGATGTATGTGTTACTCATGTTAGATGGATATGTGTTGTGATGTTGTGGATAGGTCATTGATTCCCTTGTGGACACTATGTACCTGTAACATGGTTGGTGTTATGTGAATTTTTCATTGATGCAAATTAAGGAAATGTACGGTGGATAGTAGTACTCTTTTGTTTGAGTATTTGGTATGTCAGTCATTGATGTGTGATGAGTACTATGTTATGCAGACTGTGCCTATTCCATTCCGTATGTGAGTAACCTTTTGTGGTGTAATACAATCTTGAAGTATATACTTGTGTACTTGTGAATCTGTAGTGTCTTGTGAACCTGATAGGGTGTTGTGTTAGCAGTTCATGTTGGGCACCCACAATAAGGAATAAATCAAAACTCTTCAATGATGATATTTTATTTTAAAAGAAACTAAAACTAGAAATAATGATAATGGAAAGAGACTAATGAAATGATGAACAAGAAAGAACTGCCAATCTTCACAGAACATTGAAAGTTAAAAATTCTACCAAATGTTCCTAAGGCTACCTTGTGACCGTGCTTTAATCAACTAAAATTTTAAACCATAGGGTGTGTTTTCTTCTTTATCTATCCCTTGTTGCGTACCTTTTCCTTTCCTCTGTGTAATGTCGCATCGAGGACGATGCTTTCTTAAGGGGAGGAGAATGTAATGCCCCCAACCTACCTTGTCTCGGTTAGCATTATCTCCTGACTGCGTGGAGGATGGAGACATTAAATTCTGACGTGATGGAATCCTTGCTGGTGGCCACACCCACTGATTTTCCTGATTTGCAAATCTTTTTGTTTTCTTGTTTGACCTGCTTGCTTATCCTCTCGGACCGCGTGAGATCTCCCTTGGATAGCCTGCATGTGGAGTGGTTGAGAAGGCATCGAAATCTTGTCTGTCAAGTTCCTTTTCTCACGGTTTCTCCTAGACGCCTCCTTCTTCCTGCCCTGAACCACGAATGCTTGTTTGCGCTCCATCAGATGCTACAACAGATGAATTGCTACAGCGTGTTCTGGATAGTGGATTCATTGATGATGAAATGAAGGTCTATCACCCTGATGTTGCGTGGGTGGGTGTGGACTCTCAAAATCGTGTTGTGCAGGCAGTTTCAGTGGAGCGTAGAACTGAAATTCTCCTAGGAGTGCCGTGAGGAAGTATTTGGATATATGCAGTAGCTACAGGGTAGAGAAGTAAACTTATCTCAGAAAATCAGTGGCCTCCAGAGAGAGTTAAGTGCGACAGCTGCTGCTACTTTCAGGGCGATCCCAAGGAACCATTGGTTTTGAACCTGATGTTCTGGTTGCACGCGACCACAGTCGAGATCAGTTGTTACAAAATCTTGCAGCTGTAGTAGAAGAACGAGATAAAGTTTTAGTTGAGCTGTCTTGCCTTTTCATTTTGGAGAGTCGCAGCAATTGATCTGGAGCTGAACAAGATTTTTCACTGTTATTCTGACTTTACAAGATCCCATCAGTAGGATATTGAAATTGATCAGTTCGTTGTCTCTCCGTTTTCAAAGCAAGCAAATTGGTGGCTCACTTGGATGAATGAGGGATGTTATCTGGATTGAAGAAACTGATTACTTCGTGTTGGCGGCCTGCTGTTCAGCACCATGTTCATACAACTGCCGACATTGTGGGGCGTCAAGATGGTCTTCTGTGGTTTAAGGACATTGTGGGGCGTCATGATGCTGGGGAATTTTCAATGGCTGTTGTTCAAGCAAATCACCTATTAGAGGATCAGAGTCAGCTGGAATCTGGTCCACTCACCTCAACGGAGTCAGA
Source organism: Taxus wallichiana var. yunnanensis (assembly GCA_018340775.1). Classification (NCBI taxonomy): domain Eukaryota; kingdom Viridiplantae; phylum Streptophyta; class Pinopsida; order Cupressales; family Taxaceae; genus Taxus; species Taxus wallichiana. Next base: position 334,744,769 of record CM031240.1, on the reverse strand, counting down.
CCCTCATGGCACATTTATTGGGATATATGATGGCCATGGAGGCCCTGAAACTGCTCGTTACATCAATGAGCATATTTTTCAGCATCTTCAGAGATGTGCATCAGAGCAACCGGGGATGTCTGCCGATGTGATTCGAAAAGCATTTTTGGCAACAGAAGAGGGGTTTCTGTCTGTTGTTACAAAGGCTTGGCCTATAAAGCCACAGACTGCAGCAGTTGGGTCATGCTGTTTAGTAGGGGTTGTTTGTAGTGGAGTTCTGTATGTTGCCAATCTAGGAGATTCCCGTGTTGTTATGGGAAAGTTGGTCAAGGCTACAGGAGAAGTTATTGCAATGCAGTTGTCAACAGAGTATAATGCACGTATTGAAAATATTAGGCAGGAGTTACAGTCTTTGCATCCAGATGACTCGCATATCGTGGTTCTAAAGCATGGAGTTTGGCGGGTGAAGGGAATTATTCAGGTTTCTAGATCCATTGGCGATGTATACTTGAAAAAGTCTGAATTCAACCGAGAACCTCATAGAGGCCGATCTGTTTCATATCAGAATATTCATGAAAGCACAATTTACTTTGCAATTATTGAACCTGCTGGAAAACGTGACAGCTGTGTAGCTTCGACTTTTGTTGGGGATTGAAGAGCATAGACAAGGCATTTTAGCTGTTTTATTGAAAGCCTGAAGAATGTGACCGGCATACCTTTGCTGTTTGGAATTGTGAACCTGCAAGGCAGAGTATCTTGCCGTTTGTTCTTATATTCAGAAGATATTACGCAGGAGACCTTTTCTAATCAAGAATCTTGAAAATGTTATGCGAAAGTATTTGCAGTCCCTTGAGCTTTTGAGGAAAATGAAAGAAAGAAGCTGCTATTTTCACCGCACTCACTTTCTCTCAGAAACTGTCTGGGCTTCCACCAGAAATGGTTTTTCAACCTCTGCTTAAAGACAATCTTGTGGCCAAGGGCATCGTGCTTTTATTCATCACAGACTTTTTCAAGGAGTACTTGGTTGATAACAGCCTTGATGATCTCATAGGACTGCTGAAGTGAGGGAAGATGGAAGACAATCTCCTCGAGTTGTTTCCAGTGCAGAAGCGTACTACGAGGTGGTGTGAGGTGGATTTGCGAAAGGACTCAACTGTTAAATTTTCTACCCCATCTGTCTATCCAGTTATCACATTTGGCCCTTTGACACCGCCAGCAACAGTACTCACATCCTTGTCTCATGCTATTGTTTTTATGCTGGCCCGTGTGGAGTCTGTACGACCTGTTGAAGCTGGAGAAACAGGCAAGATATTTCTACACCTTTCCACTGTTATTTTATTTAAAATTATCGTGAAATCGAACCACTTTTCCTTGCATTGATTTGTCAGTTGGATGTCATGATGGGAGATTTCCCTTTCTGCTTGTTTCTTCTTGTTTTAGCTTTTATCGTTGACAGTATGTGGGTCGAAAGGATGCGTGTGCCCTCTCCTCTGAATGTTGTATTACTCGAATGATAGAACTTCGTCTGTTTGTTTATGTATTAATTCTTCTCTGCGATTGAGTTGCAAGTTATTATGTTGATCAAGCTAGTATTTTTGATATCATGGAAGTAAGTTTACGATAACTATGAAACCCCCTTCCTAGCACCCAAGTTTGTCCTTGACGTTTTTTGTTAGCTCCTTCACAAGTCCCTTTGATAACCTTTTGGCATCGAGAAAGAAAGGTTGTAGGATTGTGTGAGCAATGCGTGGGCTAGCCAGCTTTGAGTTTTGGTATTAAAACTGGTCGAATGAAAAGGTTGTGTGCATTGTGTCTTCCGTTTCACGTGTTTAGAATTTTAAGGCCATCCTCAAGAAGTACCTTGACCATCCCTATCAACTTGAACCATAACTAGCTTTTCGGATCAACTAAGCTGGAGGTTTCATTGTGCGAATCCAATACCTCGTTGACACTAGAATAGTTTGGTCTAATCCCCCTCTCAGAATTATTGTTGATGGCGCTCTTCTATTTTTCCTAACTTGCATTATTTTCTCCCTTGTAATGTTAACGCTATTAATTAATATTGGTCAGTTTTTATGCACGTAATTACCGTAATAGTTTGTGATGGAAATTTCCTTAAATGTGATTAACCTTCGAGAAAAACTCAACTTTCATTTGATGGTCTTATGGATTCATAGCGGAAGGTTTTGTTTTGATAGTGTCACTTAGAAGTTATGTTTGTATCTTTGTGTGACGGTCGACTGTGTTACCAAGGGTTGCCTTAAAATATGGTTGTTTCGGGAAATGGATAATTTATTTTAAATTAACCAAACATTAGTATTGTAGTGGAGGTATGCAAACCTTTAGTGTTATAAAAATTTGTTGATGACATTATTGTATACTCTTGTTGGACGGAACCCCTTCTTCTCTCGTGTGTTTTTCTAGCTTTGTAAGACTTTGACCCTTCCTAGATGATTGGTAAATCTCCTTGTAGTTAATGGTCAAAACTAGTATACTTTGCCTTCGCTTCGAAACTTATGTTGTGTGTATACTCTAATTGATTTCCGGTTTGAAACTCATTTATGCATGGCTTTTGTGTTAATTTCTGAAACCCGTGTTTCCCCCTTCTTGGGCCGATCAACTCTTGTTCTTTTGGAAAAATATTATTTTAGCCTATGCGTTTGGTACCTTTGATAAATTTCTAGATGACTGGTATATGTATCAAATCTCAATCTTGTAATTATTGTTTAATCACTTACTTGATGGGGATTCTGTTTTTGCTAGATTGTTTGTTTTCTCCTTATAGGGCCAAGGGCCATTCTCATATGATTGTTACTTTCGTTGCATTTGCTCCTAACTGAAGTACAAGGTCTTCTCCTTCTTTGATCGACATGTTATAGACTTTATTATAACTTGATGTGCTCATAGTGTTTAGAGGTTTGACCCAAATTCTTGTAATAAGGTGCTTCTTTTCATGATATTGTTAGATAATAGTTATGGTGGTTTTGTGTAGCCTTATCTTGCTCAGTTCTCGTGAACTGACTCTTGTAGAAAATTTGCTGCAGATGGATTTTGCGTGTAGATGAGGGATAGATTTGTAGACTTTTGTCATCAACCTCAGTTGAGAAGATCCTTTGCTCGAAACCTTTTTATGTTGTTCAACTTTTGTTAACGTCTAGTGGAAAGTTTAAAAGAGGATTAATGTCTTAGTATAAAGTATTGTGGACTTTGTCATCTGAACTTTGGAAACCTTGTATTGTTTGACCATCATTGAAATTATAAGAAAATTTGGTTATTGTGGTTGAGTGACTTGTGGAGTATCAGTATTTTAAGAAATGATGTAATCTTGTTTTGTTCTCGTAAATGAGTGTTGCTTCAACCTTGCCTTGAGAATAAATTTTGAGTTAAACCTTGATATGACTTAGTAATAAAGTGTCATAAGTAAACTAACATGGGATTGTTTAATACTTCTGGAAGTTAAATTAAAAGTTGCATTCAAATAAAGTAACGTAGGGGTCACCAACTTGAGAGCAAGAAATTCTCTAAGTAAACAAGGGCAAGACTATCATTGCAAGTAAACTTTATATCATGATAACCCTAGCTCCTCTAGTGAACATTATTTCCTTTTATGGTGAAATTTGTAAAATGACCCTAAGGTGAAATGAACTGTTAGTTGTTTGAAGATGATAAGATTTAATAAGCCAGAGAAAACAAATTGGAGACCTCACCATCTTTCTCACCGCCATTTGGAAAGTAAATTTTTACTTCTTGTTAATACTTTTAGCGAAGCCTAAGTAAAGTTGTTGTTAATTCTAGTTAAGAGCCCTAGCTTCAATTTAATACTGGCAATAACTAATGAGGTCCTAAAAAATGTTTCATCTCGACCTTCTCCCTCTAACCCTTTTCAAGGCACCTTGTATCTCTTCTCTTAAGTGTGTTGAACTTAAAACCATGTTGTCTTGTGAGCAAGAATGAATCTTAGTAGCGTTAGTGGTGAGCAGATGGCCTTGTGGAATTTAAATACTCCTTTTTCTTGATAAATGAATTAAGTAAATAAATGTCATAATAGAGAATATTTAAAGATAATTACTCAATATCAAAGGAATAATCTTGGCTTGGAAAGTTGAATTATACGGATCATATCTTGAGCCTCCTTGGAAAACGTAAGCTAAGAATTGCAAGATATCTTATTAAAATAAATAACCCTCAAGAATAACTCTTTGTGGTTGGCCCTAACTGTAAGTGTGTTCTGTGAATGGACTTCTATGTTGTCTTGTCAAAAATAAAAGTAAATTGTCCTTGATATGTGTGAACGTTTCCGTCTGCCTTTATGGCCATCCTTGTATCAAGTTGTTCACGGTGTTAGTTGTATACTTGGTGACGACATGTTGTGTCATGTTATGTCAATGAAAAGTCAAGAAAAAAAAAGTTATCATGTATTTCAACTGTGTGTTGTTCGTGTGTGGATTTTTGGGTCATTACACTTTGGTATCGAGCATAGGTTCATGCTCTCAGACCTATGGGCCGGATTGGTGTTATATGATGATGTTACATGGTGGTGGTAGTGTTACATACTACATGATGATGATGATGTTGCATGATGGTGGTAGATATTGGAAGAGTAATGTGCTTTAAACGTGATGTGATTATTGTCGTAATTGTGATATTGTGAACGCATGTTATGTGTATGTCACCTTGTGCGTGTTTGTGATCATGTCGATATGTTGGGGATGGGAGTATTCTCTCTCCTTCTTGTGGATTCTATGAAGAGTTCATGTGTGCATTACTATTTGTGGCGTGTGAAAGGAATTATAATGTGGATGATATGGTGTTGGAACATTGTGACATATTGTGATATGTAAGTGTATCAATGTGTTGTATGACTAGATTGATGTTAAAAGAAATGAGTTGTATCATGATGTTTTTTTACCATGTTCTGAAGAAATGTGTGTACCACCTTGCTATGTAGCAATGGATGTTATGTTGTGGTGTTACTATGTTCATCGTATGTATGATTTGTGCAAATATGTAATGCTTCATGTTGTGATTTAGGGTCATACGGTGAGTGTATGAACCCTATCGTATGGTGATTGCACTTTGGGTGCAGAATGTGATAAAGTAATGTGTTACACTCAGTGAATGTATGATCGTGATCTACCCTGTATATGTACCATATGTAAGACGTTATGGTAGTTATGTGTGTGCCACCATTATGTTAGTGATGTTGTTGTATGTTATGTTGTGAACCTTACGCTAACCGACCCTGAGGGAAATCGGTAGAAGTGTATGTTGAGAGTGAGGAATGGTGTACCATGGGTCAATAACTCGAGCCAAAACTCGGTTCAGTAGATAACATGTGATTCTTTCCTCTCTCCCTATGTGGTTGTATGTATGCAACCTAAGTGCAACTATGACTATGTTTAGCCTTGTCGAAGTGGTGGCGGGATGATTTAGATGGAGGTGATGACAGTTGTATTATTGATATGTATTTTGCGAGCTGAGGCTCGATGTTCCGAGTGCTAGCAACTCGTTGAGTACCCCCTTGGTGGCCAAATAAGGCCACACAGTTATCGTAATGTGACATTATTATAAGTTGATTTTATTCGTAAATTGAACTTTTTACTTTATTTTGTAAGGACCAGTAGCTTTTCTTGATTGCCATGCTTTACACTTTTGGGCATTTTCTTGGTTTGTGGCACTAACATGGGGATTTTGATACTAACTATGGCTATTTGGCCATTTATTCTTGCTTGATTTTGGGTCTTCTTTTAAATTTGGAATTTTTACCGTCTTGCCCAAGGCTTATACTTTGCCACTTGGCACTTTGATTGGATTGTTGTGTTGGTTCTATTGTCGTGATGTGTGGAATAGGGTCATAGGATGCACCATAAATTGGTTGGACCTATGGACCCGCTTCATTGTATGGGGGTACACCCCAAGGAGTTACATATGACTAGCGGGTTGTTGAACCACGCTGCGTTATTATGTCACTTGGGTTAGGAGTGTTCGAACTCTATGTGTCTTGGACCATATGGTGTCAACCGGCCTCCTTGAGGGAGGCATAAGTGTTTGAGGGAGGCATAAGAGACTTGAGGGAGGCATAAGAATTTGAGGGAGGCTTATGATATTTGTAAGGCTTATATATGTTTGATGTTTCAGGATATATGTTGAGTTATGGTGATGTTTGGTAGTGGTCTTTTGATGTATGTGTTACTCATGTCAGATGGATATGTGTTGTGATGTTGTGGTTATGTCATTGATTCCCTTGTGGACACTTTGTACATGTAGTTTTTATGAGTCATGGAAAATCCTCATACGTGGAATTGAGGAAATGTCTGGTGGATTGTAGTACTCTTTTGTTTGAGTATTTTGTATGTCAGTCATTGATGTGTGACGAGTACTATGTTATGTGGACTATGCCTATTCTATTCCGTATTTGAGTAACCTTTTGTGGTGTAATACAATCATGAAGTATATACTTGTGTGCTTGTGAATCAGTAGTGTCTTTTGAACTGATAGGGTGTTGTGTTTCTTGATTCATGTTGGGCACCCACAATAAGGAATAAACCAAAACTCTTCAAGGATGAAATTTTTAAAAGAAATTAAACTAAGAATAATGCTAACGGAAAGAGACTAATGAAATAATAAATAAGAGGGAACTGCCAATCTTCACAGAACCTTGAAAGTTAAAATTTCTACCAAATGTTCCTAGGCTACCCCCCTGTGACCGTGCTTTAATCGACCAAAATTTTAAACCATAGGTGTACTTCCTCCTTTACCTGTTCTTGGTTGCGAACCATTTCTTTTCCGTTGTGTTATGTCGCATCGAGGACGATGCTTTCTTAAGGGGAGGAGAATGTAATGCCCCATGGACATCGGATTCCATTCTGCTACCTGCCCTCCACTGCCACCTTGGTCTCCTCCCAACCACCCATCCTGCTGACTGTTTTGACCGCCGCATTTTTTTTTTTGTCCTTGCGTGAGACAGTGGGAGTCGGTGGAGATCTCATTTTGATTCGCTTTCAATGCGAGTGGTTGAGAGGCCTTGGAAAATCTCGTTTTCCTTTGCTGGGCACTGTTCCCAAACTGTTTTTTTCTTTACCTGGTTGCGTGGGCAGAGAGGCCATCGGATTCCTTCTCTGTCATGGCGTCTTCTTCCTTCCTGTGCACGTGGGTGTAGATGGAGCTTCAGGCTGGGGGAGCAGGTGTTACCTTCTCTTTCTTTGGGTGCTGCGAGGTGTGTGCTGGTCAGAGAGCCTCAGCAACAACGTGTGACAGTAACTAGCCAGGCGGCAGGCGTGTTGCAGTATAGTAGAAGCCTTAGTGAGCGCTTCCAACAAGCTTCAAAAGGTGAAAAACAAGTCTTAGATACCTCCTCAACACTGATCAGCGGTCTTTTACCAGTTTGTGCACTGTAGATTGTAATCGCAGGGAGCAAATAGATGATTTTTTTTTCATGGTGTCTCTTGTTTTGAAAAGGTGGAGAGTCGTACAGCAAAATGGAACTTTGTTGAACGGCCTCCTGACGAGAGAATCGTGGCAGTTGAGCTTCACAAGGAGGTGACAGATCACACCCACAAGCACAGGAGATCTATGCAATGTTGGAGAAAATGTCTTGGGAGATGAAGGTAGCAGGATATTTTTCAGATCCAGAACATGCACTGAGTTTGTATCTTCAAATCGACTATGTGACAGTGAGAGTGATTCCAGCAGACCTGATGAAATTTATTTACAAAGATTCTCTATCGAGATCTTACTTGTTCTATGATGTAACTCATGGAAGAGAATCTCATAGGCGTGGATCTGTTTCATTTCAGTATATTCATGAAGCACGTTTTGCTTTGCAATAATATGAGCTTCTTCAACGAGTCACCAAGTTAGCAGGCATAAAGTTTTCTGTTGGAATTATCACACCTTACAAGTCGCAATTTGTAATGTTTTTGTGAGAATGTACGAAAAGGATGTTGTATCATGGACTGCCATGATTGTGGGATACGTTCAGAATGGTTATGGCGAGGAAGCTCTGAAACTATTCCAGAAATTGCTATGGACAAATGTTAAACCGAATAGATTCACCTTTGCAAGTACCCTTAGTGCTTGTTCCAGCCTAGCACTGCTAGAACTGGGAAAACAGCTCCATGCCCGTATCATTGGAATTGGCTATGAATCAGTTTCAAGTGTGGAGAGTTCTCTTGTCAGTATGTATGCCAAATGTGGGAGTGTAGATGATGCAGCTCTAGCCTTTGACAAAATAGTCAGTAAGGATTTGATCTCATGGAATGCCATGATTGCTGGTTATGCTTACAATGGAAATGGCAAGGAGGCTCTCCAACAGTTTAAATTGATGTTAGAGGCAGACATGAAGCCAAACCGAATCATTTTTTTTTAAGCGTCCTGTCTGCATGCAGCCATGCAGGACTAGTGGCTGAGGGATGCCATTATTTCGAGGTAATGAGAAGAGAACACATCAGCCTGGTAACAACTAACCACTATGCTTGTATGATTGACCTTCTGGGTCGTGCGGGATGAATATGTGAAGTTGAAGGAAGTGAAAGCTGTGTTAATGACTCTGATTACTGAAAATACTGATATTGATGAAGTGATTGAAACTGTGAAACAACGCCACAAAGAGTCAAAATTGCCTGACATTGAAATTGTGCGTCTCTTACGGGATGCACTTATGGATGTTGTCCAGTGGTCTGGCAAGAACCAACAACAAAATGCAAATTCAGCACTGCGACAGGTCCTTCTCTGAAAATATCTCCTCCAGCCTTGTGTAGATCACTTGTGTTTGTGGTAGCACGCATAGGGTATGTGAGTTGGTTGTCGAATCCCACAAGAAGTAAAAGCTCAAGGAAAGCAGTAGTTGAGCACAAGTGCATGGAGTCACTTCGAATACAACAATGCTCATGAACTGTTTGACAAAAATCCTCTTCAATTGCTTGGTCACGCGGATCGTGAATGTGGACCGCTTAGAACTGGTGCACCCGGATTCCAGTACCTACAGTTCTTATGCTTGACCGCGGAGTCTATATGACTGTTGAAGCTGGAGAAACAGGAAAGATATTTCTACACTTTTCTACTGTTATTTTATTTAAAATTATCGTGAAATCGAACCACTTTTCCTTGCATTGATTTGTCAGTTGGATGTCATGATGGGAGATTTCCCTTTCTGCTTGTTTCTTCTTGTTTTAGCTTTTATCGTTGACAGTATGTGGGTCGAAAGGATGCGTGTGCCCTCTCCTCTAAATGTTATATTACTCGAATGATAGAACTTCATCTGTTTGTTTATGTATTAATTCTTCTCTGCGATTGAGTTGCAAGTTATTATGTTGATCAAGCTAGTATTTTCGATATCATGGAAGTAAGTTTACAATAACTATGAAACCCCCTTCCTAGCACCCAAGTTTGTCCTTGACGTTTTTTGTTAGCTCCTTCGCAAGTCCCTTTGATAACCTTTTGGCATCGAGAAAGAAAGGTTGTAGGATTGTGTGAGCAATGCGTGGGCTAGCCAGCTTAGAGTTTTGGTATTAAAACTGGTAGAATAAAAGGGTTCGTGTGCAACGTGTTTTGCCGTCTCACGTGTTTAGACTCTTATACTATCTTTCATCTTGTTTCTAGGATTTTAAGGCCATCCTCAAGAAGTACCTTGACCATCCCTATCAACTTGAACCATTACTAGCTTTTCGAATCAACTAAGCTGGAGGGTTCATTGTGCGAATCCAGTACCTCGTTGACACTAGAATAGTTTGGTCTAATTCCCCTCTCAGAATTATTGTTGATGGCGCTCTTCTATTTTTCCTAACTTGCATTATTTTCTCCCTTGTAATGTTAACGCTATTAATTAATATTGGTCGGTTTTTATGCACGTAATTACCGTAATAGTTTGTGATGGAAATTTCCTTAAATGTGATTAACCTTCGGGAAAAACTCAGCTTTCATTTGATAGTCTTATGGATTCATAGCGGAAGGTTTTGTTTTGATAATGTCACTTAGAAGTTATGTTTGTATCTTTGTGTGACGGTTGACTGTGTTACCAAGGGTTGCCTTAAAATATGGTTGTTTCGGGAAATGGATAATTTATTTTAAATTAATCAAACATTAGAATTGTTGTGGAAGTTTGCAAATCTTTAGTGTTATAAAATTGTTGATGACATTATTGTATACTCTTGTTTGACGGAACTCCCTTCTTCTCTCGCGTGTTTGCTACTAGCCTGTAAGACTTTGACCCTTCCTGGATGATTGGTAAATCTATTTGTAGTTAATGGTCAAAACTAGTATACTATGCCTTCGCTTCGAAACTTATGTTGTGTGTTACTCTATTTGATTTCCGGTTTGAAACTCATTTATACATGACTTTTTGTGTTAAATTTTGGAACCCGTGTTTCCCCTTTCTTGGGCCGATCAACTTTTGTTCTTTTAGAAATGTATTATTTTAGCCTATGCGTTGGTACCTTTGATAAATTTCTAGATGGTTGGTCTATTTATATCAAATCTCAATCTTGTAATTATTGTTTAATTACTTACTTGATGGGAATTCTGTTTTTGCTAGATTGTTTGTTTTCTCCTTATAGGGCCAAGGGCCATTCTCTTACGATTGCTATACTTTCGTTGTTATTACTCCTAACTGAAGTACAAGGTCTTCTCCTTCTTTGATTGGCATGATGAAGACTTTATTTTAACTTGATGTGTTAATAGTGTTTAGAGGTTTGAACCAATTCTTGTAATAAAGTGCTTCCTTTTCGTGATATTGTTAGATAATAGTTATGGTGGTTTTGTGTAGCCTTATCTTGCTCAGTTCTCGTGAACTGACTCTTGTAGAAAATTTGCTGCAGATGGATCTTGCGTGTAGATGAGGGATAGATTTGTAGACTTTTGTCATCAACCTCAGTTGAGAAGATCCTTTGCTCGAAACCTTTTTATGTTGATCAACTTTTGTTAACGTCCAGTGGAAAGTTTAGAAGAGGATTAATGTCTTAGTATAATGTATTGTGGACTTGTCATCTGAACTTTGGAAACCTTGTATTGTGTGCCCATCATTGAAATTATAAGAAAATTTGGTTATTGTGGTTGAGTGACTTGTGGAGTATCAGTATTTTAAGAAATGATGTAATCTTGTTTTGTTCTCGTAAATGAGTGTTGCTTCAACTTTGCCTTGAGAATAAATTCTGAGTTAAACCTTGCCATGACTTAGTAATAAAGTGTCATAAGTAAACTAACATGGGATTGTTTAATACTTCAGGAAGTTAAATTAAAAGTTGTATTCAAATAAAGTAACGTAGGGGTCACCAACTTGAGAGCAAGAAATTCTTTAAGTAATCAAGGGCAGGACTATCATTGCAAGTAACATTATATAACTTGATACCCCTAGCTACACTAATGAACACTATCCCTTTCATGGTGGAATTCTTAAACGAACTTAAAGGAAATCTATGGTTAGTTCTGGAAGATAATAAGATTTAATAAACAGGAGAAAACAATTTTGAAACCACACAATCTATCTCTCAGCCATTTGGAAAGTAAATTCTTTTACTCCTTGTTAATACTTTTAGCGAAGCCTAAGTAAAGTTGTTGTTAATTCTGGTTAAGAGCCCTAGCTTCAATTTAATACTGGCAATAACTAATGAGGTCCTAAAAATGTTTCATCTCGACCTTCTCCCTCTAACCCTTTTTCAAGGCACCTTGTATCTCTTCTCTTAAGTGTGTTGAACTTAAAACCATGTTGTCTTGTGGGCAAGAACGAATCTTAGTAGCGTTAGTGGTGAGCAGATGGCCTTGTGGAATTTAATTACTCCTTTTTCTTGATAAACGAATTAAGCAAATAAATGTCATAATAGAGAAGATTTAAAGATAATTACTCAGTGTCAAAGGAATAAACTTGGCTTGGCAAGTTGAATCATACGAATCATATCTTGAGCCTCCTTGAAAACGTAAGCTAAGAATTGCAAGATGTCCTTTTAAAATAAATAACCCTCAAGAATATCTCCTTGTGGTTGGCCCTAACTGTAAGTGTGTTATGTGATTGGACTTCTATGTTGTCTTGTCAAAAGAAAAGTAAATTGTCCTTGATATGTGTGAACGTTTCCGTGCTGCCTTTATGGCCATCCTTGTATCAAGTTGTTCACAGTGTTAGTTGTATACTTGGTGACGACATGTTGCGTCATGTTATGTGTCAAGCAAGTCAAAAAAAAAAGTTATCATGTATTTCACTGTGTTGTTCGTGTGTGATTTTTGGGTTGTTACACCTCGTTTCATATTTCCAAGGTGAGGGGGAATTTATGGTCATGATTCCAACGTTTGTTTAACATTGATGTTTTTGTACATGTGTTTATGTGTTTTAAATATAAATAATTAATAATTTGATAGCTTTATTTTTAAGTTTCTTATTGATTGGTCACTAATGATGTCAAGTATATTTAGACATGGTCATCCTTATGAGTCAAGATCCATTGCGGATGTTTCACTAAAAGCAATGAATAGATATTCACTACAATTAAATCACCTCTATTAGCGTACTCAAAGCCCATGGAAAAAATAAGATCTTTACAATAGGGTATTGACATTCATCGAGATATAACAATATTTTTTTGTTAGATGTTTTTATTGTAGGTGCCCTAGTTTATATGTATGTAAAATGTGGTGAAAAGGCATTCGAAACTCATAAATGACAAAATGGGAGATGTAGAAGATGGATGCTACATGTTTGACCAAATGAAATGAAAATAATATTTTTCATGGAATATCAAACTTACATATCCTCAAAACCATTGATACTACTTCACTAAGTACAAAAAATAGATTCCCAACTCGATCAGTTCACCTTTGCCAATATATTCACAATACTGAGTTTTTGGAAAGGCCTTACAAACTTGTAATTGAATGCATTGTAGACACAAAATCACACACATATTACTATTTTACCATGTCATCAGTATGTTGTTATATACATGGATCTTAAGTAAGAAAAGTATTCAGTAGTGACACTATCTCTTGTACATCTGTGTCTTTGATTGCTTTTTAATGTAATTATCTTCCACATCTGTCATTATTTATCTTAGGACACTAACACCCAGGTGCTTGTTTCCATTCTAGGCGTTTCTATCCTCTTTGTTCTTTTTACATCTTTTGACATTTGTGGTCTGTCTTTTCTCCTTTTTATCTTTATCCCGCACTCATAGTCGACCTTTTGTGTCACTAATGTTAAATTCAAACAAGATATTCATATATATACACAACATACACACTATTATTTTGGTTGGCAATTCAATAGGCAATCACATCTACATATTATAACTAACATCAAAAGGACTGCATTTTTGGGTTGCATACACTACATAGGACATGGAGTGGTGAATTTCATATCACACATTTTGCATCTAATCTAGCTATAGCCCACTATCTTGGCGTCATTGGCGTGAGGGCAACCAAAGGACACTATTTCACACATAAGCACACAAAACTACATGGAGTCTAAAATGTAGTGCAACTCATGGTAATAAGTTCACTCTTCGGGTGACCAACGAGGTCAGTCTGACTTCATATTTTACATATTTTATTCAAATTTAATGTGTTTGAGAGCTTGTGCAGGTATCTAGGGTTTTTTGCAGGTTATAGGTGTGATCAAAATCCTAACAACGAAGTTAATGTGATAAAGCAAAGATCAAAGTGAAAGTCTTTAGACTTAGAAAAGAAATAGATCATGAGTATTAACACAAATGCCAGTACCCAAAAATAGACAATGAGCTCATTTTCTCATGTCCCCTTATATGCGTTCTTGTCCCGCATAGAACGAGTTCGAACTACCAATCAACCACTATCGTGTCTTTTCAACTAGATCTAGTAGATAGTGCAGTCCTGACTCCCTCCAGGTTGCGCAAGAACGAACTAAGTCATATATCCTCATAATTTCCTTAGGGTTTTACACTACTTGAGTACTTAACATTTGTATATTGATTATATATTATCATTTTTTACATTAATTACTCTGAAATATATATTTAATTCAATTAAATATTAAATTATGCATATGGTTGGTATAAAGCAAGAATCATGCCTAACATCCTCCCAACTTGCACATAAATGGGAAATTTAAAGTTGGATGTCGACATCCATCAAAGAATTATGGGAAATGGTTTTATACATATGTTACCATTGTGAATACCCCATTAGATATTCATACAAAAATTGGATACATACACAAGTCACAAAAACTTTACTTCATTATGATTTTGGTTTGTCAAAGTTTTATTTGGATTTTTGGGTGTTCCTTGTTGGGATAGTTGACATTGATATTAAAATCATAGTAAAATCAAACCATATTACTAAATGATATTATTCCATTTTCATTCCATGTGGCACATCTTGAAACTCATGTGTAATTGCTAGTATGTATATAATACTAAAAAAATAGTTCATGTAATGGATCAATAGTTATTGCATTGAATTTTGTTAGATTCTTTACATTTTTTGAGAAGTTAGACCTCTCTCATATTTTAAACCTATTTCATCATACTGCAAATCGACACAATCTCAATATTTAAAAATAACAAACATAATATTATATACATGAAAATTGTTTAAAATTAATGAGTATTAAGAATATGCACTCGAATGTTGAGGATATAATGCCAAATACAAACCTATAAGGAAAACTCTTGTAACTACTATATGTTGTTGTCGAGTTATAAGTTTGGAGAATAAATTAAGCAATATAATTGCATACAAACTAGACAATAACAAAACTAAGTTAGGAATCAACATCCAAAGGTTTGTTAATGAAAGGCTCAAATTCTCAATATTTTTCCCAACATTTTTTTTGTTGTTAGATGTAAAATGTCATAATAAGTTTGTATTCCTAGATTAGGGAAATATTACATCACCAACACTATCAAATATGCACTCACATCACCTAATGATTTTCCTCACTCTAATGGGTGTTGTTTCTTTCAACATCTACACATCCACCATATGTGTTTGCCTTCTAATGTGTATTAAGAGAATGGAACCCCTTAAGGGGGAATATCTTACAACTTTCCAAGAAACTCTCAGAAATGTTTACTATATTATCATCGAAGACATGAGATTTGTAGAGGACAAATTAACTTCCCTTATTAATATGCACCTCTAAGAGGCATCCTCTTGCTAAATATTGGCCCCATTTGGCGAGAGGTCGATCATTCTTGTTATTGACTTTTCCCAACTACCCCTTGTTAAGGAATTCCCAATGTATGCTGGAAACTCTTATAGTTCTACCTTGTTGAGAAACTATCTAATATTGGGCACCTTGTTTAAAATATTCCATAAAAAGGATGTGATTGATTCCAAGTCTCTTTCTGGTAACTTATGCTAAGAATATGAAACATAAAGGCTCATTTTAATGACTACAATACCTCATGTCTCATACAATTTTTTTCTTATAGAAGATGTAATACTGCATTTTTCATTTCTCAATGCATATGTTGCTAGGAAAAAAATTGGTGGACCGTCGCTAGAAGGAAGTGTTAAATTCATCGAATGTTCCTATGACAAGGTGCAATGTAAAAATACAAGACATTGATATTAATCATAGCCTGATGGATATCAAATTCAATTAACCATTATTTTCCATGGGAAAAAGGTTATCTTTATTGCCAACTTGTAGATCAAAGCTAACTGATTCAATGACGCAATTGGGGATTTCATCTCTATCATCTACAAAAAAGTACAAAACCTCCATAACTACCTTGCTTTGTGGTTATCAAGTCCGATAACATTTTTTGGTCCACTTGGAATATCCACTCACCCTTGTGGGTTCCATGATCCCTGGTTACCAAAGGAGACCTCAGTCAACTAACTTTCTAAAGGGCTTAGTCTCTCACTATCCACAAAGTGCAAGTGTTAACATTTCCCACATTGACTATACATATTGGATGTTTTTAAGATCAATGTCTTACTTTCACAACTATTTTTCATGCTCACCGACTCAAATAATATTGCATATCCCATCCTTTCTCTTTCCAATGTTACACCAAATTAATTGTTGGCCCTTTGGTTCTTATAAAAAATAATGATGAAGAGTGTCTTTAGTAAATTCAACATTTCCATTATTCGTGTTAAATCAAGAGTACTCAATTCTCTTTATGCTAAAAGGCGTATGAACTATGGGGAAACCCCTCCTCCCTTCTAACACAGATGGAGACAACAACAATCCAAATCAATCAGTTGACTATGTACAAAAATATCTAAGCTTTATACTTGGCGTTCAATGGTTACTTGTGAGGGAAAAAATATACAACAGATGGATGCTGACTACGCACAAATTACTGAAGCTGGCTAAGATGAAAGATTGACTTCCGAACAACAAAGGAACCTATAGTTTAAGTGGTAAAGCGACACAACATATGGTAGGAGATCATTGGTTTGAGTCTAGGGCGGTCCATGGAAAATAAAATAAAATAAATAAATATTTGATAATTCTAAAATTTCAGACGCAGTTCATAGAAGAGGATGAAAAGGTGGGGAATATGATTTACCAGGCTTTGGAAAATCTGGCACAACTTCATTTCCACCTTGATCCAACAGACTCTTTCATCACCGTCCAAATAAGCCCACAACATTGTGTATGCTCCACAACAATGTGGTTAACAGAGTGAAGATGGATTATTCAATGATCGGGGGAAGCAAAATAACAAGGTGGGTAAAGGAGGCGGAGTGACACTGGTGGGGATTTGAACCCTTGACCCTAAAGCAAATTGTCTTTTCATGTTTAAACAAATATAATGGACAAATTTTACTGTGAAATTTAAATTTATTCTGGCTTTCACGACAACTGCTGCACTCTTAGATTTTTGACCTTGAAGTTGAATCATGAGATGGAGTAAGGACACAACTATCATTTTCCAGCAAGGCTCATCAAGATTGGGAAAATAATTTTTAATTTTGGCCAATCCTTCGCTTTTAAGTTTATCCATAAGTCGTTCTCCTTCCTTAATCCATTGGAGATCAAACTGGTTAAATTTTGAAAAGAAAAGAATATCACAGTCCTGACCCTTATCACACCTTTTTTCAAAAGAAGCTCTATTTGATTGATAGAGTTTTGGTTGAAAGTCCACAAAGAATTTGGATCTTCTCAAAGATGATAATCACATTTTTAGTACAAATGAGAAATATGATAATACCCAAAAGTAGAAAACCCAAATAATTTTGAAAGAAATTACGATTCTTGGCTTATAAATCATAATCTTATATACACAAAAGTAGTAAACCCAGGACACTTATCTCCAAAGACCGCTTTGAAGCCACTTTCCAGTGTGTTCTGTTGCAGCTTCAAAACATGTCTCTAACATTCAATAGAAAGTTGTCTACATGGCGGTGTTATGTGTACATATTCAGACACATACCATTTTCCAATATGTTGAAACATGTCTTCTCCAAACTACCAGATTTGAGACCACCTGCTGAAATGCTTTCAGATTCCATATATTTAAAAATACAAATACTCATACAAACTATAAAACTATATATTTTGCATATATTTAATGATATTTTATAATATTATATAAATAATTATTAATATGATATACTAATACTATATGTTTGTCTCCCTAAAACTATCACAAACAAGAGGTCACAGATTTTAACCCTGATATAATCAATGCAAAATCCATGAAGTAGGAACCAACTGGCATGATGTTCCTGGACGGACCTTACTAACGAAACCGTCACAGTAATTGATGCTTTTATGTGCTCATGGATGCGTTTGTGGTCCTTTGCATTGAAACCATGCCCATTTTCAATGCTGGCACATTGAAACCAATCACGCCGAAGCTGTCATCCCTCACCTCTCCCACTCTGCACTGCTACCAGTACGCCCTTTGGCCGACACATATAAGGCATTCATCAACCAAAGAGGGTTCAAATAATTTTTTGCAATATGTTGAAAGGAATTTTCACTCTGGGGAAACCCCTCCTCCCTTCTAACACAGATAGAGACAACGAAGGTCTAGATCAGTTATTTGTGAGGGAACAAATATAGAGGATGGATTTTGACACTACGGAACTAAGATGACTATGGATTTTTTGACCTAAACGGAACTAATTTTTCTATGCTACTTACTATGTGCTATGAAAATTCCGAACCATTAGGGAAGGTCAATTATGTTTTGATAGACCAAATCATTATCCTCAAAATTATGCAAGGAAACTGACATGAAAGTTACAGGTCTGAAACACCGTTTAGGATGCGTCGTTCTCTACGTTCTGCTGCGGGTTTTGAGGAGCACCTAATCAGGGTGGTGGGTTTGTTTGACACGGGTCTATTTTTCCCATTCAAATTTTATGTTGTTGTTAAATACATGGAGATTGCATTTATAAATAGTAAAAAAAAATGTTAGTTATAAACAATAATGTTAATTATCTTTGACAAAAATAAAAGCGTCACTTTTCTTTTAAATTATCTGCATAATTTTTTTATAATATATTAAACTTATGTAGATGTAGAAAGTGGTCTTACATTAAAATGCACTTGAGTGATTTTCATATATTTTATTTCCAAAATTAAGGAATATCTATATCGAATGCCCACAGACCAAGTCGTATCACGTACATAAGATCGATCGACGATACTTTTGAAGCTCTTCAATCCATATAATATATTTTCAACCGCAATATTATCAAACTAAGGAATATCTATATCGAATACCCTTAAAAACAAATCTAAAATGTGTACTAACTCTGCATACTACAATTTTCCTAGAGCAAACTTGTTCTATTAAGAAAATAATGATAATGATGCACAACATGATGATAAATCTAAAGAATCTATAACTTGGAAAGCCTAAAATTCAATTTCGTTGAAATGCGTTTACACATGCGAAACACTCCACCCCATTTGACAACTAATGAGACATGAATGCGAGAGATGAATCGAGCAACGAAGCAGGGACTTGCATATGCACCCCCTTCACATGTCACCTATAATAGATACACGGAGATTGCGAGTTATAAATATTAACAAAAATAAATAAATGTTTGTTATAAAGAATAATGTTAATTTTCTTCAACAAAAATAAAAGCGTCACTTTTCTTTTAAATTATTTGCATAAAACAAAATTTAATTTATAATATATTAAAATTACGTAGATGTAGAAAGTGGTTTTACATTAAAATGCACTTGAGCGATTTCCATATATTTTATTTCTAAAATTAAGGAATATCTATATCAAATGCCCATCGACCAAGTCGTATCACGTACATAAGATCGATCGACGATACTTTTGAAGCTCTTCGATTCATATATTATATTTTCAACTGCAATATTATCGAACTAAGGAATATCCATATCGAATGCCCTTAAAAACAAATCATAAAATGTGTACTAACTCCGCATACCCCAAATTTACTATAGTAAACTTGTTCTATTAAGAAAATAATGATATTGGCGCACAACATGATGATAAATCTAAAGAATCTGTAACTTGGAAAGCCTAAAATTCCATTACGTTGAAAGGTGTTTGCACATGTGGAACCATCCAAAGCTAGAGTAGCTTATATCAAAAGGGAAAAGTTCAAAAAATTATAAATTTAAGATCCAATTACTTTCATCGAGCCTCAAAGAAAACTTCCACGCTATATCAACTCTTATAATTCCCCCAACATTGTTTCCATGCTGTAAAAATCATTCGAAATAATTTCACTTCTACAACCATAGAAAACAAGTTGGCCATCCATGAAGGCATGAATTGCAGTGTGCGATGCAAAAAGAGAGTGAGCAGAAGGAGGAGTAAGAGTGTCGGAGTGATGTAAAGAAGAAAAATAAAACACAAAATAAATAAATCCTATATTTTCCTAGCAAGTATGAGTACTAATACCAAATGATGATCAACTCGACAACCACAACCTTCAATTGTTGAAAGCCCTTTACTCTCCCGTTGCCAATTCCACCAGGCATACCGACTCATGGTAGGTTGATTATGGTTCGCTTCCAACAAATTTTTTTCTCTGTGTCGACTTGAAAGTCATGCTTTGCACAAATTTGTAGGTTGAAAAATGTCTTCGAATGGTCTTAGTGGTTTCATCGTCGACATTGTTTAGGACACTTTTTCCATCCACATTGTTTTCTTTTATTTCTTGTCGTTAACTTTGATCAGTACATAATGGTTTGTTGTCTTTTACTATTTTGATTTTTTGCTTATCAATTTTTCACTTTTAGCGCTAACATCACATACCTAGCATGTGATTGCTAGTTCTTAGCACTTCTTGTTCTTCTCGATTCTTCACCTTTTTGATATTCAAATATTAGGTTTCTCTTTACTTCCCTAATAGCATATACAATGCATCCCTCGTATACATCTGCTAGTAAATATTCAAATTAGGAAAAACAATAATTTAAACAATGTAAAAAGATCAAGAAGAGAAAAAATAAAAAAACTTAAAACCTTTGCATAAACTATAAAAGGTAAACATAACGCATATTTGTTCTCTTTGAAGGAGTTGTTTATGATAAGAGAATTTAATAAATGAGGATAAGATATAAAACAATTGCCTTAAATGTATCGGATCCAATGTTAGAGCATATGTATAAACTAGCAATAAATGACGTGAAGTGTACGATGAAAACACCGAAGGGGAAATGTCGAAAAAGTAATATTGCTGAACGAAACAAAGTAAAGGAACAAGGTCAATCAAGATGGGTTAAAGGGAGGAGAAGTTGTAGGTTAAGAGAACTGGTTTGGGGAAACAATGTCAAACTCTTCTTTTCTATAACCACATCCTATTTTTGTCAATTGTTACAAGGGAAAAAGGGGTGTGGTGTGCAAGGAAACAAGGCAACATATTTTAGAGATATGTTAGAAGGTAAGGAGTATTCAATCAATATTATCAATGTCAATAGGTGTCTATAATTTCAGTGCTTCTATTTTTAGGTATTAAAATGACTATCATGCTATCAAATTTTATTTGCTCCACATTATCATCTCCATGCCACTTGCATTTTGCACATGAGTGGAATTTGTAGTTAAAGGGGTCAAATAAAAAATGGGGAAATTCCAACAGGATGCAAGTTTGAAACCCAATCTTAATGGGGACATATAGAGGGGTCGCTTAGTCAACACTGTTAACTTGTCTTTCACTTCTAGGTGCCAACAACTGACCCTTACACAACTGAAAGAAGTGGAAAATTAAAAGAAAAATGGGGGACTTGAATGTGGGAATTCAATATAAACATGTCCCACACCTATTACATGGCTCAAATTGTTCCTTACCAAAATATATTTGTTATCTGTGCTCATTTTATCTTCTTGACATCATTCACATTATGTACATGAGTGCAATTTGCGCTTAAAAGGGCCAAAGAAGAGGAAATTTCAATAGGTTCTAGGTTTGAAACCCAACCAAAATGTTGGCTTGTTGTACACTGTGTACTCCCCTTTTCACTTTTAAGCTCAATTAATTGCAAAAAAACAAGTGATGCATGAATAATCAAGGATAATTGAACCCCTCCAATAGGTAGGAATATGAGTGCTAAGTAGAATTTATCTTCCAATTGTAAACTATAAAATTAGAATCCATACATTTTCTTACATTCTTTAGTGTAATCTGCTCATTGTATGACCTCATGATATACATATTTGTTTGTTAATTTCTCATTTTATTGCAAGTTTATTTAGTAAAAACTACTTGATAATGATTTTAGTGATTATGGGTTTTTAGGAGATTTTAGTGACTGACATTGTCTCGTGGTTTAGATTTCCCATTCTAGTGGCTATTGCATCTAGTATAATAATCGGGGCAACTTTATAACACTCTATTTGCTAGATATGCTATGCTTTATCGTTAAGCTTACATTATTCAAGCGAATGTGACTTATGCTTATGAGGCAAAATATAAAATGGGGTAAATCCAATTGTTTCCACATTGGAAACACAACCGCAATGTTGGTTTATTGTAGCACTTTTTAATAGTTTGAGGCTCGAGTAATTAAATGAAAACAAGCAATGTGTGAACAATGATGGCGAAAAATTCCTCACACCATATATGTTAACTGTATAATTTCACCAAAAGACCGCCCTACAAAAACATGAAACAGTATAATCCATGATCAATTAGTTGTATAATTATTTTTTAAAGAACATGGGTGTCAACACGATTTATTATGGCACTCGTACAAGAAGAAGGTGTGATGTATGGAGGAGGCTCGAGTAATCTAGATATATCTGTCTACTCCTTCGTTGCAGCTCACTCCTCAATTTTATATCAGAGCTCTAGAATTTGAAATATTTAGACCTATTTTCTTACAACTTCTACCACACAATTCCCCCTGTGGTTGACAAGCTCCACAACGAGGATAAAAATAATTCCAAAAGTGCTAAGTTTCAGTTGTAACAGAGCATAAGATATACAAAGCATCACAGTGCTAATGCATTACAAACCCTTAAGATATTTTTAAAAATAGTTGTAAGATTTCATTTTGAAAAAAAAGGCGTCGAGGTTCATCACACATAGCATTAATCTAAAGATTTATGAACACTTCAATATTTTCAAAAATTCTATGAAAGTAAAGAAGGGTGAAGAGAATTTATTGCCATGTCACCATCAAAATGTTGAGGCTCGACCATTCTAGCGATTCTAAAAATGTCTTTCTCAATGGTCTTTTGAAGGCCTTGGATGATGAACTTGAGCACTTGGCATACTCTTCCTTCCATGGGTTCATAGGATTTGCCATCACATTAATTGGGGTTTATACAATATTTAGATGGTAGTAGGTGTGATACTGAACTTCATGAGAAATAGCTTTCTCTGAGGGCTGAACATAGGGCTCTATGTAAAGAAATGGGAAAAGACTAGACGGGAACAAAAATATAACTCCAAAAACTGCAAAAATGCCACATTTTAACATTATTTGAACATATATTTTTTTGTTATTCACTAAATTATAAGAAGTAAAAAATACTCAAGTAGAACCCAATAAAAATTTAGAATTTTCTTTGAAGGGAAAATTGATTCATATATATTCATTCATATAAGTATTTGTGTTAGTGTGTGTGTGTGTGTGTGTGTGTGTATACTCATATACCTCCTCTAGCTTAAAAAAAATTCATATACACATTCATATTCATATGTTTTAAATTATGAAAACTATAACTAATTCATATACTTCCTCGACCTTAAAACAAAGTCATATTTAAGTATTCATTCATATGAAATTGTAGCAAAATATATATAAGCAATAAACTCTGCTTTGTATTTCTTGAATGCGGAGGACACAGTAACCGACACTGTACCACCTATAAGAATGCCAAACCTCTGCATCATAAACACTGCTATAATGAACCCTCCTTGCAGTTTCTGGTTTGAGTATTCAAACATGATGGTGGTGGCAAGGTATTGTCACCGTTGATGTTGAACCCTAGCTAGAATATGAAGATACAATGCGATGTGAATGTCGAAAGGGATGTGGTGGAAGAAGGAAATGTTGAAAAGGGAAGTAAACTAGGAAGTGTAGTTGTGTTTGTTAAAGTATACGATTTGTTAGTTATATGGAGGAAGACAGAGGGGAACATAAGTCAAAATTAGTACGGAGCATGGTGTTGTAATTTGTGGGAATGTTAGAGAGGAGTAACTATTTATGATGATTATTGAAAGGAAGTTACCTGAAATGCGAGTGAAGAGAATGGGAAAATTTTGCAATAAATGCAATTTCATGAATAAATGTTTTATGCAAAGAAGGGAAAACAAATACATACACCAAGAATTTTTTTTTACGATGGGGATGTGAAGGAGGATAAAAAGTGGGAGATGAGGGAGAGGTTGTATGGTATGCTCTCTACTAGATCTATAGGCTTATGGGTAGTTAGAACACACATATATGTAAGGGTAATTAACATGCGTGTCTCATGGGACAATTTAGAGACAGAGAGATGTTGATCATATGTGGTGTGTAAGGGTCACAATTTCGTACACATTTGACATTAGGGTTTCTCTCTAGCTATAAGGGTAATGATTAAGAGTTCTATCATCAAGAGTCCCAACGGTTTCATCTATCAACATACATTGGAGTTAAGGATTGCAATTGGATGGTGTTCAATCTATTGGATAAGAAAAAGAAACGAATGAAATTTTCAAAATAAGGTGGTAAATAAATACATACATGTCCCACGTCAATTTGATGGGTGAAATTGTTCTTACCAAAACAATATTTGTTATATGTGCTTCACATTATTGTCTTCATTTCACTTGCATCGACATTCATATGAGTGAAAGTTAGGCTTAAAGATTTAAAATAGAAAATGTGGTAAATCTATTAAGTTACTTGTTCAAAACCAAACCACAATGTTTGCTCTTTGGTTGCCCCCTTTCAATTTTAAGGAAGTACTCACTTTGAAAGGAAAACCAAAGTCCATAAGGAAATTCTTGGAGAGTTGGGCTGCTTTGAAGCATCTAGAAACTCTCTTGGACTATTGGCTCACCTACACCTTTGGGATATATTTTACTTTCTCGAGAGCCTTGACACATAATTTTGAAGGATAGTCAACAACACAAACTATTCGTGGACCAGCTCTAGTTGACCACTTGAATGATTGATGTTTGCCCAGCTGATAAGATTTTAATGTTTTTTTGAGTGAAGACTATGGAGCAATGATTTTTGAGGCACCTCTATTCTAGTATCTACAAGGTTTATCTTTCAAAAGATCATTTTGTGGCACACTTCCTCTTTATTATCTATACAACCTGCACTTTTATCTGTCACTTGAGAAATGCTCTCTCTTCTCAATCCTTATGTGAATCAAGTTTTTCCAACTTTTCAACCAGATGTTGCTCGTCTCTCTACTTTTGAATTTGGCTTACTACCAACCATCAAGTTCTTTCCATGATTGAACAGATAATTCATCTTCATCAGCTGGATCCTTCTGAAAAAAGAAGAAAGAAGTCATGTTTAGCTTAAGGAAGTTTGATATAAACACCAAAAGATTTTAAAACAAATCATGTAAGCCTAAAACTGATCAAAACAAAGAGGCATCAAGGGCTAGTTAGAACCACTCAAAATGCATATGAACGAGTATAAGAAAACAAAAAATGTCATTAGAGTGGTTCTCTAATTGAATGCAAGCTAGAAACACTTATAAAAACACTCTTCTTTGAAAATTTTGTAAAATCATCTTCGTATTTTATGGGATAGTTAATGGCATAATGACCTTAGACACATAAAATAATTCTCATACATTGCACTAATGGATCCACATTACATAGTAAATTGAGAATGCGAGAAGGAAGTGCATTTTGACAATCCATTACAAATATATCAGTGCAATGGTTTAATTACTCGGCTCATTGCATCCTTGTTAGCATACGCTTGATTCTTATTAAGTATACTATGTATATACACATAATAGTAATGAAAACTTTGACAAAAACCATGAAAATAGAATGAATATACAAATTGAAAAGGAAGCTTTCAAATATACACCTACCTGCACGTTGGTGAGGTCTACCCTGTTTTCTTCTAGAAATTTGATTAAGTCTTAAAAGTTTTCTTCGGTTGGGACATATTGTTCGCTATAACTATAAGGCTAAATGGACTGCAAACATAGAATAAAAGAATGTTAAATTACTTATTATTTTCATTATCACATATACGACTAATGAAAAAGAAGCATGTCATATTTAGAAAAACAGATTGAAATAGCATCATCGTTCCCAAAATTAAATTTAAAGGTGCAAGAAATAATATTTAGATTCTCCAGAATTTATTTTTAAAATATTTTTGGAATATCTGAAAATTGGAGAAAAAAAAGCCCATTAAATTAGACAAACATTGAGGTATAATCTTGGACGAGGTTACGATGAAGAAAGCGGATTCAAGCGGCAGAGACGTGCAACTCACCGGCGCCAGGGTGCTCTTCACCTTCGTTAACGATGGTCGGTTTGTAGAAGAAATGTTGCGGTCCATCGGGATCATGCGGGACATGGTGGAGGGGATCGTCAAAATGCTCAACTGGAAGAATCTCCACGAACAACACATTCAAAAATCCGTGGAAAAGAAAGAGGTCGAAAGGTGCTACGATTACTTGGGTTTTAGTCTAATTGGTCTGCGCATCCTGAAAAACCTTACCAAAGACCATGACAATGCGTGCGAAGATCGAAGCAGAAAGACCTCCTTCCCAAAATGCTGGCCATTAGTAAAGGTGTTCATAAGGAGCAATATGAGAGATATTCTTGTTCATGGGATTGATCACCTACGCCTCCAAATCTTGGCCATTGAATCGCTTTCAAAATAGTCCCGTACCAGTTGTATCGTTCCCAAAAAAATAAAAAATAAATGTGAAACATAGAGACCAAATCGCGAATAATCTAGGGAGTTGCGTAACGTGCTTCCCATACCCAAGGACCAAAACCACTCGGCACACGACAAACCGCGAGTTCACGTTCTTTGCAGGAGAGGTGTACACCATGCCCATGCCCAAGCAAGAATTATAGAGGAAGTGAATCGTTAGATCGAAATAAAATATATTATGTCGACGATGTACCTATGTAATCTAAGCCGCTCATGTTTTATCGGATGTCGGAGGCGGGGGTTCTCCCCATTGTAGAAACGCCTTCGGCGTAATTATAACGAGCAAAAATATGACATTAAGTCTTTGCTTTATATGTCTTGTTTAACACACCAAAAAAATTAAGTGGAAGATATGGAAGTTTCTCGATCTTTAGATAGCCGAGAAAGCATATCGTCTAGTTGGTAGGAAAAAGCTTTCACTCTTACATTTAATAAATGCGGATAGGATTTAAAATATTCATCTTAAAAGTACAACGGGTAAAAACATGAGATACGTAGCCTTAGACCGTGGTAGCCTAGTAGAAAAGATTTTTTTATAAGAATACACTTTTGGTACATGTGATTGTCTTGTTTAACACGTAAAAGATTAAGTGGAAGATTAAGTGGAAGCTTAGGACGTATGCATTTGGAAAGCATATCGGCCGTTGGCGAGCCCTTGATATGGGCTCTATAAAAAGTTTTCGCTCACCTCGGGAAGAATGATTTCACTTCCCAATGTGCCTTTCTATTTTGATTTTCCGCTCTACGGCTTTTGGAGGTGCGATCTCATTTTTATTTCTGTCTTCTTCTTTTTTTGGTTGTTTGTGGAGGTCGATGTGTGCAAAGCATGGCCATGCCTGTGTCTTTCATCTCTTGTGTCTATTTGAGTCCTTTGATGAATGTATTGTCGTCTTCTGTGTGTTTTTGTGAGTCGGATCCTCCACAAGAATAGCGGTGGGAGCTTAGCGGTGGGAGCTTAGCGATGGAGCGAAGTGTCGGTTCGAGACCAGACCACGGGTAAGTCTTTTTGTTCCATATAACTTATTTTATGTAATCATTTGTATATTTTCACTAAAATGGAGCAAATATTAGTGATGTCTAGAGTTTCATTTGTTTATGCTTAAACAGAATAAATATCATACCACGGGAAGCCATTCGGAACATCCTTCTCTGATTTAGTTTGAACTTGTCCGATATAATCATTTGTATATGCATAGGGTTTGATTATGTAATGAGACTAAATATAATTGATATTTGTGTGTATGACATTATGCGTAGGGTTTCATTACGCACCCTAGGGCTTGATGTTTTTCTGTTGTTCGGGACTTTTGATGCTTTTTCCTATTATTTAGGACAGTGTAATAATTGATGGTGGATCATAATTGTTCGGATCATATGCGAGCATAGTTTGTTAGATCTGTGTAGACTAATGTATTGATGCATGTAGCGTTTAATATCTATTTAGGGATTTGATTTAATTATATTTTTATGTTATCGATTAGAGCTAAGTCTTATTTTTATTTATCGGTGAATAGCATTGCAATTTATCATCGAACATTCAAATAATTGATGGCGAAACATATATTCGTATCTTGTTCAGGGGCCCGATCTTTTAAGATCATTGTTGTGTATTTGTAGTCCAAGGTTTATATGCTTTGATTTTTAATACATAAAACCTCCTACTTTTTCTTCGATTTTGTATTTGTAGGAGCGAGGGTTTACTTCCGTGTTTGTTTATATCGAAATGGAATACGATGTACGAGGATAGTAAGGCGGTCTTTACCTCATGTTTGTCAATACTGAGTAGATATTTATAATATATTGTGTACGATCCATTTATTATGTGTGCGAGGTTGATGTTAGGTCAAGGGTTTAATTTTTCAATATAGTGTTTAATTTTGTAGTGTTAGTTTTATTCGACATTTATTTAGGGCTTTCATTTTTTTATATATTCTTTCCATTTTCCTTTACACACATTTTTTATATATCTTAATACGGAGTAGATATTTCTTAATCTTTTAATTAACATAGTTAATGATCATGCACTGAGTTTTAATTTTTGTAGTTTAATGTTGTGAAGTTTTGTTCTAACGTGTATCTTTTGCTATTGATTTATTGTTAACATACTTTGTTAGTACAGAGTACATGTGATTTTTGTGGGAAATAGCATTTCATGAGTTATTAATAATGTTATATATTACGGTTGAAGTCCTTGTTCAAGATGCCTATTCTTCCATTTAGTTAGGTCGGATATTTTCTTACTTCTATATCGAACAAATGTGCTTTATTGGTTTACTGGTGTTTATAAGCTGTGTTGATTGGAAACATTATTTAGTATTTTCAATATTTTAATTTTAGGACTTAAATTTAATTATCAAGTGGGGTTTGATTTTAAAACCAATGATAAGTAGAGGATAATATTTTTTTTTTATTTGTTGTATGTTAATTTTAGGGGTTATAATTTTTTAATTAGAATCTTTAAAACATAAAATTGATTAGTGTATGATAATTTTGAATAGTTAAATTAATTGAGCATGTTTATTACAATTGAAACATTTTCTCAAATTTTATTCAATTTTGACCAATATTAATTTTAATTACTCTGTTTTCTTTCACCAACTTCAGCGAGGAGTTCATTTTGTATGATTACATCACAGTTCTTATAATTATTTATATTGTTGTTTTGTTTCTTCTAGATAAACTTGTTGTGCTTCCTTTCGTTTGTAATTCATTACACTCTCTACGTATTTTTTTCTTAATTCTTGAAAGATGAATTGATAAAAGGCGGACCAGCTTGAACTTCAATTGTTTATTATTATTATTATTTGAAATAGGTTATTGTTTCTACAATCTTCATTAACTTGGTGTGCTTCCTTTTGTTTGTAATTATTTACACTATTACGTATTTTTTTCCTTAATTCTTGAAAGGTGAATTGATAAAGATTTAAATTCATCTCATTCGACGTTTCACAAAACGGAAAGGAGGGTCGTCTTTCGAGTTGCTTTGTCTAGTGTCTGGTGATATCGCAATAGCAGTGTTTTTCAATATTAACCCTAGAGTAGGGTATAATTTGTTATGAAATGAATAACCTATCCACTCGATTTTTATTTTTGTTTAATTATCCATTTACACTACGTTATCTCATAAATTTAATACATTATGTTATATATATATATATATATATATATCAAGGAATCATACGATAAGATATATACTTCAACATTATATTACTACATTGTATGTCTTTATGTATTTAATTGTACATAGCACCTTATTTATATTAAGTTTGTTTATTATATGAAGGTTGTATTATGTGTCACTAATATTTTATATAGTGATTAACACCTAACCTAGCCTATACAGCTACACGTACTCCTTCAGTAGGATAACATATATTAAAGTTTATGGTAGGGGTGGTGGTCTCTCCAACCCAAAACAAAAACAAAACTTCAACTGTCCGCATACACACATATTCATTTAAATTTGCAACTTTTATTAGATCAGATAGCCCGCCGGCTCTTCTTTGGACTGTCCTGGCCACGCATGAGAGAAGGTAAATGTGGTGGTTGCGGGTTAGATCTGTAGGCGAGTGCAGCAGGTGGGAAGTTGTTTCCAATGATTAGACCGCATGGAAAAGAAAAGGTTCAGAGCTCCGTGCATATGTCCTTTGAACGCCTTGAGCACGCGGGTTAACTGAGCAGACGTTTTCCCACTGTCCCGGCCGCGTGAGAAGTCTGGTTTGTTTCTTTTTTAAATTCTCTAGCGCCTTGCCATTGGCCGCACCTCTGCTGGGTCGACTCCTCTCTGCGCATTGTGTACAGTCCCCCCTGTGGTGTGTGAGCCAACACCAATGCCTCAGTTGCAGAGAACCCATATTTCTTGTAAATTTTGTGCAGCCTGGTGATTCGAGGATGGTTCATTTCCACTGTCGCCCCCACGAAGGATGAATCTCACATAGGTGGATCGGTTTCATATCATGCCGTATACAGGTTTTTGTAGGAGTGTAATGTTCTGGATATGCCATCTGTCAACTATGGACTTCTTATACCAACGACTCGCTTTTATCTGTCTCAAAGCCTTTTGTTAAATAGGCGACCACAGAACTCGCCTTTGCAAGCATTGCAGCTATTTAAATATTCTCTGTGACAGTCGTTGCTTTGTGTATCAAGTTGTCTATCAGGCTTATCTACTGAAACGTATCATCATTTTTTTATATTAACAGTTATTCTCTTAGTCACGAATTAAGGGTGATTGACTGGTCTAGATTTTGAGACTAACTTCACATTTGTTTCGGCAGTTGCAAGGCCTGCCATGCAGCTTGATATTTGTGAAGCTAAGACCACTACAGTGTCCTAACCTGTTAAAAAAAAAGGTGTTTAAACTATTGGTAAACGTTGCAACAATTTAATTATTCGCTGTGACAGTTAGCGCATTGTGGTTCAAGTTGTCTGTCAGGCATATCTACTGAAACGTATCATCATTTCTTTTTAGATTAGCAGTTATTCTCTTGGACACGATTAAAGGGTGATGGACTGTGAAGGGCGTACAGAAAGGAACAGCATCGATTGGGGACAGCGAGAAGGTCACCCGGATAGGAATTCTCATAGAGGTGGATCGGTTTCATGCCAGAATATACAGAGGCGAATAAGCTTTATTATTATAAGTATGGAGGCTACGTAGGTTTGAATATGTTATTCATTGAGATTATTAAATTGGATGGGGGTTTATTTGCATATGTGTTAGTGATAGTGTGTTGAGGTATATGTATATAACAAATAATAATTAAGGGTTCTTTTAATGTCTTTATAAGTTATTATCAATAAATTCTTTAGTTGTAGTATTACATAAATAAGAATGGTATTCAACTATAGTACCCTTGTTAGATATTAAGGAGTGTTGAACACCAATCTTGATAAGTTTAGAGTATTACCATTAAGATCTATTTCTAGCCAACTTCAATGGACATTGCATGGATTTTTAAGCAAGTTGATTTCATTTCCTTATTTATTTGCAATGGATTTTACAATAAATTCATGGATGAATAAAACATAAAGGAACTAGAGCTTGAAAAGGTTTTATTGGCATTACAAATCATTAAAAACTTAAGTCTTTCCAACAAGTATACAAGAAGGAATAAAGCACTATTTTTCCCATCCTTTCAACACATCTCCTTCAAGTAATAAGATGAAATTTAATATATATTTTTGTACCAATTTCCAACACCCTTCAAGAGGGTTCCAAAATTACTTCCATTAATTTTAAAGCAAGGTCTACTAACATGTAAACAAAATTGACATACTCATGAGAAGTTCCAAATCAAGTAAGAAGGAGAATAGATAGATTGTCATCCTTTCAACTTTTGATTCTATATATTTTACATGCTTATTTTGGACTTCAAAAAGAACAACTTTCATTCAACATTTGTCACAACACTTTCTACTTCATATGGAAACAAATTTGCAATAATGTATGCTAAAGAAAACAAGGCAATATTACATTTTTCCTCCACTCAAGGTGGGTAAATGCATGATGTTTTTACATTGTCAACAACAAGATTCTTGTGCTCCAAGGTGTTCTTCATCTATGCTCCAAGTTCCAAGTATTTCAATCACAACCAAGATAGGGGGAGAGGCAACACTCTCCTCCCAACCAAATCTCAATGGAGAAGAGAAGCAATCTCCTCCATTGACCCCCGAGCCCCAAACACAACACAATGAAAGGGTGGTCTCCAACTCAAGGCAACAATACATGCTTCCACAATACAAGTTCTTCACAACATTCAAGCTAAAATAGAAGAACAAAGAGACACACAATAACATCAAACATTACACAACAAGGCTTGCATCCAAGCCAACAAGAGAAGGAACTATGGGAATGTTTTCCTTATGCCTCCCAAATGAGATGAGATGCCCATCCAAAACCCTCCACAATAAAACACAAGCCCCTATGACTCTTATGCCTCCCTCAAGTACCCCTTTTTCCTCCCATACTCTTATGCCTCCCTCCTCTTATGGCTCCCTCAAAGACAAGGTAGAATGTAAACATTCTTACCCAAGATGGGCATCCCTCTCAAACTCCCTCCACAATATCCTAATCTACTCTTTTGCCTCCCTCATGAGTATTCCCATAGACCTCTCCTATACTACACAATAAGCATTCTATCCATTTTTCACAATACACCAAAGTAAACATGCATTTTTCACAATTTTAGCATAGAAGCAACAATAATATGAAAGCAAAAACAAAGGAGAGGGTTCCCTACCTCTCCATTGGAGAAGCCTAAACCAAGAAACTTGTCCAAGCTCCTTCCCAAATCAATCCAAGCATGCAAGTCCAAGCACTCTCTTTTTTTCTTTCTCCCAATTCTTTTTCTCTCAAAAATAACAAAGGAGAACTCTTCAACAAAACAAAAACAAAACTCCAACCCCCTCAACAAGAGAGGAAGTTTCAATAAATAGACCAAAGGAAAGGGTGAGGGTGATGTGGCTCCATGTAGGATGCCACATCACACATCCTCAAACCACCTCCCAAGGTCAACTCAAATCCCAAAACACCATAAATGGGTGGTTGGGTTGAATGACAACTCTCTTCCACATCCAACCCTTTCCCATGTGCCTTAAGGCACAATTAAATGCAAAATGAGGAAAGTGCACTCCAAAGTCATATTTCCCTTCCCAAAACAATAAATAATCCCCTTTTTGGATTCCCAACCCATAGATATGGTTGGTAAGGGGTTTTGGGAAGTGTGGGACAAGTTTAACTTGTCCCACAAGTCCCCTAAAATTGCCCTCAATCTCAAATTCGAGATTCAAAGAACATGGAGTGGTCAACACTCAAAACCAAGCATTCAATACAAGAGGACACACAAGGCTCAAGGAGCCAACAATCAAAATTTATTACACCCACTTGACTTCCCTCCAAAACTTAAAATTTAAAGCAAGATATTACATTAATCTAAACACACTTAACAAAAGTAATTTAACAAAAAGACATCACAAAAGAAATCACCTACTAAAGTCAAGTTAAAACAAGTAATAAAATTCTTACCCCATGGTCACATTAGAAAATTTCCCCCTCATGGAAATTTTCTCAACACATAAAAGAATAAAGGTAACACAATACAATTTACTAGTTGCCTTGACGACCAATGTTGTAACCACCCGACATTCTGTTGTGTTTGGTCCCCAATCCCCCTCATGGTTGTGATCAGGTTGTGTTTCCTGCAAAATGCAAAATACCTCCTTCGGCCTTGCGGCCATGTCAAAATATCCAAAATAATCATATGCATGAAATTTATTAACATCTATACGTAATTCAATCTATCCATTATTCTAGGTCTAAATCACAACTTAATTATGCATTCCATCATTATCCAAAATCATAGTAATGTAAATTCAACAACTACATTCTACTCATCATGGCGAAGAAATCCAATGTTAGAACACATGCAATATATCCATATAAAAATAATATCAGTATCCAATAGTCTGTCCATGAGTCAGTGTAGATCATACTGAAAACAAAATCCAACCATAATCCAAATGCATCTAGTCACAAAACATCATGCTAATCAACATAAGTATAAGCCATGTCCATATCTAAAGTCTGCATAACTCAAAATGATAATCAACTAAGTGTCGTAGGGAAGTGGGCATTACATCCCCCTCCCCTTAGACTAGACTTCCTCCTGGAAGTCACTGAAATAAGTGTGGAAACTGAGCTCGCAATGATGTAGCATCCTCCCAAGTAGCAGCAGTCTCATCGTATCTGTCCCATTGGACTCGAACCTGATCAATCTCTCTGCCGCGAAGGCCCAGGGTCCTGCGATCTAAAATGCACGGGCTCCACCATCACCTGCCCCTGATCCTGCACCTGCAATGCAGTCCAATCTAGCACATGAGAAGGATCAGAAACATATCTCCTAAGCACAGAAACGTGAAATACATCATGGACGCGCGATAAGCTAGGTGGCAGTGCTAGACGATAGGCTAAGGGGCCGAGGCGCTCCAAGATCTCAAAGGGACCCACAAACCTAGGAGCAAGCTTAGAACCTTTTCCATAACGGATAGGGCTCTTATGCGGTCTGACACGAAGAAACACCTTCGTGCCTACCTCAAAACTGCGATCTGTCCTATGTTGGTCTGCATACTTCTTCTGTCTATCCTGTGCCTCCTGCAATCTCTGCCTGATCAAGGTAACCTGCTGCTCCATGTCCTGTAATAATGCTGGCCCAAGAGAAACCCTGTCCTCAATCCTATCCCAGCTAAGAGGTGTCCTGCACTCTCTACCATATAATGCCTGAAAAGGAGCCATGCCTATAGAACTCTGGAAAACTATTATTGTAGGCAAACTCCACCAAATACAGATACTCCTCCCATCTCGACTGATGATCCATCACGTACATCCTGAGCATGTCCTCCAAGAATCGATTCACCCTCTCTGTCTGTCCATCTGGTCTCAGGGTGATAAGCTGTGCTGAAATTAATCCTCGTCCCGAGGGCATACTGCATGGTGGTCCAGAAATGGGAGGTGTACAAAGGGTCGCGGTCGCAAATGATCTTCCGCGGAATCCCATGTAGTCTGACAATCTCATCAAGATATACTCGTGCTACTGCACTAGCCGTGTAGGTAGTCTTCACTGGAGAAAAGTGAGCTACCTTCGTCAATTTATCCACCGTGACCATGATGGCGTCGTGGTGGTATCTCGACGTCGGCAACCCAACAATAAAATCCATAGAAATGGTGTCCCACTTCCACTCTGGTATGGCGTGAGGATAGAGAGGCCAGCCTGGATGCTTGATGCTCGGCCTTCACCCCCTATGGCACTCTAAACAATGGGATACAAATGAAGCTATGTCTCTCGAAGTCCTCTCCAAAAGTACAACTGTCTCAAGGTGGCGTGCATCTTCTTCACCCCGGGATGGGCTGAATAAGGTGCACGATGAGCCTCTGTCAAAATGTCATGTCTCAAGCCTCCATCTCTGGGAACATATATCCGACCTCTGTGTCTGAGAAGACCATCTGCCTCTAATGAAAATCCATCAAATCTCCCCTCAAGGGGTCTCTGAGACTCAATCTCTGCTCTGGCTGCAAGGTAGAAACTATCATGAGGAAGCTGCTGCAAGATCCTACTCCGTAAATCTGTGCCCACTGAGGTGGCCATAGCCACATGTCTCCGTCTACTCAAGGCATCTGCCACCACATTCTCCTTCCCTTCACATGCTCTATCTCCATGTCATACTCACAAAGTAACTCCATCCAACGCGCTGACGAGCGTTGAGATTGGGCTGCGTGAAGAGGTGGCGAAGACTCAAGTGATCAGTCCTGAGTGTAAATCTCCGGCCAAGAAGAAAATGTCTCCACCGCACTAAGGCATGTACTACTGCTGCAAGCTCAAGGTCATGGGTCGGATAATTGAGCTCATAATCTTTGAGTTTGCGAGACTCAAAGGCAACTACTCTACCCTCCTGCATTAGCACTCCTCCAATTCCTGCCAAGGAAGCATCTGTGCATACGAAAAACTCTCCATGAGGATCTGGCACTGCAAGGATAGGTGCTCTCGTAAGGCACTCCTTCAGTGTACTGAAGGCCTGCTCACATTTATCTGTCCATACAAACTTCTTCCCTTTCGCTTTGAAGAGAAGTGATGGGGTGCGCAATCCGAGAGAAGTCTGAACAAACCTCCTGTAGTATCCTGCTAGTCCCATGAAACTACGCACCTCGGTCACACTAGTGGGTGCTGGCCAATCCATGATGGCTTGAATCTTGGAAGGATCGACTGCGATACCTTCCCCAGAAATAACGTGGCCCAAATACTGCACCTCGTGCAAAAGAACGCACACTTCTCCAAGTTCCCGTAAAGGCGCTGCTCGCGAAGACACTGAAGAACTGGCGAAGGTGCTCCTCGTGCTCCTCACGTGTACGTGAGTAAATCAGAATGTCATCAAGAAAATGAGCACGAAGCGATCAAGGAAGGTCCTGAATACCCCATTCATCAAACTCATAAACACTGCGGGGGCATTCGTCAAGCCGAAAGGTACTACTGTGAACTCGTAGTGGCCATATCTCGTGTGGAAAGAGCTCTTGTGAATATCTGTCTCCGCAATCCTGAGCTGATGGTATCCTGACTTAAGATCTATCTTAGAGAAAACGGTAGCCCCCTTCATCTGATCAAACAAATCATCAATGCGTGGAAGGGGGTAACGATTCTTGATCGTTACTTTATTCAGCTGACGGTAATCAATGCACAACCGAAGAGATCCATCCTTCTTCTTTACGAAGATAACTGGTGCACCCCAAGGGGATACACTAGGATGAATTAGGCCTTTCTCCAGAAGGCCCTCAAGCTGCAACTTGAGCTCACATAACTCAGGAGTAGTCATCCGATAGGGTGCTCGTGAGATAGGCTCTGCGCCTGGAACTAGATCTATATGGAAGTCGATCTCACGTGGGGGAGGTAATCCTGGTAGCTCCCCTGGAAACACATCAGCGAACTCTGATAAGATGGGATGATCATCGAGGGAAGGTCCCCCGACTCATCCTCTGATCTGTCACTAACTGTAACAGCATACAACTGGCAACCCCGTCGCACACACCGCTTAAGCTGCATAGCGGAGATGGTGCGAATAGAAACGGGTCTCCTAACCCCTGATATCACTGACTCTACCCAAGATCATCTATGCAAGCAATAGTCTTGTGGTAGCAATCCACTCTAGCTCTGTGGGTGGACAACCAATCCATGCCTAAAATGATGCCATAAGATCCTAATGGAAGGATCCGAAGATCAGAAGTAGTGGTGAAGGGTCCCAAATCCACTACACACTCCTTGACTAAGGAGTCTACAGAAATCTTGGCTCCAGAAGCCATCTCAACGTCCCAACTACGGCCCTGCCTAACTGCCACCAGCCTACAACGCTCTACTAAAGATGGTGCAATGAAAGAATCAGAAGAACCAGAATCAAATAATATAGAGGTGGAAATACCACCAATACTACCTGTCGTCTCAATCACAGTACTCTGATGCTCAGCCTGGCGGTTCTCGACCACTGCGTAGATCCGATGACTCCATGCCATATCTCCAACAGTAGGCTCTGAGCTCTGTGTCTTACCCTTGGTAGGGTTATGTGGGCAATCTCTCCAAATATGCCCAACAACTCCGCAACCATAACAGCTGCCTGGTCCTCTCCAGTGGGAAGCAGCTCCAGCTGGTACTCTAGATGACTGAGATACAGATCCTGATGATCCGGCTATGGACTGCTTGAGGTCTCTGGCTGACGAGCTCCGACTGACTGAGCTCTCGGTGCACCTGTGTCCTGATGGGACCCCTAGGAGGAGGCCCCATACTACGTCCTCCTCTGTGCATCGAATCTCTGAGGAGGTCGGTAAGGTGGGCGGGTCTGCTGCTGCTGCCGCTACTGCTCTTGTGGTGGCCTAAATGAAGCTTGCCCTGAACTCTGTCCCCCCGTGGAGGAGGAACTGACCCCTTCGACCTACTATCCTGCATCTGCTGGATACGGCTCCGAACTCTATCTCTAGCCTGTTGTGTCTTCCCCGTGTCTCCTCTGCAATATAGGCCTTCTCCACGGCCTCTGCTAACGTCTGTGGGCAGTGAATGCACTGCGCCAGCTAAATCCAAGTTCAGGCCCCGGATGAACCTGTGAATCCGTACCTGCTCATCCTGCATATAGTCGACGTACTGAAGTAGGTCCAGAAACCGACTCTCATACTCAGCTACTGTCATCGATCCCTGACGGAGGTCATGAAACTCATCTATCCGCTGCTGAATAAACCTCCTAGGTAAATACCTGCTCCTGAAACGCTCCTCAAATAACTCCCAGGTAACCGTCTCTGAGTCAACATGGAGCTTCTGCTCCTCGGTCCTCCACCAGACTCCTGCTCCATCCCTCAGAAGGTGGATCGCAACACGAGCTTTCGTGTTGCTACTACAAGGACAGAGCTTGAAGCATCCGCTCAAGCTCACCAACCAGGCCTCTGCCTGAAAACCGCCTATATCTCCTGAATACTGAGATGGTCGCAGCTTCAGGATCTCCCTGATATGGTCTGCAGCTGATGTATGACGAATCCTAGGTCTCTCTGTATGCTCCTCCCTCTGTCTAGGGCTCCGAGACCTGTCCCTATGTCCTGAGATCCTGTCCCCATGTCCTCTCTGTGGTGACTCTGCGCCTAGCCAGCCGACTCTGCACGGAAATTCTCTGCTCTGTGCTCCTCGATGTGTCGAGGGGATGCCTGGGCATCTACTGATGGCTCCAAACTATGTCTAGCAAGTCGTCCTCCCAAGGGCTCTCCGCGTATAGCGGCATTGACATCCTGGAGTGTCTGCAAAATCTGAGGCAGAAGGGCTGCTACGGCCTGCTCTGGCGGTGGTATGTCTAGGTCTATGTGAAGAGACCCCTCGCCCAATCCGCGCCCCCGCACAGATCAAGGCGAGAGTTAGTTCATTTTCTAGGTCTTGTGTCAATTTTCTAAATTTGTTGTTTGCTATAATTATCAACATTAGGGTTTTATAATTTTAAAAGAATAATGTTCTGAACTAAGTTAAGTGTTCCTGTTTCACATTTTCAGCGTGTGCCCAAGGGTCCCAGCTTCGAACCCCTAGCTCTGATACCAAAATGTAACGCCGGAAAAAGACGCCAACGCCACACTCACGACATCGACAAAGACGACGCCGCAACGAAAAAGACCCGAAAATGCGACAAATTTTTTTTTGATACGGGTGCGTTTGCATACAGGTTCGAACTAAAACAGTCCCGTAATGCTTCGGGAACGAAGATGATTCAAGGTTAAGGATATTTAAATTCATCTCATTCGACGTTTCACAAAACGGAAAGGAGGGTCGTCTTTCGAGTTGCTTTGTCTAGTGTCTGGTGATATCGCAATAGCAGTGTTTTTCAATATTAACCCTAGAGTAAGGTATAATTTGTTATGAAATGAATAACCTATCCACTCGATTTTTATTTTTGTTTAATTATCCATTTACACTCATGAACGTTATCTACATTATAATACATATGTTAATATATATATATATATATATATATATATATATATATATATATATATATACATATAAGGAATCATACGATAAGATAAATACTTCAACACTATATTACTATTACGTATGTCTTTGTGTATTTAATTGTACATAGCACCTTATTTATATTAAGTTTGTTTTTATTATATGAAGGTTGTATTAAGTGTCACTTAATATTTGATATAGTGATTAACACCTAAGCTAGCCTATCTGATTTACACGCACTCCTTTGGTGGGATAACATATATTAAAGTTTATGGTAGGGGTGGTGGTCTCTCCAACCCAAAACAAAAACAAAACTCCAATTATTGCATACACACATATTCATTTAAATTTGCAAATTTTATTAGATCGAATGACCCGCAAAATTTCTTCTTTGGACCCCCTGCCGCGCATGAGAGAAGGTAAATGTGGTGGTTGCGGGTTAAATCTATAGGCGAGTGCAGCAGGTGGGAAGTTGTTTCCAATGCTTAGACCGCGTGGAAAAGAAAAGGTTCAGAGCTCCGTGCATGCGTATATCCTTTGAAACGCCTTGAGCACGCGGGTTAACCAAGCGTTCTCCCACTTCCATCCCGCCGCGTGAGAAGTCTCGGTTTGTTTTTTTTTTAAATTCTCTAGCGCCTTGCCATTGGCCGCACCTCTGCTGGGTTTGACTCCTCTCTGCATTGTGTACAGTCCCCCCTGTGGTGTGTGAGCCAACACCAATGCCTCGCTTGCAGAGAACCCATATTTCCTATAAATTTTTTTTATTTATGGTCTGGTGATTCGAGGATGGTTCATTTCCTTTTGCGCCCCCGAAGGATGAATCTCACATAGGTGGATCGGTTTCATATCATGCCGTATACGGAGTTTTGAAAAGTAGGAGTGTAATGTTCGGATATGCCATCTATCAACTACGGACTTCTTATACCAACGACTCATCGCTATAAGGTCTCTTTGCAGCCTTTGTTAAATAGGCGACCACAGAACTCACCTTTGCAAGCATTGCGGCTATTTAAATATTCTCTATGATGATCGTTGCTTTGTGTATCAAGTTGTCTATCGGCTTATCTCTGAAAACGTATCATCATTTTTTTTTTATATTAACAGTTATTCTCTTAGTCACGAATTAAGGGTGATGGGGACTGGTCTAGATTTTGAGACTAACTTCACATTTGTTTGGGTAGTCGAGTATGCAAGGCTGCCATGCAGCTTGATATTTGTGAAGCTAAGACCACTACTACGGTGTCTAATCTGTTAAAAAAGTGTTTAAACTATTGGTAAACATTGCAACAATTTAATTATTATTTGTGATTCAGATTAGCGCATTGTGTTTCAAGTTGTCATCGAGGCATTATCTACTAAAACGTATAATCATTTTTTTTATATTAGCAGATTATTCTCTTGGACACGATTAAAGGGTGATGGACCGGTGTGAAGGGCGTACGAAAGGAACAACATCGATTGGGGACAGCGAGAAGGTCACCCGGATAGGAATTCTCATAGAGGTGGATCGGTTTCATGCCAGAATATACAGAGGCGAATAAGCTTTATTATTATAAGTATGGAGGCTACGTAGGTTTGAATATGTTATTCATTGAGATTATTAAATTGGATGGGGGTTTATTTGCATATATGACAGTGATAGTATGCTGAGATATATGTATATAACAAAATAATAATTAAAGGTACTTTTAATATC
Organism: Taxus wallichiana var. yunnanensis; assembly: GCA_018340775.1. Classification (NCBI taxonomy): domain Eukaryota; kingdom Viridiplantae; phylum Streptophyta; class Pinopsida; order Cupressales; family Taxaceae; genus Taxus; species Taxus wallichiana. The sequence goes on along the minus strand of CM031240.1, from coordinate 334,703,791 downwards.
TTTATAAGTTATTATCAATACATTCATTAGTTGTAGTATTACTTAAATAGGAATGGTATTCAACTATAGTACCCTTGTTAGATATTAAGGAGTGTTGAACACCAATCTTGATAAGTTTAGAGTATTACCATTAAGATCTATTTCTAGCCAACTTCAATGGACATTGCATGGATTTTTAAGCAAGTTGATTTCATTTCCTTTTTTATTTGCAATGGATTTTACCATAAATTCATGGATGAATAAAACATAAAGGAACTAGAGCTTGAAAAGGTTTTATTGGCATTACAAATCATTAAAAACTTAAGTCTTTCCTACAAGTATACAAGAAGGAATAAAGCACTATTTTTCCTATTCTTTCAACACATCTCCTTCAAGTACTAAGATGAAATTTAATATATACTTTTATACCAATTTCCAACACTCTTCAAGAGGATTCCAAAATTACTTCCATTAATTTTAAAGCAAGGTCTACTAACATTTAAACAAAATTGGCATACTCATGAGAAGTTCCAAATCAAGTAAGAAGGAGAATAGCTAGATTGTCATCCTTTCAACTTTTGATTCTATATATTTTACATGCTTATTTTGGACTTCAAAAAGAACAACTTTCATTCAACATTTGTCACAACACTTTCTACTTCATATGGAACAAATTTGCAATAATGTATGCTAAAGAAAACAAGGCAATATTACATTTTTCCTCCACTCAAGGTGGGTAAATACATGATGTTTTAGCATTGTCAACAACAAGATTCAAGTGCTCCAAAGTGTTCTTCACTCATGCTCCAAATTCCAAGCATTTCCAATCACAACCAAGATAGGGGGAGAGGCAACACTCTCCTCCCAACCAAATCTCAATGGAGAAGAGAAGCAATCTCCTCCATTGACCCCCGAGCCCCAAACACAACACAATGAAGGGTGGTCTCCAACTCAAGGCAACAATACATGCTTCCACAATACAAGTTCTTCACAACATTCAAGCTAAAATAGAAACAACAAGGAGACACACAATAACATCAAACATTACACAACAAGGCTTGCATCCAAGCCAACAAGAGAAGGAACTATGGGAATGTTTTCCTTATGCCTCCCAAATGAGATGAGATGCCCATCCAAAACCCTCCACAATAAAACACAAGCCCCTATGACTCTTATGCCTCCCTCAAGTACCCCTTTTTCCTCCCATACTCTTATGCCTCCCTCCTCTTATGGCTCCCTCAAAGACAAGGTAGAATGTAAACATTCTTACCCAAGATGGGCATCCCTCTCAAACTCCCTCCACAATATCCTAATCTACTCTTTTGCCTCCCTCATGAGTATTCCCATAGACCTCTCCTATACTACACAATAAGCATTCTATCCATTTTTCACAATACACCAAAGTAAACATGCATTTTTTCACAATTTTAGCATAGAAGCAACAATAATATGAAAGCAAAACAAAGGAGAGGGTTTCCTACCTCTCCATTGGAGAAGCCTAAACCAAGAAACTTGTCCAAGCTCCTTCCCAAATCAATCCAAGCATGCAAGTCCAAGCACTCTCTTTTTCTCTTTCTCCCAATTCTTTTTCTCTCAAAAAATCACAAAGGAGAACTCTTCAACAAAAAACAAAAACAAAACTCCAACCCCCTCAACAAGAGAGGAAGTTTCAATAAATAGACCAAAGGAAAGGGTGAGGGTGATGTGGCTCCATGTAGGATGCCACATCACACATCCTCAAACCACCTCCCAAGGTCAACTCAAATCCCAAAACACCATAAATGGGTGGTTGGGTTGAATGACAACCCTCTTCCACATTCAACCCTTTCCCATGTGCCTTAAGGCACAATTAAATGCAAAATGAGGAAAGTGCACTCCAAAGTCATATTTCCCTTCCCAAAACAATAAATAATCCCCTTTTTGGATTCCCAACCCATAGATATGGTTGGTAAGGGGTTTTGGGAAGTGTGGGACAAGTTTAACTTGTCCCACAAGTCCCCTAAAATTGCCCTCAATCTCAAATTCGAGATTCAAAGAGCATGGAGTGGTCAACACTCAATACCAAGCATTCAATACAAGAGGAAACACAAGGCTCAAGGAGCCAACCAACAAAATTTATTACACCCACTTGACTTCCCTCCAAAACTTAAAATTTAAAGCAAGATGTTACATTAATCTAAACACACTTAACAAAAGTAATAAAAGAAAGACATCACAAAAGAAATCACCTACTAAAGCAAGTTAAAACAAGTAATAAAATTCTTACCCCCTTGGTCACATTAGAAAATTTCCCCCTCATGGAAATTTTCTCAACACATAAAAGAATAAAGGTAACACAATACAATTTACTAGTTGCCTTGACGACCAATGTTGTAACCACCCGACATCCTGTTGTGTTTGGTTCCCAATCCCCCTCATGGTTGTGATCATGTTGTGTTTCCTTGCAAAATGCAAAATACCTCCTTCGGCCTTGCGGCCATGTCAAAATATCCAAAATAATCATATGCATGAAATTTATTAACATCTATACGTAATTCAATCAATCATTATTTCTAGGTCTAAATCACAACTTAATTATGCATTTCATCATTATCCAAAATTATAGTAATGTAAATTCAACAACTACATTCTACTCATCATGGCGAAGAAATCCAATGTTAGAACACATGCAATATATCCATATAAAAATAATATCGGTATCAATAGATGTCCATGAGTCGAGTGTAGATCATACGAAAACAAAATCCAATCATAATCCAAATGCATCTAGTCACAAAACATCATGCTAATCAAAAATTATGTTATGTTTTTATTTATAATGTGATAAATCTTTAAAAGTTTTATTTTTTTATGGTGCTAAATTTAAAAAAATCATTTCAATGTTATATTTGTATTTATGATGTAGTAAATCTTAAAAAAACTTTATTTTTTTATAGTGTGATAAATTAATATAATTATTTTATGTTAAAGTTTTTATTTATGAAGTAAAAAATTCTTAGACAAGCTTTTAAATTTTTTAATGGCGTAGTTTCTATTTACAAATAAGGATTACAAAAATCATGTTATGTTTTTATTTATAATGTAATAAATCTTTAAAAAGTTTTATTTTTTTATGGTGTTAAATTTTAAAAAATCATTTCAAATGTTATATTTGTATTTATGATGTAGTAAATCTTAATTTTTTTATTTTTTTAGTGTGATAAATTAATATAATTATTTCATGTTAAAGTTTTTATTTATGAAATAAAAATTCTTAGACAAGCTTTTTAAATTTTTTAATGGCGTAGTTTCTATTTACAAATAAGTATTTCGGAGTTAAAATAGTGTAGAATTAAAATAAATGATTTTTGCAATTAGAAAGTTAAAAAAATTGATTTTTAAAGAATATTTTAAGTAAAAATGGACTTCATGTCATCAAAACAAAATTGTAACGTAGTCGCATGATTTTTGTTGAAAGAAAAAACAGAAATTATCTTTTATTAAAAGTCGGTGATTTATATATTTAATCTAATAATATTTGTCATATATTTATATACATTACACAAGTATTTTTATATATAAATCAAAAGATAAATTTAAAAAATATATACTATTTAATAGGTGTATGTTATATAATAGTATATTTGTCATTTATTTATATACATTACACAATATTTTTATATATAAATCAAAATATAAATTTAAAAATATATACATAATATTTATATAAAAATTTAGATAAAGTAATATAATAATATATAAATAATGTGTTAAAAATGTGTATATACAAGTAAATAATGTACATTATTATGTATTAAAAATATGTTTTCAAATAATAATTATTTGTCATTATTGTTATAATAGTATATATAATTAATATATGTTAAAAACATATACCTATTAAATAATGACAAATAATTATTATATGGCATGTATTGATATATATAGATATATACATATATACTTATATATATTAGTATATAAGTTGTTGATATATAAAATACATTAAAATATGTAAATACGATAATATACATTAATATGTATTAAAAATATGTTTTAAAATAATAATTATTTGTCATTGTTGTTATAATAGTATATATAATTAATATATGCTAAAAACATACACCATATAATAGTATGTATATATTTATTTTAGTAAATATATTTACAAATTAAATATATAAGTTGTTGATATATAAAATATGTTAAAATTATATATGTATTTATATACATTACACAGTATTTTTATATATAAATCAAAATATAAATTTAAAAATATATACATAATATTTATATAAAAATTTAGATAAAGTAATAATAAAAAGTGGAAGAGACAAAGAAAGGAAGAAGAGGAGGGCAAAGTGGAAGGTAAGTATTGGAAGAGACAAAAAAGGAAGAAGAGGAGGGATGATATTGGGATGAAACATAACATAAAAATGTAATGGCTTTGATAAGTATACATGACAATTAAAGGAGATATTTGTGGAAAGTGTGTAGACGCAAATATAGATTGAATAGCTAGAAAAGATAAATGAAATAAAGGCTGACAACATGATATCATGTGAGGTGATTGGGACTTCCATTTCTCCATCAATCGAAAACACACACATGGATGCTTGAGAAAGTTTAAGGTCGTTGATTCGGGCTTCTATGTGGATGGACATGATCTGACACGCTGTCAAAAAGCACTCCCGTTTATAACGAGGTATACACCTTTCGACGTAAAGATATGAAAGTGGGTTTGATTCAAGATACTACGAAGTACAAGTTGTCCTCACAAGTAATGCTAAATATATATGTAATTTCCTTTCTCGAGGATCGAAAATGAAAAATGTTTAACCAACAAATTAAAAAAATTAAAAAATATATTTCTTTGAATGATAGAGGATGAAATATTTTTAGTTTCAACTGGATAGGTGTAGGCCCAATTTGGAATCCAAAAGAACACTAAATTAAAATATCTACTGATGTCAAAGAAAAGGTTGGGAGGGAAATGAAATAGGCATATATTAGCTTGCACTTGAGCAAAGTTCAAAGATTCTATCTATTTCCTGTATTTTTGCACAAATGGTATGCTTGTAACAATGTGTACGAAATTTCTTCAATTCAAAGTGAACTGGTGCAGGCCTGATTTGAAATTCCGAAATTCCCATAGAATAAAGTAATATCCCTTGTTTTGTCAGAGAAAAGGTTTGGAGAAATTTTGAGAATTTGGCACGACATAAGGGCATGAATGAGCATGGGACAAAATATATTATATTTCCCCACATTCAAGATCTTGACTATCAATAGCCAATGGTTAGCGACTTAGAAATTGACATCAGGTTGCAAAAAAGTTTGGCCACCAAAATAGAGTACTTGTCCGTTAAATACATCAAAGGAGATGGGATAACATTTAAAATACACGTGACTTAGTTTTCAAATCCGTCTTCATCATCTTCAAGAAGATATTTTTTTGCCATGTAAAAATTTATTGATCCGAAAGTTTGACTAAATGTTTGATTGGAATGTGATCTCTTGGATTGCAACCATTTCTCAAAATGCATGGAATGCCTCAAGACATTTTAAGAAAAATCAGTTATCATCTGTAAAACTAAATTCGTCAAACTTTGCAAACATTCTCCCAGTGAATCAAAACAGTGAATGGAGATGTGACAGATTTTTATCAGATTTAATAGTTTTCTCCCAGAAATGAGGGGAAATGGCCCAAGAAATAGTGATTGATCAGAACAGTGAATGGAGATATGTGACAGTTCTTATCAGATTTAATAGTTTGCTCCCAAAAACCCGAGAAATACTAATTGATCATCTGCATTGGGAAATCCTTGTTTCTATTACGCTTCAGAAGCAAAGATATTGGGATTTTTCATTGTTGCTTTCAGCACTTGATACGGTTAGCGGGAGTCTTTCATCTAACTTTGAAAATTATCTACACTTCTGCATTGCATAAAAAAACAATATACATAGCCAACATAGTCCTTTCCTTGCTATCATCATTAATACCCCTGGACTCCTCATTCTCACTTGCAATTATAAGATATACACAATAAATTTCATCCCCATTCACAACTCCCCCACCTCCCCACTGACTGCTTCCCTACACGATTCGGAGAAAAGAAAATGCAGATATGGTTTTTTCACACACTTATAACATCTCTTGATTTCCACGTGCAATTTTTCTTTTTTTCATTTAATACCACTACATGCATGGCCTTATTAAGGTATTGTCTAGTCACTTTCATTGAATGAAAAACATCATATTCACACCACTTGTATGCTAGTGTCAAAGGAGCAAGTACAAATTTCTGATTTATAAATAAGCAAACTCACAATTTACTTGGAATGCAGTCCATCTAAAAGCATTTTTCCTGACATAAGTTCATTTCACATGGCATTAATTGGAAGAACCATGATGTTGTGACCTAAGAATTTACATAAAAAGCAATCTGTATAACCTACTACAACACAACCAGAAACAACATCATGCCAGATATTACATCTTACAGCTTCATCATGAGAATAAGAAGGCGGTCAAGCATTCCCAAACGAACGGTGGAGTAATTTTGGCTATCACTTATTTAACATTCTTCAAAGACACAAGAGTTTCTTGATCGAGTTCTTAGTGCTCACGTACCCTATTCCTTTTTGGTACAATTCTTGATCTGCAGCAAGTATGCAATTTGTAACACATCAGTTCTCGGAGTTTCAGACTTCTTCCCCAGTTGAACAGAGTGGCGGACAAGTTCATGGCTCTTGGTAAGCAGTTAGAACAACCTGTCTTGTCACAAAACTATTTCTGACCTTATGCTTTTGACGTTCTGGAAGAAACACCCATCATATAGCAGATAAGATTTCATCAGAACACCAGAAGTAAAAAATATCATGGCACACATATATATGAACTTACACACATCGGGAATAAGGAAATATGACGATCTTCTAACCGAACATTCACATGCTCTCATGATGTCCTACGCACATGGAGAAGAGGCAAAGGCTCGAGTCGGGCCTTATTTTTCAACGTCAGACTGCCCCGTTCCTTGTTCTACGCACATGAGCAAAACAACTCCAGCCCAGCCGATACTGTTACATGTCACATCTGCAGCAAAAGATTTCACTGTTTGTAATATTTTATGAATCTCAAGTATGAATAGTTTATAAAAAATATATTGAAACGGTCCTTTTCAGGTTCATGTCATACATTAATTACACTGGGAAAAGTCATCCCATTGAAGTAAAGCCTCGGCTGCACCAAGGCTTGTGGTGAAGCGGAGTACGGAGCCACTGTTATTTACTTTAAGCGCACTTTAGTGCGCTTTAGGCGTGCATGTGCGGAGGATATCAGAATCAGGCTATCAAGTTAAGTCAACAGTTATAGATTGAATCGCACATCACATCAAAGACTAACTTCACAAGCATCAAATGTAAGTGCACCCAAACAAATAATTTTTTTCATCTCACACTACCGTAATGCTAATGACAAGGCACATAGTGTATCAAGTAACATCAAGGTTGTAACCAAGCGCATTCCAGCTGATCTTGGTACCTGATAAATAATGATGGAATATTCTATAAAGTGTCATCATTGAAGTTTAAGGCTTACAAAGATAATACTATGACCACTCAGCTCTATTTGACATGCTACAGACTACAATTGATTGGAAAAAAGTACTCTACATCATAGAGATATAGCCTAACATGAACCCCTTCACACTGTAACAACAGTCAAGGACATATTATGTTTCAGCCATAAGAATATTCAAATTTCAAGTACACATAAGTGATAACAACAATCACATGTCATCATTTATGGTATGTTGGAAACACTTATGACTTTAAGAACTAAATCTGCTCTTGACACTTGTTTAACTGAACATTCACATACTTTCTCAGACTTGGGTTATCAACAACAATAAATAGTCCTAGACTGAATTGTACATTGCACTGAAGACTACCTTTACAAGCATCAACTGTAAGTGCAAGTTTGTAAAGGCGTAATTTTTCTAGTTTAGATATTAAGGAGCATATTTAATTCTATGTCAGTTTTAAAACAAAAAGTAAGGCAGACGACAACGAATTGACTTAATTTCAGCATTTCCAACAAGCTCACATTAGCTTGCTAAAAAACAGATCTGCAACTGTTAGGTATAATTACAATAAAAAACCAAACATATGTGCCATTATGGGCAGATTCCAGAAAGGATAGGAATATAGAAGAAAGTAAATGTATACAAATGCACTCCTAAATCAAGTGCTAATACTGCACATATGATACAACGGTAGATGTCATCACAATATCCTAATTTAACACAACCCAAGAATGCGGACAGAAGCCAGAGTATGAAAATTTGAGACATAAGAAACAATGGCAATGACGCCTTTTCTCTACCTAAACCCTCACAGCCCTCTGAAACCCATCAAGTTAAGACACCTTTGTAAAATAAAACCACCTATTCCCGCTGATGAAGAAGAGGTAGTGGATGATGACGAGCCACCAAGGCCTCCACTAGATTCGAACCGACCACTTTTTTCTTCCTCAACCTATTGTCATTTCCTGCCTCGCCCTCCATCTCAACCTGCAAAACCAACACATGAATGAATGTCAGACAAAGAACAATGTTAGTAAAAAATTAAATATAAAAATAAAGAATGTGTTTTCTTCTGCCCAGAGACCAGAGACATGAACAATATTAAGTGCACAACACCTCACAAAACAGCTGGAGGGATTCATTCAGTTGCATGGGATGCTGCACAGTAGGAAAGCAATGCAAATGATGTAAAAATCTATTCATTGAAATATCATTTTAGGTCCATACCACTATTTTCCTGTTTTGGGAACATATTACAATAATGCTTTTGGGAATCCCTAAATGTGGTGCCCAGGCAACATCACTTACCCAATCGGTATGCATTTGCAAAGGAGGAAAAAAATCAAACTTTTAGGAGCCAATGTACAACTTTCGTACCATAGAATAGCAAGCTTGTTTCTCTGTTCTCACAGCAGCCTTAGCTTCAGGTATAAGTATATTTTTAAATTGGAGATATGTTAATTTTCATATATTTATTATGGTTTCAATTGTATTTGCAGAAGAAATGGGGGATTATGGAGGAGGCATGAGTGTACACCGGTCATCTACTCGTATTCACAAAGGTTCACCCAAATTAGAAGACATTCCTCCTTATTTATCCTAATGCTTTTGTAGTTTCAAGACTGTCAAATTGGCATAGTTGTAATAGATTCTATATTCTGGTTTTGTTTAGGATAGCTGATCGATGTAACATGGGCATGTTATATAAGTAGCTTGCTTATAGTATTCTCATAAGACCCAACATGATATCTCATGGATAAATAACAAATCCTAAAATACATAACTCAGAAATTGCAGTAAAAGGATGCACATCTAAGAAACCTAAACCCAAACCCATATCTCCCGCATTTGCCCTGCAAATAAGAAACCCAAACCCAGATTTTTTTGCAAATAAGAAACCAAGTTTTTTTAACTGAAATAAACAACTACATTTTAAAACTTATAAAACCCAAAAAATAAATCATTTTGCTAAAAAAAACGAAGATTTTTTCAATGAAATGGCCAATACCCTTCAACAGACGCCATCTATTTTTGCCCTAGCTTGCAGGGCACGTCTCCTAATACAACCATGTCATCATGTAAAAAGGATGTTTATTCAGACTATACCTTCGCTTTGATATATGATCCATCTCTTAAATGTATTGTTGTCAAGGAAGAATTCTCAGTTTGTTGGATAAAAACGACTTTGGAGTCAAATCTGATTTAACATGGAGGCAATTCTTCTGCAAGGGTTCCAAGAAGAACACTTCTTTGCACAGATCTAACCTCGTGATTTCCACCGATCCACAAAGCAAGGAAAACTTATCTTCTGAAACAAACGAGAAACTGAAAAGAAGTTGGACATGAATAAATGGAAGTGAAAGGAAAATTTGGGCGTGTGAGTAGTACTAAAAACATTCCAATAACATGATAGATTTTCAAAATGAAAAATTTGGGATATCCTCTAAAGGAAAAAGAAAACACTACTAAAAATGAAAACCTTAAACCTCCACAAAATGTTCAATTTCTTTCAGCCAGATGCATTTGGATATACAATTCAATGGGTCATTTTAAAAGTGGTTAATGGGTGTGGCTGCTCAGCATAATAGTTGATACAGACCTCTCTCATTTATTGTGCAACTTAACCAACAGAAAAAGCTAACCAGTTTATGTTTCCTTGTCATGACCTCTGCACTTTTTTGTTGTTCGCATTTGCTTCTGCTACAACAAAGGTAACTATGTACTTTTAGTGTGTTGTCCCCCTAATTACTCCTGTGACTCAGAGAAATGCTCATATGTGTATTTTGCATATCTCTTGTCATTTCTGCAATGGGATACCAATCCCAAAAATGCAAAAATGATAAGTAGAGCAAATTTTCAAATACCCTTTAAGGAATTTATAATGTAGCTTATGTTGGTATGCTTACTGTTTCCCAGAGCTAGTATATGAGAGATCCTTGGTAATCCCTGAAGGAATGGAAGTCACTTGTGCCCTGCAGATTTGCACAAAGAAAGCCAATTCCTTATCAGAAAAAGGGATGTTTCAACTAAAATGGAAAGCATAAAATTAGGGCATGTCTAAATCGTTACCTCTTTATCTGTGGATGTTGCCTACAAATTGAATCTGAAACACCAAGATATTCTAGTGCCCTCCAGGCATTGATCATGAGGGTAAATGCAGATCCTGTTGTTCTCAATGAATCTGTTTTCTCCAACACCAAGCTCCTTAACCCAAACCTGAATTATATCAGCATATAATTACAAGCCTGAATAACCAGCAATCCAGTGAACATGCCTGTAAAAGTCACACTAAATGGCTCATAATTTTTTAAGCATTCATTAGTACAAGATGCAAAAATATTATTTCCAAAGTATCCGTTTGCATAATTTGGCTGAGAATTGAACTCAGCATCATCTTTTTTGAGTGATTTGTACCTTGTTAGATGGCATGACAGCACACTTTACTTCATCCCCAACATTTGGACAAAAACCCACACCTAACTCATTTTTAAAATTATCACTTCTTATTCGTCACCTCTGTTGTACTACCACCCTTATTTTCTAGGGGACATCAGTGCCTAAACTATTAAGAAAACACCCCAAAACACACAATATATATAGCTGCCCTCAATGTCATATTTATCATATCTTCAAGACAACCCCACTTGATTGTTTTTAGAAAAATACAACATACCTACTTGATCTAAAGAGCCCCTTACAAACCAGACTTTCTAAAACATGGATATTTGTTTTTCAAATTTACCACAACCTAATTGTATCCTTCAACCCTTTGATACCGCTAACCCTAATTTTTGTTTTGAGCGTTTAGGACTAGCTTTCACCATTGGCAATTAAGGGACTCTCATTCCACTGGTGCTCGAACTTGGATTGTTTCACTTTCAACAGCTAAAAACCTTTATTTTTTAGGATATATTCCTCCACAAACCATAAATAAAAAAACACCCAATGTATGCACTTAGATAAAATTTACCATACCCATATCTTCCATAGAAATTCAGACATCAGCACAATATGTTTTTCATTTAGTATAATTCAATAAACCCACATGATCTAAATGTACCCCAAAAAAACTTTGAAATAAAGTTAGCATGAAAACACAAGACTGTGAAGAGCTACTGCTGTGGAAAGCCCCACAATTCCACCTCCGACAATAACTATGCCTTCAAACTCCACATCACTGGATGATGTTTTAGAGAACCCATCATTCTTCGTGCTCATAGAGTTCACTTTTCTCCCAAATTTCAATTGTCTGATGACTTTGCCCTGGTGGCTGTTCAAATTTTTGGAGTGTGGGTTTAATTATGAGGGGCCAATGTAATTTATACTGCTGATTTCATCAACAAGGGACACAATATATTATAAAATTGAAGAAAAGAGGAGACGAGCCTTCCAATTATTGTCGGTATAGAAGGAATTTGTGTTTTCAGGAAGGTAGAGAGGATTTTGAATAAATGTAGTTTCCAAAGAGGAGGTGACATGGGAAACTACCATGACGTCTCTCTTTCATTTTTCTACAAATAAGAAACCAAGTTTTTTTTCAACTGAAATAAACAACCAAATTTTAAAACTAATAAAACCCAGAAAATAAATCATTTTGCTAAAAAAACGAAGAATTTTTCAATGAAATGGCCAATACTCATCAACAGAGGCCATCTGTTTTAGCCCTAGCTTGCAGGGCACGTCTCATAATACAACCATGCCGCGATTTTGCAGGAGATGTCGCCAAAAATCTCCGTCCGTCCACAGTTGCAGACAGCGGATCCATGATTAGGCGCCACAAAACCAGCAGGGGGCCCCGCAACCTTCGCGACTGTATTTTAGTATGCGAAAGCCCTAGAATCCATCAAAAACTCTGGAGCTTCCCGCATGAAATATACAGAACGGACATCCCATTATGGTTTGTGTATGGGTATAGGGTAATTCATAATAAAATTAATTGTTTCTTTATCACTCTCTCCAACACTGAATATCCCGGGTTCCGTTCACCAAACCGCAGACATGCTTCTTCGCAACGAAAATCTCCTCCAGAACAACATCCTTGGAAATCCTCTTCGACTGTATGCTCGACAGTCCGCTGTCTGTATTCCAGTAGAGCAGGTGAAGGCGCCCGCCGCCCGCAGAAAAAACCGTCCCCTCCGGACACCCCCACAAACGAAACATTGGGGAAAATCGTCACATTTTGCCCGCCCTGCTCTCATTGAATCCCGTGACCACCATCGCCGATCTGTTCCCGTAACTGGCAACAATGGTCAACATTGATCCCAATCCATTCACAAAACAATACCAGGCCAGAGCATATAAGCACAAATCCCCCCTCATCGGATCACGGAAATGAGAACCTGCTCACGGGTCTTTAGCACAATGCTCTGGTTGAATAGTCGGGCAACTGTGCCATGCCAAAACAACACCAAAAACACAGTAAACTTCACCGCTTCGGGTAATAACAATGGTAACAACGCAAACTGATGCACGCTTAACCTGACACGTGAACGGTCCCTAACTCGTCGTGCATCAATGTCTTCTGCCACTCGTTCCTTGCCGTCTGATGACCTGCGCTCCCAGAACAAAATAGAATGGATCTCGACGCAGCTGAATGCAGAACAAAACAAAATGGACCTCGAGTATTTAAAGACAATTCCGCATGCAAAAAAAAGTCAATAAAAAAACATGCGTTAAAAATAGGTTGTTAAAAATAGAACGAAAAAGCCACGGTTAAAATTTTCCTGCAATAGAAAAAACGACATGCAAACGGCCGTCAAAATAAAACACAAAGTGGAAAAACGTCCAGGAGGCCGTCAATTTTAACATATATAAATATATATTGTTAATATATTTTAAAGTATATATTTAATATAGCAATGTTTAACCTATATTTATATATATTATACACCTACCATATTTTAATATATATATGAGAAATATAAATTGATAATAATGTGTGTGTGTGTGTGTGTGTGTGTGTGTGTGTGTGTGTGTGTGTGTGTGTGTGTGTGTGTGTATAAATTTACGTAAAAGTAAAATAATAGTATATATTTTTGATATATCGATAAGTAAATATGTATATTTTAGTAAATATATTTACAAATTAATATATAAGTTGTTGATATATAAAATATGTTAAAATTATATATGTATATATTTATTTTAGTAAATATATTTACTAATTAATATATTTATATAAAAATATGATAATATATAATATGTATTGAAAATATGGTATATATAAATATATATTGTTAATATATTTTAAAGTATATATTTAATATAACAATGTTTAACCTATATTTATATATATTATACACCTACCATATTTTAATATATATATGAGAAATATAAATTGATAATGTTGTATATATATATATATATATATATATATATATATATATATATATATATATATATATATATATATGTATGTATGTATGTATATATATGTATAAATTTACGTAAAAGTAAAATAATAGTATATATTTTGATATATTGATAAGTAAATATATATTTATTTTAAAAATATAATTAAAACATACAAAAATATATATACATATAATTATTTAAAAATGTATTTATAAATAAAATAATAGTATATATTTTTGACATATCGATAAGTAAACATATTTATTTTAAAAATATATTTACGCCGAAAGGCGTGTTCTATGTGGGAAAGCCTCCTGCCTTCTGACAGTGAAGGAGACTGCAATGGCCCAGATGAATCGGTCGACGAAGCACGGCGCAAAACCAATTCTACACGTGTCCTCCAAAAGCAGGAATGTCAGAGACAATGACATGCACAAGGTGAGCCATTCCGCGAGGGAGAAATGCAGGACAATTTCCGGAGTCCTGTGCGGGTGTGGGCATACTTCTTCCATCACGAACAACAGGCGAGTATGGTGGCTCCTTTCTTTGTCAGTACGTATGAGCCCGAAAATAATTTAAAAGATCAGATAAGGATCAAGAAGAGCATGCGGTATGATGGTGGTCATTTTGGATCTCTATGTTTTTAATTTTCGTTTTTGGTCTGTATGTTATGCAGGGCCCTGTTATGTTCTGTAGTGTTGTGTTTGGTTTAATAGTTCTTGTTTGGTCCATTCGATGTTTTCATTTGTTTGTGTTTTTTTTTTTTTCGTTTTGTTTATGTCCACCAACAAAGACAACGAAGGATAAATTTGGAAAAGGCTTCCTGTATTTTTTCCATATATTTGGGGATTTCCTCATAAGCGAGATTGTAAATATCTTGGGATTTTGTGAGAACGGCTGAGCGACCGGGAAAGAATCTAAGAAAATGATATTTTATGCAGTGGAGATATACAGACAGGTTAGTTTATGTTGCTGTATTTTTTTTAATAATTAATCGATATGTTTACATTTATATATCATTTCCATTTTATCTTCTTTATCAAGAATGGCCTGATTTCTTTGCATTTTGTGGGTTTATGTGATATATCTTTCTAGTGATATTGTTTTTGACACTGAATAAATTAATGGTTGAGGATCAAGGGTTTATAAGACTGCTCCATAGGATGGGCCGTTTAAAGTTTTTTTTCATTAAATCGTTTGCCTCTGCAACAAAGCACGAGATGGGCAAAAATAAATCGCTGTAGGAAAAGGAAATGATAAAGAAATTTGTTAGCCGTAAAAGTTATTGACGGATTCAGATGTGTCGATAAGATGTCCATCTAGGGTTTCATTATTGAGTTTTTCTGATAATGTTCTAAACCCATCACTTCTTTCTGTTTCTTTGCACGACACAGAAAAAGATGGAGAACTCTTTATTTCTTTCCATCTACTCGGATGTTCAACTGACGAGATATACTAGTATTTTATTCAGTCATAGACAGATATACGGATAAGTCAGTTAACGTTTTGCTTAGATCATTCTTAGGATAGTCTGTTTAAAGGTTTTTTTCATCAAATCGGTTGTGTCTGCAACAAAGCACTATGTGGACAAAACTGAAGCTATGTAGAAGGAACTGAATAGGGAAAAACTCTAGATGGTTGTATTATGTTGTTGTATCTTTCTTTTATTTTATAATTAATTGATTTGTTTACATTTGCAAACCATTTACATATTATCTTATTTATCATAAAGGATCCAATTTCAATTGCTTTCTGTGGTTTATGCAATTTATTTTTCCAAAGTAATATTTACGCCGAAAGGCGTGTTCTATGTTAGAAAGCCTAGCCCTTTCTGACAAACGACAGAGGCATCAACGAGTGAAAATTTTTGGTCGACGAAGTACGGACTTATATCTGCCGTTCATGGTGTCGAACAGTTACGTAGGAGTGGTGGGTGTCTGAAAACTGCCAGAAGCATGGCCTGGCCTGTCCTGGCAGATAGAGGGACCTATTTGATTCGTACACATGTTTACTCTTTTTTTCTCCCAATGTTCGGTAAGGGAGACTCTACTTCATCTGTCTGAATCAAATTTCATTGAGTTGCCATGGATGAGTTTTTGGGTTTACTGTGCTTAGATACGAGCTATGGCATTATTCATTCTGGGTTGTGGTTAGCCGCCATGCCTGTTTTCTTGAGCTCTACTGGTTGTTGTTCTGGGTTTGCACCATTCTGCTCTATTATGTTCCATGGCTCTGCGTTTTTCCTTTCCTCGGCAGAGCTAAAGGTTCCTACTCGAGTCTTCATTATTGGCCGTTGTGGGTTTCATAGCTGGGTTGAGCTTGTGAGATTTAACCTCCACAACTCGCTAAGGATTTTACCAAGGTTTGTTGGCTCGTCCCTTACAAAATGTTCTTGCATTGAGCTTGAGCTTGGTTGATTCGTGTATGGCCCGATTGGGGTTTCACTGTAGGGAGCTCAACTTGCCATTTGTGCATTTTTGCTTTGCCTGTAAAAGACGAGTTGGGGTGTGCCGTGTTCTTTAGTGGGTTTAAGTTGAGGCCTCTTGGGAGCTCAGCTGGTTGTGTGCCTGGGAGTTGTTTTGCATAGCCCAGCTGCATTGGATCATTGTGAACCTCACTGGCTCAGCCAACCCTTTACACCCAGCTTGGCCGTTGTTTGTGGCCTTCACTCTCCAACTCGACCCTTCCCAGCTCGTTGTGAGCTTCACTTGCTCGGCCAGTCTTTGGGGTAAGCCAGATTTCCTTAAGTTTTACTCTGTTACAACTGTTTAAACCGAAGAAGCTTGGAGTTTGTATTTCATACCCAGATTTACTTGCATATTGACTGTCACCTGCAATCTTGTGCCAAAATACTCATTCAGAGATCTGAAAAATCTTATATTTCTCACTTCCAATGAGACTGTTAAATGATGAATATTAAAATTTAGTAGAAACTCTGTATGTATGCATTTATTCTTGGCCTGTAATATTTGTTTTGAGCATCTGTTTGGTGTGTTTAGAATACATTTGCAAGTTTATTTTGTTGGGCAGGGATCTTCCTCACCACAACTATCTCTTAAATGTCTTTACAGGGATCAGACAAGAGATATGCTTGGCAATGGTGGTGACATAGTGCTGCAAAAGCATAAAATGGTATGTTGTTTTTTTAATCCTGTAATTTAGGAGATGAAGTTGTGGTTGGGAATATCTATGGAATAAGTGTCTTATGCACATGCACATTTTTTCAAGCTTTAAATTGCCATTTTCAACATTTTGGGCACATTCCTGACAGAAATAAGTTTATGGTATATGCAGAGAGGGTCATCACTGGCACCAGCCCTAGCAAGAGAGGACAGAGGAATGAGTACTGAACGGCATCGAGAATCTGAACCATCACATTTATCTCCTAGGCAAAGAGAAAAGCTGATAGAGACGACTTTCAAATGAAGGATGGTCGGTACCCTACAGATGGAAAATTGGATTCCCAAGTCATCTCTGATGTTGAAGTGAACAAAACAATTAAGCCAGGCTTTATGGGAAGGATGGATAAAAAGTAGAAGGGGGGTGTATTTTCATGGATAAGTTTTCCAGAAGATGTCCAAGTAAAGAAAAGAAATATCGGTTCTCAAGATGCTGCAAATGGTTTCAGGGAACGTGACAGCACAGTAAGGCTTTTGAACAGTAGCAAGGCACATTAGCGTTAAAAGATTGTGACGGGAGGAGATGTATGAATGAGTGACAATGAACAAAATTTCAAGCGGAAAATAACTTCTCACAGGTGTGAAATAAGTGTGAAAGTATCCAAGAGTGGACATCAAAAAAACTTGAGAACCATCACATAAGTTATCTCCATGGTTCCTAGAGCTTCAGCAATTGGGCCAATGTAAAATCTGGAAAAATACAGGATTCAAGAAAGAGGTTTGTACCCGGCAAATGCAAACATGATGGCTACAGGGAAGCAATTATATACCAGCCAACTTTCGCAATGATGATCCTTGGATTGTAACATTAATGTTTCTAGTTGCTTCTTTCTGGAAAGTGGCAATCTTGAAAAGATTCAACCTTTTATTATCGGGTCGGACTCATAAATCTGTGCGGCCTTTCCTACGGAACAGTTATTTTTTTGAGAATAATCTCATTTGCTTGTTTGGTATTGTGTTACTCAATGAGTTTTACTGCTAAGATGCATTTCGATGCATTTCGAGGATATGTAAATATAACCTAATAAAATATCATTGTGCATCAAAGCACCTTCCATGGCTTTTGTTGACATTTGTAAATTCATATATCTTAATAATGGTTTGCAATGTTGTTTTTGTATCAATCTTCAATGCAAAAAAACTAACTTGCTGTGACTGAATTTACTTGTCAATATGAATTAAAGTGTGAGTATTAGTTTTGCCATATGTTTACTGATTTCCTTTATTTACTCTGGATATATTCTGATCTTAGCATTCCTGCATTTATATTTCAGTTCGTTCGACATGGCATGTCTTTGTTTATAGAAGTTTTGTGATTTCTTCTGTTGATTGTAGCAATGGAGTTGTAGATTTGCATGTGCTTTTTAATTTTCGTTGTAATCTTAAATAAAAATGATATTTGAAGCCCACGTATGATAGCCTAAAAGCCCAGGGAACCGTTAAAAGATGTGGAAAGTGGTTCTAGATACATAATTTAATTTGGCTCAACTATATGCTAACAAGCGCACATGAAATATACGATGGAATCGAAGGGGAACTTTTAAAGAAGTAAAATTGGAGGTAGAGAAACAACGGGAGAAGAAGAAGATTGAAGAAGGGGTTTGAGCGTGGAGGAAGTGTGAAAGTGGGAAAAATGGAATGGGGAAACAATGTGAAATTCAACCCTCTAACAATGCAATACATGTGCCTAACTTTGTAGTTGTGATATCGCTTGGATTAGTCACATAAGCTTAAAGGGTTAAAAGTAAAAATTGGGGGAATAACAATAGGTTTCAGGTTCAAAACTTTAGCTACGAAGCTTTCTTCTTGTAGCATTTTGCAGCCCTACTTTTTAGTTGTGAGTTCTAGTAAATACAACAAACAATTGATGTACAAAAATCCATCAATTCCACTTTTATAGTGTGGCATTCATTCACATTAATGACATGAGTGCAACTTCCAAGTAGATTTTATCTTCCAATCAAGTTTCGGTATCTTTTTATTTCACAGCATCAAGGTTTTCAATTGGACATTTTCTAATTCTATAGATAAGATGTAGACATAAATGGAATGTTGAAAATCAAAAGGTGTGAATTAAATACTTGCATGTACTGCATCCATTTCATGGATCATATTGTTCTCACCCAAATATTATCTACTATTTGTTCTCTATTTAAGCAATTTCAATGTCACAAAGAGGGGAAAAAATGGGGAAAGTCGATAAGGTTGCGAATGCTCGAGTCTTGTAGCTATTTGTAGCCTCTGTATCGAGTTGCAAGCTCGAGTAATTGTAGGAAAATAGGTTATGTGCGAACAACCATCGATAATTGAGGCCTTCAAATGATTGGATATATTACTGAAAGGTAAATTTTATTTGTCAATCAAGCTTGCTAATTTTTTTATTTCATAGCTCTAAGGCTTATGATTGGAAAACATTTAATTTGATAGGTAAGAGGTAGACGTGAATGAAATCTTGGAAATTAAAAGGTGGGAATCAAATACTTGCATGTCTTGCACCTATTCGATAGATCAAATTGTTCCCACACAAATAATATCTGCTACATGTGCTTGACATGTATAGATAAATATATGCCCACAACATGAATGATTAACATATACGCAAACAATACATAATTACTATACATTGATAAAATCTTATAATTTTATAAAGGTTGTTTTTTGGAATGGCTTCTTTGAGATTGCAATCTTTGACGTAGAAAATAGTAAATGAAATTCATGAAATTTTTCTTCCAACAAAGAATGGAGCTTCCAAAGCTACCTTAAGTAACTCGGTGTAGAAACAACGAGGTAGACACAAATGTATAATACATCCAAATTCCTGATTCTGGAGCCATTCCCAAATATCTGTAAATGGTTTTCCAGACCTTGAAACATATTTTTTTAAATTTTGTTAGGATTCAGTGTAGGGAGCATTCTGGTTGAACTAACACACTTAAATAACTATACATATTTAACAGTAACTCACATGCGTTAGATTGTTGTATGAATAGTATATAAATGTAATGTCTCCTGCTTTTTTTATAGAATCGGAAACTTACAACCCTGTAATGCCCCGTATATATAAAGATTTTCTTCTTTTTTAAAAAACAAAAAAAGAAGCTAAATTTAAATTAATTCTTGATTCCTTTTCCCCCATATATCTAGCCTAGGCTTTGGATGCGTTGAAGGATGGAGATGTGGACTCCTATTGATTATAGTTTGTTCGTTGTTGGTTGAAGGTGGGTGGAAGTGATGGCCACCTGCCATTTCTCCTTTATTGTTTCACCAACATGCTTTGACTTGTTCCCTAGTCCTTCACACGCAACTCTAGTGTTGGCCGTATGCCTTGGCTTCTGTTTAGCCTGCAACACGTTACTCTGGCTGTGGACTGCATGTGGAGTGGTTGAGAGGTGTTTTTTCTTCCTGGTTCCTCCTGGACGCCTTCCTTCTTCCCTGGCCGCGTGGGCTTCTCTGGAGACTGGTCGCTTCATTTTAATGGAGGTTTCCTTTCAAGTCTGCCCTGGGTTTGTTCCTTGTTGCTTGCTCAAGCCATTCTTGGATGATTGTGGAGTCTGGGTGTGCTCCTGGCTTTTGTTGTTCGTGGGTTGATATCCTGCCCTCACCTGTTGGGTTTGATATGGCGGTTTTTGATGAAGCTTCAAGCTAGTGAAGCAGGCGTGTTACCTCCACTTTCATTGGGTGCTGCGGGGTGTGTTCTGGTCGGGGATCCACAAACACGGCTGCACCTGATAAATAGACGAGCAGCAGGCATGTTGCAGTATAGTAGAAGCCTTCGTGAGCACCTCCAACAAGCAGGTCGTCCAACTATGTTGTTATCTGTTCAGTATCGACTGCATCCTCAATTCGGGATTCTCCTTCAAGGTATTTTTATCAAAATCGACTATGTGACAGTGAGAGTATTACCAGAAGACCTGATGAAATTTATTTCTAAGATTCTCTATTGATTTCTTACTTGTCTTACGATGTAACTCATGGAAGAGAATCTCATAGGCGTGGATCTGTTTCTTATCAAAATATTCATGAAGCACAATTTGCTTATTAAACGTATGCCCTGGTTTTTCTTTTGGTGACCTGCTCACGCCAATTATTGGCTAGCTGCGTGAGGATTTTTCAGTCCCTGCTTAGGCTATGAACCTTGCAAGTGTTTAAACAATTTCATTCCTTTTTTTTTTGTCATTGTTAATTCCATGTACCTACCAGAATTAATATTCTTGAAGAATGCCACAAATAATGTAAAAGGACCTTATAAACCTGTTTGTTATAATGAGGATTCCTTTCTAATTTGTATACAGGCATGTAATTTCAGAGTGTCCTTGAAGTGCTGGATTGATTGCAAAACCCTTCTCTCTCAGAACATCTTTTCACCACTCCTTTTTCTTTTTCCTTTCCTCCAAACCCCCAGCTTATCATCCCAGACTTGCACAAGTTTCTCGAAAACAGTTCAATGTCACGACATCTCCATGATATTGTAAAACGAGGCTTTAACATTTACCCCATCAGTATATGGGCAGAGATGCACATTGCGGACTATACAATTGATTTTATGAAGTCAAGAGCATGGCCGTTAACAGAGTTTGGACCTTGGCAGGAGAGGAGGAAGAGAAGTTCTTGCAGTTGTGTTCTTTGTTGCTCGAGCCCCGGTCGACGTGCTTGTTGGTTGGAAGAATTATAATCGTGCATGTTAAATCTACTCCTTGTAATAGTTTTCTACCTTCTTTCAGTATCTTGAAATGAATATTCTTTCCTCTTGAATGGCGCCTAGACAAAATGTTTTCATGGTTGTTTATATCATTTTGCCTGATTGTGTTGGTTGTTCCTTTAAATCTCATTCCAATTTATTGGTTTTTCTTGGAATGTTCTTTCCTCTCTTATAGCTTACTCTATTTATATTTGTCTAAGTGGGCTACTGCAATTTTGAGTGATGCAATCTAGTTCGTAGGGAAGGAAACATTTTAGAGTTTCGTTTGCTTATATTACTCTCTTTTAAAAGAATTTTGTGATGGCATTTATAGTTGAAGGCTTACTATATGGGAGGTTAAGCCTTCATATCTCTATTTGGTTGAATAAATACGTATTTCCTGTTTAGGGATCTCCTATTTTGCTAAAAGGTACATTAATAGTGACGTTGTGTTCTAAAACTTGTTTAAGCCTGTGGGCATTCCTTACTTTTTGTTTAATTAAAAAATGGCATTAGGGTCTTGTTTGTAATCGTACATGGTTGACTGTTGTACCTAGTTCTAGAGGATGAATAACCTGACATCTATTTTGGCCTCTACGTGTTGAGAGAATTACTATACCTACTTCTGGTTCAAACTCTTGTTTGATTAAAGTAAGGGGGAAACATTGTAAGTTTTATTGAATGAAATCTCTACAATTTTTATTAAGGGTCGCAAGCAAGCTATTAATAGCTGGACTGAAACAAAAGTTGTAGGTGAATCCATGGTATTGGACTCATGAACTTGTTTCCTGTTAGATGACAGCTGATTTCAGTGATAATATAATAGGTGGCTGTTATATTCATCTGTTTGATATTTGCTAGACTTTTCCTTGATAAGCCCACATGGATCGGGTAAAATTTCCATCTTCTATACCATTGGCAAGGAGCTCATAGAACTTCTAGGCTCGACCGCTTGCGTAACCTTCCGATGGTTATGTGTGTTGGTTCTTATTTTGTGCTTGTACTCGTGGTAAGGTCTTTTGAGTCTGGGGCATTGCTGGTGTATTACCCACCGTGTATCAAATCCCTTTGTTTTCAAACTCGAATATCTTATAATTCAAACTTGGATACTAAAAGTCCCATTTTGTGGCTTTGTTAAGGAAATCAATTTTTATTTTATTTTTAAAATACTTATTGACATTGTTGGAAATATATAAAAATTATTAACGACTTTTGGGTTTAGCCTTCCCTTATATTATGTAGAGAAGTTGACGATTAGGATAAGGTTTGTTGGTAGAATAATGGCCCTTTTTGTGTCTCATTTGTATGCTTTTGGAAGAGTGGATTTGTTTTGTTAACTAGTACTACGTTTAAGAAATCCTATAAGAAGGTAGTGGTAAAATGCCTTGGTTAAAACTGAAACTTTAGTTGTTTTTCTTTTAAGGGCATCGAACCCATATTACTATGAAGCCTCCCCCTGGGAGATTTGGATAACGTCGTTTTGTTTCATGCCTACGATCATAATTAGTATGTTTTGTCTTCTCTTGGACCTCTTTAGATAGATGGTTTGAGTATTGATTCCAATCACGTAATCCATAGGATTACATGAAGGAAATATCAACACTCTTGACTTTCTTGTTCGGTCTTGCCTTGACTTGTGATTTTGTTCTTACTGGTATTTTGACTTTCTCCTTGTTGGATGGTTTAGATTTCTTTCTCATGCGAATAATTTTGGAGTTGTGGGTTGTGTTTTAATCCATTTTTGAATTAGAACTTTCCTTTCTTGATATTGTTAAATGTTAGCTTACTGTTGCAATGAGTAGCCTTAACATGCTCAGTTCTCATGAACTGATTCCAGCTAGTATTTGTGCAGATGGATTATGCGAGTAGATTAAAGGAAAGAGTTGTAAAGGTTTCATCAGTGCAATTTATGAAGTTCCTTGTAAAAATGTCCAATGTGAGGTAAATTTTGTAATAGTGCTTGCAAAGGAGTTTAGAAGACCTCTTGCCTTGGGTTGTTCTGAAATTTCGTGATGATGTTGTCTTGTCCTTCTGTAGGTTAACTGGTAAATTACCTTTGTGAGAAATAATATTCAATCTTTACATTGATATGAGTATTGTAAAACTTTGATCTTAAGAATAAATTGTCAAGTTAAATCTTTCTAAGACCGAGTGACAATATATTTTAAGTATTTAGTAAAATGGGTGGTTAACCCTTAAAGAAGCTAAACAAAAATAATAATTTTATATTGCAAATAAATTAGTGTAGAGGTGACCAACTTGAGAGCATGTAATTCCATAAGTGATCTAAGATGAAACTATCCTTTGTTGAGTAACACTATATAACTTGATATCCCTAGCTACACTATTGAACACTATCCCTTTCATGGTGAAATTCTTAAACGAACTTAAAGGTGAAACAAATTGTTAGTTGATATAAGATAATAAGATTTAATAAGTAGGAGGAATCGGTTTCGAAACCACGCAATCTATTTCTCAACCATTTGAAAGGTAAATTGTTTTCTTTTGTAAAAGATCATCCAATGAAGATTAAGTAAAATAATTAATAATTTTCGATAAATCCTCAAGCTTCAATAAAAACCGGGTTAATAACTAATGAGGTCATAAAGATGAATTCAACTCGACCTTCTTCCTCTAACCAATTTTTTTTTTTGGTGCTTGGTAATCTTTCTCTTGAGTTTGTTGAGCTTAATCCATATTGTAATAAGGTTATGACCGAGTTTTAGTAGCATAAGTGAGGATAGATGGCCTTGTGGAATTAAATTACCTCCTTTATTAAATAATTGAATTAAACAAATAAATGTCGAAATAGAGAAGATTTAAAGTTAATTACTCGGTGAAAAGGAAAAACTTAGCTTGGTAAGATGAATTGTTTGAATCGTATCCTGAGTCTCCTTGAAAACGTAAGCTAAGAATTGCAAGATGTCTTATTAAAATAAATAACCCTCAAGAATATCTCATTGTGGTTGGCCCTAACTGTAAGTGTGTTTTGTGGTTGGACTTCTATGTTGTCATGTCTAAAAGAAAAGTAAATTGTCCTTGAAAGGTGTGAGCGTTTCCATGCTGCCTTTAGGGCCATCCTTGTATCAAGTTGTTCACAGTGTTAGTTGTATCCTTGGTGACGACATGTTGCGTCATGTTATGTGTCAAGCAAGTCAAAAAAAAAAATTATCCTGTGTTGTTCGTGTGTGAATATTTGGGTCGTTACACAACCCGCAATCTTCAAAATAAAAATAATGATTGATTTACAATAATGATTAAGATTTACAAAACATTTACATATACTAAATGATAAACAAGAGGAAACGTAGTCTTTGCAGCCAACGAAACGAATGTCACCAATTGTACAAGTTTGATATGCATGTGTAGGATGGAATTTACACCACCGATGAAGTGCACTTTGATGGCTGCATAGGCTATACAAGTGGCAGAGGTTGTTAAGCTACCTTAAGAATCATAGTGTATAAATAAAAGGAGTCATTAATATTATTCATAATCTTATACTTGTGAACTTAAAATGTGTCCGTAGGTCCTTATATATATTTAAAATGAGAATAATTTCCTGCATGTATAGATTAGGACAAATTTACCAACTATGATTTTTATCAAATAAATATTAGGACTGATTTAGTACCTATGATTTTTATCAAATAGATAATAACATACAGAGATTTTCTGTGTACTCGGCATGGATGATATAACTGTGAAAACCTACCAGAAATGAATAGCATAAATTTTCAATTACCATAATGACTACATTGGTTAATATTAGAGGCTATAATGAAGTCTACAACACTCTCCTTGCAGCAAATGATGGGGACACTAGAAAGAAATGTGAATTATATCAAATATGCTTCTAAATGACCTTGGTAATCCTCAAGCATCCTCTACGCATCCGCATGCCACTACATATACCAAAAGAAACAATTTAGACCTCACCATTCCACCCAAAGGTTTGGCATTGAATTCACTATACAATTGTGTTGTAAAAGAAGCATGAATTCGCTATAGAATTGTGTAGTGAAAAATGCATGGAGTATGACAAAAGAAAACAATTTTTTAATAGAATAATGTGTAATGCCCCGTTGGACATCGGCTCCTTTTCCACCCCCCCCACTGCCATCCTTTATGGCCATCTCTGCGACCTGCCTGGCGTGAGAGAGAAGTTGTTCCACGAGTGTTGTTTTGTCCTTTTGGCAAGTGGTGTGTGGTTGGGCACCTCCACCAACTATCTTCATTGTTTGACAGGCTTACTTGTTCATCAACCTACCTTGACTTATACCCTGACACCTGCCATTGCATTAAAAACCCCCCCTGCACCTTCTTGGCGTGTTCTGGATAGTGGATTCATTGATGGTGAAATGAAGGTCTATCGCCCTGATGTTGCGTGGGTGGGTGTGGGTCTCAAAATCGTGTTGTACAGGTAGTTTCAGTGGAGCGTAGAACTGAAATTCTCCTAGGAGTGCCGTGAGGAAGTGATTGGCTTTATGCAGCAGCTACAGGGTAGAGAAGTAAACTTATCCCAGAAAATCAGTGGCCTCCAGAGAGAGTTAAGTGCGACAGCTACTGCAGGGCAAGCCCAAGGAACCGTTGGTGTTGATCCTGATGTTCTGGTTGCACGCGACCACAGTCGAGATCAGTTGTTGCAGAATCTTGCAGCTGTAGTAGAAGAACGAGGTAAAGTTTTAGTTGAGCTGTCTTGCCTTTTCATTTGGAAAGTCACTTCCATCCAGGTG
Organism: Taxus wallichiana var. yunnanensis; assembly: GCA_018340775.1. Taxonomy (NCBI): domain Eukaryota; kingdom Viridiplantae; phylum Streptophyta; class Pinopsida; order Cupressales; family Taxaceae; genus Taxus; species Taxus wallichiana. The sequence goes on along the minus strand of CM031240.1, from coordinate 334,677,297 downwards.
GTGAATTTAACATGGGAGAAGCTCGATCAAATCTTGAGGCTGCGTTTTGTGCTTGTATTTTATTGTTTCTGCCATGAGCTTGACCCAGATTTGGTGACAGATCGCACCCATAGGCACAGGGAATCTATGCAATGTTGGAGAAAATGTCTTAGGAGCTGTAAGGTGTGTTCTTGTTGGGGATCCACAGCAACTACCTGCAGCAGTAAATAGCCAGGCAACGGGCATGCTACAGTTTGGTAGAAGCCTTCGTGAGCACCTCCAACAGGCAGGCTGTCCAACTAGGTTGTTTTCTATTCAGTATCAACTGCATCCTCAAATTCGGGATTCTCCTTCAAGTGATTGCAGGGCATGAATCAGATTGCATATTGCAAGCAGGGCATAAATCTGCTGTGGAACCAGAAAAGATGGAACTTGACACCCAAAAGGAACACATGGAACATGTTGACTCTGTCCAAAAGAGTCCTTTGGGAGTGCTACAGAGTTCTGAGGTTTTGTACCATGATGGAATGGAAGGTGCAGCAGATGACTCTGAAACCACACACACTGTTCACGAGTTGAATGAGAGCAGCATAGATATAAGTGCACCAAAAGCCCTGGATTCCTCTGCGTGTTTTCAGAAGCCTGGACTTGGAGATGAGGCAGAAGCAAAGCCAGAAAATTCATTGGACAAAGATGAAATGATGATATCGAGTCTCTGTGGCACAAACATGGTGGAGAAACACTCTATTATATTAAGTTCAAAAGAGCCTTCTAGCAGATGTTGACTGCCACACTACAACCAAGTTTATCCCCAAGATTATATTGCTAGAGAAATTGTTGTGGGTAATGCAATCCAGCTCTCTCATCTTAAACAATGACAATGTTCTTATGGAGATTATTGGTGCTGCTAAGTGAAGCAAGCTATAAGCAATGGGCTGCACATTTGCACTATAACAAGGTGCATCATATGAAACTTGCAATGATAAGAAGGAAGCAAAATTTATTTTGCTTTCGAAAAAGTATTCTTTTCTCGAGTGTTAAGAGGACTGGAATATCTTTATTACTTCATCAAATATGATGTATGGTATGCATCTCTGAGATGAAAAGCAAGAAGAAGAGTAGGTGGAGATTGGGAAAAGCAGGAGAGTACTGCTTGAAGGAAATGGAAAGCTACTTGGGCAGAGCAGGAAATGTGAGAAAGAGCCTGCAGTAAATCCAATGCTAGGAGACTACGAGGAGAGCATCTCTTGATATTTCTTTTCTCCAACTTTTTCATTCTGTATGGTCTTTTCTCTGGATTAATTGGGTTGTCTTGTGGCCAAGGGCATCGTGCTTTTATTCATCACAGACTTTTTCAAGGAGTACTTGGTTGATAACAGCCTTGATGATCTCATAGGACTGCTGAAGCGAGGGAAGATGGAAGACAATCTCCTCGAGTTGTTTCCAGTGCAGAAGCGTACTACGAGGCGGTGTGAGGTGGATTTGTGAAAGGACTCAACTGTTAAATTTTCTGCCCCATCTGTCTATCCAGTTATCACATTTGGCCCTTTGACATCGCCAGCAGCAGTACTCACATCCTTGTCTCATGCTATTGTTTTTTTTGCTGGCCGTGTGGATTCTGCATTTGCGACTGTTGAAGCTGGAGAAACAGGCAAGATATTTCTACACTTTTCTACTGTTATTTTATTTAAAAATATTGTGAAATCGAACCACCTTTCCTTGCATTGATTTGTCAGTTGGATGTCAGGATGGGAGATTTCCCTTCCTGCTTGTGTCGTCTTGTTTTAGCTTTTATCGTTGGTAGTATGTGGGTCAAAAGGAAGCATGTGCCCTCTCCTTTGAATGTTATGTTTCTCTTACTTGAATGATAGACCTTCGTCTATTTGTTTCTGTATTAATTCTTCTCTGCGATTGAGTTGCAAGTTGTTATGTTGATTAACTAGTATTTTCGATATCATGGAAGTAAGTTTACGATAACTATGAAGCTCCTCCCTAGCACCCAAGTTGTCTTTTGACATTTTTGTTAGCTCCTTTGCAAGTCCCTTTGATAACCTTTTGGCATCGAGAAAGAAAGGTTGTAGGATTGTGTGAGCAATGCGTGGGCTAGCCAGCTTAGAGTTTCGGTATTAAAACTGGTAGAATGAAAAGGTTTGTTTGCAACGTGTTTTGCCGTCTCACGTGTTTAGACTCTTATACTATCTTTCATCTTGTTTCTAGGCTTTTAAGGCCACCCTCAGGAAGTGCCTTGACCATCCCTATCAACTTGAACCATAACTAGCTTTTCGGATCAACTAAGCTGGAGGTTTCATTGTGCGAATCCTGTACCTCGTTGACACTAGAATAGTTGGTCTAATCCCCTCTCAGAATCATTGCTGATGGCGCTCTTCTATTTTTTCCTAACTTGCATTATTTGCTCCCTTATAATGTTAACGCTATTAATTAATATTGGTCGGTTTTTATGCACGTAATTACCATAATAGTTTGTGATGGAAATTTCCTTAAATGTGATTAACCTTTGGGAAAAACTCAGATTTCATTTGATAGTCTTATGGATTCATAGCGGAAGGTTTTGTTTTGATAATGTCACTTTGAAGTTATGTTTGTATCTTTGTGCGATGGTTGACTGTGTTACCCAGGGTTGCCGTAAAATATGGTTGTTTTGGGATGTGGGCAATTTATTTTAAATTAACCAAACATTAGTACTGTAGTGGAGGTTTGCAAACCTTTAGTGTTATAAAAATTTGTTGATGACATTATTGTATACTCTTGTTGGACGGAACCCCCTTCTTCTCTCGCGTGTTTGCTACTAGCCTGTAAGACTTTGACCCTTCCTGGATGATTGGTAAATCTCCTTGTAGTTAATGGTCAAAACTAGTATACTTTGCCTTCGCTTCGAAACTTATGTTGTGTGTATACTTTATTTGATTTCCGGTTTGAAACTCAATTATGCATGGCTTTTTGTGTTAATTTCTGAAACCCGTGTTTCCCCCTTCTTGGGCCGATCAACTCTTGTTCTTTTGGAAAAATATTATTTTAGCCTATGTGTTTGGTACCTTTGATAAATTTCTAGATGACTGGTATATGTATCAAATCTCAATTTTGTAATTATTGTTTAATTACTTACTTGATGGGGATTCTGTTTTTGCTAGATTGTTTGTTTTCTCCTTATAGGGCCAAGGGCCATTCTCATATGATTGTTACTTTCATTGCATTTGCTCCTAACTGAAGTACAAGGTCTTCTCCTTCTTTGATTGACATGTTATAGACTTTATTATAACTTGATGTGCTCATAGAGTTTAGAGGTTTGACCCAAATTCTTGTAATAAAGTGCTTCTTTTCATGATATTGTTAGATAATAGTTATGGTGGTTTTGTGTAGCCTTATCTTGCTCAGTTCTCGTGAACTGACTCTTGTAGAAAATTTGCTGCAGATGGATTTTGCATGTAGATGAGGGATAGAATTGTAGACTGTTGTCATCAACCTCAGTTGAGAAGTTCCTTTGCTTGAAACCTTTGTATGTTGTTCAACTGTTGTTAACGTCCAGTGGAAAGTTTAAAAGAGGATTAATGTCTTAGTATAAAGTATGGTGGACTTTGTCATCTGAACTTTAGAAACCTTGTATTGTTCGACCATCATTGAAATTATAAGAAAATTTGGTTATTGTTGTTGAGTGACCTTGTTGGAGTATTAGTATTTTAAGAATTGATGTAATCTTGTTTTGTTCTTGTAAATGAGTGTTGCTACAACCTTGCCTTGAGAATAAATTTTGAGTTAAACCTGGACATGACTTAGTAATAAAGTGTCATAAGTAAACGAACATGGGATTGTTTAATACTTCTGGAAGTTAAATTAAAAGTTGTATTCAAATAAAATAACATAGGGGTCACCAACTTGAGAGCAGGAAATTCTTAAAGTAAACAAGGGCAAGACTATCATTGCAAGTAAACCTTATAACACGATAACCCTAGCTCCTATAGTGAACATTATTCCTTTTATGGTAAAATTTGTAAAATGACCCTAAGGTGAAATGAACTGATAGTTGTTTGAAGATGATAAGATTTAATAAGCCAGAGAAAACAAATTGGAGACCTCACCATCTTTCTCACCGCCATTTGGAAAGTAAATTTTTACTCCTTGTTAATACTTTTAGCGAAGCCTAAGTAAAGTAGTTGATAAGTCTCGGTTAAGAGCCCTAGCTTCAATTAAATACCGGCAATAACTAATGAGGTCCTAAAGATGTTTCATCTCGACCTTCTCCCTCTAACCCTTTCCAAGGCACCTTGTATCTCTTCTCTTAAGTGTATTGAACTTAAACCATGTTGTCTTCAGGCAAGAACAAATGTTAGTAGAATTAGTGATGAGCAGATGGCCTTGTGGAATTGAAATTCTCCTTTTTCTTGATAAACGAATTAAGCAAATAAAGGTCATAATAGAGAAGATTTAAAGATAATTACTCGTGTAAAAAGAATAAATTTAATTTGGTAAGATGAATTGTATGAATCATATCCCGAGTCTCCTTGAAAACGTAAGCTAAGAATTGCAAGATGTATTTTTTAAAAAAATAAATAACCTCAAGAATATTTCATTGTGGTTGGCCCTAACTGTAAGTGTGTTTTGTGGTTGGACTTCTATGTTGTCTTGTCAAAAAAAAAAAAAAAAAAATGTATTGTCCTTGATAGGTGTGAACGTTTCCGTGCTGCCTTTATGGCCATCCTTGTATCAAGTTGTCCTCAGTGTTAGTTGTATCCTTGGTGATGACATGTTGCATCATGTTATGTGTCAAGCAAGTAAAAAAAAGTTATCCTGTATTTCACTGTGTTGTTCGTGTGTGTGATTTTGGGTTGTTACATAATGCACCATAGTTTTGGGGTAAATGAGTAAATAAATAAGGGAATTATAGTAAATGATTAAGGTAATTATTTAGTTAAAGAAGCATGGGTATGACAAAAGAATACTGTAAACTTTGAATAGAAAAAATATACCATAATTTCAGAGGTAAATGAGTAAATAAATAAGGGCATGCCTATATTGTATAAAAACTTGTCACCAGAAAATGTAAGTACAAGACAATCAAGTTTCTTGATAACTATGTAATATTATTAACAATAAATACATCCTTGTATATATTTCCCTATATAATTATTGAAGAAATAGGTGTAAAGGCAAGGGTCTATTTATTCGTGAGGTTGGTTGCAAAGCTTCAAACCTTAAGAGGTAAAGAAATTGGAACATATACAAGAAAAGAGTGAAGGATAAAGTTTAAATCCACTTATACCCGTAAGAGGGCCTTGTGTGGTTTCCTAGGAACCTAAAACTTTAGCTTAACTTATTTAAATAGAGAGCTTTCTCTAATATTTTGAACCCTTTATTTAACATCAACAACTTTGTGTAATATGAAATTTTGAATCAAAATATACCTTTGAAGATCACACATTTCTGAACACTCCTCATCACAAAGAACAAGCAAATTACCTGAGCACTGTCACATCCAAGGCTTGTTTAATGGCAAGCTCGAGTCATCCGATTTTTGAATATCCCAAAAACCACCTTAAACCTGAGCATGCAAATGTTGCAGAAAGAGAAACAAAGAAGAATATGTTCGACTTAGAGCGGCGAGGACTGTAGCGACGGCAACGGTTACAATAGAGGTGGTGTGAAGTCCACAAACACAGTCCTCTAAGCAGGTGAATTCTTTTGAACGGGTCATGGCGATTACGCGCTAGGAACGAACGTAGAGCTTGCGCATTAAGAAAGCTGAAAGACAAGTTCTTTTTAAGAGCAACCGACCATATTGACTCATGATAGGCTGATTATGGATCAATTGCAACATTACATTTTTCTCTGCGTCAACTAGAAATTCTTGCTTTCCATAAATTTATGCGTTCAAACTTGTCTTGTAAATGATGTTATTAAGTCTATCATCGACACTTTTTACGAAAATTTGTTCTGCCTGCCTAGTTTGCCTTTATTTCTCTTCGTCGAATTCGATCGAACTACGATGCTTTGTTCTCCATTTCAATTTCCTTTTCCGCTCAGCAATATGTCTGTTTCGACGTTAACATCGCACACATCACGTGCGATTGCTAGTTATATGATAATATGTATTTGTAAGATTATATACATACAAATAATATATATGCATATAATTATTTGAAAATGTATTTATAAATAAATAAAAAATAATAAGTTAATGTTTAATTAATATATGTTATGTGTATATATGCTATGTTATTTTAAAATATTAATAAAGAATTAAGAACTATAAAAAATTTAAAATTAAATAAAAAGTCAATAATAAGTAAAATTTTGAAAAATAATAAAAACACAATAACAAGAATTTTTTAAAATTAATACAAATTATAAATTTTGAATAAAAATTTAAATTAATAGAAGTCAAAAATTATAACTACTCTAAAATTGGATAGAATAAAATAAATTCTAATAAACTTTAAGTTAATTAAAAAAATAAAATTAATAGTAATACAAAAAGAAAGATTAATAAAAAAATCGATAAAACCCAACATTTCGTCAAAATTGAAAATGGGAATAAATAAAAATTCCTAGAAAATGATCAAAATTAGAATTTTATTAAGAGTAAAAAAAAATTTATCATTAGAAGAAAAGATAAAAATTAAATTAATTTAAAATTAAAAAAATTAAAAAAAGGTTGACTTTAAAATTTTAAATTAATAAAACTCTTAATTTATTTTTGAAAATAATTAAAATTAGAAATAAAAAAAAACAATGATAGAAATTTAGAAATTAAAATATTAAAATATTAATGAAAAATTAAAAATAATTTATTTTTAAAAATTGATAAAGAGAAAATTAAAAGGAATAAAATAATAATAAAAATTCGTAGAATTTTTTAAAAGTAAATATAACTAGCAATATCACCTTTGGTGACATTAACAAGTCGATCAGTAGGCCTGTTCATGAAAATGAGTAATTAAAAATATTAATAAACATAAAAGTAAGAAAATACATATATTAAAACTATATATTAAATTAATAAAAGATAAAATATTTAGAATTATAGTTAATGAAAATTAGAAATTAATAAATAGTAATAAAAAATTATTAAAATAAAAACAATTAAATATTTTTTTTTTGAAAAAATCAAAATTATAAAAATCAAATTTACATAGTTAGAAAAAATAAAATATTAAATTTATAAATTAAAGTTAATTAAACTTAAAAATTAATTAAAAATTATTTTTAAAATTAATGTAAATTAAAAAAATGAAAATTTGAATTAATTAAAATTAAAAATTGATTAAAAAAATTTAAAAATTTATAAATGAAAAAGTATTAAAAATAATAGAAATAAAAAAATAAAAAATTATAAAAATAAAAATTGATAAACTTAACACAAATTAATATAAAAATAAATTTAAATTAATTCAAATCAAATTGAAATAAAAATTAATAAAATAATTAAAATTTAATATTTAATATTTATAATTAATTAATTTTTTTGAAAATTAATAAATAGTATAAATTTCATAATAATAAAAATTAAAATTAGCTTAAATTAAAAAATTAATTACAAATCATCAAAAATAAAAACTAGAATTAATAATTATTAGAAATTAAAATTAATAAAAATTATAAATTAACAAATAATAGAATATTACAAATTACTAAAACTTTTTTACAAGAATAAAAAATTAATAAAAATTTAAATTATTCACAAGAATAAATATGTACAATTAACATTACGAAATGTTTTGGGTTCATGCACTCGTGATTCATGGTCCATGATTTAAATTAATACTAAATTATAAAATGAAATTAACATAAAAAAATAAAATAATTCTAAAACTAAATTATCATATTATCATCATCAAAGTGTCATTGTTATTTTCATGGTCTTTTCGCTTTTATCATTTGCATGGTTTTCATATCGTTGTCATGATCATTATCAACATTGTCATCACTTTCATAGTCATTCCTACCATCACCATTTTCATTGTCGTCATCATCATCATCAATCGGTTACTCACATTGATCCACTATTATTTAAGGTTAGTGTTTTAGGTTTAAAATTAAATATGTACTATTAACATTTACAAAATGTTTTTAGGTTCATGCACTCGGGATTCATGGTCTATGATTTAATGTTCAAATCTAAAATTCATTATGATAAAATTAATATTTAAAAAATAGTATTGTTATTATTTGTTTTAATATTATCAATACAAAGTTTAATGTTATGAATATTAATATCATGAATAGTAATAATATTAATGTTAATAGTAATATTAATATTGTTATGACAATTTTGTATATAAAATAACATTTATTATGGATGTCATTATCATCATTGTCATAAATCGATCATTATCGTTGTTATCATCATCATCGTCATTGTCGATCATCGCCGTCATCGTCGATCATTATCGTTGTTATCATCATCACCATCATCATTGATCATTGTCTTCATCATTATTATCACCAACATCATTGATCATTACGATCATCATTATTGTCTTTATAAGCATCAATCATTGTCATTGTCGTCACTATCATCATTATTATCATTCTCATCCCAATCAACATTTTTATTGTTATTTTCATCTTCCTCATCATAATCATCGTTGTCTTCATAATCGTTGTCGTCATCATTATCATCACCACCATTGTGGATCATTGTCATCATCATTATCATCACCACCATCGTTGATCATTGTCATCATGATTATTATTGTCACTTCGTTTTCATAATCGTCATCGTCATCAAATCTTCATCATCAACATCATAATTATTATCCTCATCAATTTTTTTACAATTATTTTAATCATCATCATCATCATTATTGTTTTCGTAATTTTTGTCATCATCATTAACATCACCACCATCGTCATCATCATTGTCATCTTTAGAATCATCATTCATCGTCATTTTCATCATCCGCATCAAATCATCATCAACATTATCATTTTCATCCCCATCAAGTTTTTACCATTATTTTCATCATTTTCATTATTATTATCATCACTACCATCATTGATCACATCGTCATCATTATCATCACCATCAACATCGATCATTGTTATCGTCATTTTTATCACCACCGTCATCGATTTTTTGGTCATCATTATCATCACCACCATCATTAATCATTTTTTTCAACATGATTATCATCACCACCATCATTGATCATTTTATTCATCATTATCATCATCGTTGTCTTCATAATCATCAATCATCGTCATGATCATCCTCATCATCATCTCCATCAAATTGTCATCATGAACATCATCATTCTCATCCCCATCAATATTTTTACCGTCTTTGATTATTTTTTCATCATTATCATCACCACCATCATTGACCATTTTTTTGTGATTATCATCACCATCGTTGATCATTTTGGTCATCCTAAGCATCATTTTCATCGTCATCTCCATCACAAATTGTCATCATGAACATAATAAATTTCATCCCCATCAATGTTTTTACTTTTATTTTCATCTTCCTAATTATCATCATCACCATCATCATAGTCATCTTCATAATCATTATCATCATCATATCACCATCATTGTTGTCTTCATAATGATCAATTATCGTCATGGTCATCCTCATCATCATGAACATCATTCTCATCCCCATCCATGTTTTTATCGTTATTCTTATTATCCTCATCCTCATCATCATTATCATCACTACCATCATTGATCATTGTCGTCATCATGATCATCACGACCATTGTTGATCATTTTCGTCTTCATTATCATCACCACCACCATTAATTGTTGTTGACATTATTATCATCATAATCATCACCACTGTTGATCATTATCATCACCACCATCGTTGATATCATCACCACCATCATTAGTCATTTTCATCATCATGATCATCACCACTAGCATGGATCATTATCATTGTCATTCTCACCACCACCATCGTCATAATTATCATCACCACTATTTTTTATCATTGTCATTCTCATTATCATCACCACCATTGTTGAACATTTTCATCATCATTATTGTCTTCAAAATTATTAATCATCATCATTGTCATCCTCATCATCTCCATCAAATTGTCATCATGAACATCATCATTCTCATCCTTATTAATATTTTTACCGTTATTTTCATCATCATCATCATCGTTGTTTGTAATAATTGTCATCATCATTTTCATCACCACAATCATCGATTATTATTTTTAATATGATCATCACCACCATCATCGAGCATATACGTCATTATTATCATCATCATCATCATTGTCGATCATTATCGTTATTATCATCATCACTACCATCATTGACCATTGTCATTGACATTATTATCACCAACATCATCGGTCATTATCATCACCACCATCGTTGGTCATTTTCATCATCATTATTATGATAAATGTTGTCTTCATAATCATCGATCATCTTTATTGTCATCCGCATCATTATCTCCATCAATTCGTTATCAAGAACATCATTTTCATCGTCATTATCATCATAAATGTTGTCTTCATAATCATTGATCATCTTCATTGTCATCCTCATCATTATCTCCATCAATTTCTCATCAAAAACATCATCATTCTCATCCCCATAAATGTTTTTACCATTATTTTAATTATCCTCATCATCATCATCATCATCATCGCCACTATCGTTGATTATTATCGTCATCACAATCATCATTATCATCACCAACTTCGCCGATAATTTTCGATGTCATTATCATAACTACCATCATTGATAATTGTTTTCATCATTATCATTACCACTATAATTGATTATTGTCATCATCATGATCATCACCACCATCAACAACCATTTTCATCATCATTACCATTACCACCAACGTGGATCATCACATCGTCATTATCATCACCACCATCGTTGATCATTGTCGTCATCATTATCATCACCACCATCGTTGATCATTGTCTTCATCATTATCATCACCACCATCGTCGATCATTATCATCATAATTATCATAACCACCATCGCTGATCATTGTCATCATTAATATCATCATCGTGATTGTCATCATCATCATCATTCTCATCCTCGCCAATATTTTTTACCGTTATTTTCATTATCATTATCATCACTACCATCATTGATCATTTTCATCTTCATTGTCCTCATCATGATCATCACCACCATCCTTGCTCATTGCGATCTTCATTATCATCACCACTATCATTGGTCATTTTCCTTATCATTAGCATCACCACCATCGTTGATTGTTCTCGTCATCATTATCCTCACCACCATCGTTGATCATTATTGTCTTCATTATCATCACCACTATCATTCATCGTTGTCATCATTATTATCATCACCACCATCGTTGATCATTGTAATCATCATAATAATATATATTATTATTCTCATGATTGTCATTCTCATCATCATCCCCATCATTTTTTTACCATTATTTTCATCGTTATCATTATCATCACCACCACGGTTGATCATTTCTTGCTGTCATTATCATTACCACAATCGTTAATAATTTTCATTGTCATAATCATCACCACCATTGTCTATCATTGTCATCATCATCATCACCACCATCATTGATCATTATTGTCATCATTATCATTACCACAATCATTCATCATTTTCGTTGTCATTATCATCACCACCATCATTGATAATTGTTATCATCATCATCATCATCATTATTATCATCATCATTATCATTATTATTATTCTTATCACTATCTCCATCAAATTGTCATCATCATCATTATCATCACCACCATCTTCAATCATTTTCATCGTCGCTATCATCACCACCATCATTGGTAATTATTGTCGCGTCATTATCATCACCACCAACTTTAATCATTGTCATCGTCATTATCATCACCACCATTGTTGATCATTGTCATCATCATTATCATCATCATCTCCATAAAATCATCATCATCAACATCATCATTCTCATCCCCATAATTTTTTACCATTATTTTCATCTTCCTCATCATCATCATCATATCATCATCATTGTCTTTGTAATCATTGTCATCATCATTATCATCACCACCATCGTTGATCATTTTCGTCATCATTATCATCACCACCATCATCGATCATTATCATCATCATTAGATCATCACCACCATCAGTTATCATTGTCGTCATCGTTATCATCAACACCATCATTGATCATTTTCATTGCCATTATTATCACCACCATCATCGATCATTGTAATCATCATTATCATTATCATCATAATAATATATTGTTATTCTCATAATCATCATTCTCATCATCATCTCCAAAAGAATTAAATCTTAAACATCATCATTCTCATCCCCATTAATGTTTTACAATTATTTTCATTGTCCTCATCATCAACATCATCATTATCTTTGTGGTCATTGTCATCATAATTATCATCACCACCATCGATGATCATTATCGTTATGATCATCACCACCATCATTGATCATTGTCGTCATCATTATCATCACTACCATCATCGATCATATTCATCTCCATTATCATCAACACTATTATTGATCATTTTCATCATCATTATTATCACTACCATCATTGATCATTTTCATCATCATTGTTGTCTTCATAATCATCAATCATCGTCATTGTCATCACCATCATCATTCTCATCATCATCTCCATAAAATTTTCATCAACATCTTCATTCTCATCCCCATCAATATTTTTATTGTTATTTTCATCATTCTCATCGTCATTATTCGTGTCATCTTCGTAGTCATTGTTATCATCATTATCATCACCATCATTTTCGATTATTGTTATCGTGATGATCATCACCACCATCGTCGATCATTGTCGTCATCATTATCATTACCACCATCATTGATCATTGTCGTCATCATTATCATCACCACTATCATTGATCATTTTCATTATCATTATCTTTATCATTGTTGTCTTCATAATTATCAATCATCGTCATTATCATCCTCATCATCATTATCATCATAATATCCATCAAATCTTCATCATGAACATCATAATTCTCATCCCCAACATTATTTTTACCATTATTTTCATCATCCTCATCATCATCATCAATGTCATCATTGTATTCATAATCACTGTCATCATCATTATCATCACCACCATCGTTGATCATTGTCATCATCATCATCACCACCATCATTGATCATTGTCATCATCATTATCATTATTATCATATTGATATAGTATTATTCTCATCATCATCTTTATCAAGTCGTCATCATCAACATTATCATTCTCATCTCTATCATTTTTTACCATTATTTTCATCGTCATCATCATTGTTTTCATAATCATTGTCATCATCATTATCATCACCACCATCATTGATAATTATCATCATCATTACCACCATCGTCAATCATTGTTATAATCATTAGATTATCACCACCATTATTGATCATTTTTGTTGTAATTATCATCACCGCCATCATTGATCATTGATCATTGTAATCATCATGTAACGCCCGCTAAAATGTCTACACGAGATCCAAGAACAACCTAGATTTAGTTAGAAAAATTATGGAATATTTTTTTGAAAAGTGTGCCCGTATACAGGCTTGAAACTAAAGTTATTACGATAATGTTTCAAGGTCAATTATATTTAATAATTAATAACTTCCCATTTTAACCAATTATTAAGTCTCGCATTAAAACTAATAAGTAGATTTAGTCCAACCAAGGTTTAGTTCACTCTAAGTGTTAATTTAATAAACAATTAAATTCCTACTATAGTTAAATATTCCAAAAATAAATAAATAACAAGGTCCATTTTACATGGGGTTAGAATAAAAATCCCCTTACCCCATAAAGTGACCCCTTAAAAGTCAACTCATGTTTAAAAATTAAGACATTTAAATTTAAAAGGATAATTTTCACTCACCCACTCACATCCACATTTTGTAGGGATGAATCTCATCCTTGGATGGATTAAATTTGGGCCCTTGATTTCAATATAACCCTAAAGCATCCTTAAGAAGTCTCATTTTTCTTATTTTATTTTTTCTTATTTTGTTTTAGAGGAGAAGGAAGGGAAGCCATTAGAGTCCATCCCAAGCTTTTAGAGAGGCCTACTTGTTCCATTTATTTATTTATATTTGCTTAAACCCTCTCCTAGGGTTTCAATACATTTGTATAATTTTATTTAGCTTAGTTTCCTTCAGTTTTTCCCAAAGGAACTTGTGAGTTCTCTTTTTTTTTCCCATTTTATTTAAATAGCTACATAAGAACAATACTTTCATTTTGAGAACAAACACACACACACACACACACACACACACACACACACACACACACGTTTATATACTTGTTTATATATGTATTTATTTTAAGTATTAATTTACTATTTATATATATATATATATTTTAAAAGAAACAAGAGGAGTTAAAAACTGAATTCCATATATATATATATATATATATAGCCGCAACAGTGTACAAGCCGGAAAAGAGAATGCATAGGTTCAAGCAAATATTCGGTCATCGTCTTGACTAGGTAGGTAGTTTTATTATTATTATTAAGGTTGGGGTAGTCTACCCCACCACGCTACCTTTTCCTAAGGACTCTTACACATAGGGTGCGGCCTTACCCTCTTTTAAAGTCATCTTTGTAAATCTTTCTTGCATGGTAGATGGAAATTAATTTATATTTTAATATTACTTACTCTTCACCTAGGCCACATTTCATTAAAGTTAGTTCATTGAAATTTTATTAATGTAATTTAATATTACTTACTTTCCACCACATTTTTTATTTTATAAAAAGTTTTAACTTTTATAAATTTTAACTTACTTTATTTCTTTTCTTGAAAGTTTTACCTTTATAAGGGTAAATATGTATGTTACATATGAATGCATTTAGTTATAAATAGTTGGGTCAAAGCATACAAGTGTGTAAGCCATAAATATTTTAAAATGTGACTAGTAAATAAATAATTAAAAAATACTATAAAATTTTAAAAATCGAGTAAATTTTGGATGCCCTGCACCTTGGTATTTATAATAAAAAGCATATTTTATTAATATAATAATATTAATAGTATATTATTATAAGCATATAATGTATTTATAATATTAATATTAAATCTATTAATATTAAAATATTTTGTTATTAGAAATAATAAAAGAAATATAATATTACTATCGAAAGCAAAAATGGGATGTTGATTGTAATATTGATGAGTTAAATATTCATACTAACACTTTCTTTTCTAACAATTTGATAGATATTGAATATAAGGTAAAATAAAATAAATTTTATTTCCATCTACATTACAACCTTAATAATAAAAATCAATGCAACTTTCCTTAAAAATCTTAATACAACATCTTTCACTTAAAGTGGGAAAAAATTACAATAATGAAAGTTAAAATGAAAAGCAATATTACAAGTTCCTCCACTCTTAGTGGGAATACAAAAACTTTTCACAAGGAGAAAATACTTCCTTTTATATTTACAAAACTAACTCTACAATATTCACAATGAAGAAGACTTTTTTTTTCATTTCCTAACTAAACCATACAAATCTTTCTTTCTCTTTTCAATATACAAATATTAAATGTAAACTCCTTTCCACAAGATTACAACAATGTTCTCCACTTGATGTGGGAAGTCATACACAAGTAAATACAAGAATGAAATACATTATTACAATTTCTTCCACTCTAAGTGGGTAAAATAC
This sequence comes from Taxus wallichiana var. yunnanensis, assembly GCA_018340775.1. Classification (NCBI taxonomy): domain Eukaryota; kingdom Viridiplantae; phylum Streptophyta; class Pinopsida; order Cupressales; family Taxaceae; genus Taxus; species Taxus wallichiana. The sequence goes on along the minus strand of CM031240.1, from coordinate 334,661,646 downwards.
AAGAAGTTTCACATGGCCATCAACAAGACTCCAATGCTCCAAACACCAACAAGGTAGCTCCTCCAAAAGTTTTCTTGATTCACAACAAAAAGGGGAGAGGCAACGCTCTCCATCCAACCAAGATACCCAATAGAGAAGAGAAGTCATCCTCTCCATTAGCCCCCGAGCCCCAACCACATTACAATAGGAGAAGATTTCAACTCATGGCAACTACTAGCTTCCACAATACTTAACAAATAATTTCACATTCACTCTATTTACATACAAACACAACAACAACTCAATAAGAAGAAATAAATCAAAACAACAATATAACAAGGCTTATTAAGAAATCTAAAAGAGTAAAACCTATAGGAGATCACTTATGCCTCCCAATGGGAATGGGTGCCCACCCAAAAGCCTCCAATACAAACTACAATTTTCCTTTACAACTCTTATGCCTCCCTCAAGTACCCCTTATACCTCCATAACTCTTATGCCTCCCTACATCTCTTATGTCTCCCTCATAGCAAGAACAAAAATAAAGAAATGCAAGCATCCCTCAAAACAAGGTGGGGCACCCAACCCAAAATCCCTCCACAAAAGAGTAAAATCTTATGCCTCCCTACATAAAACTCCCCATAGTCTCCTCCCACTCCAAACTTAGGCATTCTACCCACACCCAACAAACATTTCAAAGAGACAACAACATTCAACACAACATATACACACATACAATAAAACAAATAACATAAATAAAAATAAGGTGAAGCTCCTACCTCTCCATGGTAGATTTTGTTCCAAGTATGAAGTTCCAAACTTCTCTAAAGATCAAGCAAGCATCCACAAAGATTCAACAATCCACAAACTCTTTCCAAACCCTCTCACTCTCCAAAATTTCGAGAGACTAAAAATGATCATACAACCCCAAAACAAGCAACAAGAATTCCATAAATAGAGAAAAGAGAGGGAGGGATGATGTGGCTCCAAGTAGGATGCCACCTCATTTCCTCTCCACTCCACATCACTTGGTCAACCTCATGTTCCAATGCACAATTAATAAGTGGTTGGAGGAATGATAAGAACCTTACATACTCCATCTAAGCCCACTCCCCCAAAGGACAAAATTAAATATTGAAAGAAAGTGCATTTAACATTTTTCGTTTTTATCTTCCCAAAGAACCTAATAGGGCCTAAATTTGACCCCCAACCCATAAGTAGGGTTGGCATGGGCATTTAAGAGGTGTGGAACAAGTTTAAATTGTCCCACAAGCTTCCAAATTTGGTCTCTAAGGCCAAATTCGAGTTTCCCATGAAAGGTAGAGTGTGCTACACTCCAAACTCAAACACACTTCACTCAACACAAAATTCAAAGTAAATCAAGCCTAATAAATGAACTCCTTTTTGGTCACATCTTTAATTAGTTTAGGATAAATTCAAATTATCTTAATTAAGACACTTCAACCCATGAGTAATAAAGGGGTAACACATATCCAAAAATCTAAATAATAAAACAAGTAGAAGTCATTACTAAAAGAAAACACATACTAACATTTTGAAAGAAGGAAATTAAGAAAATACATGACCCCTAAGTCACAATTTTCCCCTAACCAAATTATTCTAACATACACACAATTACATGTTGTCATTCTAACCCAACGATGAAGTCCATGGAAATGGTGTCCCACTTCCACTCTGGTATGGCATGAGGATAGAGAAGGCCAACTGGATGTTGATGCTCGGTCTTCACCTTATAGCACTCTAAGCAAGCATGACACAAATGAGGCCACATCTCTTGAAGTCCTCTCTAAAAGTACAACAACTGTCTCAAGGTGGCGTGCATCTTCTTCACCCCGAGATGGGCGGAATATGGTGCATGATGATGTTAGCATTTGTTTAAGCATTAGTTTAATCCATTGTTGTTAATGGACAATTAATAGACATTGAATCGTCCTCCTCTCTCCTTCTCTCCTCCTGCAGCCTTTATAAGGCTTGGCACTCTTGTTTGTAAAGACACGCATTGAATGAATATCATTCTGTCTTCTGAAATTAAACTCTTGCCATCATTGGTATCAGAGCGTGGCATTTCATTTGGCGTGGATGCAAAGAGGAAACGTCCTGTGTGGAGGAGTCGAACTGTTCGATCTGCTGATAGTCATCATTCATTGGTTTCAACGGTGGTGTATGTGAGCAGTGCCATCCCAAACCGCATGTATTCTGCTATCATTGACGTGCAGACCTAGCAGGAAGGAGGTGAGCCGTGGAAGGAGCCCAAGCAAGCGTGAAGATTGGAGTACCTGTTCCTCTGCTGCGTGCAAATTTGGAGAAGCCAAATTAAAGTTTAGTGGACCTGCTGCAAGGAAAGGAGGAGACCTGCGCCTAGAGATTGCACGTTATGATTTTAGATTGGTGGTTAGAAACCTGCATTTGATGGCGTGGATTTGAGCACCCAAAACGACATGTTCTGTATGGCCACCAGCGTATAAGGGTTAAATCTACGCTTGACACTCTGAAAATCTCCACCATCTCAGTGCTTGTTTTTTTTTTGGATTCAATATTTCTATGTGGAACCCTATTATCTGGGCAAATTTCACAACCTGTTTCTCGTTCATCATTGCCCTCAATTTCTGCCGAGATATTATTACCAATTTGAGCTTTGTTACTCATGAAGCCATTGAGCAGCAGAATATTGCAGGTTCTTCTGTTTCGGGGATGGAACTCAATCGAGAAGCATAGGCCTGGCTGACGAGTGCCCGAAAGTCTGCAATGCTAGTCTTACCTGATGGACATTCACGGTAATTTACTTCCTACCTCACCATTTTTTTCATTTCTCCAGTAGTTATTATGGACATTCACTTGGAAAAATACTCGGGGTTAAACTTTCATACATGGAAGGTGAAGATTCAAATGCAACTTATGCATAAAAACTTATGGGGTATAGTAGATGGGAAAGAGAAAAAGCCCACAGACGCCGCCAAATTAGCAGAATGGCAGTGCAGAGATGATAAAGCAAAAGCCATTATTGGCCTTGCTCTCTCCGATTCTGAACTCCATCATGTTGATCTCAATAAATCTTCCAAGGACATGTGGGATAATTTAAATCAATTATTTGGAGCGAAAGCAGTGAACGCGAAGTTTTCCCTAAAACTTCAGTTATATAGATTCAAAATGGAAGAAAGCATTTCTATGTCTAGTCACATTAATAATCTTTTGGTCTGCTCCAACAACTAGTAGAAGTCAAAGTTGTGATAGAAGATGAGGATGAAGATGTGGATATTAAACGGTCTATCTTCCAAATACAGCAATGTTGTTTTTACTCTCGGTCAAATTCAGTCTAAATCTCTAAATGACATGATCGCGGCTCTTCGCAGAGGAAAACGCATAAGCGCGATTATGTCGCAGAAGGTGATACTCAACAAGTAAGTGCACCGTATTCCACAAACAGAAAACTTCATAGGAGATCAGATAAAAATAAACAAAGGCCTAAACAAGAGATTGAATGCCACTATTTTCGAGAAGAAAGGTCATACAATGTGGGCTGTCATATCCGAGCAAGAGATGTTCTACAAGGAAATATAAAACACAATGTAGCTAATACTGCTCATACAGAAGATCCACAAGATTCTGATGAGAGTGAGGAAGCTGTTGATGAGATTGGCTTCACATCATCTCTAGTATTGTAAGCATCTGAACAGGAGGACGGAGGATAATGGAGGCTGGAGGAAATCCAGCGACCTCTTGCAAGCCACAAGCGACGAGGCCGCCGACAGAGATTGTGGCAGAATAAGGTATTGAGGACCTATTCCTCAATTTTTGGCTTGTTTATTTCAGTTTCAGTTTTGTGTCGTGTTCCTGTTGTTGTGTTATTCAATAAAGTATCAGATGATACGAAGTTTCCTGTTTGGGACCTTCTAATTGAAGAGCGTCGTGGGGAACAGAAAAGCACTAAAAGCAGCGCATGGTACTTGCCCTGGGTTCGTGGTAATCCTGTAAAACCACCGAGGTATCATCCTCTTGGGTTCGTGGTATGCCTGTAAAACCACCGAGGTAAAATCCTCTTGGTTCGTGGTAATCCTGTAAAACCACCGAGGTGAACAGTCGGAAAGTGTTCCTGTCCCTCTAGGTTTCTGGTCAACCTTAGAAAAACCATGTGAGACCATGTAGGCACATGCTCGTGTGAAGACCCTCTTTGCGATGTTCTCTTTAAGGGGGGGACCTATTATCAGGAAATGTATGTTTTTACGAACAATGTATTAAGGGGGGGAATGTTAGCATTTGTTTAAGCATTAGTTTAATCCATTGTTGTTAATGGACAATTAATAGACAGTTGTAACTGTCCTCTCTCCTTCTCTCCTCCCGCAGCCTTTATAAGGCTTGGCACTCTTGTTTGTAAACACACGCATTGAATGAATATCATTCTGTCTTCTGCAATTAAACTCTTGCCATCGATGAGACTCTACCAAAATGTCTGTCTCAAATATCCATCTCTAGGAACATATATCTGACCTCCGTGTCTAAGAAGGCCATCTACCTCTAATGAAAATCCATCAAATCTCCCCTCAAGGGGTCTCTGCGACTCAAGCTGCGCTCTGGTCGTAAGGTAGAAACTATCCTAAGGAAGTTGCTGCAAAATCCTACTCCACAAATCTGTGCCCACTGAAGTGGCCATAGCCACATGTCTCCTTCTACTCAAAGTGTCTACAACCACATTCTCCTTCCCCTTCACATGCTCTATCTCCATGTTGTACTCACAAAGAAACTCCATCCAACGCCGTTGACAAGCGTTGAGATTGGGTTGCGTAAAGAGGTGGCAAAGACTCAAGTGATCAGTCTTGAGTGTAAATCTCCAAAGTCAAGAAGAAAATGCCTCCACTGCATTAAGGCATGTACAACTTCTGCAAGCTTAAGATCATGAGTTGGATAATTGAGCTCATAATATTTGAGTTTACGAGACTCAAAGGAAACTACTCGCTCTTCTCGCATCAACACACCTCCAAGTCCTGCCAAAGAAGCATCTGTGCAAATGTAGAACTCACCCTGAGGATCTGGCATTGCAAGAATAGGTGTTGTCATGAGGCATTCCTTCAATATATCAAGGCCTGCTCACATATATTTGACAATAAAACTTCTTCCCTTTCCGTTGAAGGGAAGTGATGGGATGTGCAATCGAGAAAAGTCCTGAACAAATCTCCTGTAATATCCTGCTAAACCCATGAAGCTACGCACCTTGGTCACACTAGTGGGTGCTGGCCAATCCATGATGGCTCGAATCTTGGAAGGATCAATGTGATACCTTCCCAGAAATGATGTGGCCCAAATACTGCACCTCTGTCTGAAAGAACACACACTTCTCCAAGTTCCCGTAAAGATGTTGCTCATGAAGACACTGAAGAACTTGGTGAAGGTGCTCCTCATGCGTACATGAGTAAATTAGAATGTCATCAAGGAAGATGAGCATGAAGCAATCTAAAAGGTCTTGAACACCCCATTCATCAAACTCATAAACACTACGGGGGCATTCGTCAAACCAAAGGGTACCACTGTGAACTCATAGTGGCCATATCTCGTACGGAATGCGGTCTTATGAATATCCGCCTCCGTAATCCTGAGCTGATGGTACCCTGACTTAAGATATATCTTAGATAAAACTGTATCCCCTTCATCTGATCAAATAAATCATCAATTCGTGGAAGGGGGTAATGATTCTTGATCGTTACTTTATTCAGTTGATGGTAGTCAATACAAAACCGAAGAGATCCATCCTTCTTCTTCACAAAGATCACCGGTGCACCCCAAGGGGATACACTAGGATAGATTAGGCCCTTCTCCAGAAGGCCCTCAAGCTGCAACTTGAGCTCACATAGCTCAGGAGTAGTCATCCGATAGGGTGCTCATGAGATAGGCTCTACACCCGAAACTAGATCTATATGGAAATCTATCTCACGTGGGGGAGGTAACCCTAGTAGCTCCCTAGAAACACATCAACAAACTCTCTCAAGATGGGATGGTCATCAAGGGATGGTCCACTAGACTCATCCTCTGATCTATCACTAACCATAACAACATACAACTGACAACCCCGTCGTACACACCGCTTAAGCTGCATAATGGAGATGGTGCAAATGGAAACGGGTCTCCTAACTCCTGATATCACTGAATCCACCCCAAGATCATCTATGTAAGTAATAGTCTTATGGTAATAGTCCACTCTAGCTCTGTGAGTAGACAACTAGTCCATGCCTAATATGACACCATAAGATCCTAATGGAAGGATTCGAATATCCGAAGTAAGGGTGAAGGGTCCTAAATAAACTACACACTCCTTAACTAAGGAGTCTACAGTAAATTTTGGCTCCGAAGCCATCTCAACGTCCCAACTATGGCCCCGCCTAACGCCACCAACCTACAATGGTCTACTAAGGATGGTGTAATAAAATAATTAGAAGAACCAGAATCAAATAATATAGAGGTGGAAATACCACCAATACTACCTGTCATCTCTATCATGGTACTCTAGTGCTCGGTGGCGCTTCTTGACCATTGCGTAGATCCAATGACTCCATGCCATATCACCAACAATATGCTCGAGCTCTGCGTCTTACCCTTGTTGAGGTTCCATTGGAAATGTCTCCAATGATCTCCAACAACACCACAACCATAACAGCTGCCTGGTCCTCTCTAGTGGGATGCAGCTCTAGCCTATACTCTAGATGTCTGAGCTATGGATCTTGATGATCTGGCTATAGATTACTGAGGTTTCTGCTGAGAATCTCCCGCCGACCGAGCTCTCGGCCAACCTTGTGTCCTAGTGGGACCCCTAGGAGGAGGCCCCATACTCCATCCTCTCTACGCATCAAATCTCTGAGGAGGTCTGTAAGGTGGGCGGGTCTCCGCCGCCGTGGTGAATTGAGCGAAGCCTTTCCTACACTCTGTCCACCCCATGGAGGAGGAACTAACCCCTTCGACCTACCATCCTGTATCTGTTGGATATGGCTCGAACTCGTCTTTCGCCCATTGCGTCTTCCCCCATGTCTCCTCTGCAATATAGGCCTTCTCCATGGCCTCTGCTAATGTATGTGGGTAGTGAATGCACCGTGCCACCCAAATCCAAGTTTATGCCCCAGATAAACCTGTGAATCTGTACCTTCTCATCCTGCATATAGTTGACGTACTAGAGTAGGTCCAGAAATTGACTCTCATACTCAGCTACGGTAAATATGCCGATAGAGGTCATGAAACTTGTCTATCATTCTTTGTATAAACCTCCGGGTAAATACTTGCTCTTGAAATGCTCCTCAAATAGCTCCCAAACAACAGGTCTGGATTGACATGTAGCTTTTGCTCCTCGGTCCTCCACTCGACTTTTGCTCCATTCCTCAAAATATGGATCGTAACATGAGCTTTCGTGTTCACATTACAAGGAAAGAGCTTGAAGCATCCGCTCAAGCTCACCAACCTGTGCCTCTACCTAAAACTACCTATATCACCTAAATAGTGAGATGGTTGTAGATTCAGGATCTACCTAATATGGTCATTCTTTGGCGGGCCTAACAACCCTTAGGTCTCTCTCGCATGCTCCTTCCTCTCGCGTAGGGCTATGAGACCTATCTTTATGTCTTGAGATCCTGTCCCCATGTCCTCTCGGTGGTGACTCTATCCTAGTCGACTCTATGCAGAAGCTCTCTCGCCCTATACTCCTCTCTCGTGTCGAGGGGATGCATGGGCCTCTATTGATGGATCCATACCATGTCTAGCAAATCATCCTCCCAAGGGCTCTCCACGTATAACGACATTGACATCCTAAAGCATCCGTAAGATCTCGAGGTAGAATGACCGCTATAGCTGCTCCGGCGGTGGCATATCTAGGTCTATATGAAAAGACCTCTCGCCTAATCCGTGCCCTCTCGCATGATCAAGGCAAGAGTTAGTTCATTGGTCTAGGTCTTGTTTGAGCTTTTCTAAGTTTTTTATTTTATACAATTATCAAACTTTGTGGTTTTCTAGATTAAAATAATCAATTTTGTATTAGGTTAAATATTCATGTTTCCAACTTTCTAGGTGTGTCCAAGGGTCCAAGCTTTGAACCCATGACTCTAATACCAAGTGTAATGCCCGCTAAAATGTTCGCACGAGATCAAGAACAACCTCGGTTTAGTTAGAAAAAGTATATATTTTTTGAAAAGTGTGCCCGCATACAGGCTCGAAACTACAGTTGTCATGATAATGTTTCAAGGTCAATTATATTTAATAATTAATAACTTCCCATTTTAACCAATTATTAAGTCCGCATTAAAACTAATAAGTAGATTTAGTCCAACCAAGGTTTAGTTCACTCTAAGTGTTAATTTAATAAACAATTAAATTCCTACTATAGTTAAATATTCCAAAAATAAATAAATAACAAGGTCCATTTTACATGGGGTTAGAATAAACATCCCCTTACCCCATAAAGTGACCCCTTAAAAGTCAACTCATGTTTAAAAATTAAGACATTTAAATTTAAAAGGATAATTTCCACTCACCCACTCTCCACCTACTTTTTGTAGGGATGAATCTCATCCCTTGGATGGATTAAATTTGGGCCCTTGATTGGGAAATAGGCAATCTAACCCTAAAGCATCCTTAAGAAGTCTCTTTTCTCCTTTCATTGTCTCATTGTTTCTTATTTTGTTTTGCAGGTTAGAGGAGAAGGAAGGGAAGCCATTAGAGGCCATCCCAAACTTTTGGAGAGGCCTACTTGTTCCATTTATTTATTTATATTTGCTTAAACCCTCTCCTAGGGTTTCAATACATTTGTATAATTTTATTTAGCTTAGTTTCCTTTGGTTTTGCCCAAAGGAACTTGTGGGTTCTCTTTTTTTTCCCATTTTATTTAAATAGCTACATAAGAACAATACTTTCATTTTGAATATATATATATATATATATATATATATATATATATATATATATATATATATATATGTATGTATGTATGTATATATACTTGTGTATATATGTATTTATATATATATATATATGTATGTATGTATGTATGTATATATACTTGTATATATGTATTTATTTTAAGTATTAATTTATCATTTATATTTAAAAAAAGGAGAAACAAGAGGGGTTAAAAACCTGAATTCCAAATATATGTATATGTATATGTATGTATGTATGTATGTATGTATGTATATAGCCGTGGCACAGTGTACAGGCCAGAAAAGAGAATGTGTAGGTTCAAACAAATATTGCGGTCATAGTGCTGATTAGGTAGGTAGTTTAGTTTTTATTATTTATTTATTGTTATTATTAAGGGTGGGTAGTCTACCCCACCCACGCTACCTTTTTCCTAAGGACTCCTACACATAGGGTGCGGCCTTACCCTCTTCCAAAGTCACCGTAAATATTTACTGCATGGTAGATGGAAATTAATTTATATTTTAATATTACTTACTCTTCACCTAGGCCGCATTTCATTAATGTTAGTTCGTTGAAATTTTATTAATGTAATTTAGTATTACTTACTTTCCACCGCATTTTTTTATAATAAAAAGATTTAACTTTTATAAAGTTTAACTTACCTTATTTCTTTTCTTAAAAGTTTTACCTTTATAAGGGTAAATATGTATATTACATATGAATGCATTTAGTTATAAATAGTTATAAACATATATATTTGTAATAGCATATTTTATTAATATAATAATATTAATAGTATATTAATATTAATGTATTTTCATATTAATAAATCTATTAATATTAAAATATCTTGTTATTAGAAATAATAAAAGAAATATAATATTACTATCGAAAGCAAAAATGGGATGTTGATTGTAATATTGATGAGTTAAATATTCATACTAACACTTTCTTTTCTAACAATTTGATAGATATTGAATAGAAGGTAAAAGAAAATAAATTTCATTTGCATCTACATTATAACCTTAATAATAAAAATCAATACAAATTTCTTTCAAAATCTTAATACAAAATCTTCCACTTAAAGTGGGAAAAATTTACAATAATGAAAGCTAAAATGAAAAGCAATATTACAAGTTCCTCCACTCTTAGTGGGAATACAAAAAGACTTTTCACAAGGAGAAAATACTTCCTTTTATATTTACAAACTAACTCTACAATATTCACAATGAAGAAGACCCCCTTATTTTTTTAATTTCCTAACTAAACCATACAAATCTTTCTTTCTCTTTTCAATATACAAATATTAAATGTAAACTCCTTTCCACAAGATTACAACAATGTTCTCCACTTGATGTGGGAAGTCATACACAAGTAAATACAAGAATGAAATACATTATTACAATTTCTTCCACTCTAAGTGGGTAAAATACAAGAAGTTTCACATGGCCATCAACAAGACTCCAATGCTCCAAACACCAACAAGGTAGCTCCTCCAAAAGTTTGCTTGATTCACAACAAAATAGGGGGAGAGGCAACGCTCTCCACCCAACCAAGATACCCAATGGAGAAGAGAAGCCATCCTCTCCATTGGCCCCCGAGCCCCAACCACATTACAATGGGAGAAGATTTCAACTCATGGAAACTACTAGCTTCCACAATACTTAACAAATAATTTCACATTAACTCTATTTACATACAAACACAACAACTCAACAAGAAGAAATAAATCAAAACAACAATATAACAAGGCTTATTAAGAAATCTAAAAGAGTAAAACCTATGGGAGACCACTTATGCCTCCCAATGGGAATGGGTGCCCACCCAAAAGCCTCCAATACAAACCACAATTTTCCTTTACAACTCTTATGCCTCCCTCAAGTACCCCTTATACCTCCATAAATTTTATGCCTCCTACATCTCTTATGTCTCCCTCATAACAAGAACAAAAAAGGAAATGCAAGAATCCTCAAAACAAGGTGGGGCACCCAACCCAAAATCCCTCCACAAAAGAGTAAACTCTTATGCCTCCCTACATAAAACTCCCCATAGTCTCCTCCCACTCCCAACTTAGGCATTCTACCCACACCCAACAAACATTTCAAAGAGACAACAACATTCAACTCAACATATACACGCATACAATATAATACATAACATAAATAAAACTAAGGTTAAGCTCCTACCTCTCCATGGTAGAGCTTGTTCCAAGTATGAAGTTCCAAACTTCTCTAAAGATCAAGCAAGCATCCATAAAGATTCAACAATCCACAAACTCTTTCCAAACCCTCTCACTCTCTAAAATTTCAAGAGACTAAAAATGATCATCCAACCCCAAAACAAGCAACAAGAATTCCATAAATAGAGAAAAGAGAGGGAGGGATGATGTGGCTCCAAGTAGGATGCCACCTCATTTCCTCTTCACTCCACATCACTTGGTCAGCCTCATATTGCAATGCACAATTAATAAGTGGTTGGAGGAATGATAAGAACCTTACACACTCCATCTAAGCCCACTCCCCCAAAGGACAAAATTAAATATTGAAAGAAAGTGCAATTAACATTTCTCCTTTTTATCTTCCCAAAGAACCTAATAGGGCCTAAATTTGACCCCCCAACCCATAGGTAGGTTTGGCATGGGCATTTAAGAGGTGTGGGACAAGTTTAAATTGTCCCACAAACTTCCAAATTTGGTCTCTAAGGCCAAATTCGAGTTTCCCATGAAGGGTAGAGTGTGCTACACTCCAAACTCAAACACACTTCACTCAACACAAAATTCAAAGTAAATCAAGCCTAATAAATGAACTCCTTTTTGGTCACATCTTTAGTTAATTTAGGGTAAATTCAAATTATCTTAATTAAGACACTTCAACCCATGAGTAATAAAGGGGTAACCCATATCCAAAAATGTAAATAATAAAATAAGTAGAAGTCATTACTAAAAGAAAACACATACTAACATTTTAAAAGAAGGAAATTAAAACAAAACAACACATGACCCCTAGGTCACAATTTTCCCCTAACCAAATTATTCTAACATACACACAATTACATGTTGCCATGGTGACCCTAGTTGAATTCTTCTCGAATTCCAATGTGGTTGGTCTCACTACGCGCGATGTTGTTGTGAATATAATACACTTGCAAAACAAGTAATGCCTCACTCGGCCTCGTGACCGTATTAAAACATTCATGTCAAATATGCAATAGAAATTAGAAATCAACTATGACAAAAGATTAATTATGACAAAAGCACCATTTTCTTCTTCAACACCCCTGGGGAAAGACAACTCAAGATTGCTAAAATTCTGGGCTGTCAAATAGGTGCTCTTCCAGCAACGTACTTAGGCCTCCCTCTTGGCACTAAGAAAGTCTCTCACATGGTGTGGGATGAATTATTGGTGAGATTTCAGAAAAAAATGGCTGGTTGGAAAGGTGCCACTCTCTCTAGTGCTGGTAAGTGCCTACTCATTAAAAGTACACTCCAAAGTCTGCCCATCTATATCATGTCACTTTTCAAAATTCCTTCTTCCTTCAGAGAGAAAATAGAAAGGATTCGGAAAAAAATTTATGGCAAGGCATGGAAGAGAAGTTCAAATTTCACCTAGTGGCCTGGGATAAGGTCTGCACCCCGAAATCTATGGGAGGGCTGGGCATAAAAAATATTGAGAAAATGAATGAGGCACTCATTGCTAAGATGGGCTGGAGATTGCTATCTGAGAAACAACCCTGGATTGATGTTATTAAAGCAAAATACTTGAATCAACAAGCTGTTTACTCCTATCTGCATGATGAACACCTCCCCAATGGCTCCATTTTTTGGAATAATCTGGTCAAGAGTAGAAACTTCATCAAGCAGGGCAGCAAATGGAAAGTGGGGGATGGCAGTGAGATAAACTTCTGGGAGGATAACTGGTTCAGTGATAATCTCTTGGATAGATTTGGGATAGCTAAGGACAGCCTTATAAGCAAGTATGGAACTAAAATCAAGGACTACATTGAAGGAAATGGCACCAACAAGATTTGGAAAAAACTTACTGTGGAGCGAATTGAGCTGAAACAAATTACTTCCTCCCTTCAGGATCTTTTAGATCTCTTTCCTTTAAGTCAGCTGGATTCCAAGGATGAGCTGGTTTGGAACAATTCACATGATGGGAAATACTCAGTCAAATCTGGTTATATCAATCTTTTTCACAGTAATCAATCTGATTTTAACTGGAACAAGATCTGGATGCCTGAGTTAACCCCCAAAATAAATTTCTTTCTTTGGCTGGCCATCAGAGGTAGAATTCTCACCACTGACAATTTGATGAGAAGAGGATTTATAATTCCTAATTGGTGCCACCTTTGTAGGAATGACTATGAAGACATTAGTCATCTGTTCATACATTGTGATTATGCCAATAGAATTTGGAACTTTGTCCTTTCTAAATTCGAAGCTCTTTGGGTGTTGCCGAAGGATCTTAATCAGCTATGGAATCAATGGAACCCACCATTCAGACATTGTGTTATCAAAAGAATCTGGAAATTAGCCATCCCACATTTAATCTGGAGGATTTGGAAGGATAGAAATAATATCATTTTCAGAAATAAGAAGCAAAATTATAAACTCAGTATTGGCAAAATTTCTCAAGGTCTCAAAGAGGACATGGCCAGATTTAAACCTCCCAAGAACAAGTGTTATCCTGAGAATGAAGAACACATCTTATCTAATTGGCAGATTGGAAATTGGAGCAACCCTGGGAATAGTGTAGATAGATCTTCGATTAAATGGCATCCTCCTGACTCTAATTGGTACAAGCTGAACTTTGATGGCGCCTCTAAGGGAAACCCTGGGACAGCAGCAGGAGGAGGAGCAATACGGGACCACAAAGGTAATTTGATTGCTGCATATGCTGGAAAAATGGGAATTCAAACCAATCATTTTGCCGAAGCATTATCTGCTCTCTGGGGCTTGAGAGTTGCACGGGCTCAAAATATTCAGAACCTTGTTGTTGAAGGGGACTCCCTTAATATCATTAAACTTCTTAATCAGTCCTCATCTCCCAGTTGGAGTATTAAAGATTTTATCTCTGAATCCATAAGCATTAGTCACACCTTCAATAGCATCAGAATCATACATACTTACAGGGAGGGCAATAAATTGGCGGATGCACTGGCCAATTATGGCATTAATATAAATTTCACCGTCTGGGATAATGATAGTATCCCTAATCAGCTTCACAACAGCATCCATGCGGACCTTCATAAGCAAGCAATCCCTAGAGATGAGCCTTAATCTTTGGAGGAAGATCAGAATCATTAATACTTTCACACGTGCTGCTTTAATGAATATGGCGAGGCAAATAATATCAATTTCAAATGATAGCAAGAATTATTTAGGGAACTTCAAGTGGAGTTATCTAGATTTGAAAATCGCGCACGCGGGAGGTACAACAGCTGTTGATATCCGGATGCTAAGCTCCACGAAAACCGATGATAAATGCAATGTGATTGTTGACAGGGAAAGGGTTATCACACGCGACTTCCCCGAGCTCGGCCAAGAAGCGATTACGCACTGCTCGTGAGAAGACCAACGGCTATAGTTCCCAGTCTTATGCGACCTTCAACAGCAAGAAACAGACTGTTCTTCACGCTCAGAGGCATTCGAGAAATTGTTGTAACCAGTATACCACAGAGAAGATGGGAGGACCTCCCTGTCAAATTGAGCCGTGCGCGGACCCCGACTGGAAGGAAAACACTGAGCTTTGGAACATTCTCAGCATAGGCGGCTTCACCAACTTCGTTGATAGGGTGCAGGGACATGATCAAAGCATTTCTGTACGCTTTGCTAAGGAGTGGAAAGAGAGGACTGTCGACTATGGGGGACAGAAGATACTTGTCAATGAAGATCTCATTGCTGAAGCGACCGGCCTCAGCTTGGAAGGGTACCGCTTCTTCAACAAAAGGGTTATCAAAGAAGCTGAAGAAAGAAGATTTGTGGAGGAAGATGAGAAGCTCATATTTAGCACAGCGGGTCTGCTTGTCAGCTCAATTCCATCACCCTATGATGAAGTCACTCGCATGATGATTCGATTCATCTCCTTGGAAGGTAGGTTTGTCACTGTCCCTGCTAAGCATCTCATCTTTTTAAACCACTTCCGTAGGAATAGATTGGTTTGCTTCCCTCATTATCTGTTAAACTCCCTTGAGCGCTCCATTTTGGAGTTCCAGAAGCACACCCGGGCGGTTCCCTTGCATCAAGGGCTTATATTGTTAATTCACAAATGCTGCCTTCTTAAGTACCCTGGTCTTCCTTCCTCTCCTAGCCCGGCTCCCCCTTTGATGGGCTCTGCTGCTGCCAGTCCTGTTTCCCCTGCTGCCCCTGCCTGCTGCCCCGCCACCGCCAAGGGTTGCTACCCCCATGCCGGCTGCACAAGCTTCTCCTTCAATTCCTCCTGTTGCTGCTCCTGTCACCCACCTCGCCTCTACCTCTAAAAGACCAATCACCAGGGCTTCCAGGAGACTCAACCTTGAGACTCTTGCTGTGGGGAAGGAGCCTATTGAACTTGACATTGCACGTGACCTGCTGAACATTAGTAGTGCCAGTCCCCGGGAAGTACAGATGGATAGCTCTTCTAAGAGGCTGGAGGCCTTAGAGGCTGAGATAAATTTGCTGAAGGATGAGGTCAAAAACCTAGCTAAGCAAAAAGGTAAGAAAAGCATGGAGGGGGAAGGGAGCATTGATAACAGTCAGATTGAAGACATATACAAGAAGCTGACCTCCTTAGACTCCCGCCTAGGGAAGGCTAAGACTAGACATGATTACAACATTGCCGCCTTTAGGGCCATCGAGGAGTTCATCGAGGGTCATGCCAAAAGTGTTTCCAACCTCAGCGGTGTCCCGGCTGCACTTTGGGGCAATGAAAAAGAGAGCAAAAGAACCATCGAGGAGCTCGATAAGATGGATGCTGCCCACATGACTGCATTGGGTATGTTTCATGCCTGGAAAAGAGTCAAGATCAGTATCGATAAAGCTGCCAAGAAGTAGTCCTGGATGCTCACGCTTTTAGTTGTTATTTTTTGCGTGTCTTGGCAAATGGGCTTATGTTTTTTTTGTTGTTTCTTTGTTATGTCTCGTTTGTGTAGTGTTTCGGGCTATGTAGAACTTCATTGTAATACTTGGACTTTGTTCCATCAGCCTTTGTTTCTCACTCTTATTCCAGCTTTCGTGCCTTTTTTTGTATTCAAGGGTATAGTCCCTTTCAAAAACTATTTGCCAATATTAAAAAAACTATATACAAATTAATATCATCTATGCAAAATACGATATAACTTACAATTTCTAGCACATTTCTATTCCACATTTCATTTATTTCAAAACAATCATCACAAGAATCCAATTATCAAGATCTACTCAATATGGCTAAATATATCACATGCTAGAATACGGATAAATAACCATGTCAAAAGTATATCAATATCAACATCAAATGTCTCCAGTAGTCCAAGTTCATCATATAAGAATCAAATCAATAACAGTTCAGTATCTCTTATATCTACTAACATGTTATATCAAAAACTATAATATATCCATAAGTGCAATCGATAGTATCTAAACAATAATAAAAAAGGTGTCAAAGGGAAGTGGACACTACACATCATTATCATTATCATCATAATAATATATTATTATTCTCACCTCATAATGCTTAGCCTGGCAGTTCTCGACCACTGCATAGATCTTATGACTGCGCCCCATGTCACCAACGGTAGGCTCTTAGATCTGTGTCTTACCCTTGTTAATAAGGTTCTGAGGGTAGTCTCTCCAAAAATTTCCAACAATACCACAACCAAAACAACCACCTGATCCTCTCCCATGTGTAGCAAGTCCGACCGGTACTCTGGAGGTTTGTGGTGTGGAACCCGATGATCCATTGTGGTATGCTACGGTCTCTCTTTGGAGAGCTTCTACTAATCGACCAATAGGTGCTCCCGTGTCCTAATGAGACCCCTAGGAGGAAGCCCCATACTCGATCCTCTCGTGCATCGAAAGTTTGTGGAGGTCTATAAGGTGGGTGGGACTGCTACTATGTTCTAAAAGATGATCTGTGTCAAACCTTATCCACCACGAGGAGGATGTAATGACCCCTCGATCTACTATCCCGCATTTATTGGATGTGGCTCTGGACTCGCCTCTCTAGCACTGCTAGGTCTTTCCCGAGTCTCCTCTCGCTATATAGGCCTTCTCAATGGCCTCGGCTAATGTCGGTGGACAATGGATCTCGAACTACATCTCAATGTCAAGATTCGTGCCCTGAATGAACCCGTGGATCCGCACTTACTAATCTCGCATGTAATCAACATACTGGAGTAGATCCATAAATATACTCTTATACTCTACTACTATAAGAGATACCTATTGGAGGTCATGAAACTCATCTATCCTCTGCTGTATGAACCTCCATGACAAATATTTACTCTTGAAACGCTCCTCAAAGAGCTCCCAAGTAATTGTCTCAGAATCTACATGGATCTTCTGCTCCTTTTTCCTCCACCAAACACTTGCTTTGTCTCTCAATAGATGGATTACAACACGAGATTTCGTGTTGCTAGAACAAGTGAAGAGCTTTGTCTGCAGTGCAAGAGGCACGGATAAGACGAGGTGTCTTTTCACATAGACTTAGATTTACCACCACCAGATCATGCTGTAGTAGCTATCCTACCATAGATTTTACAGACACTCCAAGATGTTAATGCCGCTCTACGCAGAGGGACCATAGGAGCACGTTCAGTCAGACATGATAGGGTGACATCCATTGAGGCTCGTGCATCTCCTTGGCATAGTGAGGAGCATAGAGGAGAGAACTCCCACGTGGAGTTAGTCATAGAAGAGTCACCGTAGAGGGGATAAGGAGATTGAGTTTGAACACGAGATAGATCCTAGAACCCTAGGCTTAGGGATGAGCTTCGCAGGAGGCCTAGGGGTCATCAAACTACAGATTCAGACCACATTAGGGAGATCTTGAAACTAAGACCATCACATTATTTTCGGCAACATAGGTGGATTTCAGGCAGAGGCCTGGTTGGCGAGCTTAAGGAGATGCTTCAAGCTCTACCATTGTTTTAACAACACTAAAGCTCATGTTGTGATCTATATATTGAGAGACGGAGTAGGTGTCTGGTGGAGGACAGAGGAGCAGAAGCTCCACGTGCATTCTAAGACAGTTATCTAGGAGCTCTTTGAGGAGAATCTCAGAAGAAGATATTTTTCATGTAGGTTCATACAACAGAGGATAGATGAGTTTCATGACCTCGATAGGCATCTCTTACACTAGCAGAGTATGAGATTAGATTTTGGATCTACTCCAATATGTTGATTACATGCAGGATGAGCATGTGTGGATCCACAGGTTCATCCAGGGCCTAAATCTTGACATTGGAGGTGCAGTTCAGATCCATTGTCCATCGACATTAGCTGAGGCCGTTGAGGAGGCCTATATAGAAGAGGAGACTTGGGGAAAGACCCAGCAGGCTAGAGATCGAGTCTAGAGCCGCATCTAGTAGATGCAAAACTGTAGATCCACGGGGTCAATACCTCTTCCTCCTAGTGGACATGATTCGGCATAATCATATTTTAGACCACAAATGCAGCAGTAGCAGCAGTCCCGCCCACCTTATAGACCTCCACAACGATTCGATGCACGAGAGGGTCGTGTATGGGGCCTCCTCCTAGGGGTCCCATTAGGACATAGGTGGCACCTACAACTTAGTCAAGAGGGATTTCGCCAAGATACCGTAGCATACCATAACTGGATCATCAAGATCCACACCATAGACCTCCAAAGTACCGGTTAGACCTACTACACATGGGAGAGGATCAAAGCGGTTGTTTTGGGTTGTGGCATTGATGGAAATTTTTGGAGAGGCGCCTCGTAACCCTATTAACAAGGGCAAGACACGAGATCTTAGAGCCTACCATTGGTGACATGAGGCCCGGTCATCGATCTATGCGGCGGTCGAGAACGCCAGCCGAGCATCGAGTACCGTGATTGAGACCACATGTAGTATTGGTGGTATTCCAACCTCCATTTTGTTTGATTCTGGTTCTTCTAATTTTTTATTACACCATCTTTAGTAGAGCAATGTAGGCTACCGCAGTTAGAAAGGTGGTCTTAGTTGGGATGTTGAGATGGCTTTTGAAGCTAGGATCTTTGTAGACTCCTTAGTTGAGGAGTGTGTTGTGGATTTTCAAACTTTTGCCACTACCTCGATCTTTGTATCCTTCCTTTGGGCTCGTATGGAGTCATCTTGGGTATAGACTGGTTGTCTGCACATAGGGCTAGGATGGATTGTTACCATAAGACTATATCTTGTGCAGATGATCTAGGAGTTGAGTCACCGATTTCGGGGTTAAGAGGCTTGTCTCTATTTGTACCATCTCTCGCTTTGTAGCTTAAGCAAAGGTGTGCGATGGGGTTGTTAGATGTATGCTATTTCATTTAGTGACAGATTAGAGGATGGAACTAGTGGACCATCACTAGATGATCATCCCCTCTTGAGAGAGTTTGTAGATGTTTTTCTAGGGAGCTACCAAGGTTACGCCCTCATGCGAGATTGAATTTTATATAGATCGGTTCAGGAGCATAGCCTATCTCACAAGCACCTTATCGGATGACCACACCAGAGCTCGTGAGCTCAAGTTACATCTTTAGGGCCTTTTGGGGAAAGGTATAATCCGTCTAGTGTATCCCCTTGGGTGAACCAGTTGATTTATGTGAAGAAGAAGAATGGATCTCTTGCGGTTTTGTATTGATTACCACCAAATGAACAAGGTAACAATCAAGAATCGTTATCCCCTTTCGTGCATTGATGATTTTTTTGATCGATGAAGGGAACCACGTTTTCTCTAAGATTGATCTTAAGTTAGGCTACCATCAACTAAGGATTGTAGAGGTGGATATTCATAAGATTGCTTTTAAATGCGAGATATGGGCATGATAAGTTCACGGTGTTGCCTTTTGGTTTGATGAATGCCCCGCAATATTTATGAGTTTGATGAATGGGGTATTCAAGAATTTCTTAGATCCCTTCGTGCTCATCTTCCTAGATGACATTTTGATTTACTCACGTACACATGAAGAGCACAAGGGGCACATTTTCCAGTTCTTCAAAGATTGCCTTCATGAGCAACAACTTTACGGGAACTTGGAGAAGTGTGCATTCTTTAAGAAAGAGGTACAGTATTTGGGTCACATAATTTCGGGGAAGGTATCATAGTCAATCCTTCTAATATTAGAGCCATTATGGATTGGCTAGCACCCACTACTGTGACAGAGGTGCGTAGCTTCATGGGATTAGCAGGTTATTACAGGAGATTTGTTTAGGACTTCTCTTGGGTTGTGCATCCCATCACTTCCCTTCAGCGGAAAGGGAAGAAGTTTGATTGGTTAGATAGATGCGGGCAGGCCTTCAGACACTGAAGGAGTGCCTCATGATAACATCCATTCTTGTAGTTACGGATCCACAGGGTGAGTTTTTTGTATGCATTGATGCTTCTTTGGCAGGTCTTGGAGGTGTATTGATGCAGGAGGGCAGAGTAGTAGCCTTTGAGTCTCACAAACTCAAATATTATGAGCTCAATTATCTGACTCATGATATTGAGCTTGCGGTAGTGGTTCATGCCTTGGTTTGATGGAGACATTTTCTTCTTGGTCAGAAATTCACACTCAGAATGAATCACTTGAGTCTTCACCACCTCTTCACGCAACCCAATCTCAATGCTTGTCAATGGCGTTGGATGGAGTTGTTTTGTGAGTATGATATGGAGATAGAGCATGTGAAGGGGAAGGAGAATGTGATTACAAAAACTCTCAGTAGATGGATACATGTGGCTGTGGCTATGGCCACTTCATTGGGCACATATTTGTGGAGCAGGATCCTTCAGAAGAACTTCCTCTTGATAGTTTCTACATTGCAGCGAGAACAAAGATCGAGTCTCAGAGACCCCTTGAAGGGAAGTTCGATGGTTTTTCATTAGAGGAAGATGGCCTTCTCAGGCACAAAGGCTAGATTTATGTCCCCAGAGACGGAGGCTTGAGGTAATACATTCTGACAAAGGCACATCGTACACCCTATTGAGCCCATCCCGGGGTAAAGAAGATGCACACCACCTTGAGACAAGTATATCACTCGAGAGGACTTCATAGAGACGTGGCTCAATTTGTGTCATGCTATTTAGAGTGTTAGAAAGTGAAGGTTGAGCATCAGCATCCAATTGGCCTTATCTTTCCTCATGCTATACCGGAGTGGAAGTGGGACACCATTTCCATGGACTTCGTTGTTGGGCTACCAATGTCAAGATATCACCACGATGCCATTATGGTCACAGTGCATAAATTGACAAAAGTGGCTCACTTTTCTCCAGTGAAGACCACCTATACAACTAGTGCAGTGGCATGGATTTATCTAGATGAGATTGTGAGACTACATGGGATTCCACAAAAGATTATTTGTGACCGTGATCCTTTGTATACTTCCCATTTTTGGACTACCCTATAGCATGCCCTCGGGACAAGGATCAATTTTAGAATAGTATATTACCCCGAGAGGGTGAATCATATTTTAGAGGATATGCTTAGGATGTATGTTATGGATCATCAATCGAGATGGGAGGAGTACATGTACTTGGTGGAGTTTGCCTACAATAATAGTTTTTAGAGTTCTATAGGCATGGCTCCTTTTCAGGCTTTGTATGACAGAGAGTATAGGACACCTCTTAGCTAAGACAAAGGTTAGAGGACAAGGGTTATCTTGGACTAGCTTTGTTATAAGACATGGAGCAAAGAGGTGGTTTTGATCAGACAAAGACTGCAGGAGGCACAAGACAGGCAAAAGAAGTATGCAGATTAGCATAGGATTGACCGTAGTTTTGATGTGGGCATGAAGGTGTTCCTTCGTGTCAGGCCACATAAGATCCCTATCCGTTATGGAAAAGGTTCTAAGTTAGCTCCTAGATTCGTTGGTCCTTTTGAGATCTTGGAGTGTATCAGCCCTTTGGCCTACCATCTAGTGTTGCCACCTAGCTTGTCTTGTGTACATGATGTGTTTCATGTTTCAGTGCTTAGGAGATACATTGCTGATCCTTCTCATGTGCTGGATTGGACCTCATTACAGGGGTAGGTCATGGGGAGCCCATTTACATTATAGACATCGCAAGACCCGAGCCTTTGAGGTAGAGAGATTGATCAGGTGCGAGTGCTAGTGGGACAAATATGATGAGACTACAACTACTTGGGAGGATGCTACATTGTTACGAGTTCAATTTCCACATCTGTTCCAGTGACTTCTAGGAGGAAGTCAAGTTTAAGGGGAGGGGGATGTAGTGCCCACTTCCTTTCGACACCTTTTATTATGGATTTTGACCCTGTGGACTATATTATGGACATTATTGTGACTTTTGATTCAATATGATGATTAGATGTTAGAGCATGGACTATTATCGACTCTGATTCACATATGATGCATGATGATTGTTAGAGACATTTTTATATAGATGTTAACATGTTGTTGGACATGGTTATATATATTTATGGATGTGGTTAGGACATGTGATATTTGGATAGATTGAGTAGACTGAGAAAATTGAATTAAAATTGATGATGATATAGTTGTTGATGAAACTGTGAGTGATATTGTTGATTGTCTTGATGATTGTTGTGATTCACATATATATCGATGACCTTGAAATTATATTTATATTCATTTGGATTTTTTTGATATGGCCATGAGGTGAGGAGGTATTTATATTTTTGCAAGTAAAAATATCACAACAAACGTCGGGGATTGGAGACCAACCACTTTGGAATTCTAGATGAATTCAACAAGGTCACCATGGAAACTTGTAATTGTTTGTGTGTGTTTGATTGTGTTAGGGATTCCCATGGGGAGGATCACCTTTAAATGTGACCAAGGGACTTTGTGTATTTTCTTTTATTTGGTTCCTTTGTTTAAGTTAGTATGTGTTTCCCCAATCTATTTAATCAAATAAATTATGGTAAAGTATGTGAGAAAACATATTGTTAAAAGATTAATAAATCAATTGGGACATAAGAAAGTAATTATTAGGGTTGTTGGCTCTTGTTTTAAATGTTTTAGTAATGTGTAAGTAATGTGTAAGAGATATGTAAGTTATTTTTGGAGTATGAAACACTCCACCTTCTTTTGAAATTCGAATTTGTCCTTGGAGGCTGATTTTGGAGGCTTGTGGGAAAAGTTAAACTTCTCCCACACCTCTTAAAATTATTTTCCAACAATACCTATGGTTTGAGGGTTAAATTTATACCTTCACTATGCATTTTTGAAATTCAACTTGAATGTTTTAATTACACTTTTCTTTCATGTTTTAATTTCAGTCCTTTTGGGTGTGGGTTTGATTTGAGTGTGTAAGTAAAAATCTCATATTATTCACCCACATATTTAATATGCATTGGAGAATGAAGTTAAATTTTGTGTTGGGGTTGAGGATGTGTGATGTGGCATCCTACATGGATCCACCTCATCCTCTTCTCTTCCCTCTTCTATGAAATTTGAATTCCTTACCTTGTTTTGGGTTGCTTCATTGTGGATGCATCATGTTAGGGCAACTTTGTTTGATGTTTTGAACCCTTTCTTTTGGAATACATGGGGATTATTTTTGAATACTTGTGCTTGGTTGCTTCCCTTTTATCACTTCATTTTGGGTGACTTCTCTTGGGGTGTTTGAGCTCTTGCAAATTTGGAGAAAGTTAGAGATTGTTGAATGCTTGTGGATTGTTGATCTGGACTGTTTGCATTAGAAAGCTTGTTATTTTGGAGACTTGGAACAAAATCCATCATGGAGAGGTAGGATCTTGACTCTTGAAATGCTCTTATTTTATTTTATGCATATGTGAATGGTTGAATGTTTGAATGTGTTGTTTTATTTGTTGGCTAGTTGGGTAGATGGCTTAGGGATGGTGTAGGAGAAGACTATGGGGTATTCTTGTGGGAGGCATAAGTGCCTTGGGGAGGTATAAGTGTGGAGGGAGTGGGGATTTGGGTTCCACCTTGTAAAAATAAATAGCTTGCATTTATTTACTCGTTATGGGGTGCCATAAGAGGTTGGGGAGGTATAAGAAATTGTGAGGAATAAGGGGTACTTGGGGGAGGCATAAGGGCATGTCATTTGAAATGATATATATTTTGGTGGTTTGTTCTTAGGTGGTGATACCCATTTCCCTAGGGAGGCATAAGCAACATCCCCCATAGTTTCTTGCTCCTTTGGCTTGCTTGATGAAGCCTGAGTATTGTTGTGTGTTTATCTTGTGGTTGCTAAAACTGCTATTTTGTTTTGGACTATGTTTTAAATATGATTTTTGCATGTGAAAGATTGCCTTTGTGTTGTGGAAGCCTGTTGTTGCCATGTGTTGAGTCGCATTCCTTATTGCAATGTGGTTGGGGCTCGGGGCCAATGAAGAGGGCGGCTTCTCCTTTTTATTGGATGTCTTGGTTGGGTGGAGAGCATTGCCTTTCCCCTATTCTATTGTGATCAAATTAGAGAATGATGGAAACTCATACTGTTGTTTTGGAGCTGAGAAAGAAGACAGTTTTGACAATCCTTTGTGAGACTTCTTTTTGTGAACCTTTTTCCCACTTCAAGTGGAGGACTCGTAATATTATTTGTATTGGATAGTTATTTTGTTTTGGAAATGAAATTTTATGTTTAAATGAGAAAGAGACATACTCTGTAATTTTATTCTGTGGAAAGAAAAGAAAGATTTGTATTTTGTCTTTTGGAATGAAATGAAAAAGGAAGTTGTAAAAGAATCATCCAAGTCAATGGAATTGATTTATTTACCAAAAATGATATTGTTTTCATTGGGAATCTATGTTTGAAATATAGTATGAAATATCTGTTTGGAAAATTGAAAAGGGAATATGTATGAAGAGAATATATTACTCTTTTCCTTTGGAATGTATGATTTGAAAATTAGAACTGCACTCTAGCTTTTTGCACAACTTGATTTGAAACAAACTTAACATTTTAGATTTGAGTTGGAAATGAATGCATATATTAAAGTTTGGTAAATAGAAATAGATCTATTTGTGTTCAAGTATAGATCCTATTTTGTTTCACTATAACTCTTAAGGAATTTTTATAAAACTTTGCAAATCAGGCATAGCCAAAATCTCAGTCGATTTGCTGTCAAAATTGGGAATTTTGAAATGATAATCAATCAAATAGCTTAACCATTGCAATCCATCCTAAATTCTCCCAAGTGAAATCCTCCATGTCTATTTGTTTTGAACAAGATTGTGTAAGTTTAAAATACCAATTCACCTGTTTAGTGAAAGAAAAAGGTTTTCTTAATATTGAACCTTACAAATTTATCCAAATTAAAAGTTTAAGGTTTATGTGCAAAGGGGGCGTCAAGAGCTTTCCATAAATTCTTTTTTTTCTAAAAATCGAGTTCCCTATCAAAAGTTATGGCCTATGGAAGTTTTTACTTCATGGGCTTCAAAAATAATCTAAGTTTGAAAAATTAAAAAAGTTTCTTCCCATGCCCCTCTTCCGCACCCAGATAAAATTATTCCGCGCACCTTTTCCATGCTCGAGAGAAAATTATTCCCGTGCCCAGAAAACATTTCCTTTCGCGCTGGGAGAAATTTCTTCCTGTACCTCGCAAGAAGATAATCTAATTGTGCTCGGGATAAATTTCACTCTCTTAGTGTTTAGTAAGGTGATTTGATAATTTTTGTAATGGAATCTAGGAATTTTGTTGTGAACACTTTAAAAAAAAATCCATAATTCTTCTAACTAAACCTAGGTTGTTCTTGGGTCTCAAGTGGGAGTTTTAGTGGGTGTTACAATCACCACCATCATTGATCATTGTCATCATCATTATCATTATCATCATATTGATATATTATTATTCTCATCATCATCATTTTCATCATCATCAACATTATCATTCTCATCCTCATCATTTTTTACCGTTATTTTCATCGTCATCGTCATAATCATCATCGTTGTTTTCATAATCATTGTCCTCATCATTATCATCACCACCATCATTGATAATTGTCATCATCATTATCATCACCACCATCGTTGATCATTTTCATCATCATAATCATCACCACCATCATCAATCATTGTCATCATCATTAGATCATCACCACCATTATTGATCACCGTTGTCGTCATTATCATCACCACCATTATTGATCATTTTCGTTGTCATTATCATCACCACCATCATTGATCATTGTAATCATCATTATCATTATCATCATAATAATATATTATTATTCTCATCATCTCCATAAAATCTTCATCATCAACATCATCATTCTCATCTCCATCAATGTTTTTACCATTATTTTCATCATCCTCATCATCATTATCATCACCAATATCATTAAGCATTGCCATTATTATGATCATTACTGCCATTATTGATCATTGTATTTGTCATTATCATCACTACCATCATCAATCATATTCATCTCCATTATCATCACCACCATCTTCAATCATTATCATCTTCATTATCATCAACACCATCATTGATCATTTTCATCATCATTATCATCACCATCATCATTGATAATTTTCATCATCATCATAATAATCATTGTCTTCCTCATCATCATTCTCATCATCATCTTCATTAAATTGTCATCATCAACATCTTCATTCTCATCCCCATAAATGTTTTTGCTGTTATTTTCATCATTGTCGTTGTAATGATTGTCATCATTATTATCATCACCAACATCATCAATCATTGTCATCATCATGATCATCACCAACATCGTATATTATTGTCTCTATCATTATCTTCACCACCATCGTAAACCATTTTCATCATCATTATCATCACCACCATCATCGATCATTGTTTTCGACATTATCATCACCACAATCATGGATCATTTTCATTATCATCATCATGATCATCAAAACCATCCTCGATGATTGTTTTCATCATTATCAACACCACCATCATCGATCATTGTCATCCTCATTATCATCACCACCATCATCGATCATTGTCGTCGTCATTATCATCACTATGCTAATCAACCCTAAAATGAACTTGTACCCAAAAATTTTAGGCGAATTAGTAGGTGATCAAACCCCTCAAAATTAACCAAATCCAAATTTCAAAAACCTAAATATTTGAGAATTAAGGAATATTAGCCACTAAAATTTACATTGATCATCATTATCAAGCATAATTATTATCACCACCCCCACCAAAAGCACAACCACTACCACAATGACATCTTCATTGTCATTGTCATCATTTTCATGGTCATTTTAGTTTTGGTTGTGATCATGGTCTTCATCACCATCATTGTTATCATTGCCAACATCATTGTCCTCATATAAATCATCATCCTCGTCTTCATCATAGTTATCATCATCATCATTATCGTGATCACCATCACCATGTCTATTTTCATTGGCATCATCATTAAAATAATTGTCATCATCATTAATAATCAACGTTAATAATCATGATCATAATTATCCTCATCTTTATTATCAAGCACCATTATCTAAAACACCACCATCACCACCACCATCAACACTATCTTTGGTTGTGGTCTTTCCTCATTGTCATTGTCATATTATCATCATATGTGTCATTGTTATCATCATGGTCTTTCCATTTTCATCATCATTTTCATCCACATTTTCCTCATCATCGTTATCATCAATGATATCATCTTCATCACCACCATCATTTGCATGGTTTTCATGGTCATCATCATCATCATTAACATCATCGTCATCATTTTCATCATCATCCATGTCATCATAATTTTCATTGTTTTCATCACCATCATTGTCATCATTGTTTCGTTACCCACACTGATCCACTATTATTTAAGGTTAGCGTTTATGGTTTGAAGTTAAGCATGTATTATTAACATTTATGAAATGTGTTCAGGTCATGCACTTGGGATTCATGGTCCATGATTTAACATTTAAAATCTCCTATGACTGATTAAGTTGTTGAACTATTTTTTATGGCGCATTCATCATGTTATTAAGGTTTCAATGTTTTTTTGCAAACCATTCAGTGAGGAGGGTTTATTTTTTTGATCACCATCGTCACCATTGTCATCATCAAGATCATCATCATTGTCATTGTCATCATCTCTATCATATTCATTATCATTGTTGTGGTAATTGTGGTTATGGTCGTTATTATCCTCATCATCATCATTTTCATCATCGTTGTCATCTAGATTAGATGTTTATTTATGCAAAAGGTTTGTATTTTTCATTTTTATTTGATTAGATCTACTTGCAATGTGTTATTATTTTAGTGTATTTTCTAATGTAAAACCATTTTCAATTATGCTAGTAAGCATTGAAACTCTAAAGTGTTGTTAATACAAGAAAACACATTTAAACAAACCATCAAAAGTTTTAAATTTTAATCTATCAATAAGTATTGAAATTATTGTGTGTTGTTCATATAACAAAATCAACATAATGTCATTCCACAAAGCCTATTCTAAAATTAAAATAGTAATTTTATTTAATCAAAAAAATTCCATATTCATTTTGAATCCCCAAATTTCTTAACACCCCTTATTTTTTTGCCCTATTCGGAAAATCCTTTTTAGCTCTTGGATTTGGGACTTCAATTCCATTCTTCATCCTAAACAAGGAAAGGAAAATAGTCCTCATATCACGGACTTTAAAATTTTTATAGAGCTCTTCCTTTATTTCATCGCGACTCAAATTTGGTCTTCTATGGTGAAGAACATGGACAACAAACTATTTTCTACAAAATTCTTCCTCGCACTGAATGTTTCTTATGCATACTGTCCATGTAGGAGTCTTAGGAGGAATAGGAACATTTGATTAGCTCGCATCTTCATTATACCAATAGAAAGCTGCAACAACCCAACAAATGATTTATAAGGAGAGCGTCAACAAATCAAGAACTTGCAAAAAAATAATGTTACTGAATTTTATCTAATTTTAATAAAAATAAATACAAGGATATCAATAATAAAACTACTCAATAAAAATATTAAAAATCACTTTTCAAATATTTCAAAATATAAATCATAAAATTATATTTTTGAAGTAGTAAGTACTAGAAAACAAAAAAGCTACAGATTAATTATTTCATTTATATTGAATATGTGCAATACGTAAGCAAAATGATATGAAATGACTCAAGATCATAGCAAAATAGGACATATATTAAACATATATTAGAATTTATTTCCTTCTGCTTTACATTATAAACAACCGCAAAAGAAAATCAACATGAGACAATGCACCTATTTTCCAAAATATCCCTAATCTTTAAATAAACTCTTCGTAATACGATGCCTTTTTCATAGATCTTGATGATTGCATCACTGCTTTTATTTGAATATACAATCAAACTATTTTTGTACAATTCATTCACATGATTTTCCATTTATTTATGTATGTTTTCTCATCAAATTTTCTACGCATGTGGTACTTTTCATTTCAAAATTTCACTGCGATTTCACACAAAACTTTAAACTAATCAAATACAGTTTTGCACATAAAACTTTAAGTCTTTAAAGCAACAAAGAAAATGCACTACATAATATTTAAATCATACTGATTGAAAGACCCTTAAGATCAGTCCTATTTTAGGTTCTCGAATGAGCAGCAAATAGTTGAACCCTCTTCCATTATTATAATTCATCTATGATATATTTATCTCTTTAAATTTTGAATTGTTTTTTATTTAGGATATATTTATCTCCGTTATCTAACCCGTGGAAAAGAGTTGTAGGACAGTGTGTAAAATGATTGAGTGAAGTTATATCGGCCTATCAGCCTAATTATTGTTAATAAAAACATTCAATAATAGTCAATAGATATTTTCAATAAAGTGATTAAAAATTATAAAAACTTTGAATCTATAGTCAAAAACAATTGAAATTAAAAATGCAAAGAAAAAATTGATAAAACTTTAGAAATTAGAACATCTTAAATATTAAAAATAAAATTGATGAAAAATTTAAAACCAATTTTAATTGATAATAATTTTTTTAAAAATTGATTAAAAGAAAATTAATATTAGTAAATAACTAATTAAAAATAATAACTAATTAAAAATAATATATAAGATAAAAAAATAAAAATAAAAATAAGAAAACTTAAAAATCTAATTTTTTTAGAAATTAATAAATATTTAATATTTTATTAAGAGTTAAAAACAAAATTTAATCATTAGAAGAAAAGATAAGAATTAAATTAAGTAATCAAATTAAATTAATCAAAATAGTAACAAATTAATAAAAATAATAACTAAATTAAAAAAATATTAATAAAAATGAGAAAATAATAATTAAAAAAAAAAACACTTGAATTATTTAAAAGTAAATGTAATTCTTGTTAATAAAAAAATCAATAATAGTCAATAGATATTTTCAATAAAGTGATTAAAAATTAAAACAAAATTGAATCTATAGTTGAAAATAATTTAAATTAAAAATTCAAAGGAAAAATTGATAAAAATTTAGAAATTAGAACATCTTAAATGTTAAAAAATAAAATTGATGAAAAATAAAAATTTATTTTAATTGATAATAATTTTTTAAAAATTGATTAAAAGAAAATTAATATTAGTAAATAATTAATTAAAAATAGTAAAAAATAATAATAACTAATTAAAAAATAATATATAGAATAAAAAATATATAATAAAAATAAGAAAACTTAAAAATAGAATTTTTTAGAAATTAATAAAATAAATCCAAAAAAAAATTTAAAATAATATAAAATTTGAAAATAGAAAAAATAAATAAACACAAGTAGTAAAAAGATAAAAACTAAAAAAATTAAATTACTAAAATTAAAAATATTTATTTATTTGAAATCGGGAAAAAATTAAATAAAAAAGTTAAAATTTTAGTTTGTTCACACTTGAAAAAAATTAATTAACAAGAGTAAAATGTTGAATAATTTTTAAAAAATAATAATTATGTTAAAATAAAAATTATTTAGAAAAAACAATAACTAGGAAAAACTAAGAAAATAATTAAAATTAAAATTAAAAAATTTACTTATTAAAATTAATAGAAGTAAAAATTTAAAAATTCAAATTTAAAAATAATAACAAAATTCAAAAATATTAATTTTTGAAAAGTAGAAATTCCTTAAATATAATGAAAAATTAAAAAAATAAAATTGCAAATTGTTTAAGAAATTGATAAAAAATTTTTTTATTAGATAGGGTAAAAAAAAGATTTTGAAGGGATCTGGAACCCTGTACAACCCGAAAGGTAAGCATCAAAGCCCAAAGGAGAAACAATAGAGAAACAAAGCCCAACCTGGCCTCAGAGGAAACAAGAAGAAAAACCAAACCCAAAAAAAGGATGCACCAAAAGAAAGAAAAGCCCCAAAAACAGAAAGTCAAAGATACTTGACCATCCCCATGGGGCAGGCCTAACTTCCAAGGTTCAAACCTTTATGGGATCTAAGGCTCATCTTTGAAGGAGAGCCTCTAGTCTTTCCCTTCTTTATATTGTTCACTACCTGCCAACCGTCACCCGTGTTAGGATCCACATTCTCATCTGGGTGAATAGGTAGCCGAATTTCAAGAGCCTCTGTGATTTTTGTATTATGATTTAGTTTGGGGCTCAGAGGGTGGATTGAAGAGTCCACACTCAAGCCCACCATGTGATTCAACATACTAGTGGGAGTAGGACCATCCTCACCCAACTTCACTTCCTGATTATCTGTAGGACTAACTGCAACATTTTCTGGATCATTGTCCTCGAGTCCATAGACCACAAGATTATCTGGTTTAAAATCCTTCCACCAAGAGACCCTTCCTTTAATTTGTTTTTTAACCATTTGACATTGAGATGCCAGATGACCCAGAGCAAAGCAAGTTCTACATCTAAAAGGGAACCCTTCATAATCTAAATTTTGTGACCATGTAGAGTCCATGACATTGAGTTCCATAGTGGCCGGAAAGTCAGCATTCATGTTCATTTCCACCAATATACGGGCATAAGTGGTGTGATCAAAAGAATCCATTTTGGGATCGGTAGCTAAAATTTTCCCAACCCGTCCCCCATAGCTTTGAAGCACTCCTCACTCCAGAAATGCAAGGGCAGATAGGGTAAACGAATTTCTAGTATTAAACATTTCAGATAAAGGATTAAACTGAGGAAACCAAGGCTTCATGAGGAGGATGTGCGAATGAAATTCCCAAATTTTCCCAAAAATGATCTCCTTATCTGAGGAGCTATCAAAAGAAGCAACAAAAATGCCATGAGCAGAAGGATAAATATTAACTTTACCTTCAATTAGGGGCTGCCATTGTTCTAGAAATCCAGTTGTGTAGAGCAGGGAGCCCAGGACAACCATTACTGAATCTACAAATTAAACCCCTCTTTTCAAAGTATTCAATGGTCTCAGAAACCTTGATTCCAAAGGAGACCCTAGGTGTCTGTTTGGCATAGGCCATAGGTTTAACAGGGTCCTTACACCCATTTTTGGCTGCAGATAGGAATGAATTCACCGCCACCGAACCACCCCTGTTTGGTTTGGCCAAAGCCCTAACACCACCTCCACTCACAGATCCGACCTTACCTCCTACGGCTGAAACGAATCCACCAGTCTAAACCAGAGGGATCCAGCCCATCAATCATCCCCAGTGCCGCCACCACCTATCTCAGAGCCAAACCCACCAAATCCCCCTTTCCCCGAAACAAAACGCTTCCAACACGGCCATGCCGTTTAATGCCCCGATGCGTAATTATCAAGTTAGTGTTTAATTTTATTTATCCACCCACCAACCAGCGATTCCTTTTGGAAAATTATCTTTCTTGTTGGCGGGTGGGAGTGGTTGAACTCCTGTCGGTGATTTTAAGGAATTTAATATTGCCCTCAAAGTATACCTTCCCCCCTGGCTACTAGTTTTTTCTAGCATGGTTCCCCGACCTTTTTCCTAGTTTACCATTGTTTTTCTCTAGCCATTGTGTTGGCTGCGTGGTTTTAATGGTCTCGCTAGTAAAGGTTTGGAACTTGTTGGATTTTTGCTAGAATATTCTCCCTCCTGGTCACATCTTCTCTGCCCAACATTATTTCCTTCCATGGCGCTTTGCATCAAAAATGTGGCAAATTCTCTTTCCCTTGTGTGGGTGTATGTCCAATCATGTTTCAATGTTTTTTTGTCTCTATTGGCATGGGCATTTCTAGAAGGTCGTGTTTTTTGCACGCCCTTTTGTCCATATCCTGCTTTGAAGGCGTTTCCTTGAGACCCCATCTATTTCAGGTGTTTTGTCAAGCTGTGTCCATGCCTTGTGCTAACCACCACATTTTGCATTCATAGCACCCAGAGCACCTTGACTTCACCTTTCAAGACCTGTTTTCCTTTTCCTTCTCTCATGTCCCTATTTGATGCAAGTGGAAGGATGATTGTCAAGTTGTGGAGCTTGGCAAATATGATATTATACATGATTCTACTCTCAATACCTTGAAGAATACACGTATACACACAATATTTACATAGGTGAATTTCTACTTGAAATAAATGAAGAAGAGAATGATTGTATTTTCATTTTTACTTTGATCATGGAGGGCTGAGTTTTGGGATGCCTCTCCTAGTGTTATCTTTATGGATGTGATTTTGTGCAAATATTGAAAAGGAAACACAATGCCGACACCTATAAAGAAATGGTAATCTTTTTTTTGAAGCGTGTGAAAGTGGAAGAATTTTTTAAGGTTGTTGCCAAAAGACCTCAATTTATATGCTTCAATAGCAGCAAATGTTGAGGAGAATAGTTGGAGTTACTCTTTTGGAATGGAGCCTTATCCTCCTCCAGAATATGATACATGTCTTGGAGATCTTTATAGTGTTGTATGGATGGGAGATAGTGAGGTACACAACTTAAAGGAAGAAACCTTGAAGAAAATTGTATGACCTTAAGATATACGAGATGGGCTAGGTGGAAATGGCTTTGAAACCTCTCTAACAACTACAATCAGCTTGGATCGCCAAAACCGCTTATCTTCTATCGTCGATCGATACCAGGACATGGTTCATCTCCCTTATCTTTCATAACTCTCTTACTTTAAGTTTTTCATTTTCCAACTTAATATAATTTCAAAATATTAGGATTATAATACATTTATTTGTTTTATATTAACTTGTTTAAAAACAATAAATTGTCAGTGTCAGTAACTCACGAAATCAAAATAGCCTTTTGTATTAAACCATGAACTTCAACCCTCATTCTGAGGTGATTTAGAAAAATTCCTACCCAACTAGATCTCTCAATATTGTTTTATCGACAAGATGAAATTGACTTCCCAAAAAAAATGTTGACCATCTCCTGTTTAAATAGATAATTTTGCATTTTTGAAGACTCGTTAAGTACCCTTCGTAACTCCAAAAATGGGATGTTAAGCTTCATTCGTGTACCTGGTTATGTGAGGAGTCACCTTAACCTTTGGTTTGACCCCGAATGAACATTTGTGATATTTTTGATGCCATATTGGGAGCAATGTTACACCATTTTGTAGTTGTGAGAAGCTACTAAAACTATAAAGTTGGCTTTCATTTTGAACCGCCATTTGAAACCTGGATAGAGAAATTATTATCTATTTTCACAAACCTCTAGTGTTTTTACTAGAAAATTACATGGAACATTTAGTTTAGGGAAAACACTTTTTTGTATAGTTTGGAAAATCCATTTTGTAGGCCTCCAGTCGTAATTTGACAAGGTCAAACTAGACCAATTTTTGACTTGTCGCTCCAGAAAACTTGTCGCCGTTTGAAAATGGTTTTCTAGTTCTCAGTCCATTGACTCTGATGAATTCTCCTTATATAGGGGAACTGGTAGGAAGTTTCTTCATTGCGCGTTCATCCATCGAATGTCATGTTTTGGACGTGGTTTTTTGAGCCCTCGAGCTAACTTTTATTCATTTGCAACTAGGTCAATTACGACCGATGGCCCTAAAACTAGCCGCCAAACGTAAACCGTTCACTAGTTCCAAATTTTTCAGTT
Source organism: Taxus wallichiana var. yunnanensis (assembly GCA_018340775.1). Lineage (NCBI taxonomy): Eukaryota > Viridiplantae > Streptophyta > Pinopsida > Cupressales > Taxaceae > Taxus > Taxus wallichiana. Next base: position 334,626,720 of record CM031240.1, on the reverse strand, counting down.
GCTATGAAATCTTGGTATATAAGTGGACACATAGAAATTTAACCGTGGTGTGTTTGCTCATTGGAAGACAATGTTTGAAATTGGTTTCTTAGCCTCCGAGCCGATTTGAACATTTTTGTAGCTAGCAAGAAAATGTAAAAATAGAAAGTTGTGGGACCCTCGTTGGGTTGCCAAACCACCATGGAAAATTTTGACACATGTAAATAATTTTTAAAAAAAACTCTATAGTGTAACTTGTTATGTGAAATAGAACTTTTGATAAAATGGTGCTTTCTCTCTCTTCCCTTCTCTTTCTCTCTCCTAGGTTATGAAATGAAGTGAAATGAAATGTAATGAATACATGTCTCTAAACCTTTCCTTTCGATTGAAAATTGTAATTATTATTATATGTAAATGGGAAACTGAGAAATGTTAATTATGTTAGATTAGGGTGGATGCCATGCCAATGATTTATTGTTGATTTCATGCTCACATGGTTTTGCAGGATGCAAGAATGATGGCGAAAAGGTGGTGTGTAATTCATTATTTATTATTCTAATTTTTATAGGTCATTGTAAAATAAATATATGTATAATGTATCACATGCATGATACAAAAATGTTATATTTGAAATTGCTAATATGTATGGGATGTTATTTTTAGGGATATCTTCGGAAATGTGCATTTAATCACAAGTTCAATTTGATTAATGGTTGTGTATGGTAAAAGGGTTTGATATATATATAGTAAATGAATTTGAAGTTAATATATTGTAGTGCATTTTTAGTGTTCAATAAATGATTAATTAATTATTGTGTTGTATTCTTACCTTGTAAATGTAATAAAGAGATTTAATCGAAACACTCAACCCTAGTATAAGATCTCATGCATAACATGTCTTCATGTGTGATCCTTCTTACCATAGAAGAGATTGAAACCGTAGAATGAACTTAAACTCTACACTCGATGGAACCTCCTAGTTTAGGTAAATAAAACCCCTAGTTGGAGTTTACCGTCATAGTCGTTATGTTTAGCGACCTTGTCGTGAACCCATCTTTTAGGAATGACATGGTCCAACTTTATCCGGAGTGTGTGGTTTCCTTCTAGTTTTGGTAACCATGAGGAGAATGTCCTCTCTTCAGTTTCGACACCGTGGTTGAGTGGTGAAGACCACCTTGGAAGTCACCTTATGAGTCCTTGTTCGAAGCAATGACTATGCAATGTAACCTTACCATTTGTGGAGTAAGTAGAGCTAATAATCCCTTAGTATCCTTTTTGGATTACCCAATCTTATGAGATTAGATCTAGAAAATTGACTTCATCAACGAATGAAGTCCCTGTTGGATCTAGACGACATAATTGGAGATCTGTGAAATAGTTTTTCTAGGTCTTAAACTCTTGTTAATGAAGTCCTTAGTCCTCTCAGTTAGATGTGTTACCTTGGTTTCTACCAACATAACACCTTGGTCTTTTCTTGAAGGTGGTTTAGCTAAAATATGTCCTCTCGCCTTAAAACTCTTATATAGTTGAGGCATAAATCCTTAGGTGCAATTGGAATTAAACCAAACCTCAATTGATTAGGAGGTTATCTTGGGATTCATGTGCAGTCGTAGTTCTTTCAATCATATACTTCTTTAAGATGTTAGTCAAATACTTTCGTAATTCCTTCTATTATAAAACTATGCTAATAATGAGACCATAGTGTGATGTAAGAGTAAATCATATAAGAGTAAAACAAGATTTGAGGTTAGGAATAATGTCACTCTTGGTATCCTTACAAATTAATTAAACATTTTCATGTGTTACAAAGAATATGAATTGCCTTGGTGTGATCAAACTTCGAGTAGAACAAAATATATATAGATATATAATCTAAATGCAATTTCTTGTTTTAGGAATGTTGAATCGGGAAATAAAGATACTGTGATCGAATAATGTTTATGGGGAAAAGGTATCTTGAATCTAAACCACCCCCTTAAATCCTAATATTGCTTTCTGGACATCAAGTTAGATTCACTTGAGTTACAAGGGTAAAATGTAGACATTGAATAAATGTTTGAGAAGCATATTCTTAACATAAGAACAAGATAATTAAGTACTTTGTATGCAATTTGAATTATGCCAAATAAGTATGTAAGTTATGGAAATTTCTGTAAAGGATAAAAAGCCAACTTAAAATGGTCGAACTGTAAATTAAATGTGGAATGAACTTAAGAATTTGTAGCTAGAAAAAGGAGGAAATTATCCTTGCTCAATAATGTTCTTGGAATGTTAATCGTAACTAAGATGCAATTAATGAAATGATGTGTTGTGGGTTTTCCAATCCTTGAGTCCTTTTCTTGTGGTTGGGTCATTGCTAGTATTCATTCATTGGGAAAAGTGTGGCATCGACATGTCTATGGTGTTTATGTTTCTATGTGAGTCGCTAACTTGTAAGTGTCGTATGTGTCTTTGAGTTTTCTTTACTTGGAGCCCTTGTGGTGATTGTGTAGTGAGCATTGTAAGTCAAAAAAAAATTCTTGGTATTTTTACTGTTGTTTTTGTGTGAAAAAATGTGGGTGTTACATTTGGTATCAGAGCAAAGGTTCATGCTCTCGAACCTCTGGGGAAGATTGGAGTTGTGATGGTGTTGCATGATGGTTGTGGATATTGGAAGAGTAATGTGATATAAGTGTGATGTGAACTATGTCGTAATTGTGAAATTGTGAATGCACATGTTGTGTATGTCACTTAGTGTATATTTTTTTATCATGTTGATGTGCTTGTGATGAGAGTATTCTCTCTCCTTTTCATGGATTCTATGAGGAATTCATGGGTGATGAACCACCTTATTATGTGTGAAAAATAATGTTATTGTGGATTATAGAGTATTAGAGCATTTTGGCATTATGTGATATGAAGGTGTATTGATGTATTACATGAAAAAATTGTTGTAAAGTGAATTGGATCATATCGTTATGTCATCACCGTGTTGTGATGAATCGTGTGTGTCACCATGTTGTAATTGCAATTGATTATATGTTGTAATGTTAGACATGTGTTCATCATATGTATGATTTGTGTAATATGGGATGGTTTATGTCATGATTTAGGGGCATATGGTGAACATATGATCCCTATTGTACAAAGTGATTGCACTTTGGGTGCAGAATGTGGTAATGTGATGTATCATAACCCAGTGAAAGTAATGATTATGTTATACCCTGTATATATACCATGCATAATACGCTATGGTTAATGTGCGTGAATCACCATTGTGTTAGTGATGTAGTTATATGTTATGTTGTGGACCCTACACTAACCAACCCTAAGGGAAATCAAGTAAAATGTGTATGTTTGGAGTGAGGAAATGTGTACCATTGACCAGTCACTCGAGCCAAGTACGAGATAGGAAGTGGAGCCTCACATAGGCTGAAAACCCACTTTTGTTTGTTTGGTATGTGTGACACTTGCTCAATGGGTGTCATGCATATTGTGTTTCATGACACCTTAGGCTCAGTAGATGGCAACTTGTACTCCTTTCTCTCTCTTGATATGGTTATCGTATGGATTCAACCTATGTGATTTTGACTATGTTGAGCCTTGTCGAAGTGGTGGTGGGATGATTTAGATGGAGATGATGATAGTTGTATTATTTGATATGTTATTTTATGAGTTGAGGCTCAATGTTCGAGTGCCAACAACTCGTTGAGTACCCCCCTAGTGGCCATATAAGGCCACATAGTTATTGTAATGTGTTATTCCTATACATGTATTTTATTCATAAATTGAAAACTTTCCTTTTCTTGCTAGAACCAACAATTTTCTTGATTGACATGTTCTTATATTTTGGGCATTTATTTGGTTGATGCACTAACATGCAAATTTTTGCACTAACTATGGTTATTTGGCCATTTCTTTTGCTTAGATTTAAATTTTCTTTTTAAGTTTAAAAATTTTATAGCCTAGCCCAAGGCTTTAGATCTTGCCACTTGGCATTTGAATGGTTTGTTATGTTGGTTCTAATGTCGTAATGTATTGGAATAGGGTCATGGGATTCACCATGGAGTGGTGGGACCTATGGACCCACTTCATTATATGGGGGTACACCCCAAGGAGTTATCAGATAACTAGTAGGTTTGTTGAACCACGAGTTATTATGTCACTTGGGTTAGAGGTATTTGGACTCTATGCGCTTAGGGCCATAGGGTGACCGACCTCTTTTGGGGAGCGAAAAGGAAAAATTATCTTTATTTTATTACTTGAGGGAGGCATAAGAGACACTTGAGGGAGGCATAAGAGACTTGAGGGAGGCATAAGAGACACTTGAGGGAGGCATAAGAGACTTGAGGGAGGCATAAGAGACATTTGAGGGAGGCATAAGAGACTTGTATGTGGGTGTGATTAGCACACTTATATTTTTATATGGAGTGTTTTGTGATGTTTTGGGAGGTGTATGGTGTTAGTATTATGAATTTATGTGTACTCTTGAGATTCTGGTTTATGTCTTATGACATTGTTTCCATCTTGACACTATGTAGCTACAGTTATGGTCTAAAGTTTTGTGAAACCTTCGTATGTGTATCTGTTGGGAATTCCATGTTGTTGTAGTCTTCTTATGTTATGAGTGCATTTGTGTCAAAAGCATGTGTGACAAGTATTCTGTTGTGAGGGATATGTATGTTCTTTCCATGGTTCGATTGAGGCCTTGTTATGTGATACAATCATGAAAGTATGTAGCAAGATGTTTTGTGGGTCATTTGTGTTGTGTTGAATTTTATGTGACATTTTGAGACCAATTACTAATGGACACCCATGAACATAAGATGATAAAAAATAAAAATTCTAAACAATAAGTATTAAGATCTTGAGAAAATAAATATTGTAAAGGAAGACTAGCTAAGTAATAAGGTAAACTAGAACTACCAATCTTCACAAGAACTTTGAAAGTTAAACATTCTGCCAAAATGTTTCTAAGGCTACCCCATGGCCATGCTTTAACGAATGAAATTTTAACAATAGGGTGAACTTTCATCTTTATTTGTTCCTTGTTGTTTGCCCCCTTTCCTTCCTTTAGTGTTATGTGCATCGAGGATGATGCTTTCTTAAGGGGAGGATAATTTAATGCCCCGATGCGTAATTATCAAGTTAGTGTTGAATTTTATTTATCCACCCACCAACCAGCGATTCCTTTTGGCAAATTATCTTTCTTGTTGGCGGGTGGGAGTGGTTGAACTCCTGTCAGTGATTTTAAGGCATTTAATATTGCCCTCACCGTATACCTTCCTCCCTTGGCCGTTGGTTTTGTTTAGCTGGTTCCCCCTTTCTACCTAGTTTACTTGTTGTTTTCTCTAGCCATTGTGTTGGCCGCGTGGTTTTGATGGTCTGCTAGTAAAGGTCTGGAACTTGTTGGCTTTTGCTAGAATATTCTCCCTCCTGGTCGCATCTTCTCTGCCCAACATTATTTCCTTACATGGCGCCTGCATAAAAAATGTGGCAAAGTCTCTTTCCCTTGCGTGGGTGTATGTCCAATCATGTTTCAATGTTTTTTTGTCTCTATTGGCATGGGAGTTTCTAGCAGTCATTTTTATGCAAGCCCTTTTATCCATATCTTGCTTTGAAGGTGTTTCCTTGAGACACCATCTATTTAGTGTTTTTTCATGTGTCCATGCCTTTGCTCACCACCATGTTTGCATTCCTCAGGAGCACCTTCAATTCACCTTTCAAACCTATTTTCCCTTTGTCCTTCTCTCATGTCCCTGTTTGATGCAAGCTGGAAGGATGATTGCTAGGTTTTGGAGCTTGGAAAATATGATATTTATACATGATTCTACTCTCAATACCTTGAAGAATACATGTATACACACAAGATTTACATAGGTGAATTCTGCTTGAAATATATGAAGAAGAGAATGATCATATTTTCATTTTTACTTTGATCATGGAGGGCTGGAGTTTTGGGATGCCTCTCCCAGTTATCTTTATGGATGTGATTTTGTGCAAATATTAAAAAGGAAAACAAAGCCGACACCTATAAAGAAATGGTAATCTATTTTTTTTGAAGTGTGTGAAAGTGGAAGAATTTTTGAAGGTTGTTTCCAAAAGACCTCAATTTATATGCTTCAATAGCAACAAATGTTGAGGAGAATAGTTGGAGTTACTCTCTTGGAATGGAGCCTTATCCTCCTCTAGACTATGATACCTATCTTGGAGATATTTATAGTGTTCTATGGATGGGAGATAATGAGGTACACAACTTAAAGGAAGAAACCTTGAAGAAACTATATGACGTTAAGATATACGAGATGGGCTAGGTGGAAATGGATTTGAAACCTCTCTAGCAACTACAATCAGCTTGGATCACCAAAAACCACTTATCTTCTATCATCGATCGATGCCAAGCATGGTTCATCTCCCCTTATCTTTCATAACTCTCGTACTTTAGTTTTTCATTTGCAACTTAATATAATTTTAAAATATTAGGATTATAATACATTTAATTGTTTTATATTAACTTGTTGCAAAACAATAAAATGTCATGTCGTAACTCACGAAATCAAAATAACCCTTTTGTATTAAACCATGAACTTCAACCCTCATTCTGAGGTGATTTAGAAAACTTCCTACCCAACTAGATCGCTTCAATATTGTTTTATCGACAAGACGAAATTGACTTCCCAGTAAAAATGTTGACCATCTCCCTATTTAAATAGATAATTTTGCATTTTTTAAGACTCGTTAAGTACCCTTCGTAACTCCGAAAATGGGATGTTAAGCTTCATTCATGTACCTTGTTATGTGAGGAGTCACCTTAACCTTTGGTTTGACCCGAATGAACATTTGTGATATTTTTGATGCCATACTGGGAGTAATGTTACACTGTTTTGTAGTTGTAAGAAGCTACTAAAACTATAAAGTTGGCTTTTCATTTTGAACCGCCATTTGAAACCTGGATAGAGAAATTATTATATATTTTCACAAACCTCTAGTGTTTTTACTAGACAATTACATGGAACATTCAATTTAGGGAAAAAACTTTTCTGTATAGTTTGGAAAATCCATTTTGTAGGCCTCTAGTTGCAGTTTGACAAGGTCAAACTAGACAATTTTTTGATTTGTCTCTCAAGAAAACTTGTCGCCATTTGAAAATGGTTTTCTAGTTCTTAGTCCCATTGACTCTAATGAATTCTCCTTATATAGGGGAACTTGTAGGAATTTTCTTCATTTGCGCATTCATCCATCAAACGTCATGTTTTAGACATGGTTTTTGAGCCCTCAAGCTAACTTTTATTCATTTACAACTAGGTCAATTATGACCGATGGCCCTAGAAAACTAGCCACCAAACGTAAACCATTCATCAGTTCCAAATTTCATCAATTGCTATGAAATCTTGGTATATAAGTGGACACATAGAAATTTAACCGTGGTGTGTTTGCTCATCGGAAGACAATGTTTGAAAGTGGTTTCTTAGCCTCGAGCCCGATTTGAACATTTTTGTAGCTAGCAAGAAAATGTAAAAATAGAAAGTTATGGGACCCTCATCGGGTTGCCAAACCACCATGGAAAATTTTGACACATGTAAATAACTGTTTAAAAACTCTATAGTGTAACTTAACTTGCGTGAAATAGAACTTTTGACAAAATGGTGCTTTCTCTCTCTTCCTTCTCTTTTTCTATCCTAGGTTACTTAAATGAAGTGAAATGAAATGTAATGAATACATGTCTCTAAAACTTTCCTTTGATTGAAAATTGTAATTATTATTATATGTAAATGGGAAATTGAGAAATTTTAATTATGTTAGATTAGGTGGATGCCATGCCGCAATGATTTATATCGTTGATTTCATGCTCACATGGTTTTGCGGGATGCAAGAATGATGGTAAAAAGGCATGTGTGTAATTCATTATTTATTATTCTAATTTTTATAGGTCATTGTAAAATAAATATATGTATAATGTATTCACATGCTACATAAATGTTATATTTGAAATTGCTAATATGTATGGGATGTTATTTTTAGGGATATCTTAAGAAATGTGCATTTAATCATAGGTTCAATTTGATTCATGGTTGCATATGGTAAAAGGGTTTGAAATATATATAGTAAATGAATTTAAAGTTAATATATTGTAGTGCATTTTTGTGTTCAATAAACGATTAATTAATTATTGTGTTGTATTCTTACCTTGTAAATGTAATAAAGAGATTTAATCAAAACACTCAACCCTAGTATAAGATCTGTGCATAACATGTCTTCATGTGTGATCCTTCTTACCATAGAAGAGATTGAAACCATAGAATGAACTTAAACTCGCACTCGATGGAACCTCCTAGTTTAGGTAAATAAAACCCCTAGTTGGAGTTTACCGTCATAGTCGTTATGTTTAGTGACCTTGTCGTGAACCCATCTTTTAGGAATGACATGGTCCAACTTTATCCGGAGTGTGTGGTTTCCTTCTAGTTTTGGTAACCACGAGGAGAATGTCCTCTCTTCAGTTCGACACCGTGGTTGAGTGGTGAAGACCGCCTTGGAAGTCACCTTATGAGTCCTTGTTTGAAGCAATGACTATGTAGTGTAACCTTACCATCTATGGAGTAAGTAGAGCTAATACTCCCTTAGTATCCTTTTGGATTGCCCAGTCTTACGAGATTAGATCTAGAAAATTGACTTCATCAGCGAATGAAGTCCCTGTTGGATCTAGATGACATAAATGGAGATCGTGAAATAGTTGTTCTAGGTCTTAAACTCTTGTTAATGAACTCCTTAGTCCCTCTCAATTAAATGTGTTACCTTGGTTTCTATCAACATAACACCTTGGTCTTTTCTTGAAGGTGGTTTAGCTAAAATATGTCCTCTCACCTTAAAACTCATATATAGTTGAGGCATAAATCTTAGGTGCAATTGGAATTAAACCAAACCTCGGTTGATTATGAGGTTATCTTGGCATTCAAGTGTAGTCATAGTTATTTCAATCATATACTTCTTTAAGATGTTAGTCAAATACTTTCGTAACTCCTCCTATTATAAAACTATGCTAATAATGAGACCATATGATGTATGAGTAAATCATATAAGATTAAAACAAGATTTGAGGTTAGGAATAATGTCACTCTTGGTGTCCTTACAAATTAATTAAACGTTTTCATGTGTTACAAAGAATACGAATTGCCTTGGTGTGATCAAACTTTTGAACAAAATTTTAGGAATATATAATCAAATTTCTTGTTTTAGGAATGTTGAATTGGGAAATAAAGATACCGTGATCGAATAATGTTTATGAGGAAAAGGTATCTTGAATCTAAACCACCCCCTTAAATCCTAATATTTCTTTATGGACATCAAGTTAGATTCACTTGAGTTGTAAGGGTAAAATGTAGACATTGAATAAATGTTTGAGAAGCATATTCTTAACATAAGAACAAGATAATTAAGTACTTTGTATGCAATTTGAATTATGCCAAATAAGTATGTAAGTTATGGAAATTTTCTGTAAAGGATAAAAAGCCAACTTAAAATGGTCGAACTATAAATTAAATGTGGAATGAACTTAAGAATCTGTAGCTGGAAAAAGGAGGAAATTATCCTTGCTCAATAATGTTCTTGGAATGTTAATCGTAACTAAGATGCAATTAATGAAATGATGTGTTGTGGGTTTTCCAATCCTTGAGTCCTTTTCTTGTGGTTGGGTCATTGCTAGTATTCATTCATTGGGAAAAGTGTGGCATCGACATGTCTATGGTGTTGTCATGTGTCTATGTGAGTCAATGACTTGTAAGTGTTGTATGCATCTTTGAGTTTTCTTTACTTGGAGCCCTTGTGGCGTTGTGTAGTGAGCAATGTAAGTCAAAAAAAAATTCCTAGTATTTTTATTGTTGTTTTTGTGTGTGAAAAAAATGTGGGCGTTACATTCCTATACTCCTTAGTAGAGGAACCGCTAGCCACTCCACCGCCAAACCACCACCTGCACGGGACTGAAGCGTTTGAAACTTCAACCGCCGCCGTAGCGGAAATAGACCCATCATTTGTGGGTTTTAGGTTTAGGGAAAGAAAACAGAGCATCTATCGACTTCATCTTCGAAAATATCACTCTTTGAATCCTAAGAAATTGATACAATCCATAAAAGAAAGTTTTAAAAATAAATTAATAAAAATAAAATTAGAATATCGTAAAAATTTATATAAATGAATAGAGATTTAACAATTATTTATAAAAACTTTTAATAACGAAGGAAAAAATAAAATAAGGAAAGTTTTAAAATTAAAATTTATAAAACGGGTAAAAAATAAAAATAAAATTTGAATTATAAAACAATTGTTAAAATAAAATTAATAAAAGTCAAATTTAAAATTAAAAAGAAAAATGCAAATTAATGTTCGATTGTGGTACTGAGAGATATTGATGTATAGGAGTTGCGGGTGGTTACGTGCATCCTAGGGGATTAGTCTTTACCCCAACTCGCCCCTTCCTGTTCTCAACTTGGCAAAATGTAAGACCAAGGTAAGGGTGGGTTAGCTCGTTGGCCATTTAGGCCGTGGGAGTAAAAAAAAAAATAATGTAAATTTAAAATCCATAAAAAGTTCCAAATAAAATTAAATTCAAATAAAAATAAAAATTAATAAACTAATAAGATTTGCTGAAATTTAAAAAAAAACTAAAAATTAATTAATTTTTATAATTACTAAAAGTTAAAATTAATAAAAATTCTAAATAAAATTAATTTTAGATTAAAAGAATAATAATTAATATTAATAAATTAATAAGAAATGATGAAAAATATAAATTAATAATAAAATTAAAAAATTAACTTGAAAAGAATTAAAAATTAATTATTGAAAAATTAAAAAATTAAAAATAATAATATATTAAAATAAACAAGGGAAATATTGTTTGGCACATGTATCGGGAGGGCAATGTTGCAGTGAATACTATAACCAATGGAGGTGTTTGCTCTAATCAATACAAAATTTGGAATGATCACATTGACATCCCTCATATGACTTAGATCATCATTGTTAAAGATGCCAAAGTCACATGTCTAGTTCAACAATACTCAACGACGATGTAGACATGTGTGAAGCCTTTTCTTGGGGTATGCCACACTTCTAGGTTTTTACCCTTTGAAATGGTCATCCTTCGAAAATTGGCTAGGCGTTTATGTTGAGGGGGTGACTATTGAAAAGTCATTTTGTTTTTATAACTGTCGCTAAAGCTATTGGTAATTCTTTTATTTCAATTGTCAACATTGGTGTTGTTGCGACCCTCAAGCTATTAATACCTTGAGTTTCACATTTCTTTCAACCATGGGTGGCCCTCCTTGTCGACATGGAAAGAGAACATATACTTATGGCAGGTTTTAGAAGTGGATGGCTTCACAAATTTTATACAAATAATCTAAGGACATGATATCAATTTTTTTAAACTTTGCTTGAAAGTGGAAGGATAGGGTCTTCACTTTCGGGGGAAGGAATTCACCATTATTGAGAACCTAATCTCCTTCATCACGGGTTTAGAAATCAATGGTATAAAGTTTTACAGGAATAAGTTCAACAAGGAAGCTAAAGAGAAGTGGTTCGTGGAGGGTTGATGAAGTCTTAAAAATGGTAAATCATGGTTGTTATGCTCTTCTCTGCACCCTCCTTACAATAATGTCACCAAGATGATGGTCATGGATATGTTGCTTTAGAAGGCCATTATCCTATGTTGCCTCTTTATCACGTTGTGCTTTTGAATCACTTCAGGTGCTTTGCTAAGGTTAGCCTTTCTTACTACATCTTGCATTCCTTAGAAAAATCTATTTTGGAAGTGCAAACCCATGCTAGAGCCCTTCCCCTGAATCAAGGAGTTATTTTTCTTTTACATTAGTAATTCCATGATGTAGCACTCAATGGCCTTGTTCCCCTCCTTGCTCCCCCTCCCCAATAGTCTAGAATTAGAACCAAAAACCCCAACTTCCCATCCCACTCACCTCCCCTGCTAAAAGAGTGTTGCGTAGTATGGACAAGGGCAAGAAGATTGTAGTCGAAGGCCTCCTGAACATGAGCCACTCTACCCCTAAACCCAATCTTAGCATTGACATGCAAACCCAACTGCAACACCAGGATGATGCCATAAAAACCATTGAAGATAATGTGGACTTTCTACTCAAAGATGGCAGCATGAATGAATTGAGCTCCACAGCCACTACCAAACTAGAGGAAAATATTGACAACCTTTCTAAGAGGCAGCAAGACATGGAGAATACAATGTAGTAGATGGTCAACAAACAAATCAACCAATTAACCATGCATAAGGATTTCCTTGATTTCATTCAAATTCATGTTAAACAAATTTGTGAAGTTAGTGGCATGTCGGAGGAGATTTGGAAAGAGGGTAAGGCCAAGAAGAAGGCCTTAGCAAAGGACAACAAGGACTCGGACAAGCAAGTGGTACTCAACCTATTCAAGGCCATGGAAGAAGCTCAGAATGTCTTTAATGAGATTCTCAAATATTTGTCTTTGTATGTGCTTTTACGATTTTACCACTTCTTTGTTGAGATGTGTTTTGGTGGTTGATGGCATCCTTGTTGACAGTTTTCCCTTGACATTTTTTCAATGTTCAGCTCTCAGCTCTCTTAGAATATTTTTGTTGGGGTGTGGCTCCCACTTATTAAAAAATCACTTCTCTATCTCTGTTATTTATGGCTTTTGAGCCTTTGGTTCCATGGGGTATGGTCCCCTTTAAAACCATTTATCATTAATAAAAACTAAGAAAAATTAAAAATCACAATTAACAAAAATTAAAACTTAATAAAAAAATTTCAAATAGAATTAATTAAAATTTAAAATTAAATTGAATAAAAATCAAATAAATCTATTTCATTTAGTAGGTAGTTGGCCATCACTGAAATCACCTTTTTGTGGGCTCCATTTATGTTTTTTGCTTCCATGGCTCCATGTTCCAAATGTTGAAAATATTCCTAGTCGTATAGGTCTTTTTTGTTGGGAATATTTTCAAGATTTGAAATGTGGAGCCATGGAAGAAAAAAATATAAACAACGAAGCCCACAAAAAGAAGGTGACTTTAGTGATGGCCAAATCCCTACTAAATGAAATAGTTTAAATTAATTTTTATTAAATTTTATTTTAAATTTTAATTACTTCTATTTTTAAAAAATTATTAATTTTTAATTTTGTCTTTTTTTTTTATTAATGATAAATGGATTTAAAGGGGACCATACCCCATGGAACAAAAGGCTCAAAAGTCAAAAATAACATAGATTGAAAGCAAAGTGGTTTTTTAATAAGCTAGGCCACACCCCAGCAAAAAGAGCCTAAGAGAGCTAGATTTGAGTTTTCCTTTCGCAAAGCATAAAAGGGAAACTCGAATTCATGTTTCCAAACCTTTCACGAAACATAAATCACCTTAAACAGCACTATTGTATCGTATACAAGACCAAAAAAATTTCCTAAGATTTTGTTTAGAACATTGTATAAGTCATTGGGTAGTTAATAAGCTCTTCTAGGTCTCGCAATGATAGTGCAACTAGATTGTGTATTGATGACAACAAGCATGGATGGTCTTAAAGTGGTCTTTGTCAAAGTCCGCTTTGAGAGCTTCTTTGGTTGGGGTTTCAAGCTAACAAAAACATATAAAAGTATTGTCTCGTTTCGTCAATAGAAGCATTATTTGCCCATCCAATCGTGCATCGACGTCGAGAAGAATCTTCAAGCCATATTTTTCATTCATACCTGCAAGTAAAAAACGTAAATAAAGGATTCAAGAATATTGACATCATTCACAGTTCGGTTTCGACCTTGAAACCTATTGGATTTTTCCTATTTTTTAGTTTGGTCTCTTTAAGCATAAATTGCATTTTTGTGAATAATGCACACAAGATTGAGACAATAAAGTGAGACACATATAGAAAATATTTTTTAGATCTCACAATTTGAGTAGTAGAAAAGGTGTGATATTTAATTTTCACTATTTCATTTCCATCTTTCCATTAATGTGTTCATCTTTTCTAACAAATAAAATGTTGTCCATTCATAAACCTTGATGATGTAAAAGAAATAAAATTAAAAATCACAGATCTTGACTACGAGATAAAATATACGTGTCACTCATATGACTAATCGTTTGATGGGCTCAATTACCAATGATTATCCATGTATCCCATCTTTCTTGCATTTACTCGAGCTTAAAAACTAATAAGCAAGGCTATAAAGTGCTACATGAAGAAAGCGATGTGGTTGTGTTTCGACCTTAGAACCTATTAAATTTTTTCCAATTTTTTATTTTGGCCACTTTAAGCTTAAATTGCACTCAAGTGGATAATAGAGTCTCAATCTAAAACATTCACTCTCTAAACAAGTATGGCCAACATGTGGAGGGAATCAATTATCAATGATTTTTGTGCATCACTTGTTTTCCGTAATTACTCCTTTAAATTTAAGGGGGGGATACAAAGTGATCCAAGAGGAAAGCATTTTGATTGGGTCTCAAATATGGGACCTTTTAAATTTTCTCCATTTTTTAGTTTTTCCATTTTAAGCAAAAATTGCACTCACGTGAATAGTGCGACCAAAGACTATCCAATGGAATACATTAAATTTCTCTTCCTCAAACCCTTTTTCATCACCCCTTATCCTCTTCCTTTTTTGTTTCCTCAAATTTTAATTCTTGTCTTCATCCCATAATTATTAGTTGATAGATTAAACATGATGTGTCTCTATTTATAATTAAGCTGGACTTTAAAGTAAATAACAAAAGCACAATTGAAAATAACGGATGGGTAAATGCAAGTCATATAAGGAGTTCTAAGCACAAAGTCTAAAAGAATAAAAGTCTTACATAGAGAAACAAAAAAATTCGAAATAAATTCTAAGGTGAAAAACAAGGAATCAAAACATCGGAAATCCACATGAACTCGCTTTAAATAATCAATAAATACATAACACAACAATTAACTAGGTACCATCTAAAACTAGGTGTAAATAATAATCATGCAATATATTAAATATTTCAAACAATGAGAATAAAGACAAAATGTAGAGATGAAATTACTATATTAAAGTATAAACATTACAATGTAAAATATAATATAAATGAGTATATTAAACATAATTGCGTACAAAAATCATTGCTTAAAATAATATGAGCCAACTCCTAATAAGGGGGAAAAGGGAATAAGTTCGTAAGATGGATTCCTCCTTATGAAGGATGGATTAAATCAATTTCGATGGATCGGAAAAAGGAAATCCAGGTAATGATGAGTGTGGATGTATCTTTAGGAACTCAAACTGGCCAACCCATTTTGGCTCGACCTTTGATTATGGCTTTTCTTCTAATAACTATGCGGAAGGTATGGCTCTTCTATTTGGCATGCATGAGGATAAGAAGAGGAATTGTAATTGCTTATGGATTAAAGGTGATTTCAAGGGTATCATTGATATGGCCTAAGGGAGTTCTCCTAAGGCCTAGTGTTTGAAGACTATATTGTTGAATATTAATTCAATTTTGCCTTCCATTTCAGAGAGGTTAAATTTCCACACATAATGAGGGAAAATAATAAGGTAGTGGATGGTTTAGCGAATAAAGGGGTTGGTTTATGGGATAATTTTCATTTAAGTTACCAATCTTGGGATTTGAGCTTCCCAAACGATATTGAAGCACTTTTGGTAAGGGATGCACACATGACGTTGGTGGAAGGAAGTATATTGTTGGGAAGGACACCTTCTAATTATTTCCTCTCTTGGTATGATGTCAATTGAGTCGAAAGATTGTGGCAGAGATTTAGGGCTTTGGCACCTGTGAATTTTTTATTGCTTTTGGTGGAGGTATGTGTATTAAAGGCCGACCGGTGGTGAGGTGATGGTTATCCCTCACGTCCTTTTCTTGCCATGCTTGCGTGATTTCCTTCCCCTCTGGTACAATGTAGTTTCTCATTCTTTCAGCATGGCATTAGAGGATGGTTTCACTGTAGGGTCGATTCAAAAGAGGCGTCGGGCTCAAACTGGGGAGTCTATGGGAGATTATTTTGTAGATTGGATGAGCAGGAGAATTAAGAATGTTGTGATGCGTTGTTGGTTGGAAAAATTCTAGATGGTGATAGGGACTTTTGAAGATGAAGATGAAGAGGGTGACATTAGTTATATGATGCGGAAGCTTATGCTAGATCTTAAGCATTTGGTTGGGTGTCACAATATCTTTGATGTATTCAGGGTTTTAGTGCTGCAAATATCATGTCAAACTCATTGGACCGCTTAATTTTACATAAAGAAGTTGGGAATTTGGAGGAGAGGTTGATCAATTTGCAATTCCATATTCATGCTATGGTGCAGGATTTAGGCTCTCTCTTATGGGCTTGAGGCCATTGCGGAAAACCAGGGTCTAGAGCTTCCTGTGAAGGCCAAAGTGGAGTTTCCTGAGTGTTGTGTATCTCGCTCTCCTCCTTCGAGGTGGAAATTATCGTAGAGATGCCTTTTGGAGATGACATGGAATCGTGAACGAGGATGCAATTTTTTGTGCCATGTCCGGTTTCTATCTCTTCGTCAGTTTGGTCTGTTGGCTTCCTAATTATTGGTCAATTTTTGGGAAATGATGTATATAGTAGTTAAATAGATATGTATGAATCTAATTTTTAATATATGGAAGCACGATAAAGTGCCTTAAACTTTTTCTTAGAGTCCATTAATGATTGTAAATATCATGGACTGGTTCAGAAAGTTTTTTGTAGGCTAGGGCCTTCTTACTAGGGATCACAAGAAAATAAAATAAAATAATATGAGTCAACAAATAATGTGGAAATTGGCATGTTATATGTCATATTTTATAAATCAAGATGTTAAATGTAATTTCTTTACGTCATAGGCATTTCTATAGCTAAAGTAAATTTTAAGATCTTCCTAAAAAAATCATAAATATTATTTGGTGAAGTAAAAATGATTTTCAAAATATTGATAAATGTCACAAAGTGAAAGGAAATGTTGTGGGAATTTAGTAATTGTTGGCTGGTAGAAATTATGCTACCAAGCATAATGTTATGAACCGGTAGCAAATTTCTCTTTTTTGCATGCGGTAAATGTGATTTGAATATAAAAATTTGGCAAAATTAACTTATACCAACCTAACACCTCAAAATTAGCAAACCAAAATATTCATGAATTAATGAAGATTAATCATTAAAATATACACTCTTTATAACTCACCTCTCCCTTAGTGTTTCACACTAAACCTTTTTTCCTTTGTTGTCTTTTCCACTACCCTATTTTTGGGTTGCGTGGTCGTTGTTGCCAATTTGGTGCTTGCATAAGTTGTTTTCCTTCCATGTGGCTCCTAGATATTGTTTCATGTATCCCGCCTCATGATCTCATCACTCATTGTTTCTGTTTTTTTTTCCTTCATTTTCTACTATTGTTACACGTTGAGCTTGATGCAGAGCTGATATCAATGTAGGATATTTTTTTAGTGTATTCCATGGTCTCTCCCTTCCACATTTATGTGCCATTTAATACAAAGCTACCATACCATACTAACATGTTTCTTCCGGGAAATCCTTAACTAGCACGCACAAATAGCTACTAGTGTTGGTTGGGCAAAAACAACAAATTTTTTCAAGTAACGGTCAAAATTTTTAATTTAAATAAAATGGTGATCGAGTATATGTGCATGTAGTGCACGCAGGGGATAGGTAGGGATGGTGTAGGTGAGAGTTTTGAACTCGACCAAGAATATGTACAAATTTTTGGTCCGAGAAACACAAAACATGTAATTTATTTATACAATAATTACTACAATTATAAAAGTTAGTGCATGCTTGAATTTTTTTCCAACCATGTGTACATGACTTTACCTTGAAACTTTTCATGAAGTAAGTTCTCCTCCTGCTCACTCGAATGCTTATCATGCTACCCATGCAAAATGTTTTTGCTCCTATTTTTTTTTATTTGGTTCCCACATTTTTTTAAAATGGTGTCATTTTACAATAATTACGAACCGCAAGATTTACGTGTTCCTTTCACTATATTTCTAGTGTAACAAAAGATCGCAATTACATTATCTTCTTTGTTTGCTTTCCTTTATTTCCATTTCACTTTCTTGATGATAACACCCTCATTACTAGTGTAACAAAAGATCTCAATTACATTATCTTATTTATTTTCTTTCCTTTGTTTCCATTTCACTTTCTTGATGATAACACCCTCAAAATTTTCTTATCCATTGACTCAATATAATAAAACACTTCTAATTGTTTATTTGTTTGATGCTTCTTTTAAATAATTCTTATATGTGGATATCACAAGGTAGAAACTATAGTCAATATTAGAGGACTTGATTTGGGGGTTTGTTTTCATAGTCTATTTGGAAGTTTGAGTTGACAAATATATTCCTATTAGAAAATTCATAACTACGAAATACGGTAAAACTTTAAATATTTTCCATTTTTTCATTTAACCGTATATAACTTTATATTCTCGGTGGTAAAATCTTAAAATACACTATTTAGAAAATTTATGTTATTTATTATTATTTTATACCATAAATGTTTAATTTATGAACACCACCAAGATTTAATAGTCGGGAGTTAAAAATAAATTTAATTTTTCAGTATTGTTTATAATGTTTTTAGCAGTCCCTAGGAGATTAGTGAGATTTTTTTATCAACCATATTTTTCATATTTTAAGAACATCACTTAATACTCTTCATACGAAATATTCTACCTTGAAAAACATTGATGGACATACGAAAGAGAATTGAGCATTTCATTATATGTGTGACTTTGCAAATTGTAGATGTGGATCTTGACAGTAAATATATATGGCCCGAGAAACAATTCCACAACCTACATGGTGTACCTTTGCATCCCCCTAGTGAAGCAATTACGCTAATAGGTGTTCCCTTCTATGGGATGAAGGCTTCTTATTGTTGACATGTTTGCAGGAAATCGACCACTTAAATTTTTTTGCCATACATGCGTTGAAATTGAATGAACATTATGTTTCTTTTGCCTATGGTTGTTAGGTTTTCTTCAATGACAATGGTATTTCAAATTGGACGACTCAATGCTGGTCTGAATTGGCTAGGAAGAGGCATCTAGGTATTTGAGATTGCATTTTCTTGGAAGATTCATTCACACTACCTTCTTCCAATCGCTCTTCAAATCTACAATGATCTTCAGATCTCTACATGCATGGTTGTCTTGAGCTTTATACCTTGGCAAGATTTTCCTAGGGAAATAGGCTCTTTAAGTGGCTCAATATCACTGTAGACTTTAAGCTATCTTCTTCATATCCATAAATCATGATATGCACAATGATCAGTTCCTTATCTCCATGGCCACCTACTTTTTACTTTTTTTTCTGTGCATGCCTTGTTCTACTAACTCTACTCTACGTGGTTCTCAATGTTTAATAATCTCGAACCTACATATTTATGAAAGCTTGATCTCTTTGTTTCGAGAATTTCTTTTTATGGAACTCCAAATTATGAGATGTTGGATATGATTATCATTTCAGCTGCCTTAGGTTTCCACAATCCTTGAACCTAGTTCAGACTCGCTTCATGGTAACACCTATGTTATTATTATTATGGATTTCTGTACCCATGTTAATTTGAGAACCTACTCATGTAACCTAGAAATTGTCACCTTATGATCTCATATTTCCCCTCTCATCGTCTCTATACATTCAACGCTCAACCTTTGTTCATGTTTCTTGTATCTTGTTTGCAAAGTTTAGGAGATACGATCCTGTGTTTGTTTTATTTTACTTTTGTACTAGAGCCATTGTTATGCCAGCATTTGAAGTAAGAAATGAAAGAAGAAAAAAAAGGCAACCATCGTATTTCCACCAAAACAACTTATGCTTGCGCAGTCACTTATTTTTTCTTCAGTCTCATTTTTATACTATTTTTTCTTATATCATTGAAAATCCACACGGAACTACTAAAAAGGTTAGATTAGTGTGTGTTGGCTGTAAGGATGTGTCGACTCTAATATAATCACAAGAATTGAAATGAGAGGAGGAAATCACATCGGTTGTTTGGATCCTAATTTGGTTGCCCCTACCTCTGTCTCCTCAATGAAATTTACAATTTTCCATGCTTGAGAGAATACCTTCGAGCAGTTCAGACCTGAATTTGGAAGAAAAACACAAGCAGTAAGACAATTGTCATCGTTATCTTGCATAAAAATTAGAGAAAGATGGACATTAAATATGATCAGCTAACTTCCGTCATTTTTCAAGACTATTTACTTAATCCTATGAAATTTCTTTTCACATCCACTAATTGATTTTCCACCCGTAGGTATTGTTCATTCTTTTATTCCCTAAATAGATCATCCTATTTGAGGTTTAGAAATATCTAGAAATCCTCTTATTATGGTTTCCTTTTCTTGCCACTTTTGGTAGTGTATTCCATATCCTCATTTCCATGTGCAATAAGATTTTTTATTTTATAATATACTTGTTGTTAGGTATCCACCTACTCTCTAGAGTTTACTAAAGCATCAAAATGCTCTCCAAAAAGTATTTAGGATATATTTTGCATAGTCTTCATATCAATGTCTTTTTGTACTAAAAATATGAAAGACAATAACTTACTCATACATGTGTTTTAGAATATCATCAAAGAGCCAATCCATCATTATTTTTGAATCATACCATTACCCTCTATAGGATTGACACGACATATATAACTTACCCGAGCACCTCTATATTCTTTGGTCCCTTGGGGATAAGTTATTAATTTTCTTTTCCAACATTTTCTCTTCAGAAAATAGCTTTCTTAGGACTCCTACAACTCTCTAATGTGTTTTCTCCAAAAATCATTCATTTGAAAACAATATGTTAGGGAAAATTTTAGTGGTGAATTTTTGTAAACTCGTGAATATTAGGGATTTTGGAAATTGGAAATGATGAATTTTCAAAGTAGTTGGATGCCACCAGTTCACCAAAAATTACAGCCGACAAGTCATTTGTATGGGTCAGTTTGCCTACTATTTATATGTAAAAATTAACTTATACATGTATTCGCTGAGGTATAATACATATCTTGGAGGCTAGGGGGTCAGAGGCTACCTATTTAATAATGACATTCACCAAAGAGTGATTGTCTATCTAACCTAGGTTGGATGACAAATGATGGATGGTTGTCCACTGCTTTTCATCCAACCTATTCATCCAATGTGGGTTGACGACAGATAATGTACGGCCATCCAACCCAAGTTGGACGGCTTGGTTGGACAATAGATAATGTACGGTCATCCAACCTAGGTTAGAGAGAAAAAGATGCATGGATGGGTTGGACAACTGACGATGGATGGATGGGTTGGATGACATGATAATGACGGTCGTCCAACCCAAAGTTCGATGGATGGATTTGACATTAGATAATGTATAGTCATCTAACCCGAGTTGGACAAATGGCGATGGATGGATGGGTTGGACGGCTAACAATGGATGGTTAGGTTAGATTGCTAATGATGGATGGTTGGGTTAGATGATAGATAATGTATGATCCTCCAATCGAGGTTGGATGACTCGGGTTGGAAAGAAGATGATGGATATGTTAGCATTAGTTTAAGAATGTTAGATTTTAATACATTGTTAATGGATAGTTATAACTGTCACCCTCCTCACGTAAACTATTTATTTGGCTTGCTCTTTTGCTTGTAACATGCATTGAATAAAAATTATGTCTCTGCAATCATTGGTATCAGAGTAGACACCTTCCCAGTGCTGTCTCCATTGTAATCATGGTGGACGAAGGATTGGCATAGACTTGGTCTTTGCGTGGTTTGAAGTTTGGAAGACATTAGCACCCAACACCTGAAGCCCTAACGAGCGATCTGCCGTGGAGTGGGAGTGGCGATTGAGAAGAAAGAGGAAGCGCACTGTGTGGAAGAGAAAAAATTAATGTTGTCATGCATGGAATTATGAAGAAATTTCCGTGAAGGAGTGGACGTGTTGGAAGATTACAACCGTCTATCATTTCCATGACCTAACCCGCACGAGCTTGTTTGGCGTTTGGAAGACTTGTTCTTCTTTGACAGATGATCTGTGTTTTGCTGTCTTGATACGTGCTTCAGACCTTCCTGGAGACACCTGCGTGGAAGTTTATCCAGTGATTGCATGTATAGGAGACCTGCCTGAAGGAGAAATCACAACTCCATTTCTACGTGGAAAGTTGACTGGACATATCTTTGGAGAAGTGGATGTTAGTGTGCAGTGATCTGTTGCTGCATTGGAAGCAAAGAAAAAGTTATTCTTTGTATTTTTCCTGAAAGTAGAAACATGGTAGTATTTCTTTTT
Organism: Taxus wallichiana var. yunnanensis; assembly: GCA_018340775.1. NCBI lineage: Eukaryota > Viridiplantae > Streptophyta > Pinopsida > Cupressales > Taxaceae > Taxus > Taxus wallichiana. Next base: position 334,604,465 of record CM031240.1, on the reverse strand, counting down.
CATGAATGAAGACTTGCGTGGTTATTTAAAGACATGTTGATTGTTGGCGTTGAAACGTGTGGATGTGGTGTGCATTGCGACTAGTTTTGTCTAGCATTTGGCTGCATATCTGAAGTAGAGAATAATCCTACATTGATCAGAATCCTAAAGTGAAAAGTGTAGTGTGCAACACCCAACAATGTTTGTTCCAAAAATATTGCTATCCGATGCCCAACTCTTGAAAGGGACAAATTTCACCGCATGGAAAACCAAGATGCGGACGATTCTTCAGTTTGAAGATCTTTGGGGATCATTTCTGGCATGGACGCCCCTCCCACAGACACTAATATATTGGCTAAGTATGAAAAGGCTGATGTAAAAGCATTAATGATTATCACTCTGAGCCTTTCTGATGAGGTTCAACCTCACATTCGGGAAGCAACCACTTCCTCTATGGCATGGGCCACATTGTGTACCATCTATGAAGCCAAGAATCTGATGACGATGCTGCATCTTCGACAAAGCTTCACACAATGAGTATGCATGATGGTGAATCAGTCAAAGCCTTCTTGCAACGTGTGGCGAGTTACGCGTAGAACGTTTTGCTCTCGGTGAACCAATGGACGACAAGTTGCTAGTCCCGCTCACCTTGTGAGCTCTTCCTTCCTAGTTTCAGACACTGATCACCACGTTGACCATCACTCAATAGGAGGTGAGTTTTGCCAAACTGGTGAATTATCTCCAACAGGAAGAAGCCATTCAAAATGTTCAAGAATCCTTCGAAGACAAGGCTCTCATCACGAGGTAAAAGCATAACAACAAGCCTCAGAAAGGGTAGTTAGCCCCCAAAATCAAGCAAGATCCACAGCAGAAGAACCTTCTCTGGCCACCCCCCAGCCAAAGTAGTAGAACAACAAGGTGGATTAATGGTGCCACATTTGCTCCATGAATACGCACACGACTGCGAACTATTATTACAATGGTCACAAGCATGGAAACTCTGGTGAAGAGAGAACTTCTAGCCAAGGATATTCCAAGAAATCCCAATGGCATGCTTGTAATCAGAGGTAGAAGGGTCATATTGCTGCTCAGCAGGATGCCTCCTCCGATGAAGAGGTTCTAGACGCAACTCATCCAGACATTGTCCTAGTCTCACAGACTTCACAGCCATCAAAAAGTGTCTGGTTGATTGATTCGGGCGCCAACAAACACATGATTGGCAATAAGAAGTTGTTCCATACCCTGAGTGACTAGCCCACTGGAGATCAAATCACCATCACAGATAATCAGGAGTATATTGCGGTGGGGATTGGTGATGTCATCATTCCTCTTGGGACACGAAGAAGTACACTCATGAAGGTGCTATATGTTCTAGGTTTGACCTCAAATCTCTTTTCTGTGAGTCAGCTTCTTAATCATCGATGCAGGTTGAATTCTTTGTTGAGAAAGGGGTCAAGTCCTGCATCATTTCTCAGGGAGACTCAGTTATTTCTCGAGCATTTCTAAAGGTCCATCTATTTGCACTGGATGCGGTCACTTCATCTAATATTGCTCTCTTTGCTTCAACAACTGGAGTCCACTGCACTATGGCACTTTCGATATGGTCATCTTTCTGTTGGGGCTCTACATCAGCTCAGTGTCAAGGAAATGGTAAGAGAGCTTCCTCCACTCTCCCATTCCTTACCTATTTTCTCGGGATGTCTTGCGGGTAAACAACACAGAGGTCCGTTCAAAAAGAGCTCTTATAATTCTACGAAGCATCTTTAGGTTGTACACACCGATCTATGTAGACCCTACTAGCTAGCTTCTAGGTTTTGAATACTTCCAGCTCATCATTGATGATTACTCATGGAAAATGTGGGTATATTTTCTCCAGAAGAAGAGTGAGGCATTTGTCAATTTCCAAACCTTTTACCAGAAGCCACCAGAAGTCTGGGAAGCTCTCTCATTCTCCTCCACTCATATCGAGTGGGGGAATTTGTATCAAAGAAGTTCTTAGAATACCTGAAGAAACATGACATTCAGCAACATCTAACTGCACCCTACACACCCCAACAAAATGGGATTTTGAGCGACACAACAAGATTGTCATGGAGATGGCTCATTGTATGCTCTCCACCACCAAGTTAGAGGATCAGTTTTGGGTAGAAGTAGTCCAGATAGCAGTGTATCTACTCAACCAGAACCCATAAAGATCTTGCAAAACAAGACATCGGAAGAGGTATGGATTGGTCATAAACCTTCTATTTATCATTTGAGAGTTTTTGGTTGTACTGCATATATGCATGTTCCAGATGAGAAAAGGAAGAAGATCGATCCAAAGACACTACCATGTCTTTTCTTGGGGTATAGTACTACCTCAAAGGCATATCGTCTCATGGATCCTGAGACAAAGAAAATATACGAGAGTCGAGATGTGGTGTGTGATGAGTCATCCTTTGACTCCCTGCCACACAATGGAGATCCAATACCGACCTCGTCACATAGATTGCTCACACATCCAAATGATGGGTAAGATGATTCTTCTCAGAGAGAAGAAGAGCTGAGTGGAGACTTATTTGTTGATCTAGGCACACTGGAAAACACATCTTCACATCAACAGCAACAACACCAACATCCGAAATGGGTCCAGAATACTATTAGGGATGCACACCTGAACTCACTTCCAGGTACTTCTACGGGAGTCAGAACACGAAGTCAAGCCAGACATGAGGTAAATTTTTCACTCATGAGTTCAGTTGTTGATAGCACCGAACTTGACACTATTCGTGAGGCATTAGACCAACCACAAAGTGGAAACAAGCTATGAATGCTGAATATGATTCCCTACTTCAGAATCAGATGTGGGAACTTGTCGATCTACCTCCAGGTAAGAAATCCATTAGCTGCAAATGGATTTTCAAAACAAAATATAAGGCATATGGTTCAATCGACAAACACAAAGCATGAATTGTTGCAAAGGGTTATGCTCAACAAGAAGGAATTGACTATGATGAGACCTTTGCACCCATTGCGAAGATCAAAACCATCAGAGTTGTTTGTGCACTGGCAGCACAAAATGGATGGAAACTTCAGCAGATGGATGTCAAGAGTGATTTTCTAAATGGTGATCTCAAAGAAGAAGTATACATGGCCCAACCTGAAGGGTTTGTAGATGAGCATCAACCACACAAGGTATGTCATCTGATAAAGTCACTTTATGGACTCAAACAAGCACCTAGGGCATGGTATATAAAAATTGATGATCACCTATTGCAACATGGATTCACTCGTAGCCCCTTAGATACAAATTTGTATATCAAGAAGGTAGGAATAGAGATTGTTATTTTGGTTTTGTACGTAGATGATCTTGTGATCACAGGAAGTTTTGAAAATCTTGTGGATGATGTAAAGAATGATATGAAGAAATCCTTTGACATGACTGATTTGGGGCTACTTCACTACTATCTTGGCTTAGAGATATGGCAGAAGAAGAATCATATCTTCATCTCCCAGATGAAATATGCCAAGACACTCCTGGAGAAGTATGGAATGTCATATTATAAACCAATGTCCACACCTATGGAAAAAGGTTTGCAATTATCTAGATTCTAGGATTCACCACAGGTAGATGGCACTCACTACAAGTAGCTTGTGGGGAGTCTCATTTACTTGACTTATACCAAGCCAGATATTTGCTTTGTAGTGAGCTATCTGCCGATTTATGCAAGAGCTAAAGAAATGTCATTGGATAGTAGCAAAGCATGTGTTGAGATATGTCTGAGGTACAATTGACTTTGGTCTGGAGTATCAGAAGAACACTCAGTTCTTCTTACAGGATATATAGACTCGACTACGCAGATCCATTGATGACAAGAAATCCACTTCTTGTGGTATGTTTTTCATCTCGATCTGGACCTATCTCATGGATTAGCAAGAAGCAAACTATTTTTTCTCTCATCCACTGAGGTTGAATATCGCGCCGCATGAGGAGCTATGTGCGAAGTGATTTGGTTACGTCGCATTCTTACAGATATAGGGATTCCTGAAGAGAAACCTCCCATCATTCACTATGACAATCAAGGTGTGTTGAAGCTTGTGAAGAATCCTATTTTTCATGAACGAACAAAGCATATTGAGGTCGAATGTCACTACATTCATGAACAGGTCTTGAACCACCAAATTCAGCTCCAGTACTACCCTACTAATTTTCAGGTTGCAGATATTCTCACCAAGCCTCTCGGCAAAGTGAAGTTTGATTTGTTTAGGGGGTACATTTGTAAGAGCAATGTATTAAGGGGGAATGTTAGCATTAGTTTAAGAATGTTAGAGTTTAATACATTGTTAATGGATAGTTATAACTGTCACCCTCCTCACGCAGCCTATATATTTGGCTTGCTCTTTTGTTTGTAACATGCATTGAATAAACATTTTGTCTCTCGCCATTAGGATAGTCATCCAGCCTAGGTTGGATGGCTAGGTTTGATAGTAGATAATGTATGACCATCCAACCTAGGTTGGATGACTGGGTTGGATGACATATAATGTACAGTCATCCAACCCATGTTAGATGAAAGATAATGTATGGTCATTCAACCCAAGTTAGATGGCTGGGTTTGATGACATATAATGTTCTCGTCATCCAACCCAAGTAGATCATACAATCTTCCATCGTCTGCCGTATAATCTAGGTTGGACGGATGACCCTCCAACTAGGTTAGACGGACGACCCTCCAACTAGGTTGGATGACTAGGTTTGATGAAAGACAATGCAAGACCATCCAACCCAAGTTGGAAGACCATCCATCATCTTTCATATAACCTAGGTTGGATGGCATCCAACCTATGTCAGACGACATACGATGGACGGCCGACCCACCCAGTCGGCTTTGCCACGAAACGGTTTTTCTAGAAATTCGCCATTGATGCAAAAGTTGATTTTGGAGATTCGCCACTAATTCTAAACTAATGTTTTGGAGGGGGGTCTTAAAATGAACCCCGTCATATGCCGTTTTTGTAATAACCCATTGCAATATCCCATCTCCATCCAATAATTGTCCATCCTAATTCCTATCCACACAAACACTTGTTCCAAAGAATGTGCCCGCAAATTTCGGTTATTAATGCCATAATATTAAACTATAACAATGAATGTAGAAGAATAATTCAAAGCTAACATGGTAAAAATATATTTAGGTTTTTAATGTCAAGAAACAATCCATGACCTAGGTGTTGTCCTCTAAGACATATCCTACTAAAAATATGTAGATAGTATTTGGGGACTGTTTTGAGCAATGATGCGCTTTAATACCATAAAGCAATGGACAAGATGAGGACTAACATTATAAATAACATGGATATTATGCAATCCAACACAATATAAAAACGTATATGATACAAATTTTCATGATAGATGTTGCAAGATCGCTCAGCCTTTGGAGTCCAACTTATGTCAGATACCTCTAGAAATATCATAGTTTCTCTTTTTCCAACTTGTGAACATTTTTCTAGGTTCCAAAATTTTATCCTATTTAAAAACATATTTGGAACCTAGAAAATATTCATGGGGAAGGATTCTCTTCCTTCTCACCGTATTATCAAATCCCCTTCAGTTCATGAGGAAGATTCATTATCTAAAAATATCACCTCTAGGGTTGAATCTAACCTCAACCACAACCAAAACCTACAATTCCTGTGAACTCTCCTAGCCCTCCTATAGTTGCTAAACATCCCCTAGGTAGTTAGGAGGATTTAACAACCCATATAGTGGAAAACAAGATTGAAATTGAGGAATTAATCAAAAAAATGAGGGATTCCCATTCTACAAACCCCCACTATGCCTCTCTTGCAAACACATTGGAGGCATTAATGGCTCAAGTTGACGTGAAAATGAGTCAAATTGATCATTGGACATCTTATAGAGAGTGTTGTAAGGAATATTATGCCAAAAAATTGTCATATGTAGATGTAAAGAAAAAATAAATTACAAAATACCTCATATGTGCCTTATTCACAAACCCCAAACCAATTTTCCTATTTCGTTGTCATGTAAATGGTTTCCAATCCACTGGTACAATAGTGATTTTATTAAAAATAATTTTTGGGACTGATGGTGGATGGTGTTTGATTTTCCACCTTGCAATAACAACAAGGTTCCACAATAATTTTTGAGGAAACTCTATTACGATTTTCTCCTCAAGGAGATCTCAAACTATTTTTATTTCTTGGATTTCCACGGCTAAGGAAAAGGCTCAGACAAGATTGACCAGGTGCACAACGTGCATCTATTCTGTAGAGTAGAGTCCCACACAAAAGCCCCCTCACCCTGAGACTATCCCTCTAGCAGTGAAGGAGACAATAGAGATTGATACACTCCACATGCTTCAAGGGCTATCTAATACCCTTAACCGACATATGAGGGACATTTCTGATCTAGATGTTCATGGAGGTGTTGACCAAAATAAGCTCTCACTTATTTTTGGTCAACTAACACCATTTCCCTCCTTTTGTGCTTCAATATTAATTTTCATATATTTTAAGAACTTAAGGTCCCTCTAAAATCATTTCCATCAGATAAGAAATTTCTTCCCCTTTCCATAAATATAAAGAAGTCCTTCTAACTCCTCATATTTTGCAAGTTACAAGCCGGTGGGCCTTGGGAGGAGTTTTTGCCAAAAGTGGGCCTATGGGCTGGGAAGAATTTTTTCCATGGGAAAATTGCGGACCGGTGGGGCAATGGAGATATTTAGACTTTTTCCAAGTGGAAAATTGCAATTGCAGGGCCACGAAGGAAAATTTTCCCAAGTGAATTTTAGGCTCAGCAGGTTTGTGGGGAGTTTTGGAACTTTTGCACTTTTTGTAAATAGGGCACAAAGTGAATTTCAGCCCGCAAGCCCACAAGGGATCTTAAAGCCAAATGAAGAAAAATGCCTAAGGCCTACAAAGGGACACATGGCCATGTTGAAAAGTCAAAGTGGGAAGGCAAGTCATCGGAGGCAATTCAAAAATTTGGCTCGAAGGGCGTAAAGTATAAAATTGAACCACACCTCGCTGATGCCTAGAGGAGCCACGTGTCAAGCCTTAATTGCATACGATTCGGTGAGCCTTGAGTGATTTTTTTCCTAAATGGAAAATGTAAACCATGGGCCTAAAGATGATTTTTTACTAGAAGTGAATCATGGGTCATGCAGGCAATTTTTACATTTTGTATTTTTGGTGCCAAAAGGCACAAAGTGAGTTTCGGGCCCATGGACCCATTCTGCTAACTGGTTTTCACCATTTTTGTACGAACGACTCAAAATATTCAAATTAACATATATTTCAATCCAAAACTCTGAATTCAACAAATTTGGCACCGTTGGAAAGGTCTCGACCTCATCTATGCCATGGGAACTTGAAAATTTAATTTTGATGAGGCTAGGTGGGTGAAAAATGGGAAAATGTCTTTCAGGCCATTAATGTAGAATATGATTACTTCAACTACCATATCTGATTTGATTCAATCTACTATTCTTCCTTCTTCAACACACCAAACAAACATAGAGTGGGGACTGACTCGATAGATTGTAGAGCAAATTCATAATGGGCATTAATGGTTGGTGGTTGGATTTTAAGAGCAGATTCAAGCTTCTCCTCTCTCTTTCTGATTTTCATCATCTATATATTGTAACACTTCTCATTTGAGAAAAGGAGAGACATTCTGGGTGTGGGGAAACTCTGTCAAAGTCATTTCCGACTCCATTTGAGTTGTAGGCCTTCTCCTATGCCTGGAGAGTGTATTTTTGCCTCTTAGCACTACATGTAATAGTCTGTGCACCTTATAAAGCAATAAAATCTTGTTTTGTGGTGTCTTTCAACCCTTGGAATCATTTTGTTGTTTCTTTGTGCCTCTCTATCTTGTGTTTGCTCCTTGTGTATGTATTTCACGTTTGTAGGTGTAAGATGTCGTGCTTCGTGGAGTTTCGATGGTGGATTTGGATCTGGGTCTGTGTCACTTCTGTCTGACCTCCCTTAGTCCCCTTTTCCCTATGTTTCATTCTCCCTCAACAGATTATCTCGCCACTTCCTTTTCTGGTGTATCACCACTTAGTGTAGGCTCTTTCACTTTCTCTCTCTCTCTCTCTCTCTCTCTCTCTCTCTCTCTCTCTCTCTCTCTCTCTCTCTTATCCCCTTGGAATGGTTAGATTAGGATAGATTAGATTCTACCTGCACTTGAGTAGCTTGTGGCAAGTAGATTAGGAAGCAAGAATTGGATTTCTCCAGAGGGCCATCTCAAGTTTTGCAAGTCCCACAACTTGAGAGATGGTCCCATGTTGTGTAATCACACCAAATGCCCCACTCACAACTAGGCCATTCATGGATACCGTGATTCTACACTAACGCTTTTGGCATGCACCCGGTGGGATAGGTTTGAAGCACCTTACCACTTCATTTCATCAAGTTGATGTGTTCTTGGTGGGATTCAACCTTTAGAGGTGCATTCAAAGAACATCCAGCAACTCCATCTAGTCAATAACCCATCCTCCGAGTTCGCAAACCTTTTCCATCCATTTCCACTCATTTTCTCCCATTTTATGAAGTTGTGCAATCATGAATTTATTTCCTTCTTGGAACTCACACTTGAAGTAGCAGTGTAATCCAACTCCAATGCATTTCCCAACTCCTCCAGATCAACATTATGATCAGATCCAGAACCATTATGCTTACCCATATGATTAGGGTCAAAATCAATTTGGCCATGGAACTTATCGAGAACAAGGGGATGCATACAATGGTAACATATACATAGAGAATGCTGGTTTTCTAGAGAAGATTCAAAGAATGGAGGCTAGCATGGTGCAATCTAGGGCTACAACATAGATGAAGGAATTCAGGATTGGTTTCAGGGCACCTTGTCCATGGGGAGGCCCTCTTCCAAGATATTACAACCCTCAGGAGAAGCTTGACTTCATGGTTGAAGTGTTGCCTCAACTTGCACATTGGATTGAGGATATTGAGGCTTATGAGTTGGACACAAGACAACCTTGTCAATGGGTAAGTTCACCAGCTCCCTGTCCTTCATTTTCTCTTTCTCAAACTTTATCATTTCGGCAGTGTCAAGAGTCAAGCCCCTCAGTTTCTACCCCAAGTGTTGAATTCTCTTCTCCATCCCCTGATCTTCCATCCCATCTCAGTTCCTATATCCTTTTCCCTCTCAAGTAGTCATTCCCTCAAAACAAACAATAAGTTCCACTTCCCTCTCCACCAAAAACAATAGTAAAAATGGTTGAAACCCCATCCACCCCTCCTCTTGCCTTCCCAATTCCATGTGGGGAAGAAATTCTAGAATCCAGTCAAGGAGAATAGCATGAAGAGGAACCCAACAGATAAGAAATGATAGAAGATATGAAGCATTGGGTTTCAGGTTTGGGTTTACAAAGATCCCCTTGATGGTTAAGCCAACAGAGGAGGTCAAGGTTGAAGAGCCAATGGTGGCTAAGGCTGAGTTTGAGTAGAAGAAGAATAAGAACAAGAACAAGAAGATCGGGAAGTCTGGATGCTTTGAATGCAAAGTGTCCCTAATGGCACTCTATTTGAAGAGGATGATGATCTAATCCAAGCTACATAACAAGTTAAAGAGAAGGAAAAACCAGATCTAAGTTCCATTGAAGAGGAGTATATAGGAGAGATCAAATAAGAGTTGAATCCACTCAATGATGAAAGCATCATTGAATATTCTTTGCTTTCATTTCAAGGGCCTGATTTGATTGATGAACCCATGATGGAGGAGGACCATACGTGCCAGAGGCTCCAAGTGTGAAACAAAGCTATAGAATAACCTTCAGTTCTTCCTACCACTTCATCACCTTTAATCTCTAATGATGAAGAGGAGTTTGAGCTTTCAAACTTCATGTTGGAGAATGAAGGGAACCATGGTGAGCAAGTTTCATATCAAGAGGACACCATGAAGGATGTTGAGCACATGCAACAAGATAACAAGGAGGCACATTATTTGTCGACTTGGAGGATTGCTTTGATGGTGAGGAGCCCATGGAGATCACATCATTTTCTCTTCCATAGAATAATGGTGTGTGAAAACTATAATTTCTCCTATAATGATATATTAACTTAAAAATATACCTTCTTTAGAATAATGGTGATGTGAAAAGCTGTACAAACCTTGCACACATCATGCATACTACTTCTGTCCATCCCATGATTTCATATCTTTCTACTACCCACCAGCTATGAATAAGTTCTAAATTTCTGAGTTTGATTCTTGAAATTATGCAAAGCATGAGTTAAGATGATAATATCTTAATAATGGCCCTAAGCTGGTAAGAACACTCAACTTTAATCCATGCATGTAAAGCATTGTTTTGCAAATGATTTTTATAGCACTTCTTGAAGATCTGTGACAAACTATATAGTGAGTATAGTTAAACTTAATGAGACAAGTGCAGGGTACATGAATTAGATATTGATATTTATGGATTAAGAACTCCTATTTTCTAGATGAATAGTGAATTATTGGGTGGTGAAATTAGTGTATGATGTGAAAAGATACTTTGTCATTGTTCCTTGGAGTGACTGTTGTAGGGTTCTATAACATGATCAGATCTATTTCAACCTGTAGAGTGAAGATACTTGAAAAGTTGTGTGACTTCTTGAGTTAGGAGGCTGAAACTTATTAGCTCTGAATTAATTGGTTTTCACAGTCATCTTAATTGGAAGAAATACCTCAAATCAACAAATAGTTCCTCTTGAGCAAGAACAGGGTACATGCAAATAAGTCATTGTGAAAATGTGCATGCAAAAGAAGAAGATGCATTTTAAAGAGTTTTTATATATCTATATTATTACCACTCCTTTTTGTGTATAATCTAGTGTTCCTTCTTTCATTTCTAGTAGTATCAAATGGTCTTGGAATTTTATTAGGAAAGTATCCTAATTAGGTGCACCAAAATATTGTAATTTTTATCTTTCTTCCATTTGTACCATTCTCATTAGTTTGATTTCATGATATATGTGCATCCAATTATTCAAATCCACATCATAATCCCCACTAATGGACGAAGGTATCTCTAATGGAATATGGATATCCTCATTGGGATGGGTGTAATCCTTGTATGTATGTGTAAACTTATAAAACTATCCTTTTTATGGCTTGGTAGGGAATCTGATTCCATATTTTAAATATTTTTCTAAGAATGGTTTATTTGATTGTGTATTATGAGGAATCTTCCAAGTATTACACAAAGGTTACTCAATTATATTTTTCTCTAATTTTACTAGTATTTCTTCTAGAATTGGGAATTATTTTCATGCTTGTTAGTCCATATTAAACCACATTTTAGTATCCTACACATAGGGGAAATGGTTTTTTTGGGATACTGTAATGATTTTGCCTAGTCCTATTTATAGGAATGATAATAATAGAATCATCCAAGTGTTATTCCATCTAATTAGCTATTTTATTTATTTTCATATTTCTATCATATGCACATTTCTTCCCAATTACGACTGGGTAATGTGTCTCATTTTTTTTCATGTTAATAAGTTCAAAATCATCGTTAATAAGAGTAGGATATATTGTCAAGTTATGGGATATATTATTAGGTTAATTAACCTAATGATTTTGACTATGCGACCGGGTAATGGATTGATTATCCCATAGTCGATATAATTAACGTCATTAGGTTATATACCAAAACCGGTGCACCCATATTTTCCCATGTGGATCTAGGCATCATATTTACAAAGTATTCCCAAAATCAAACACTGGATCTTGGATCTCATATCCTCCTAAAATATATCCACATCCCATGGTATTTTTTTCACATATCGAGTTGGTTCAAGTTAGATGTGTTTTGAGAAATATTTTTACTGCATGATACATTAACTATTTTGAGAAGATCAATGTGTGGAGACACTAATCCTTCTTGTTTTAGTTTTTTCACTATTTTCCCTTGTACCTATGCTTCCACTTCCCTATTTTGTATAGAATTAATCAATCTTTTTCCTCTTCCAACAATTCCTTTTATCTTTTTAGGTCCGAATATTTTTCCTCATGTGCGTGTTATATTTGAGGATCCTTAAACATCTACATGGTTCCTAACGCTTATTCCTTCCTTTTTGATATGGTGATGGATTACAAACTTATATTTTCACTAGGTACCATATTGACCATTGTGACATTACGTAATTACTTATCCTTACACATTCTCTCCAATGTGGGATAGTCTTATGTGTGATGTTGTGTAGGAACTCTACGATATGTGCAATATGTTTCTTGCATTTGATTAGATGGGAAATTTTGTAAAATGTGATTTGTCTCTCAATAAAGGTATAAAACCACCACATTTGGGGTTGAGGCTCTATTATTATTTACTAGTAACCACCTTGGTATCCCCATGTTACACATTACACTTGACATCTATGGATTGTTCTAGCCCTAATTATAATTATGGTATCCCCTGTATGGTCCTTAAGGTTGAGTAGTGTTACAATGTGGTTGATTCTACGAATGAAGGAGGTGCCCAACCTATAATTTTTTGTAAATAAGGTGGATCCCATCTTATAATTTTATATGGATATGGTGGAGTCCATTGTACATTGTATTGAGGAGATGAAGGAGCACAAATTTTTTATTAATGGCAAATAGTTTTGGAGGGACTATACCCAGTTACAAGGAAGGCTCAACAACCAGATCAAACATGAAAAAAAAATCAAAAGAGGATCAGAATCAGATAATATATAAAGTCCAACAGTAACCCAAACAATAGCTACTAGGAAAAAGCAAAACATGAAAAAATTGTAATTAAGCAACCAAAAAACAACATTTTGTCTGAAATAGAGCAGCAACTAAAATGAAACTAGCCAGACCAAGGGGTGTTATTTCTTGGAGGCCCTATCAATCCTTGATTTGATTGTGTGCAAAGAAGTGAATAACACCAGAGTGGTAGTGTGTGTTGGATCATTCACGTTCAACTTTGAGATAGCCTGATTTCTTTCCTTTTCAGTCCCCCAAATGGCTTCAGGGACCCTGCTCAACATTGAAATGCTTCTAACCTATTGCTCTAAGAACTCACTAATGGCGTTGAAAATGGCCATATTATGATCATGTCTATCTTTGACCCTCCCCAATCTATTGTCCAATGAGTTCAAACTTTTGTAAATGTCCTTAGTCTAATCAATTTCAATATTTGCATCATCATTCAAATTTATCTTCCCCTTCTGCTTGGTTAATTGATGAAAATCCTTCTTAATATTCTCAACCTCCTTTTCCAATAAGTCCAGTCTAAGAAGAGTATTATCCCTCTCATCCTGTGAGGCATTATCCTGACCAAGCATTGCTAATGTGTAAAATATTTTGAACAACTTCCTGTTAGTGCAAAATAACAGCACCCCCGAATGGACTAGGTGTGGAGTGGGGCATTCGATGTGATTGTACAACATGGGACCATCTATCATGCTATGGGAATTACAAAAATTGAGATGTACCTCTAGAGAAAGTTAGTTCTTGCTTCCTAATCTACCTGCCACAAGCTACTCCAATGGGAAGAACCTATTCTATCCTAATCTAACTGTTCCAAGGGGACAAAGAGAAAGAGAGAGGGTAAAAGAGCCTACACTAAGTGGTGATACACCAAAAAAGGAAGTGGATGATAATAGACCTAGCTGCACTCAAGTGGAGAGAGATGAGTAGAGGAGAGGGTGGACAGAACACACCACCGACTGGATATATTTCACACGGAACACCACTTTAAAATGCATTAAACACAGCCTCCCATGACCCAAAAAAACATCGAATATGCACAATATACCATGTAAGGATGAGAGGTAAGAAGAGAAAATAAAATAAGTCAATGATGGATAGATGCATCATGAAACAAATTCTATTGCTCTAAAAAGTTACACGGTACATCGTTAGTGGGAAAGAGGCAAGAAAATGCCATTACAAAGCCATGAAAGGAGGCTTAGACTCTGCATTCTACCCTAAGGAAGAAAGAGAGAGGGGGATAGAGGAGAAACAACGACCAACCATTTGAATATGCCCTTCATTACAATATATAGGAAGAATGAGAGAGAGGAGGGAAGAATTTGAATCCTGCTTCAACCACCTTGAGATATGCATTGAATCCTACTTTGAAAGCTCAACCACTATCAATCAATTCCCCTCTCAAATCCACCTACAATCTGTTGATTTTGGTTCCCATCGGATCAAATAAAATCCAATGTGGTAGTTGAAGAAATCAGATTTTGTATTAATGGCCGGGAAAACATTTTCCCATTTTTCAACCACCATAGCCTACTAAATATAATATTTTATTCTTTCATGGTGTAGAGGGTGTTAAGACATTTCCAAAAAGTCTTATCCCACCCAAATCTAAGTTTTTAGTCAAAAGATATGGCCATTTCAATATTAGAGTCACGGGCGCACAATATTTGAAAAGTCTGTCCATACCGGGTCCACGTGGCAGCCTCGTGCATCTTGAAGATTCAACCCCTTCCTTTCACTCTTAAAATCATGCTAGACCGATACGTGGTGGCTTCCTCAAGCTCCATGGACTCTTTTATATCCTACCCGAGTCCTTTGTTTGGCAAGGCCAAAAGTATGACCCTAGACACGTGGAGGCTTGGCACTTATTTGGAAACCTGCCCCAAGTTTTACTTTTGAAATAGCACCACGCCGGGACTTGGCTCCTTCCACTAGCCTGCCTCTACTTTGACTATTCAACCCCGACTCTATCCCTTTTTTGAACCTGGGACACATGGACTTGGCTCGTGCTCATTTGAAGACCGCCTCTAGACTTTCCTTTTGAAATTGCACCAATGAGACATGTGGAGGCTTACATTGGTTCTCTATACTTATTCATTTTGGGCCCACTCTCCTTTTTGACCTTTGTTGACCATTGGCCATGTGGAGGGCTGGTGAAAGTTTGAGTCTCTGCCTTGGGCTTCCATCTTTAAGTAGCATCATTTGGACACTTAGCACCTTCCACTGAGTCAAAGACTTTTCAATGGCTAGTGCAACTTTTGGGGCTTTGGACGCATGGAGGCTTGGCGCTCATTTGAGTCTACCCTTTTGAGCTTAACCTTTGGATATTTTCCATTTGGAAACTTGGAAGCTTCCGCTATCTCCTCCATACTTAGCCAATTTTGTGGCTTGTTCGAATCATTTGTGAAGCACTGAAACCTTTGATTATTTTCCTTTTCTTCTCCTTTAAGCCTCTGGTTTCTTTGACATTGTTTTCTTCCTTCCCCGACCCTGCTACTCCATTGTAGATCCTACATGTAACTTTTCTATTGGATTTGAAGCACGGGTTCATACGATGGAACCATTTTTTAATTTCTTTTTACACGGGGTCGCGAGTGATCCAATTATTACCAGGGGGGAAATTTTTTTTATAACAAGCTCTTTGAGGAGTAGTTCAAGAGCGGATACTTATCCAAGAGGTTTATTTAGTAGAGGATAGATGAGTTCCATGACCTACGTCAGGAATCCATGACTGTAGCAGAGTACAAGAGTCAATTTCTGGACCTACTTCAATATGTCGACTATATGCAGACAAGCGCTCAGATTCACTGAGTTTCATCAAGGGCCTAAACTTTGGATTTGGGAGGTTCAATGCACATTCATTACCCACAAACCTTAGCATAGGTCATTGAGAAGGCCTACATTGCAAAAGAGACTAGGGGGAAGACTCAACATGATAGGGATAGAGTGTGGAGCTGAATCCAACAGATGCAGGATAACAGGTGAGGGAGTCAGCTCCTCCTCCTCATGGCGGACATGGTTCTACACAGTATTCATTCGAGGCCACCACAATATCCATCGCAACAACAACAACAATAACATACTCATCCACTATTCAGCTTCACAAAGATTTTATGCTCAAAGGGGGAGAAGTATGGGGCCTCCTCTTAGGGTCCCATTCGGAAACAGGGTGCACCGAGAGCTTAGTTAGCAAGAGCTTGTCAACAAAGTGATCTCAATAATCCATAATCAGATCATCAAGAACCATGGCACAGACCACTAGAGTACCAACTAGAGCCACATCTCATTAAAGAGGACCAGGCAGTTGTTATGGATGTGGTGTTCTTAGACATCATTGGAGAGAGTGCCCACAAAACCATAGTAATAAGGGTAAGGTGCCAATTTTAGAGCCTACACTTGGTGACATGGGACGTAGCCATCGGATCTATCCAGTGGTTGAGAACTACTACGTTGAGCATCAAGGAAGTGTGATAGAGACTACAAGTAACATTAGTGCTATTCCTACCTCTATACTGTTTGATTCTCGGTTTGTCTCGATTCTTTTATTGCACCATCCTTAGTAGAGCATTACAGCTACATGCAGTTAGATAAGGCCTTAGTTGGGACGTCGAGATGGCTTCTAGAGCCAAAATATCTATAGACTATTTAGTTAAGGAGTGTGTAATGGATTTGGGACACTTCACCACTACCTCTGATCTTCGTATCCTTCCGTTGGGTTTGTATGGGGTCATCTTGGGCATGGATTGGTTATCTGCACACATGGTCATAATGGATTGTTACCATAAGACTATATCATGTATAGATGATTTGGGATTTGATTCAGTGATAGCTAGAGTTAGGAGACCCATTTCTATCCGCATTATTTCCACTATGCATCTTAAGCAGTGTGCACAACGTGGGTGTCAGTTGTACGCTATTACTGTTAGTGATAGGTCGAGGATGGGGCTAGTGGACCTTCACTTGATGACCACCCCATCTTGCAAGAGTTTTTATGTCTTTCCTAGTGAGCTGCCAGGATGCCTCCCCCACATGAGATAGACTTCCACATTGACTTGGTTCTAGGAGTAGAAACTATCTCACGCGCTCCTTATAGGATGACCACACCTGAGATTTATGAGCTCAAGTTGTAGCTTGAGGGCCTTCTTGAGAAAGGCCTAATCCATCCTAGTGTATCCCCTTGGGGTGCACCAATGATTTTTGTTAAGAAGGATGGATCCTTGTGGTTGTGTGTGGAATATAGGCAAATTTGAACAAAGTAACAATAAAGAATCATTACCCCTTCCTCACATTGATGATTTACTCGATCAGATGAAGGGGGCCATAGTATTTTATAAGATTGATCTTAAGTCCGGATACCATCAGCTGAGGATTGTAGAGGTAGATATCCACAAGTCAGCTTTCTACACGAGATATGGGCACTATGAGTTCATAGTTGTGCCCTTTGGTTTGACGAATGCCCCGCAATATTCATGAGCTTGATGAATGGGGTGTTCAGGATGTTTTTAGATCACTTTGTGCTTGTCTTCCTTAATGACATTTTGATATACTTATGTACGCATGAGGAAAACAAGGATCACTTTCATCAGGTTCTACAATGTCTTCGTGAGCAGCATCTTTATGGGAACCTAGAGAAGTGTGCATTATTTCAGTCTGAGGTGCATTATTTGGGTCACATCATTTTTGGGGAAGGTATCGTAGTCGATCCTTCCAAGATTAGAGCCATTATGGATTGGCCAACACCCACTAGTGTGACCGAGGTGCGCATTTTCATGGGTTTGGCAGGATACTATAGGAGATTTATTCAAGACCTTTTTCAAGTTATGTACCCCATCACTTTCCTTCAAAGTAGAAAGGGAAGAATTTTTTATGGTCAGATAGATGTGAGTAGGCCTTCAGACAATGAAGGAATGCCTCATGACAACACCTATTCTTACAAAGTGCCAAACCCTCGTGGTGAGTTCTTCATTTACACATATGCTTTGTTGGCATATTTCATGAGGTGTGTTGATGCAAGAGGGCCAAGTGATTTCTTTTCGGTCTCAAAAATCAAGGATTATGAGCTCAACTACCTAACTCATGACCTTGAGCTTTCAACAGATTGTACATGCCTTGGTTTGGTTGAGACATTTCCTTCTTGGCCAAAGATTTACACTCAAGATTGATCACTTGAGTCTTCACCAACTCTTCACGTAGCCCAATCTCAACACTCATCAGTGGCATTAGATGGAGTTGTTTTGTGAGTACGACATGGTGATAGAGCATGTGAAGGGGAAGGAGAATGTGGTTATAGATGCCCTGTGTAGGCGGAGACATATGGTTATGGCTACTTCAGTGGGTATAAATTTGTGGAGTAGTATTTTACAGCAGGTTCCTCATGGAAACTTCTACCTTGCATCTATATCAAAGATTGAGTCTCAGAGGCCCCTTGAGTGGAAATTTGATGGATTTTCATTAGAGGAAGATGACCCGCTTCAGAAAAAGGTTGGATATATGTTCCTAGAGATGGAGGCTTGAGATAGGACATTTTGATAGAGGCTCATCATGCACCTTATTCAGCCCATCCCGGGGTGAAGAAGATGCACACCACCTTGAGACATTTGTACCATTGGAGTGGACTATGGAGATATGTATCTCAATTTGAGTCACGCTGTTTAGAGTGTTAGAAGTTGAAGGCCAAACATCATCACTCAGCTAGCCTTATCTTCCCTCACATCATACCGGAGTGGAAATGGAACACCATTTCCATGGATTTCATAGTTGGGTTACCAACATTGAGATACCACCACGACGCCATCATGGTCACGGTGGATAAATTGATGAAATTGGCTCACTTTTCTCCGGTGAAGACCACCTACATAGCTAGTGTAGTGGCACAAGTATACCTTGATGAGATTTTCAGATTGCGGGATGCCATAGAAGATAATTTATTAATGCAATCCCTTGTAAACTTCTCACTTCTAGACTACCATGCAAAGTATGCTCTCGGGATGAAGATCAACTTCAATATAGCTTATCACCCTAAGATAGATGGACAAACAAAGTGGGTGAATCAAATCTTGGAGGACATGCTTAGGATGTATGTCATGGACCATCAGTCGAGGTGGGAGGAGTATTTGTATTTGGTGGATTTTTCCTACAATAACAATTTTCAGAGTTCGATAGGTATGGATCCTTTTTAGGCATTATATGGAAGAGAGTGTAGGACACCACTGAGTTGGGATAGGTTGGAGGATAGGGTTTCTCTTGGGCTAGATTTACTACAAGATATGGAGCAGTAGGTTGTTATGATCAGCAGAGATTACATGAGGCTCAGGATAGGTGGGAGAAGTATGCTTATCAAAGATAGGATAGATCATAGTTTTGAGGTGGGAATGAAGTTTTTATTTGTGTTAGGCCTCATAAGAGCCCTCTCCATTATGGAAAAGGCTCTAATATTTCTCCTAGATTTGTTGGTCCCTTTGATATCTTTGAGCGTATTAGTCCTTTGGCCTATCGTCTAGCATTGCCACCTAGCTTGTCTCACATCCATGATGTATTTCATGTTTCTATACTTAGGAGGTACATTGCAGATCCTTCTCATGTATTAGATTGGACCTCATTGTAGGTGTAGGATCAGGGACAGGTGATGATGGAGCTCGTCTGTATTTTAGACCACAGGACCCTGGGCCTTTGAGGCAGAGAGATTGATCAGGTTTACGTTCAGTGGGATAGATACGACGAGACAATAGCTACGTGGGAGGATGCCACGCCTCTAAGAGCATAGTTCCCACATTTGTTCTAGTGACTTCTAGGAGGAATTTGATTCTAAGGGGAGGGAGATGTAGTGCCCACTCCTCTTTGAAATTTATATGATTATGATGTTGCTTAGCATAGACTAGAGTTATGGACTTTTCTATCACAGTTTAGATATTGACAGATGGACATTGTTATTTTGATTGGTTAATTTATAGACAATATGGATGTTAGACTTATGACATGATTACATGATGGATTATATGCATATTTGGATATATCAAATTATTGATTTTGAGCTTATATTGGACTAATGCATTTACTTTGCTAATTATATGATGCTTGATGATGTAATTGATGTCGTGATCTTATTGCTAGTTGATATAGTAATGAAATTGAAATAATTGGAATTGTGAACAATGGCGAATTACTTGTCTTGGTTTAAGTTGCGATAATTGATTATATGTATATGCATGTATTTTATTATTTCGATGTTGTTAATATGGCCACAAGGCTAGAAAGGTATTTTCTTGACTTTTGCAGGTGTTTGTAACACAATAAACCAAAGGGGGATGGATAAGAGACCAACAATGAAAGAATATAGAGTATTGGCAACAGGTCACCATGGCAACACGTGTTTTTGTATGTTGTTTGTTGTTGTAGTTTGTTAGGAGGTCCCCATTGGGGGTGACCTCAAAAGTGACCTTGGGAATGTTTTTTTAAATTGTCTTGTGATTTTTATTTAATTGTGAGTTATTTATTTTTATGTGCATGTGGAGTCACTTTTATTAATTATGTTTTGCACCCCTCTTAAGTTAATTTAAAAGTGTTTATCTAGTGCTAATTAGGATGTGACTAAAAGAAGGGAAATAAATGTGAGTTGGTAGCTTTAATGTGTGTTGGTTTAGGATGAGTTTAATGTGTTTTGGGTTGTGTGTACTCAATCTTCCTTGTGAAATTCGGATTTTGACCTTCTAGGCTATTTTGGAGACTTGTGGGACAAGCTAAGCTTGTCCCACACCTTTTAAAGTCACCCACCCACCTAGCCTATGATGTGAGGGAGTTATTTCAGCTCCTTTTTGTGTTTTAATGAAGGAAAAGAGGCAATCAAGCATACTTTTCTTACATGGGTAGTTAATTTTGTCCTTAAGGGGTGTGGGTTAGGTTGAGTGTGTAAGAGGGTGGTCTTTTCTCCAACCACCAATTTATTATGTTTTTGGGTATGGGTTTGACTTTGGTGATGTGGGATGGAGAAGAAATGATGTGGCATCCTACATGGAGCCACATCATCTCCCTCTCCCTCTTTTCTATTTATTAGAATTTTTGTGAAGTTTTGGGGTTACTTGCTTGGTTTTGGCTCTCTCATTTTGGAATGCTTGCCTTTTGGAGTGCTTTTTGGAGTTGAATATTGCTTGGAATTTCTTGATCTTGGAGGATTTTGGGACTTTCTTGTGAAGTGGATTCTTGCTATGGCAAGGTAGGGTCTTGCACCCTTTGTTTCTTCCTCTTCTTGTATGTTTATGTGTTGAATGAATGTGTTTTCTTGCTTGATGTTGTTGGGTAGTGAAATGGCTTTAGGATGTGTTGAGATAGTGAAATGGGGATGAAATATGTTGGGAGGAATAAGATATTCTTTGGGTATTTAGGAGGGAGTGGGTTGGATGCCCCACCTTGTTCTCATCTTGTTATTTTATTCATTGTGGGAGACATAAGAGAGAGGGAGGCATAAAAGACTTTGGGGTTGATTTTGTTTTAGAGATTTTGAGGTGGGCATCCAAACCATTGGGAGGCACAAGGGTATGTTAGTGCATAATCATAGCTCCTGAATGGCCCGGGTTGTGAGTGTGGCATTTGGTGTGATTGCACAACATGGGACCATCTCTCAAGCTGTGGGACTTGCAAAACTTGAGATGGACCTCCGGAGAAAGTTGGTTCTTGCTTCCTAATCTACCTTCCACAAGCTACTCCAATGCAAGAATAATCTAACTAATCCTAATCTAACTGTTCCAAGGGGAAAAATAGAGAGAGGGTGAAAGAGCCTACACTAAGTGGTGATACACCATAAAAGGAAATGGCGAGATAATCTGCTGAGGGAGAATGAAATAGGGAAAAGGGGACTAAGGGAGGTCAGACAAAAGTGACATAGACCCAGATCCATATCCGCCATTGAAACTAAATGAAGCACAACATCTTACACCTGTAAATGTGAAATACATACACAGGAGTAACAACAATGCCAAGGGTTGAAAGACACCATGAAACAAGATTTTATTTCTCTATAAGGTGCACAGACTATTACATGGGTGCTCAGAGGTAAAAATATGCTCTACTAGGTGTAGGAGAAGGCTTACAGCTCAAATGGAGTCAGGAAATAACTTTGATAGAGTTTCCCCACATCCAGAATGTCTCCCTCTTCTCAAATGAGAAGTTTTTACAATATATTGATGATGAAAATCCCTGGGAAAAGAAGAGAAACTTGATTCGCTCTTAAATCCAACCAAACAACCATCAATTCCCCTATGGATTTTCCCACAATGCTGTTAAGTTTTCCTGTTATATCTGTTTGGTGTGTTGAGAAGGAAGAAATCGATCAAATTTGATCCGGTAATGAAGCAATCGGATTCTACATTTATGGCCTGAAAGACATTTTCCCATTCTCACCCACTTAACCTCATCAAAATTAAAGTTTTAGGTTTCCATGGCATAAACAAGGTTGAGACGTTTCCAACGGTGCCAAATTTGTTGAATTTTGGGCACTGGATCGAAAGATATGTCCATTTGAATGTTTGAGTCGGGTCCCTACAAAAATGGCGAAAACCAATTTAGCAGAATGGGTCCGTGGACCTAAAATGTACTTTACGCCTTTTGCACAAAAATAAATGCTTCGCAGTCCCACAATTCACTTTTCCGAAAAAACCATCTTTAGGCCCAACGGTCCATATTTTCCATTTGGTTGAAAAGTCCTCCCTAGGCCCGTCGTCCCGCATGTAATTTAGGCTTAACATGTGGCTCCTCTGGGCATCGGCAAAGGTGTGGCTCATTTTTACACTTTATGCCTTCTTGGGCCAAAAATTTCAAACTACCTCCAACAACCCGCCTTCCCACTTTGAATTGGAACATGGCCACGTGTAGAAATGGCACTAGTTTGGGGACCGCTTCTAGATTTTTCTTTTGAAGATGCACTTAAGAGACATGTGGCGCCTTCCACAGCTTGCTCTTTTCCTTTATATTTTGGCTAAGTCCCTTTTTCTTGACGGGGCCATAAGTCTGACCTTGGACATGTGTAGAGGCTTCGCGCTTGTTTAGAAACCCACTCATGATTTTACCTTTGAAGATGTGTTGTGTTAACACTTGGCTCCTTCCACCGGCTCGCCCCATTTTGACTATTCAACCTCGAATTTTGTCCCTTTTACACTAGGACACATGGAAGGCCCATGCTTGTCTGGGTCTCCGCTTTTAGATTGACCTTTAAAGATGTGTCATTAAAACATGTGGCGCCTTCCGCGATTCCGTGATACTTAGCCAATTCGAGTGATGTTTTTCTTGAACCCCGACTATGTGGCAGGATGGCACATGTTTGAGTCTCCGCTCTTTAGATTTATCTTTGAAGTTGTGCCAAGTCGACACTTGGCACCTTTTGCTGAGTTGAATACTTTTCAATGGCTAGTGTGACTTTTGGGGACTCTAGACAAGTGGAGGCTCCGTGCTTGTCCTCGACATCGGCCCTTGGATTCGACCCTTGAAGGTGCATCGTTGAGACACTTGGCAGCTTCCGTTGACTCTTCCATACTTAGCCAATTTGGTCCCACTCTTAATCGTTTGTGAATCCCGAAGACTTTGAACCTTTTCCCCATTTCTCTCCTGAGACCCTCTGGTTTCTTTGACACTATTTGCCTCCTTAGCCGATCCTGCTCCTCCATTTTGAGTCCGCATGCTCCTCGGATTTGGGATCGATTTTTAGATTTGAAATGTGGCTCGTATGATAGAGTCGTCCCTTAGATTTTTCTATGTAGGGGTCGTGTTTGACCAATTTTATCCACGGGAAAAAATTGGGATAACAATTTGGCGACTCACGGGGACATCTGCCTACTAGATGAAGGGACCAGTAGCCTTGAAGCATCCATTTGGTGTGGAGTCAAGAATGATAGCCTGATACTAATCCTTTTCCTTTGAAACTTCTCCCGATTGCCTGCATCCTGCTGACCCTGAACTCACCCCGTTGGGGCTTTACCTATTCCTGAGAATGGATTGTCTTAAATCCAATTTTAGTTGCTATGTATTTGTTTTTTATTTAAAACTAGCAACCATTACAGGAAACTATGGGTCTCTCTGTCGTGAATATTGAAGTGCCTGACCTCTGCACCTCCGGAGCAATACGAACAAAACCTATGTACAAATGAAAAAATCATACATGCCTCCAATGAGACATATAGAATGTACATAAGCACTTATTTTGCTAAAAACAAAATCTACTCCTACTCCTATACTAATCCTAACAAAGAAAAGCTTAAACAAAGCTGCCATAGGCAAGGAGAAATAGCTTCCCTTTCTCAAAAGGGACAGCCATGTAAATGGTTTGATGTTGAATATGGATTCTTGCATGAGTTAAAAACTAACAATAAGACGGTCCTCCACCCAAATCAAGGTATCAACATCAATGGAAAATACCTCCTCAAGCTGATTTGCATTAGACTCCTAGATGTGTTGATGGTGACCCTTGGTGCTTTGATACTCATCCTCATGCCCTGAAGTGGGCATGACTGGTTTTGGCTTCTCCCTGCACTCCAATGAAACCAAGTATTTGATTGGGCAACATCTAGTCCTTTGAATTTTCCCACTACTATGATATTTAACTCCAAAAATGGATTCTTCTTACATACCTTCATGGGTGGATGGTGTGAGAGAGATGATGACATCCTCTTTCCTTTTCCCTTCCTTCTCCTGTGAAGAACATGGAAGATTATATCTTCCAAACTTAGTTCCAGAGTGACGTTGTGAGACACAAGCTTCTACACTTGAATGCTCTCCTTCATGACAAGAGGCTCATGTGCTTGGAAAGTGGAAGATGGAGGATAAAATGATGTGATCTCCTCAGGATCCTCTTCACCAAAGCAATATTCCAAGTTTGAAAGACATTATGCCTCCTTGTTGTCCTACCGCATGTGGTCTACCTCTTCCATGGTGTCCTACTTATCCGAAACTTGCTCACCATGGTTCCCCCATCTTCAAGCATGAAGTTTAACAGCTCAAACTCTTCTTCAACATCGAGCTTGAAGGGTATGAAGTGGTAAGAAGAATTGAAGGTTCTTCTATGGCCCGCTTCCGTACTTGGAGCCTCTAAAACTATATGGTTCTCCTCCATCATGGGTTCATCAATCAAATTAGGCCCTTAAAATGAAAGCAAAAAATATTCAATGATGTTTTCTTTATTGAGTGGATTCAACTCTGATTTGATCTCTCCTAGCTGCTCCTCTTCAATGGGACTTGGAGCTGGTTGTTCTTCCTCCTTCACTGGTTGTGCATCTTGGATCAAGTCAAAGCATCCTATTCGAGACAAGGTGCCATAAACAAACTACTGATTTTCTCCTTCTTATTCTTGTTCTTCTTTTTTTGCTGCAAACTCGGCCTCAACCATAATCGGCTCTTCAACCTTGACCTCCTTTGTTGGCTTAACCATCAAGGGGATCTTTGTAAACCCAAATTTAGCAGCCCAACTCTTCGATTGTCTTTCATTTCTTTTTTGTGTTTTGTTAACGCGAAATCACAACACCCCAAATGAGTTCTACATGTCTACTTTTCTAAGGCAGGGTCATTTGATGTGATTTGCATAACATGAGACCATCTCTCAAGATGTGGGACTTGCGTACTTGAGATGGCCCTCTAGAGAAAGTCAGATTCTTCTTCATGATCCTAATGCTAAACTACTCCTAATGCAAAAATGACATATAACTACACCTATCCTAACAATTTCAAGGGACCAAGGAGAGAGAGAGAGCATGAAAATAAAGAAATCCTACACTACAGAGGTGATAACACCAAGAAAAAGGAAATGTTGATCATCTACCTAGACTTCCATGAAATGAATAGAGGTGAGCAATGGAGAGGATGGACAACAACATCACAAACCAAAGATCAGATTTCACATAGGAAACGTTTCAACCCAATGAACACAGCTCCCAGATCTGCAAATGAAATATCCAAAAACATGCACATAATACTCCATAACAATGAGAGGCAAGAAGATGTAATGAAAACAAGAAAAGGATGGACAAATGCATCACAAAAATGAGTTTTATTGCTTCAGAAATTTACACAGAGCATCATACATGAGCAAGAGGCAAAAAATGCCATTTATAGAGTAGGGGAGGAAGGTTTAAACTCCACATTCGACCTTGGAGAAGAAAGAGAGAGGGATGAAGAAGAGAATGAACAATAACCTTTTACAATGAATTCTACCCCTGTATTTATAGATTCAACCTAAAAGAAGAAAGAGAGAGAGAGAGAGAGAAGTGGGAAAAGCAGTCGAAACTCAACCACCATTGTTAATGCTTCCAATAAAAATTTCCCCTCAAATCCATCTTTACTGCATCAATCCTTCATTCGGCACCTTGAAGGAAGAGGAAATGGAGGAAATAGATCAAATTTGATCTTGTTGTTGAGACAGACGGATCCTAGATTGAAGGCCCAAAGACATTTCCTCCATTTGGTTGGTGAGGCCGAGATATTTCCAATGACATTAGATTTGTAATATTTCAAGCCCTGAGCTGAAATATATGCCCCTTCAAAGTTTGTATTGGGTCCGTACATGACAGGAGGGTAGGAAAAAAATTTGAAAAATGGGTTCCCTTTTGATATGGGACATGTGGCAGCCATAGAGGGAAAAATCAATGTTTACGGGTTCAAAATTATCTTTTCCCTATTTTTCGTGAGAATCAAAAAATCCAGAAAACTCCCACGGCCCCGCTGCTCCACTTGGATATGAGCCACCCTTTTGTTGGCTGGGGAGGTGCGCTCGAATCTTTTCCTTTGTGCCATTTTTTCAAAAGGAAAATTTTCACCTTTTCCTCCGCTTCCCCGCTTTGGCTTGACTTAGGCTCAAACGCTAACTTTTTCCATTTTTATTTTAGAGCATACTCGAGTCTGTCAAATAGATTTAAGACACAAATTCACGTGTGAGCCGTTTCTTCTCTTTTTTTTTCTCACACAGGTCATGGCCGATGGATTATTTTTCTTGGGGGTGAAATATGGATAACATGTTCCTCTTCTTGTTTTTCTCCTTAATCGGATTCTTGAGTCTCTTCCCAACATGGACTTGGGACAAATAAAGGAGTGACCATTGGGGTTCAACTAGCTTTGTAATTATTTGTGGTGGGGAGGGAGGTGGAACTTCTTATTTGTTTAGAGGGGATGCTTGTTTGGAAGGGAAAAGGGAAGAAGAATCAAGATGAGATGGAAGACTAGAAGATGGGGAAGGGAAATCAACACTTGGGGGCAAAGCAGATGAGGGACTCTCTTGATCATGCTAAAATGATAAAGTTTGAGAAAGAGAAAATGAAGGACATGGAGTTGGTGATTTACTTACCCATTGACAAGGTTATCTCGCACTTTGATCATATGCCTCAATATCCTCAATCCACTGTGTAAGTTGAGGCAGCACTTCAACCATGAAGTCAAGCTTCTCCTGAGGGCTGTAATGTCTTGGAAAAGGGCCTCCCCATGGACAAGGTTCCTGAAACCAATCTTGAATGCCTTCATTTGTGCTATAGCCCTGGAATGCACCATGCTAGCCTCCATTCCTTATATGTTCTCTAACAAACCAACATTCTCCACATAGCTATCACCATTGTATGCGTCCCCTTGTTCTTGATAAGCTTCATGGCCAAACTAGTTTTGACCCTGCTCATATGGGTAAGCATAATGGTCCTAGATCTGATCATAATGTTGATCTGGAGGACTTGGGAAAACATTAGAGGTGGACTGCACTATTGTAGGTGTGAATTTATGAGTGGAAGGAATGAAGTCATGATTGCATAACTTCATGGAATGGAAGAAAATGAAAGAGATGGAAGAATTAAATGGATTAAAATGAGTGGAAATGGATGAAAAAATGTTTGCAACTCGGATAATGGTTCATCGACTAGATGTACTTTGTATATGCCTCAAAAAAGTTTTAACCTTAACAAGAACACACCAACTGCTAAGATGAAGTGGTAAGGTGCTTGGACCTATCCCACCAAGCGTGCAAAAGCGTTAGTGTAAAATCACAACACCCGAATGTCCTAGTTGTCGGTGGGGCATTCGGGTGTGATGGAACCATCTCTCAAGCCGTGGGACTTGAAAAGCGAGATGGACCTCATTAGAAAAAGCCGGTTCTTGTTTCCTAATCTACCTTCCACAAGCTACTCTAGTGTAGGTAGAATCTAACTAATCTTAATCTAACCATTCCAAGGGGACACAGAGAGAGAGAGAGAGAGAGAGAGAGAGAGTGAAAGAGCCTACACTAGCGGACATATTTACATCAGGAGGTTATAAAAGTGATATAATGAGAAAAGGAAGTGGGAGATACTCTCACCGAGGGTGAATGAAACAGGAAAAGGGGACCGAGGAGGTCGGACGAAGTGACACAAACCTAGATCTAAATCTGTTGTCAAAACTCCACGAAGCACGACATCTTACACCTGAAAACGTGAAATACATACATAGGGAGTAAACACAAGATAGAGAGGCACAGAGAAACAAAAAAATAATGCCAAGGGTTGAAAGATGCATTGAAGAAACGAAACAAGATTTTATTGCTCTATAAGGTGCACATATTATTACATGGGTGCTCAGAGGCACAAATACACTCTCCAGGCATAAGAGAAGGCTTACAACTCAAATGGAGTCAGAAACAACTTTAACAGAGTTTCCCCACATCCTAGAATGTCTCCCTCCTTCTCAAATGAGAAGTTTTACAATATATAGATGATGAAAATCCAAGGAAAGAAGAGAAACTTGATTATGCTCTTAAAACCCAACCACCAACCATCAATTCCCACTACCGATCCACCCAAAATCAGCGTCAAGTATGCCTACTATGTCCGTCTGCGCGTGTTCAAGAAGGAAGAATGGCGAATCGAGATCAAATTTGATCTCAGTATTGAAAGTAATCAGATTTTGCATTAATGCCTGAAAGACATTTTCCCATTTTCACCCACCTAACCTCGTCAAAATTAAAGTTTCAGGTTTCCATGGCATACGAGGTCGAGACCTTTCCAACGGTGCCAAATTTGTTGAATTTTAGGCACTGGATCGAAAGATATGTCCATTTGAATGTTTGAGTTGGGTCCATACAAAAATGGTGAAAACTAGTTTAAGCAAAACTTGTCTCACAGACCTAAAATGCACTTTACTCCTTTTACACGAAAATACAAAACTACAAAAAATGCTTCGCAGCCTCTGCAATTCACTTTTGCTAAAAACCATCTCTAGGCCCGACGGTCCGCATTTTCCATTTGGGTGAAAAGTCCTCCCAAGGCCTATCGACCCGCATATAATTTAGGCTTGACACATGGCTCATCTAGGCTTTGCAGCAGAGGTGTGGCTCATTTTTACACTTCATGCCTTCTCGGTGAAAAATTTCAAAGCGCCTCAACGACGACCTGCCTTCCCGCTTTGAAATTAAACATGGCCATCTATAGAGGTGACGCTAGTTTAGGGACCGCTTCTAGATTTTTCTTTTGAAGATGCGTCGAAGAGACACGTGGTGCCTTTCACGGCTTGCTCTATTCCTTTTTATTTTGGCTAAGTCCCTTTTGCTTGGTGGGGCCATAAGTATGACCCTAGACACATGGAGGCTTCGCGCTTGTTTAAAAACCCACTCGGGATTTTACCTTTCAAGAAGTGTCGTGTTGACACTTGGATCCTTCCACCGGGTCCGCCCCATTTTGACTATTCAACCCTCGACTCTATCCCCTTTTAGACCTGGGACACATGGGAGGCACGCACTTGTCTAATTCTCCACTTTTAGATTTACCTTTGAAGATGTGCCATTAAAACACATGGCACCTTCCACGAGTCTGCGATACTTAGCCGATTGATCGATGATTTTCTCAAACCCTCACTATTTGCCAGGATGGCGCATGTTTGAGTCTCCGCTCTTTGGATTTATCTTTGAAGTTGTGCGAGTCAACACTTGGCACCTTCCGTTGAGTCAAAGATTTTTCAATAGATGGTGTGACTTTTGGGGACTCTGGACACGTGGAGGCTCCACACTCATTTGAGAGTGGCCATTGGATTCGACACTTGAAGGTACATCATTGAGACACTTGGCAGCTTCCGCTGACTCTTCCATACTTAGCCAATTTGGGTCCACACTGAATCATTTTTGAAGCTTGAAGACTTTGAACCTTTTCCCCATTTCTCTCCTGAGACCCTCTAGTTTATTTGACACTTTTTGCCTCCTTAGCCGACCCTACTCCTCCATTTTGAGTCTACTTGCTCCTCAGATTCAAGATCGATTGTCGGATTTGAAATGTGGCTCTCATGATAGAACCGACCCTTAGAATTTTTTGTGTAGGGTCATGTTTGACCAATTCTATCCGAGGGGAAAATTGGGATGACAGGGTATCCTCATATTCCTTTCTCTACTTGGCTTGTTTTAGAGCCATTGTTTTTAGGAAGTTGTGTTTAAAAATGAGTGTTTTGTGGTTATTTTCTTGTATGAATGTTTCTTGGTAGTAAATGTGGAAGCCTTGTATTTTGTTGCCATGGTTGTCAAATATTCCTTATTGTCTCATTGTTGGGGCTTGGGGGCAATGAGGAAGTAGGATTCACTTCCTCATTGGAGTAATGGTTGGGTGGAGAGTGTTGCCTACTCCCCATTTTTGGTTGTGTGTTTATCTTGGAAGAAGGTGGAGTTTAGATGATGAAGGCTTCTTGTGCATTTGGAGAAAAGAAAAATGGACTCTCTTGTTATATTTTATCATGTTGTCTCCATTGTATATGGAGGGCTTGTAAACTTGTATTTGGTTAAAGAGAAGTTTTAGTTGTTATATTATCAAAAATGTAATCTTAGTTGATATTGTAAATGAAGGCACAAGTTGAAAATCCTTTCATTACTTGTTGGAAAGTAAGACTATAGATTGTTAAATTTAATCAAGTTTATTGAAATGTGATTGAAGAGAAAACAACTTTGTTCTCATTTTAGTTGGTTTATTGTTCTTCTTTAGGTGTGTTGTTCTTATTTCAAAACTATTGGAAAATCTTGTTGAAAGTTTCTTGTGGGAATGTTTGAAACTTGTATATGGTAAAGGAAAGAAATATTAATTCCTATTGCATTACTTGAAAGGCATGTGATAATAAGCTAAACTATATTTGTTCATCTCTTTGAATTGATTGGAAGAAAGTCTAGAACTCTATATGTGTAAATGGAAAAAGGCCTTAAATTCTTGTTTGTTATTCACCTTATCATTAAATGGATTTATCCTTTAAACCTATGAGAATAAAGAAAAGTACTTGATTACTACTAGACCCTAGTCTCAAATTGATTGTGAAATTTTAGTATTCAAATTACTATAAGTTATGCAAGTATCAAATGCGAACTAAAGTAATAAACATAAAAGGGACAGAGAAAATTAGTTCTTTTGCATCCTATATATATTCTTGTTAAATTATAAAAGAAATCTTAAGTATTAGATTAAGATTTGTTAACTCTATTAATAATATAAATACTATTACTTATTGATAATAGTATTCATATTAAAATATTACTAATATTGATATTAAAAATATTATTGTTTTAGTTAATATATATATTTATATTAAAAGCATATTAAATAACCAAAGGTTTTGAAAACAAAAGTTAATCAACCAATAGATATTGGTGTAGCCGAACTATCCAAACCACGGGTTACGCACATCTTTTAGGAGAAGGAAATAGTGGGGAGAGGAGGTCGGCTTCACTTGTATTTTGTTTGGATTGCATAAGGCCTTAAATCCATGGCCGATCATTCATTCTTTATTATATATATATATATATATATATATATATATATATATATATATATATATATATATATATATATATTGTGTGTGTAAATGTACACACACATATATTCTTTTACCCAAGTAAATACATATACCATTTTAACCATATCACAAAAATGGGGTAAAAATTCATATATTCATATACGTAAATACTAAAATAATGAGATAAACAAAATAAATAAATACATTGGAACCTTAGAAGAGGGTGTAAATAGAACAAGGAAGGAATGGAAGAATGTGCATCCTTCCATGAGCTTGAGATTTCCTCTCATGGCTTCCACCTCCTCCTCCACAAATCTGCAAAAAAAAAAAAAAAAGAGAAACAATAAGCCAAAACAAAAGAGAAAAGAGATTTTCATAAGCATGCTTAGGGTTAGTTGAATCCCTAGATCTAAGGGCCCCAAATGAATCCATCCAATGGATGAGATTCATCCCTACAAAAAGTAGGTGGGAAGTGGGTGAGAGAAATTCAAATTTAATTTGCATGGGTAGACTTTATTTTGGGGCCACTCTAGTATGTGTAGGGGGTGTTATTATTTCCTAACCCAAGTGCCTTTTAAAATGCAAGCTTAGATCCTTTGTGGGTATAATAGAACATTATTATTTAATTAAATGGACCACAATACCCTTGGGGTTAATTTGAGTAATTTTATTTAAGGGTGAATTCATTTGTATTAAAATATATGGTAGGGGAGCCTAAGCCTCACTTTAGGCTAATTAATTTTACTAAACGGTATTGAAAGATTTTACCAAAAAAAATTATTCCATAATTTTTCTAGTTTGACCTAGGTTTGTCTTGGTTTCGTGTGGGTAGATTTGTGGGCATTACACATAGGAGTTACATTAAACATAAAATAATACCAAAAATTAAGTCGAGAAAAGAAGGCAAGAACTATAATAATATATCAAAATGTAGATGCACTACAATTTTCAAATGCCACCTTTTAAATTTCAGAAATACCTTATAACCACAAAAATATTGTTAAAAATTTGTGCTTAAAGGCCTACTTTCTTGTAGTGTGCATGACACACTTACTTTTACTACATTTTTTCCAATATTATCTTCACTCATTAGTAGATACATGCCTCTACATAGCCTTAAGTGGGTGCTAAACAATTTCCATAACCACATTATAGTTGAAATATTTTTCTCAAGAAAAAATTGATAATTTAGTTAATGGATATGTGAGATGGCATCATCTTTCCTTCGTATTAAACTATGGTTTTAGATTTTTCCTTGTATGAGTGTAGCTCTTGGTATTATACTAATAATGAGAAGGGAGGTAGGATTTTATAGAGCCTAACATGTCATATGGTTGTAATTTATTTTTAACTCTTCTCTCATGGATATATTGTATTTGGTTTAGTTCTATTCATATATGTGCATGACTATGCTTTCCCTTACACGTGGCTCTATTCGATGGTCTTGTTTATAGTAGTGGATTGGTTTGGCCTTGTGCCCCCATTTGTTTGGCATAATTGTGTATATAAACAAAATATATATATACTCTAATCATGTGAAGAAACGAATTTATATGTGTGAAATTTCTGGTTTTGGTTGTTTCATATTGATTATGTGAGGTGGAGACTTTGTTATTTTATTTGTTTGTTTTCTTTGTTTTACTTAAGGGTTTCTCTTTGCTTCCATGTTGGGTATGTAACATGGGTTTCTTGTGGATTCCCTAATTGATAATGTTTGTAAAGTTTTTCTTTTCACTTTTACGCATATGGAGGTTTGGTTACCAATTGTTTATTTTCCTGTGAGGTTTGGTTTCCACATACTTGGCAATTCCTTACTGGTAAGGCTATTGTGAGAACATTTATGATTCTTCAACTTGTGAGTCTTTCCCAACTCAAAATGGTCTTTCTCCAACTCAAAAGGTTGTGTTATATGGAGTGGGCCATATTCCATGTAGATAGTTTGTTTATTTTCCACCACCTATTATGAAGGACTATAGGAGCACAATTTCATTCCATCTTCCTTTTGAAAAATCAATAATCATTTTAAAAATTGTCTTATCAGAAAGTGGTTTTGCATCATGAATGGAATATACCTTCCCACAAACATTACATCTAGATCTTTATAATACGAGTCAAGATTAGATAGAAAAATCTTAGAAAATCCATATTGAATAAAGGAATTCTTCATAATCACATATACATTGTTTTGGGATCGAAAATATATAATTATGGTAATTGTAGTGTAATATGATTCAATCAAACGAACGTTCTTCTTCCTCCAAACCCTAGTAGGCTGGATAAGTTTGCAAAATAAGGAAAACAACATGTTAACTAGAAGTCATGTTTGATCATTAATATAGCTTATTTTTACAAAAGAATGAATGCTTCAAATATGACCTTGCTCTATATGCATTGAATTCACAATGAGGCACTCTTGAATTAATTTTCTTACCACAATGTTCTAAATATATTAATGCATATGTCAAACTAAAGACTTATTTAATTTAAATTAGGACCTACACACACACATTACGAAGGAGGAATAGAAACAAGTTTAAAAACATCATCCAAACCAACAATTGACAAACACACAAATATACTAAAAAATGTAATTTACAACTAATTATTGAGAGATACATTCTAGAATGACATCAAATGTAAGGGGACGTGGTTTGTAAAAACATGATAATATTCACTGTTATTTAACACAAATTTGAGAACAATTATAAATTTGTCACAAACCATTAGAAAAAACTCCAAAATATAAACATTAGAATCCACATATATATTTAAAATATATCTAATACTAGATACACGTACCCTTTTTCAAAAAAAAAGTAAATAAAAAGCATGCGAGCCTCTTACTATTAGTGAAGTCATTCCCAAATAATGGTTAAAGAAACCAAAAATTAAGAGTTTAAACCTTTTGTTTTCAGAAATTTTGGGGATTAAGAACTACTAAAATCATAGTAAAGAATTTTATGGAATAGGAATGCTACTTATATTTAAACGGGCAAATATCTTAATAAGGTAGCCGTTATAATGGTAAACAGCTGGAAGGCGCTGCATCTAGAAGTTTTTCTTAAAAATAGTAGACAGCTGGAAAGCAGAGGAGGTGACAGTTGGTGAAAGACCCGTTGCTTAAATGGCATTATAAAATAGAACTTTTGCCCAGACTGGTTCATATTTCTTCCTGTTGGTCTCTGTGTTTTTGGGTTTTCAGTTTCATTTTGTTGTGTGTTTATGGCGGTCTGTAGTTTATGTCGCATGGCCATGCTGTTTCTGTTTGTTGTTTGTGTGTCGTATAATTTTATTCTTTTAGATTTTTTTGGCCTGTATTTGTTTTTGTAATTTTTGAGGAAGAAAAATGGCGTATGGAGCAGAGCAGGAGCCAAACCGGAGGAGATGGACAATGGAGGATTCTAGTAAGTATATTTCTTGTTTTACAGTTACATCTTATTGATAATCACTGCATTTTTTATTAATTCTTCGCTAATAGGACTAGGTATTTTTGAAGGAACCTTCCCCTGTTTAGCCTAAAATAATCTATGGACCTTCAAATAAATGCAGAGGGCTCAAATTTCCTGTTTCCTATTGAATGTTGCCTATGTGTTGCAGGTTTAAACACGATTTCAGGTTCAAGTAGACCATTTAGTTATGGTTGCAGTAGACTATTTAGTTGTGTGTTGTTAGGGTTTATACATCTAATAATCGATCCTTTGTAGGGCTTCTCTGTAGAAAGTGCACAAGGTTCGTATCTTGTTTTTATTATGGTTAATGGCCTTGTCTGCTCTTTTCAATGGCCGAAAAAGAAAATTCAAAGGTAAATCCACAGCCCAGTGGAGAAGATAAGGGTATATAATAAATTACTATTCAATTTTAAGATTTATAGTTGCATTTTACTCTTTAGAAGCGTTTTAATGTCATGCACAGGGTTAATGCTGCAATTTAGGCTTTTAAGTTATTATTATTTTAATAATTTGCTTAGATCTATTTGTTCCTTATGTGGTATTTCTATCATTTTAATGAAAACTAGGTGTTATTTGCAGGTTTAGAGGCAATTTTAGACTCAGGTTGCCTGTGAACTCTGTGCATTTGTTAAGATTGCAATAGACTGTTTAGCTGTGTGTTGCCAGGGTTTATATATTATTATTATTAAGTTAGGCTTTATAGATTGCAATAGACTGTTTTGCAATTTAGGCTTTTAAGTTATTATTATTTTAATAATTTGCTTAGATCTATTTGTTCCTTATGTGATATTTCTATCATTTTAATGAAAACTAGGTGTTATTTGCAGGTTTAGAGGCAATTTTAGGCTCAGGTTGCCTGTGATCTGTGCATTTGTTAAGATTGCAATAGACTGTTTAGCTGTGTGTTGCCAGGGTTTATATATCTTATAATTCCTTTGTAGGGCTTCTCTACAGCGACTGCAAAAGGTTCATATCTTTTTTTTTTTTTTTTTTTTGGTTAACGTCCTTGTCTGTTATATCCAATGGCCTTTTCTGTTCTTATCAATGGCCAAACCTCCTCTTAGGAATAGGGTTGACATAATTTTTAAAAGGAAAATTCACAGGCTAGTGGTGCGATAAGGGTATTTAGTAAGTCAGTGTTTAATTTTAAGATTTATAGTTGCGTTTTCAAATGTTTTAATGTTATACAAAGGATTAATGTTGCAATTTAGGCTTTAGATTATCATTATATTATCTTTTTAATTTGTTAGTTTTTTTTTCTTCTATTTGATATTTCTATCATTTTAATTAAAGTTAGGTATTCTATTGAGATGTCTTTGTATCCAACCATAAGTTTTGGAGGTGTAAATCCATTTATACATTTGGAGCATCTTTTTCCTCATCCCATTTAGGAATGGTTCTACTTATTGGGGGATTTTGTCGAAAGGGAATAACATTCTTGAGTATGGTGGAACCAACATTCTGTTATGTAACATAGGGTTAGACTATTTAATTTTAATGATTTATGACCTACTAATATTTAGTGGACTCTTGTTCTGCGTCTGAAATTTCTATCTTTTAAGGGTGAGTAGTCGATTCATTTTCTGCATTGACAAGATCTGTGCAGTATAACTAATTGGGTCAAAAATGTTATATTCTCAAAAAGGTGGTTTCCTTATTGTTTGTAGCTACAGTTGTTCAGTTTGCCACATTTTTATCTATTTGTATCTTTTGGGTGTAACATGTAAAAATATGCAAAACAAGATGACCACCTAAGAACAGAAAAGAAGAATAACTTAGACATTTCCCTCTGTCTGACATGCAACTCTTGATTTCAGGTTTGATTGGTGAGACTAGACAGTTAAGGTTTAATTGGTGAGACTATGATAAGGTTAATGTTGTGGTTTATGTTGGTGGAAATGTTACTGCCATTGAAATTTATAAAACACTTCTATTGGAAGATTTTTAAAAATTGGGTGGGAAAAATCTTTCAAAAAGCACACAGGTTTCATCAGGTAACCTTTATAGCTTTTGAAAACACGTTAACATTTAATATGAACAAATCTTTATGTTATTTTACAGATAGCGAAGACAGCAAAGACACGTGAAGAGAAAATTTAAACCCACTTTGAAATAAGGAGATTATGCTCTGTTCCACAAAGTCCATCTTCCTTAAAAGTGGTTAGTAGTGAAAATTATTTTGTTGCCTTTATCTTAGAAGTAATATTTGTAGGGAAATTGAATGAATTCATGGAACCATAATCGGTCTAACTTAATCATATTTCATAATATAGGTTTTATTTCAGCTGACTTTTGTTTGCTTGTTTTCAATGAGTATTGTATGTTTTCAATGAGTATTTTATGGTTTTGTAAGAAAACTTTAGTTTTTAAGTTTTGTGAAAAATTTATTAATGTGTCAAACACCAAAAAGGCAAAAAATTTTTCACTCCTTCTACATTACCTGATTCTGGTAAAAACTTGCAATAATCAGTTTTGTTACACGGTACACCAGGAAAACCAAACCAATCAACTAAACCAGGTCTGAATGTTGACCTACCTGGAAATCTTTAACATCATTGATCATACCACTAACCTATCTTGTCATGAGTAACCTGATTGTGGTCAACCAATAAGCAAGGTGTAACCCTCCATTATCACTAGTCCTGAACTGTGTGATTAATATCCTTCCCAATTTTGGAAATAGATTATTTCTAATTTCAAGGCTCAATTTCATTGTGATTGTACACTTTAGCTATGAAATTGCATAATTGCAGAGTTACTTCCTTGCGCAATGTTTAATATTATAGATCAGGCTTGTGGAACCACTGACATGTCTGAATCCTATGACTATGATTTAGATTCAGGGCACCATTTTCCTTTTGATAGTTTACCTGTCCCTGCTAAAACCGCTAGTTTGACCAATTTTATGTGTTTGGTGAGAAAAATGAAGATTAGCTTTTACGTTTAAATGGGCATTTCACCAGGGTTCTATACATTTCACCAGGGTGGGGTTTTCCTTCAATTTGAAGGGCTCTCTAGAATGTAACTTCCAATAACTAGGTTAAGAACAATCCAATACTTACTAGGAGAGTAAGAATAATAATCAAACTAGACCAGAAGAAAATTTTAAGGATAATACAATTGATAGTGCAAAGAATCTATGTGCCAATGCAAGTATGAAGGTTAAAATATTTATAACACTTCCATAACATGATTATACAATAAATAGATTTGGAGGGCATTGAAGTTTGATTCGGAAACTATAAAATATGGTCTTTAAGTTGCAACAAGAATGATTTACAGAGTAATCTATGGACTATGGTCTTATTAAAATCATGCATATCTTTAGAACCATGGACTGCTTGGAGATTCAAATATAATGATAATGGAAGAGAATGTTTTGTGTTGAATGTTGGAGCAAGCATAAAAACAACAGAGGTCTTTCTCTTACTTGTTATATTCTATAAAAAGAATATCCTTAAATATATCTTGTTAGTAATAAGTTTCAGCCTTTTGTAGGTCAACCTAAATATTAGTTGAGAGTTTCAAATTGCCAACACTACAAACTAGAGTTTTTTCAAAAAAAAAAATTCTCTTTTCAATAATGACAAAAATTCTTTAAATCAAAGTTGCAACTTTTTCCACCAAACATTCGCAGCAGTATTCTTTTCTTAAATTTAAATCAAGAATTCAGAGTTGTGACCTAATTTGATCTTTTGTTGCTTGATTCAGAAATTGCCTATACCACATAACAGTAGCGCAATATGTACATTTCTTGTTTATTTTTGGCAACACTTGAAAAATGAAGAGATGCATGCAATACATAAAACAGGGGATGAGTCAGCGCCATAATATTTGTTGTATTTTATTAGAGGATAGGGATTTGGTATTTGATGAAAACTGGTAGTCTAGTGAAAATTGGTGGTGGATCTTCATTCAACACTAATTTATCTTTATGTTGTTGGTACTAGTTTTCCTTTGAATATACTTGGATATGACTTTTGATTTTGAAATTGGATATACTAAGAAAACACACTTATGCACGTAGTAGTTCCCTGTATTCTAGTATTTATAACTCTCATATTTGACATAAATGCTACACCCCAATGATTATGCGCCACTAATTTTTTGGAAATCTTAATCCAAATACGTGCTCTTGAAGAGAAAAACTTCGTTGTAGAAAATGTTAAAGATTAAGAATAATGTGCACAATAAGAATTACTTTTATGTACTCTGTTTATGGGTATGAACTCCATGACTTGATTGATCTGATTGTTGCAGCTCTGTGATTCCCAAATTCATTGTTATCGACTCTTATCTTCTTCCTTCTCGTTGAAAACAAATTGGCATTGAAAACAATATTGTTATGGCATTGCTGATCAAGTTTCTCCTGTACCCAGCTAAAACAAATGGCAGGGATTAACACTTTAATTTTTTTATTGCAGCACAAAAGAAGACTGGAAGCTTTAGTATACAATATTGTATAAGATTTTTCAATTGTTTTTAAAGTGTGTAGGAAAGAAGAACTTTACACCTGCTCTGTAAGGGTTTGTGTGTGTGTGTGGAGGTTAGAGGATGATCTCATATATAAATTAGCAATAATGAAAGGTAATAATATAATTACTTTAATATGAAAGAAAAAGGAGATATAACTGAAATATTAATTGATTGGAGGTTGAGAACATTTGTATTATAATATGTTACATATAGGAGTAATTAATTATTGTCAATTATTATTTATATTATAGTAAGACTGGAAGCCTTAGTATACAATATTGTATAAGATTTTTCAATTGTTTTTAAAGTGTGTAGAAAAGAAGAACTTTACACCTGCTCTGTAAGGGTTTGTGTGTGTGTGGAGGTTAGAGGATGATCTCATATATAAATTAGCAATAATGAAAGGTAATAATATAATTACTTTAATATGAAAGAAAAAAGGAGATATAACTGTAAGGGTTTGTGTGTGTGTGGAGGTTAGAGGATGATCTCATATATAAATTAGCAATAATGAAAGGTAATAATATAATTACTTTAATATGAAAGAAAAAGGAGATATAACTGAAATATTAATTGATTGGAGGTTGAGAACATTTGTATTATAATATGTTACATATAGGAGTAATTAATTATTGTCAATTATTATTTATATTATAGTAAGACTAGAAGCCTTAGTAGACAATATTGTATAAGATTTTTCAATTTTTTTAAAGTGTGTAGGAAAGAAGAACTTTACACCTGCTCTGTAAGGGTTTGTGTGTGTGGAGGTTAGAGGATGATCTCATATATAAATTAGCAATAATAAAAGGTAATAATATAATTACTTTAATATGAAAGAAAAAGGAGATATAACTGAAATATTAATTGATTGGAGGTTGAGAACATTTGTATTATAATATGTTACATATAGGAGTAATTAATTATTGTCAATTATTATTTATATTATCATATAAATAACTAATAATAGATGGTAATACTATAATTACTTCATAGTATGATATGTATAATCTATATTTTTTTATATTTTTTTATATATTGTCATATATAAATAACTAATAATGGAAGATATATCAATAATCAATAATGGATGTTAATAGTATAATTAATTTACTTTGAAAAACAAAGTAGATATAACAAAAGCTAAGAGGTTTGAAACATTGGAGGGTAATATGATCTATAGCTCTTAGTGTGATGTATATATATAATTAATAATGGATAGTAATAGTATAATTACTTTAGTTTGAAAAAAGGAGAGATAATTGTAATATTAATTGGGAGGATGTTTGGAACATAGTATGATGTATATAAATAACTAACTATTGTCAATAATTAGTTAGTTTGAAAAATGGTAGAACAAAAATTATTATTTTAATAGAAGGGAACAAAAATTATTATTTTAATAGAAGGGATAAGAGAGTTTTGAGGTTTTGATGAGTGAAGGTTGAATGTAGGAGGGTTTAGATGTTTGGCGGTTGAAGGAAAGGGAAGTTGATGTAAGAGGGTTTGGAAGTTTTCCATTTGTATGATGGAGGAAAAGGGTTGAAGGGAAATGAGTTTGGAGGGCTTGGAGGTTGTAGGAGGAAAAAGGGAAGGTGAAGTAGGAGGGTTTGGAAGTTTGAAGGTTGGATGATGGAGTGCAAAGGGTTGAAAGGAAAGGAGTTTGGACCTAGGGGAAAAGTAAGGTAGGGAAAAAGGGAAGGTGAAGTAGGAGTTTTGAAGTTTGGAGGTTTGATGATTGAGGGAAAAGGGTTGAAAGGAAATGAGTTTGGACATAGGGGGAAAAGTAAGGTAAAAGATTTGGAAGTTTAGAGAGCTTGGAGGGTTGATGTATGATGGAAAAGGGTTTGGAAGTGTGAAGGGAAATGAGTTTGGAGGGGATGAAGTTTGGATGAAGGAGGGAAATGGGAAGGTAAGGTTGGAAGCTTGGAAGGAAAAGGGTCGGCGAAATGGAAGGTGAAGTAGGAGGGTTTGGAAGTTTGGAGGTTGGATGATGGAGTGAAAAGGGTTAAAGGAAAGGATTTTGGAGGGGATGGAGGTTGGATGATGGAGGGAAATGGGAAGGTAAGGTTGGAAGCTTGGACGGTTGATGTATGATGGAAAAGGGTTTGGAAGTGTGAAGGAAATGAGTTTGAGGGATGGAGATTAGATGAAGGAGGAAATGGGAAGGTAAGGTTGGAAAGCTTGGAAGGAAAAGGGTCGAAGTGAAATGGAAGGTGAAGTAGGAGGGTTTCGAAGTTTAGAGGTTGGATGATGGAGTGAAAAGAGTTGAAAGGAAAGGAGTTTGGAGGATGGAGGTTGGATGAAGGAGGAAATGGGAAGGTAACGTTGGAAGCTTGGAGGGTTGATGTATGATGGAAAAGGGTTTGGAAGTGTGAAGGGAACTGAATTTAGAGGGGATGGAGGTTGGATGAAGGAGGAAATGGGAAGGTAAGGTTGGAAGTTTGGAAGGAAAAGGGTCGAAGTGAAAGGGAAGGTGAAGTAGGAGGGTTTGGAAGTTTGGACGTTAGATGATGGAATGAAAGGAGATTAAAGGAAAGGAGTTTGGAGGGGATGGAGGTTGGATGGAGGAGGGAAATGGGAAGGTAAGGTTGGAATCTTGGAAGGAAAAAAGGTTGAAGCGAAATGGAAGGTGAAGTAGGAGGGTTTGAAGTTTGGAGGTTGGATGATGGAGTGAAAAGTAAGGTAGGGGAAAAGGGAAGGTGAAGTAGGAGGGTTTGGAAGTTTAGAGGTTGGATGATGGAGTGAAAAGAGTTGAAAGGAAAGGAGTTTGGAGGGGATGGAGGTTGGATGAAGGAGGAAATGGGAAGGTAACGTTGGAAGCTTGGAGGGTTGATGTATGATGGAAAAGGGTTTGGAAGTGTGAAGGAACGAATTTAGAGGGGATGGAGGTTGGATGAAGGAGGGAAATGGGAAGGTAAGGTTGGAAGTTTGGAAGGAAAAGGGTCGAAGTGAAAGGGAAGGTGAAGTAGGAGGGTTTGGAAGTTTGGAGGTTGGATGATGGAATGAAAGGAGTTTGGAGGGGATGGAGGTTGGATGGAGGAGGAAATGTGAAGGTAAGGTTGGAATCTTGGAAGGAAAAGGGTCAAAGCGAAATGGAAGGTGAAGTAGGAGGGTTTGGAAGTTTGGAGGTTGGATGATGGAGTGAAAAGTAAGGTAGGGGAAAAAGGAAGGTGAAGTAGGAGGGTTTGGAAGTTTAGAGGTTGGATGATGGAGTGAAAAGAGTTGAAAGGAAAGGAGTTTGAGAGGATGGAGGTTGGATGAAGGAGGAAATGGGAAGGTAAGGTTGGAAGCTTGGAGGGTTGATGTATGATGGAAAAGGGTTTGGAAGTGTGAAGGGAAATGAGTTTAGAGGGGATGGAGGTTGTATGAAGGAGGAAATGGGAAGGTAAGGTTGGAATCTTGGAAGGAAAAGGGTCGAAGTGAAAGGGAAGGTGAAGTAGGAGGGTTTGGAAGTTTGGAGGTTGGATGATGGAATGAAAAGAGTTTAAAGGAAAGGAGTTTGAGGGGATGGAGGTTGGATGAAGGAGGAAATGGGAAGGTTGGAATCTTGGGAGGAAAAGGGTCAAGAGAAAGGGAAGGTGAAGTAGGAGGGTTTGGAAGTTTGGAGGTTCGATGATGGAGTGAAAAGAGTTGAAAGGAAAGGAGTTTGGAGGGGATGGAGGTTGGATGAAGGAGGAAATGGGAAGATAAGGTTGGAATCTTGGAAGGAAAAGGGTCAAAGAGAAAGGAAGGTGAAGTAGGAGCGTTTGGAAGTTTGGAGGTTGGATGATGGAGTGAAAAGAGTTGAAAAGAAAGGGTTTGGACGTAGGGGGAAAAGTAAGTTCGGGGGAAAAGGGGTAGGGAAGGTGAAGTAGGAGGGTTTGGAAGTTTGGAGGTTGGATGATGGAACGAAAAGAGTTTAAAGGAAAGGAGTTTGGAGGGGATGGAGGTTGGATGAAGGAGGAAATGGGAAGGTAAGGTTGGAATCTTGGAAGGAAAAGGGTCGAAAAGAGTTGAAAACAAAGGGTTTGGACGTAGGGGAAAAGTAAGGTAGGGGAAAAGGGAAGGAAGGTGAAGTAGGAGGGTTTGGAAGTTTGGAGGTTGGATGATGGAATGAAAAGGGTCCGGACATGTGGGGAAAAGTAAGGTAAAAGGTTTGGAAGTTTGGAGAGCTTGGAGGGTTGATGTATGATGGAAAAGGGTTTGGAAGTTTGGAGGTTGGATGATGGAGTGAAAAGAGTTGAACGAAAAGGGTTTGG
Organism: Taxus wallichiana var. yunnanensis; assembly: GCA_018340775.1. NCBI lineage: Eukaryota > Viridiplantae > Streptophyta > Pinopsida > Cupressales > Taxaceae > Taxus > Taxus wallichiana. The sequence goes on along the minus strand of CM031240.1, from coordinate 334,560,843 downwards.
ACGTAGGGGAAAAGTAAGGTAGGGGAAAAGGAAGGTGAACTAGGAGGGTCCTGGAAGTTTGGAGGTTGGATGATTGAGGAAAAGGGGTTTGGAAGTTTGGAGGTTGGATGATTAAGGGAAAAGGGTTGGACATGTGGGGAAAAGTAAGGTAAAAAGGTTTGGAAGTTTGGAGAGCTTGGAGGGTTGATGTATGATGGAAAAGGGTTTGGAAGTTTGAAGGAAATGAGTTTGGATGGGATGGAGGAGGAAATGGGAAGGTAAGGTTGGATGATGGAGTGAAAAGAGTTGAAAGGAAAGGGTTTGGACGTAGGGGAAAAGTAAGATAGGGGAAAAAGGGAAGGTGAATTAGGAGGGTTTGGAAGTTTGGAGGTTGGATGATTGAGGAAAAGTGTTGAAAGGAAAGGAGTTTGGACATGGGGGAAAAGTAAGGTAAGGGAAAAAGGGAAGGTGAAATAGGAGGGTTTGGAAGTTTGGAGGTTGGATGATTGAGGGAAAAGAGTTTGGACATGTTAGGAGGGTTTGGAAGTTTGGAGGTTGGATGATTGAGGGAAAAGTGTTGAAAGGAAATGAGTTTGGACATGGGGAAAAGTAAGGTAAGGGAAAAAGGGAAGGTGAAATAGGAGGGTTTGGAAGTTTGGAGGTTGGATGATTGAGGGAAAAGGGGTTGGACATGTGGGGAAAAGTAAGGTAAGGGAAAAAGGGAAGGTGAAATAGGAGGGTTTGGAAGTTTGGAGGTTGGATGATTGAGGGAAAAGAGTTTGGACATGTTAGGAGGGTTTGGAAGTTTGGAGGTTGGATGATTGAGGGAAAAGTGTTGAAAGGAAATGAGTTTGGACATGGGGAAAAGTAAGGTAAGGGAAAAAGGGAAGGTGAAATAGGAGGGTTTGGAAGTTTGGAGGTTGGATGATTGAGGAAAAGGGGTTGGACATGTGGGGAAAAGTAAGGTAAAAGGTTTGGAAGGTTGGAGAGCTTGGAGGGTTGATGTATGATGGAAAAGGGTTTGGATGTTTGAAGGAAAATGAGTTTGGATGGGATGGAGGAGGGAAATGGGAAGGTAAGGTTGGATGATGGAGTGAAAAGAGTTAAAAGGAAAGGGTTTGGACGTAGGGGAAAAGTAAGGTAGGGGAAAAAGGAAAGGTGAATTAGGAGGGTTTGGAAGTTTGGAGGTTGGATGATTGAGGGAAAAGTGTTGAAAGGAAAGGAGTTTGGACATGGGGGAAAAGTAAGGTAAGGGAAAAAAGGAAGGTGAAATAGGAGGGTTTGGAAGTTTGGACGTTGGATGATTGAGGAAAAGGGTTGAAAGGAAAGAATTTTGGACATAGGGGAAAAGTAAGGTTAAAGGTTTAGAAGTTTGGAGAGCTTTGAGGGTTGATGTATGATGGAAAAGGGTTTGGAATTTTGAAGGGAAATGAGTTTATATGGGATGGAGGTTGGATGGAGGAGGGAAATGGGAAGGTAAGGTTGGAAAATTGGAAGGAAAAGGGTCGAAGCGAAGGTGAGGTATGGAAGTTTGGAGGTTGGACAAAAGTGAAAATAGGGTTATATGAAAAGGATTTTGGAGGGGTTGGGTGTTGGATGGAGGAGGAAAAAGTGAAGGTGAAGTAGGAGGGTTTAGAAGTTTGGAGGTTGGATGATTGAGGGAAAAGGGTTTAAAAGAAAGGAGTTTGGACATAGGGGAAAAGTAAGGTAAGAGGTTTGGAAGTTTGGAGAGCTTGGAGGGTTGATGTATGATGGAAAAGGGTTTGGAAGTTTGAAGGAAATGAGTTTGCAGGGGATGGAGGTTGGATGGAGGAGGGAAATGGGAAGGTAAGGTTGGACAAAGGTGAAATAGGGGTTGTATGAAAAGGATTTTGGAGGGATTGGATGTTGGATGGAGGAGGAAAAAAAGTGAAGGTGAAGTAGGAGGGTTTGGAAGTTTGGAGGTTGGATGATGGAGTGAAAAGGGTTGAAAGGAAAGGAGTTTTGACTTAGGGGAAAAGTAAGGTAGGGGAAAAGGGGTAGGGAAGGTGAAGTAGGAGGGTTTGGAAGTTTGGAGGTTGGATGATTGAGTGAAAAGGGTTGAAAGGAAAAGAGTTTAGACATAGGGGGAAAAGTAAAAAGTAAGGGTAGGGAAGGTGAAGTAGGAGGGTTTGGAAGTTTGGAAGTTGGATGATTGAGGGAAAAGGGTTTAAATTGAAAGGAAAGGAGTTTGGACATAGGGGAAAAGTAAGGTAAGAGGTTTGGAAGTTTGTGGAGAGCTTGGAGGGTTGATGTATGATGGAAAAGGGTTTGGAAGTTTGAAGGGAAATGAGTTTGGAGGATAGAGGTTTGATGGAGGAGGGAAATGGGAAGGTAAGGTTGGAAGATTGGAAGGAAAAGGGTCAAAGCAAAGGTGAGGTTGGATGAAAAGGATTTTGGAGGGGTTGGATGTATGATTTAGGAGGAAAAAGTGAACGTGAAGTAGGAGGGTTTGGAAGTTTGGAGGTTGGATGATGGAGTGAAAAGGGTTGAAAGGAAGGAGTTTTGACTTAGGGGAGAAGTAAGGTAGGGGAAAAGGGGTAGGGAAGGTGAAGTAGGAGGGTTTGGAAGTTTGGAGGTTGGATGATTGAGTGAAAAGGTTGAAAGGAAAGGAGTTTGGACATAGGGAAAAAAAAGTAAGGTAGGGGAAAAGGGGTAGGGGAAAGGTCAAGTATAAGGGTTTGGAAGTTTGGAGGTTGGATGATTGAGGAAAAGGGTTGAAAGGAAAGGAGTTTGGACATAGGGGGAAAAGTAAGGTAAGAGGTTTGGAAGTTTGGAGAGCTTGGAGGGTTGATGTATGATGAAAAAGGGTTTGGAAGTTTGGAGGTTGGATGATTGAGGTAAAAGGTTGAAAGGAAAGGAGTTTGGACATAGGGGAAAAGTAAGGTAAGAGGTTTGGAAGTTTGGAGAGCTTGGAGGGTTGATGTATGATGGAAAAGGGTTTGGAAGTTTGAAGGGAAATGAGTTTGGAGGGGATGGAGGTTGGACGAAGGTGAAATAGGGGTTGTATGAAAAGGATTTTGGAGGGATTGGATGTTGGATGGAGGAGGAAAAGAGAAGGGTTTGGAAGTTTGGAGGTTGGATGATTGAGGGAAAAGGGTTGAAAGGAAAGGAGTTTGGACATAGGGGAAAAGTAAGGTAAGAGGTTTGGAAGTTTGGAGAGATTGGAGCGTTGATGTATGATGGAAAAGGGTTTGGAAGTTTGAAGGAAATGAGTTTGGAGGGGATGGAGGTTGGATGGAGGAGGGAAATGGGAAGGTAAGGTTGGATGAAGGTGAAATAGGGGTTGTATGAAAAGGATTTTGGAGGGATTGGATGTTGGATGGAGGAGGAAAAAAGTGAGAAGGGTTTGGAAGTTTGGAGGTTGGATGATTGAGAAAAGGAAAAAGGTTGAAAGGAAAGGAGTTTGGACATAGGGGAAAAGTAAGGTAAGAGGTTTGGAAGTTTGGAGAGATTGGAGGTTGATGTACGATGGAAAAGGGTTTGGAAGTTTGAAGGAAATGAGTTTGAGGGATGGAGGTTGGATGGAGGAGGAAATGGGAAGGTAAGGTTGGAGGAAGGTGAAATAGGGGTTGTATGAAAAGGATTTTGGAGGGATTGGATGTTGGATGGAGGAGGAAAAAGTGAGAAGGGTTTGGAAGTTTGGAGGTTGGATGATTGAGGAAAAGGGTTGAAAGGAAAGGAGTTTGGACATAGGGGAAAAAGTAAGGTAAGAGGTTTGGAAGTTTGGAGAGCTTGGAGGGTTGATGTATGATGGAAAAGGGTTTGGAAGTTTGAAGGAAATGAGTTTGGAGGGATGGAGGTTGGACGGAGGAGGGAAATGGGAAGGTAAGGTTGGAGGAAAGGTGAAATAGGGGTTGTATGAAAAGGATTTTGGAGGGATTGGATTGGATGTTGGATGGAGGAGGAAAAAGTGAAGGTGAAGTAGGAGGGTTTGGAAGTTTGGAGGTTGGATGATGGAGTGAAAAGGGTTGAAAGGAAAGGAGTTTTGACTTAGGGGAAAAGTAAGTAGTAGGGGAAAAGGGGTAGGGGAAGGTGAAGTAGGAGGGTTTGGAAGTTTGGAGGTTGGATGATTGAGTGAAAAGGATTGAAAGGAAAGGAGTTTAGACTTAGGGTAAAAGTAAGGTAGGGGAAAAGGGGTAGGGAAGGTGAAGTAGGAGGGTTTGGAAGTTTGGAAGTTGGATGATTGAGGGAAAAGGGTTGAAATTGAAAGGAAAGGAGTTTGGACATAGGGGAAAAGTAAGGTAAGAGGTTTGGAAGTTTGGAGAGCTTGGAGGGTTGATGTATGATGAAAAAGGGTTTGGAAGTTTGGAGGTTGGATGATTGAGGGAAAAGGTTGAAAGGAAAGGAGTTTGGACTTAGGGGAAAAGTAAGGTAAGAGGTTTGGAAGTTTGGAGAGCTTGGAGGGTTGATGTATGATGGAAAAGGGTTTGGAAGTTTGAAGGAAATGAGTTTGGAGGGATGGAGGTTGGATGGAGGAGGAAATGGGAAGGTAAGGTTGGACGAAGGTGAAATAGGGGTTGTATGAAAAGGATTTTGGAGGGATTGGATGTTGGATGGAGGAGGGAAAAGTGAGAAGGGTTTGGAAGTTTGGAGGTTGGATGATTGAGGGAAAAGGGTTGAAAGGAAAGGAGTTTGGACATAGGGGAAAAGTAAGGTAAGAGGTTTGGAAGTTTGGAGAGCTTGGAGGGTTGATGTATGATGGAAAAGGGTTTGGAAGTTTGAAGGGAAATGAGTTTGGAGGGGATGGAGGTTGGATGGAGGAGGGAAATGGGAAGGTAAGGTTGGACGAAGGTGAAATAGGGGTTGTATGAAAAGGATTTTGGAGGGATTGGATGTTGGATGGAGGAGGAAAAAGTGAAGGTGAAGTAGGAGGGTTTGGAAGTTTGGAGGTTGGATGATGGAGTGAAAAGGGTTGAAAGGAAAGGAGTTTTGACTTAAGGGGAAAAGTAAGGTAGGGGTTAAAGGGTAGGGAAGTTGAAGTAGGAGGTTTGGAAGTTTGGAGGTTGGATGATTGAGTGAAAAGGATTGAAAGGAAAGGAGTTTAGACTTAGGGTAAAAGTAAGGTAGGGAAAAGGATAGGGAAGGTGAAGTAGGAGGGTTTGGAAGTTTGGAAGTTGGATGATTGAGGGAAAAGGGTTGAAATTGAAAGGAAAGGAGTTTGGACATAGGGGAAAAGTAAGGTAAGAGTTTGGAAGTTTGGAGAGCTTGGAGGGTTGATGTATGATGGAAAAGGGTTTGGAAGTTTGAAGGAAATGAGTTTGGAGGTGATGGAGGTTTGATGGAGGAGGGAAATGGGAAGTTAAGGTTGGAAGATTGGAAGGAAAAGGGTCAAAGCAAAGGTGAGGTTGGATGAAAGGGATTTTGGAGGGGTTGGATGTTGGATTGAGGAGGAAAAAAGTGAAGGTGAAGTAGAGGGTTTGGAAGTTTGGAGGTTGGATGATGGAGTGAAAAGGGTTGAAAGGAAAGGAGTTTTGACTTAGGGGGAGAAGTAAGGTAGGGGAAAAGGGGTAGGGAAGGTGAAGTAGGAGGTTTTGGAAGTTTGGAGGTTGGATGATCGAGTGAAAAGGGTTGAAAGGAAAGGAGTTTGGACATAGGGGAAAAGTAAGGTAGGGGAAAAGGGGTAGGGAAGGTGAAGTAGAAGGGTTTGGAAGTTTGGAGGTTGGATGATTGAGGGAAAAGGGTTGAAAGGAAAGGAGTTTGGACATAGGGGGAAAAGTAAGGTAAGAGGTTTGGAAGTTTGGAGAGCTTGGACGGTTGATGTATGATGGAAAATGGTTGAAGCGAAGGTGAGGTATGGAAGTTTGGAGGTTGGACGAAGGTGGAATAGGGGTTTTATGAAAAAGATGTAGGAAGGAGGGAAATGGGAAGGTAAGATTGGAAGATTAGAAGGAAGAGGAGTGAAAGAAAGGTGAGGTATGGAAGTTTGGAGCGTTGATTATCATGGAAAAGGGTTTGGAAGTTTGGAGGGATGGAGGTTGGATGATGGAGTGAAAAGGATTGAAAGGAAAGGAGTTTTGACTTAGGGGAGAAGTAAAGGTAGGGGAAAAGGGGTAGGGAAGGTGAAGTAGGATGGTTTTGGAAGTTTGGAGGTTGGATGATTGAGTGAAAAGGGTTGAAAGGAAAGGATTTTGGACATAGGGGGAAAAGTAAGGTAGGGAAAAGGGGTAGGGAAGGTGAAGTAGAAGGTTTGGATGTTTGGAGGTTGAATGATTGAGGGAAAAAGGGTTGAAAGGAAAGGAGTTTGGACATAGGGGAAAAGTAAGGTAAGAGGATTGGAAGTTTGGAGAGCTTGGACGGTTGATGTATGATGGAAAATGGTTGAAGCGAAGGTGAGGTATGGATGTTTGGAGGTTGGGACGAAGGTGGAATAGGGGTTGTATGAAAAATATGTAGGAAGGAGGGAAATGGGAAGGTAAGATTGGAAGATTAGAAGGAAGAGGAGTGAAAGAAAGGTGAGGTATGGAAGTTTGGAGGGTTGATGTATGATGGAAAAGGGTTTGGAATTTTGGAGGGGATGGAGGTTGAATGGAGGTTGGATGATGGAGTGAAAAGGGTTGAATGGAAAGGAGTTTTGACTTAGGGGAGAAGTAAGGTAGGGGGAAAAGGGTAGGGGAAGGTGAAGTAGGAGGGTTTGGAAGTTTGAGGTTGGATGGTTGAGTAAAAGGGTTGAAAGGAAAGGAGTTTGGACATAGGGGAAAAGTAAGGTAGGGGAAAAGGGGGGTAGGGAAGGTGAAGTAGGAGGATTTGGAAGTTTGGAGGTTGGATGATTGAGGGAAAAGGGTTTAAAGGAAAGGAGTTTGGACATAGGGGGAAAAGTAAGATAAGAGGTTTGGAAGTTTGGAGGTTGGATGATTGAGCGAAAAGGGTTGAAAGGAAAGGAGTTTGGACATAGGGGAAAAGTAAGGTAAGAGGTTTGGAAGTTTGGAGAGCTGGACGGTTGATGTATGATGAAAAATGGTTGAAGCGAAGGTGAGGTATGGAAGTTTGGAGGGTTGATGTATGATGGAAAAGGGTTTGGAAGTTTGTAGGGGATGGAGGTTGGATGGAGGAGGGAAATGGGAAGGTAAGGTTGGAAGATTGGAAGGAAAAGGGTCGAAGCGAAGGTGAGGTATGGATGTTTGGAGGTTGGACGAAGGTGGAATAGGATTTATGAGGGGTTAGATGTTGGATGGAGGAGGCAAATGGGAAGGTAAGATTGGAAGATTAGAAGGAAAAGGAGTGAAAGAAAGGTGAGGTACGTTAGTTTGGAGGTTAGAAAAATGTTGGAAAAGGGTGTATGGAAAGGAATTTGGAGTTGGAGGAAGGAAAAGGGTGGGGGTAAGGTTGGAGGTGAGGGTTTGGAAGAATCGGAAGGAAAAGGAGAGAAGTGAAGAGAGGTTTGGAAGTTCAGAGATTGGATGATGGAGGCAAAAGGAAGGTGAGGTTTGGAAGTTTGAAGGAAAAGGGTTGAAACGAAGGTAAAGTATGGAAGTTTGGAGGTTGGACGAAGGTAGGATAGGGTTGTATGAAAATTATTTTGGAGGGTTTGTGAGGTTTGGAAGTTTCAAGGTTATATCATGGAGGGAAAAGAGTTTGGAGGTTGGACGAAGGTGGGAAAATGGTTGTATGGAAAGGATTTTGGAGGGTTGGAGGTTGGATGGAGGAGGGAAAGGGGAAGGTAAGATTAGAGGTGAGGGTTTGGAATATTGGAAGGAAAAGGAGTGAAACAAAGGTGGGGTTTGAAGTTAAGGTTATATCATGGAGGGAAAAGGGAGCTGAAGGGAAAATAGTTTGGAGGTTGGACGAAGGTGGGAAAAAGGGTTGTATGGAAAGGATTTTGAGAGGGTTAGAGGTTTGATGGAGGAGGGAAAGGGGAAGGTAAGGTTAGAGGTGAGGGTTTGGAATATTGGAAGGAAAAGGAGTGAAGCGAAGGTGGGGTTTGGAAGTTTAAGGATTCGATGATGGAGGAAAAGGGTTGAAACAAAGTTGAGGTATGGAAGTTTGGAGGTTGGACGAAGGAGGGAAAAGGGTTGTATGGAATGGAGTTTAGAGGGCTTGGAAGATTAGAGGGCAAAGGGTTAAAGCGAAGGTGATGTTTGGAAGTTTGGAAGTTGGATGATGGGGGGAAAGGGGTTGAAGAAAAGTTGAGGTGTGGAAGTTTAGAGGTTGGAAAAAGGTGGGGAAAGGGTGTATGGAAAGGATTTTGGAGGACCTAGAAGATTAGAAGGAAAAGGGTTGAAGCAAAGGTGATGTTTGGAAGGTTGGAGGTTGGATGAGGGGGAAAATAGTTTGGAGGTGAGGGTTTGGAATATTGGAAGGAAAAGGAGTGAAGCGAAGGTGGGGTTTGGAAGTTTAAGGATTCGATGATGGAGGGAAAAGGGTTGTATGGAATGGAGTTTAGATGGCTTGGAAGATTAGAGGGCAAAGGAATGAAGTGAAGGTGATGTTTGGAAGTTTGGAGGTGTTGAAAAAGGGGGAAAGGGTTGAAGAAAAGTTGAGGTGTGGAAGCTTGGAGGTTCGAAAAAAGGTGGGGAAAGGGTTGTATGGAAAGGATTTTGGAGGACCTAGAAGATTAGAAGGAAAAGGGTTGAAGCAAAGGTGATTTTGGAAGGTTGGAGGTTGGATGAGGGGGAAAAGGGTTAAGGTAAGGTTGAAGGTGAGGGTTTGGAAGATTGGAAGGAAAAGGATTGAAGCAAAGGTGGGGTTTGGAAGTTTAATGGTTGGACGATGGAGGGAAAAGGGTTGAAACAAAGGTGAGGTATGGAAGTTTTAAGCTTGGACGAATGTGGGAAAAGGGTTATATGTAAAGGAGTTTGGAGGGCTTGGAAGATTGGAGGAAAAGGGTTGAAGAAAAGGTGATGTTTGGATGTTTGGAGGTTGGATGATGGAGGGGAAAAGGGTTGCAATAAGGTTGGTGGTGAGGGTTTGGAAGATTAGAAGGAAAAGAAGTGAATCGAAGGTGGGGTTTGGAAGTTTAAGGGTTGGATGATGGAGGGAAAAATGTTGAAACAAAGGTGAGGTATGGAAGTTCGGAGGTTGGACGAAGGTGGAAAAGGGATTAGAAGATTAGAGGGCAAAGGGTTGAAGTGAAGGTGATGTTTGGAAGTTTGGAGGTTGGATGATGGAGGGAAAAGGGTTGAGGTAAGGTTGGAGGTGAGATTTTGGAAGATTGGAAGGAAAAGGAGTGAAGTGAAGGTGAGGTTTGGAAGTTTATTTGTTAGATGATGGAAGATTACAGTGGTAAAGGATTGAAGCAAATGTGATGTTTGGATGTTTAGAGGTTGGATGATGGAGGGAAAAGGGTTGCAATAAGGTTAGTTGAAAGTGAGGGTTTGGAAGATTGGAAGGAAAGCAGAGTGAAGCGAAGGTGGAGTTTGGAAGTTTAAGGGTTAGATGATGGAGGGAAAAGGTGGGAAAAGGGTTGTATGGAAAGGATTTTGAGGGATTGGAAGATTATAGGGCAAAGGGTTGAATCAAAGGTGATGTTTGGAAGTTTGGAGGTTGGATGATGGAGGGAAAAGGGTTGAGACAAGGTTGGAGGTGAGGGTTTGGAAGATTGGAAGGAAAAGGAGTGAAGTGAAGGTGAGGTTTAGAAGTTTATGTGTTGGATGATAGAAGGAAAAGGGTTGAAAGGAAGGAGTTTGGACGTAGGGGAAGGTAAGGTAAGATTGTTTGGAAATTTTGAGGGCTTAGAGGGTTATTGTATGATGGAAAAGGGTATGTGAAGTTTAAATGTTTGAAGGTTAGATTATGGAGGGGAAAAGGAGGGAAGTGAAGGTGAGATTTGAAAGTTTCTAGGTTGGATGATGGAGGGAAAAGGGTTGAGGTAAGGTTCGAGAGGAGGATTGGAAGATGGAAGGAAAAGGGTTAGATTATGGAGGGAAAGGTTGAAGGGAAAAGGGTAGGTGACGTTTGGAAGATTTGAAGGAAAAGGAGGGAAGCGAAGCTGAGGTTTGAAAGTTTGGAGGTTGGATGATGGAGGGAAAAGGGTTGAGGTAAGGTTAAAGGGGAGGGTTTTGAAGATTATAAAGAAAAAAGGAGTGAAGTGAAGGTGAGGTTTGGAAGTTTAGAGGTTGGATGATGGAGGGAAAAGGGTTCAAACAAAGGTGAGGTTTGGAAGTTTGGAGGTTAGATGATTGAGGAAAAGGGTTGAAAGGAAAGGAGTTTAGACGTAGGGGAAGGTAAGATAAGATGGTTAGGAAGTTTTAAGGGCTTAGAGGGTTTATGTATGACGGAAAAGGGTAGGTGAGGTTTAGATGTTTGAAGGTTAGATTATGGAGGGAAAGGGTTGAAGGGAAAAGTGTAGGTGACATTTGGAAGATTTAAAGGAAAAGAAGTTAAGTGAAGGTGAGGTTTGACAATTCAAAGGTTGGATGATGGATGGAAAAGGGTTGAGGTAAGGTTGGAAGGAAAGGAGTGAAGTGAAGGTGAGGTCTTTAAGTTCGAAGGTTGGATGATGGAGGGAAAAGGATTGAAACAAAGGTGAGGTTTAGATGTTTAAAGGAAAAGGAGGGAAGCAAAGGTGAGGTGTTAAAGTTCGAAGGTTGGATGATGGAGGGAAAAGGGTTGAGGTAAGGTTGGAGAGGAGGGTTTGGAAGATGGAAGGAAAAGTGGGATATATTAAGGAAAATAAAATGCAAGTGTGTGTGTAATGATTCTCTTTTCTTCGCAAGGTTCATTTCATGTGCATTCAATTACACAACTTCCATTACAATCCCTAAACCCCCAATCCATTTTCACTTTGCTTAAAACAAAGTCTTGTGTATAATAATCCAAGTTTTACATATCAAAGAAGATTATTGCATATTCAGAGAAATCTAAAGAAATGGGGAACAAGAAACAATTCGAGCCAAAAAGTAATAGCAAACTCACGAGGTCTTTAAGTTCAAAGGTTGGATGATGGAGGGAAAAGGATTGAAACAAAGGTGAGGTTTATATGTTTGAAGGAAAAGGAGGGAAGCGAAAGTGAGGTTTTAAAGTTTGGAGGTTGGACGAGGGAAGGAAAAGGGATGAGGTAAGGTTGAGAGGAGCGCTTAGAATATTGGAAGGAAAAGGAGGAAGTGAAGGTGAGGTTTTAAAGTTAAGAGGTTGGATAATGGAGGAAAAGGGTTAAGGTAAGGTTAGAGGGGATGGTTTGGAAGATTGGAAGGAAAAGGAGTGAAGTGAAGGTGAGGTTTGGAAGTTTGGAGGTTGGATGATGGAGGGAAAAGGGTTGAAACAAAGGTGAGGTTTAGATGTTTGAAGGTTAGATTAAGGAGGAAAAGGGTTGAAGGGAAAGGAGTTTGGAGGGCTTAGAAGATTGGAGGGAAACAAAGTGAAGTAAAGGTGAGGTTTGGAAGTTCAGAGGTTGGATGATGGAGGGAAAAGGGTTGAAATAAAGGTGAGGTTTAGATGTTTGAAGGTTAGATTAAGGAGGTAAAAGGGTTGAAGGAAAGGAGTTTGGAAGGCTTAGAAGATTAGAGGGAAATGGGTTGAAGCGAAGGTGATGAATTTTGGAGGTTGAACGAAGGTGGGAAAAGGGTTGTATGGAAAGACATTTGGAGGGCTTGGAGGTTGGATGAAGGAGGAAATGGAAAGGTAAGGTTGGAGGTTAGATGATGGAGGGAAAAGTGTTGAAATAAAGGTGATGTTTATATGCTTGAAGGTTAGATTAAGGAGGGAAAAGGGTTCAAGGGAAAGAAGTTTGGAGGGCTTAGAAGATTAGAGGGAAAAGGGTTGAAGTGAAGGTGAGGAATTTTGGAGGTTGGACGAAGGTGGGAAAAGGGTTGTATGGAAAGGCATTTGGAGGGTTTGGAGGTTAGATGGAGGAGGGAAAGGGGAAGGTAAGGTTAGAGGTGAGGGGTTGGAAGATTGGAAGGAAAAAGAGTGAAGCAAAGGTGAGCTATTGAAGTTTGAAAGTCGAACGGGGAGGGAAAAATAGTTCAAGGGAAAGGAGGTTGGATATAGTGGGGAAAAAGGAATGTGAGGTAGGAGGTATGGAAGTTTGGAAGTTCAAGGCTGGATGATCGAGGGAAAATGGTTGTAGGAAAGGCGTTGAAGAGAGTTTGGAGGGTTAAGAATTTGTATGGAGGAGGGAAAAGGGAAGGTAAGGTTGGAGGTGAGTGTTTGGAAAAGGGTTGAAGTGAAAATGAGGAATTTTGGAGGTCGGACGAAGGTGGGAAATGGGTTGTATGGAAATGCATTTAGAGGGTTTGGAGGTTGGATGGAGGAGGGAAAGGGAAGGTAAGGTTGGAGGTGAGTGGTTGGAAGATTAGAATGAAAAGGAGTGAAGTAAAGGTGAGGTATGGAAGTTTGGATGTTGGACAAGGGAGGGAAAATGGTTCAAGGAAAGGAGGTTGGATATATTAGGGAAAAGGGAATGTGAGGTAGGAGTTATGGAAGTTCGAAGGTTTGATGGAGGGAAAAGGGTTGTAGGGAAAGGAGTTTGGAGGGTTTGGAGGCTAGATGGAGGAGGGAAAGGAAGGTAAGGTTGGAGGTGAGGGGTTGGAATATTGGAAGGAAAATGAGGAAGCGAAGGTGAGCTATGGAAGTTTGAAGGTTGAAAAAGGGAGGGTAAATGGTTCAAGGAAAAGGAGGTTGTATATAGTGGGGAAAAGGGAATGTGAGGTGGGAGGTATGGAAGTTTGGAAGTTTGAAGGTTGGATGATCGAGGGAAAAGGGTTGAGGAAAAGGTGTTTAGAGAGTTTGGAGGTTATATGGAGGAGGGAAAAGGAAGGTAAGGTTAGAGGTAAGTGTTTTGAAAAGGGTTGAAGTGAAAGGAGTTTGGAGGGTTTGGAGGCTAGATGGAGGAGGGAAAGGGGAAGGTATGGTTGGAGGTGAGGGTTGGAGATTAGAAGGAAAATGAGTGAAGCAAAGGTGAGCTATGGAAGTTTGAAGGTCAAATGAAGGAGGGTAAATGTTTTAAGGGAAAGGAGGTTGGATATAGTGGGGGAAAGGTAATGTGAGGTAGGAGGTATGGAAGTTTGGAAGTTCGAAGGTTGGATGATTGAGGGAAAAGGGTTATAGGAAAGGTGTTTGGATAGTTTGGAGGGTTTGGAGGTTATATGGAGGAGGGAAAAGGGAAGGTAAGGTTGGAGGTGAGTTATTTGAAAAGGGTTGAAGTGAAAATGATTAATTTTGGAGGTTGGGGAAATGTGGGAAAGGGTTGTATGGAAAGGCATTTGGAGGGTTTGGAGGTTGGATGGATGAGGAAAGAGGAAGGTAAGGTTGGAGGTGAGGGTTGGAAGATTGGAAGGAAAAGGAGTGAAGCGAAGGTGAGGTATGGAAGTTTGGAGGTCGACGATGGAGGGAAAATGGTTCAAGGAAAGGAGGTTGGAGGTTGTATGGAGGAGGGAAAATGAAAGGTAAGGTTGGAGGTGAGTGTTTTGAAAATCGTTGAAGTGAAAATGAGTAATTTTGGAGGTTGGACAAAGGTGGGAAAAGGGTTGTATGGAAAGGCATTTGGAGGGTTTAGAGGTTGGATGGAGGAGGGAAAGGGAAGGTACGGTTGGAGGTGAGAGTTGGAAGATGGGAAGGGAAAAAAGAGTGAAGCAAAGGTGAGCTATTGAAGTTTGAAAGTCGAATGGGGAGGGAAAATAGTTCAAGGGAAAGGAGGTTGGATATAGTGGGAAAAAGGAATGTGAGGTAGGAGGTATGGAATTTTGGAAGTTTGAAGGTTGGATGATGGAGGGAAAAGAATTGTAGGGAAAGGATTTTGGAGAGTTTGGAGGGTTTGAGGTTGTATGGAGGAGGAAAAGGGAAGGTAAGGTTGGAGGTGAGTGTTTGGAAAAGGGTTTAAGTGAAGGTCAAGAATTTTGGAGGTTGGACGAAGGTGGGAAAAGGGTTGTATAGAGAAAGGAATTTGGAGGGTTTGGAGGTTGGATGGAGGTGGTAAAGGGAAGATAAGGTTGGAGGTGAGCGGTTGGAACATTGGAAGGAAAAGGAGTGAAGTGAAGGTGAAGTATGGAAGTTTGGAGGTCGGACGAGGGAGGGAAAATGGTTCAAGGAAAGGAAGTTAGATATAATAGGGAAAAGGGAATGTGAGGTAGAAGGTATGGAAGTTTGGAAGTTCGAAGGTTGGATGATGGAGGGGAAAAGGTTGTAGGAAAGGAGTTTGGATGGCTTAGAGGGTTTTGAGGTTGTTTGGAGAAGGAAAAGGTAAGGTAGGGTTGGAGGTGAGTTTTGAAAAGGGTTAAAGTGAAGGTGATGAATTTTGGAGGTTGGACGAAGGTGGAAAAGGGTTGTATGGAAAGGAATTTAAAGGGTTTGGAGGTTGGATGGAGGTGGGAAAGGGAAAGTAAGGTTAGAGGTGAGGGGTTGGAAGATTGGAAGGAAAAGGAGTGAAGCGAAGGTGAGGTATGGAAGTTTGGAGGTCGGACAAGGAGGGAAAATGGTTTGGGAAAGGAAGTTGGATATAGTAGGGAAAAGGAATGTGAGGTAAGAGGTATGGAAGTTTGGAAGTTTGAAGGTTGGATGATGGAGGGAAAAGGGTTGTAGGGAAAGGATTTTTAGGGTTTGGAGGTTGTATTAAGGTGGGAAAAGGGAAGGTAGATTTGGAGGTGAGTGTTTTGAAAAGGGTTAAAGTGAAGATGAGGAATTTTGGAGGTTGGACAAAGGTGGGAAAAGGGTTGTATGGAAAGGAATTTGGAGGGTTTAGAGGTTGGATGGAGGTGGGAAACAGGAAGGTAAGGTTGGAGGAGGGGTTAGAAGATGGAAGTAAAAGGAGTGAAGCGAAGGTGATTTATGGAAGTTTGGAGGTCGAATGAGGGAGGGAAAATGGTTCAAGGGAAAGGAGGTTGGATATAGTAGGGAAAAGGGAATGTGAGGTAGGAGGTATGGAAGTTTGGATGTTCAAAGGTTGGATGATGGAGGGAAAAGTGAAGGTAAGGTTGGAGGTGATTGATTGGTAGATTAGGGAAAGGAAGGAAGCGAAGGTGAGGTTTGGAAGTTCAGAGGTTGGTTGATGGAGGGAAAAGGGTTGAGGTAAGGTTAGAGATGGAAGGAAAAAAGAGTGAAGTGAAGGTGAGGTTTGGAAGTTTGGAGGTTGGATGATGGAGGGAAAAGGGTTGAGGTAAGGTTGGAGTTTGGAAGGAAAAAGGAGTGAAGTGAAGGTGAGTTTTGGAAATTCAAAGGTTGGATAATGGAGTGAAAAGGGTTGAAATAAAGGTGAGGCTTGGAAGTTTAGAGGTTGGATGATGGAGAGAAAAGGGTTGAAAGGAAATGAGTTTGTATGTAGGGGAAGGTAAGGTAAGATTGTTTGGAATTTTTAATGTTCGGAGGGTTGGGAGGTTGTATGGAGGATGGAAAATGGAAGGTAAGGTTTAGAGGTGAGGGTTTGGAAGATTGGAAGGGAAAGGAAGGAAGAAAAGGTGAGGTTTGGAAGTTCAAAGGTTGGGCTGATGGAGGGAAAAGGGTTGAGGTAAGGTTGGAGATTGGAACGAAAAACTAGTGAAGTGAAGGTGAGGTTTGGAAGTTCATGGAGGGAAAATGGTTGAAACAAAGGTGAGGTTTGGAAGTTTAGAGGTTGGATGATGGAGGGAAAAGGGTTGAAAGGAAAATAGTTTGGATGTAGGGGAGGTAAGGTAAGATTGTTTGCAATTTTGAGGGTTTAGAGGGTTGATGTATGATGGAAAGGGATA
Organism: Taxus wallichiana var. yunnanensis; assembly: GCA_018340775.1. Taxonomy (NCBI): domain Eukaryota; kingdom Viridiplantae; phylum Streptophyta; class Pinopsida; order Cupressales; family Taxaceae; genus Taxus; species Taxus wallichiana. Next base: position 334,545,247 of record CM031240.1, on the reverse strand, counting down.
GGTGAGGTTTTTATGTTTGAAGGTTAGATTATGGATGGGTCAAAGGAAAGGCGTTTTGAGGGCTTGGAAGATTGGAGTGAAAAGGTTGAAGCGAAGGTGAGGAATTTCGGAGGTTGGACGAAGGTGGGAAAAGGGTTGTTTGGAAAGGCATTTGGAGGGTTTGGAGGTTGGATGGAGGAGAGGAAAGGGAAGGTAAGGTTACGAGGTGAGGAGTTGGAAGATTGGAAGGAAAAGGAGTGAAGTGAAGGTGAGGTTTTGATTTTTAAGGTTATATTATGGATGGAAATGGGTAAAAGGAAAGGAGTTTTGAGGGCTTGGAAGATTGGAGGGGAAATGGTTGAAGCGAAGGTGAGGAATTTCGGAGGTTGGATGAAGGTGGGAAAAGGGTTGTTTGGAAAGGCATTTGGAGGGTTTGGAGGTTGGATGGAGGAGGGAAAAGGAAGGTAAGGCTAGAGGTGGGGGTTGGAAGATTGGAAGGAAAAGGAGTGAAGCGAAGGTGAGGTATGGAAGTTTGGACGTTGAACAAGGGAGGAAAAAGGGTTCAAGTGAAAGGAGGTTGGACATAGTTTGGAAAAGGAATATGAGATAGGAGGTATGGAAGTTTTAAAGTTCAAAGGTTGGATGATGGAGTGAAAAGGGTTGTAGGGAAAGGATTTTAGAGAGTTTAGAGGGTTTAGAGGTTGTATGGAGGAGGGAAAGGGGAAGGTATGATTAGAGGTGATGGTTTGGAAGATTGGAAGGAAATGAGGGAAGAGAAAGTTAGGTTTGTAAGCTTCAAGTTTGTTGATGGAGGGAAAATGGTAAAGGTAATGTTGGAGGTGAGGGTTTGGAAGATTGGAAGGAAAAGGAGAGAAGCGAAGGCAAGGTTTGGAATTTTGGAGGTTTCTGATTGAGGGAAAGGGTTGAGGTAAGGTTAGAGTTGAAGGTTTGGAATATTGGAAGGAAAAGGAGTGAAGTGAAGGTGAGATTTGTAATTTCGGAGGTTGGATGATAGAGGGAAAAGAGTTTAAATAAAGGTGAGGTTTAGAAGTTTGTAGGTTGGATGATGAAGGGAAAAGGGTTGAAAGGAAAGGATTTTGGTTGTAGGGGGAAGGTAAGGTAAGATATTTGGAAGTTTTAAGGACTTAGAGGGTTCGTGTATGAAAAAAGGGTAGAAAGAGGTTTGGATGTTTGATGGGTAGATTATGGAGGGAAAAGGGTTAATGGGAAAGAATTTTGGAAGCTTTGGAAGATTTAAGGGAAAAGGGTTGAAGTAAAGGTGAGGTATGGATGTTTGGAGGTTGGATGATGGTAGGAAAAGGGTTGTAGGAAAGGGGTTTGGATGTTTAAAGGTTGGATTGTGGAGGAAAAGGGTGAAGGGAAAAGAGTTTGGATGGTTTACAAGATTCGAGGGAAAAGGGTTTAAGTGAAGGTGAGGTATGGATGTTTGGAGGTTGGAAGATGGTAGGAAAAGGGTTGTAGGGAAAGGATTTTAGAGGGCTTGGAACATTAGAGAGAGAAGGGTTGAAGTGAATATGAGGTATGGAAGTTTTGATGTTGGATGAAGGTGGAAAAAGGGTTGTATGGAAAGGAATTGAGAGGGATTGGAGGTTGGATGGAGGAAGGAAAGGTGGAGGTAGTGTTGGAGGTGAGGTGTTGGAAGATTGGAAGGAAAAGGAGTGAATTAAAGGTGAGGTATGGAATTTTGGAGGTTGGCGAGGGAGTGAAAAGGTTGAAGGGAAAGGAGTTTGGAGGGCTTGGAGGTTTGATATAAGAGGAAAAAGAGAATGTAAGGTAGGAGATTTGGAAGTTTAGAAGATCAAAGGTTGGATGGTGGAGGGAAAAGGGTTGAAGGGAAACAAGTTTGAAGGGATTGGAAGAATGGAGGGACAAGGGTTGAAGTGAAGGTGAGTTATATATGTTTGGAGGTTGGACGAAGGTGGGAAAAGGGTTTTAGGAAAGGTGTTTGGAGGGCTTGGAAGATTGGAGGAAAAGTGTTGAAGCAAAGGTGAGGTATGGATGTTTAGAGGTTGGTGGGAAAAGGGTTCAAAGGTTGGATGGAGGGAAAAGTGAAGGTAAGATTAGAGGGAAAAGGAATGAATGGAAGTGTAGGTATGGAATGTTGAACGAGGGATAGAAAAGGGTTCAAGGGAAAGGAGTATTGAGGTAAGAGGTATGGAAGTTTGGAGGTACTATGATGGAGGGAAAGGGGTTTAAGGCAAAGGATTTTATAGGGCTTTAAATATTGAAGGAAAAGGGTTGAAGTGAAGGTTACTTATGGATGTTTGGAGGTTGGACAATGGTGGGGAAAGGGTTTTAGGGAAATTATTTTGGAGGGCTTGGGAGATTGGAGGAAAAGGGTTGAAGCGAAGCTAAAGTACGTGAAGTGTATAGGGCTTACATGTTGGATGTAAGAGGAAAAGGGTTGAAGGGAAGGAAGTTTTGAGGGCTTTGAGGTTGGATGTAGGTGGGAAAAGAGAAAGGAGGTATGAGGTTTTGGAGGTTGGATGGTGGATAGAAAAAGGTTCAATAGATGGAGGGTTTGGAAGTTTGGAGTTTGGCTAGTGGAGGAAAAGGTTGAAAGGAACAAAGTTTGCTAGATGGATTGGAGGTTGGATGTAGGAGGGAAAATGGAAGATGAGGTAGGAGGGGTTTAGAAGATTAGAGGCTGGATGTATGATGGAAAAGGGAAGGTGAGGTAGGAGAGGTTCAAAGGCTTGGAGGTTGGATGTAGGAAGGAAAAGGGAAGGTGAGGTAGGAGGGGTTCAAAGGCTTGGAGGTTGGATGTAGGAGGGAAAAGGGAAGGTGAGGTATGAAGGTTTTGGAGGTCGGATGGTGGAGGGAAAAGAGTTGAAGAGAAAGAAGTTTAGAGGGATTGGAGGTTGGATGTAAGTGGGAAAATGGAAGGGGAGGTATGAGATGTTTGGAGGTTGGATTATGGAGAGAAAAGGGTTGAAGGAAGGAGGCTGGATATATGTGGCATTTGGAAGTTTTGAGGTTGGATGGTGGAGGGAAAAGGGTTAAAGGGAAGGAAGTTTGGAGGGCTTGGAGGATGGATGTAGAAGGAAAAAGGTAAGGTGAGGTATAAGGAGTTTGAAGGTTGTAGGGAAAGTAAGTTTGGAATGAAGTTTGCTTTGGATGGGTTGGAGGTTGGATGTAAGAGGGAAAAGGGAAGGTGAGGTATGAAGGGTTTGGAGGTTGGATGGTGGAGGGAAAAGGGTTCAAGAGAAAGAAGTTTAGAGGGATTGGAGGTTGGATGTAGTTGGGAAAATGGAAGGAGGTATGAGATGTTTGGAGGTTGGATTATGGAGAGAAAAGGGTTGAAGGAAGGAGGATAGATATATGTGGCATTTGGAAGTTTTGAGGTTGGATGGTGGAGGGAAAAGGGTTAAAGGGAAGGAAGTTTGGAGGGCTTTGAGGATGGATGTAGAAGGGAAAAGGTAAGGTGAGGTATGAGGAGTTTGAAGGTTGTAGGAAAATTAAGTTTGGAACGAAGTTTGTTGGATGGGGTGGAGGTTGGATGTAGGAGGGAGAATGAAAGGGTGATGTATGAGGGTGTGTAAGATTCGAGGTTGGATGAAGGAGGGAAAGGGTAAGGTGAGGTAGGAGGGGTTCGAAGCTTGGAGGTTGGATGCAAGAGGGAAAAGGGAAGGTGAGGTATGAAAATTTTGGAAGTTTTGAGGTTAGATGGTGGAGGGAAGTTTGAAGGGAATGAAGTTTTGAGGATTGGAGGTTGGATGGCGACGAGAAAATGTACCATTTTCCATCAAACCAAAAGCTCAAATTGGTGGTGGAGAGGGATATCATCATGTTAACTAGTTGCTACGCCAACACCCCCGCACGATGGAGCCAGATGCAACCACGTGAGCTCTGGGCCCACCACGTATACACCTAATTAGGTCCAACAATAATAGGAGGCAAGCGACACCGGGAATTCTCGGGAGGTCACCTATCTCAAGTACTTACCAGCCGAGCGTGATTAACGCCTAGGTGCGATACCATGTATGATTTTTCATCACACCAAAAGCTCGAACTAGTGGTGGAGAGGGATCTCATCATGTTAACTAGTTGCTATACCAACATACCTCCACACGATGGAGCCAGATGCAACCACATGAGTTTTTTTCCTACCATGGATACACCCAATTAGGTCCAACAACATTACGAGGCAATGACACCGAGACTTCCTGGGAGGTCACCCATCCCAATACTACTCTAGGTCGGGAGGTTGGATGGTGGACATAAAATGTATGATTTTTCGTCACACAAAAGCTCAAATTGGTGGTGGAGAGGGATGTCGGCGTGTTAACCAGGCTGCTTATGCCAACACCCCCGCATGATGGAGCGAGATGCAACCATGTGAGCTCTAGGCCCTCCATGTATACATCCAATGACATCCAACAACATTAGGAGGTAACAACACCGGGACTTCCCAGGAGGTCACCCATCCCAAGTCTTACTCAGTGGCGCACTTAACTACCTAGCTTTGATACCATGTACGATTTGTCCTCACACCAAAAGTTCAAACTAGTGGTGGAGAGGATCTCATCATATTAACCATTCTTTATGCCAACATACCCCTACACGATGGAGCCTGATACAACCACATGAGCTTTGGGCCCACCACGGATACACCTAATTAGGTTCAACAACATTATGAGGCGACGAGATCAGACTTCTGGGAGGTCACCCATCCCAATACTACTCTAGGTTGGGCACGCTTAATTACCTAGCTCGATACCATGTATGATTTTCTCACACACGGAAGCTCGAATTGGTGGTGGAGAGGATCTCATCATATTAACCAACTATTATGCCAACACCCCCGCACGATGGAGCAGATGCAACCACACAAGCTTTGGGCCCACCACGTATACATCTAATTAGGTCCAACAACATTAGGAGGAAATGACATCGGGACTTCCTCGAGGTCACCCATCCCAAGTACTACCAGGTTGGGCGCTCAACTTCCTAGCTCGATACCATGAAAGAGTGTTCGCAAGAATCAATACGGAAACTATGCACCATGACGAAGTTTGCAGTCACCAATAAGTAACGTGGTATCTCTAACATAATCAACAAGATTCGAACAATGGAAAATCATGCAAGTAAGAAAACAGGTCTGCTCATTCTCATAGATTGAAAAAAGTACAAATAGGGGTGTTGTGTAACCCCCATGCCTAGACAATCATTCCCTTGTAAGAGGGAAGGAGGAGTTACAATTCCAAATAAGGAATGTAACTCCTATGATGCCACTAACACATATGACAATGACATATTCTATGATAGAATATGCCACTTGTCATATAACTCCCTAAGACCTATGACACTCGTTAGGCAAGATGACTCACCATGTGATGTGGATGAGACCCCTAGGATGATGAGGAAAGTCACACACACCAACATATACAATCATATCACTTGAAACAAATAAATAATCCCATATGCACTCAAACATGTGTGACACTGAAAAAAAACAACATTGTGTCCACATGAGGAAACAATTAAATATCAAATCATCTTTATCCATAGGTCCTATTGATTTGCATTTTCCTTAACTCTTAGTTTACCTCTGGATTCCATTCACCACATTGTCCCATTTGTAGTTGTAATAGTCATGTTTTTTCATCCGTAGAGCGTGAATAATCTCCTCATCTAAAAGTTTCATCCCAATGGAAATACTCATCTTCTTTCATCTATATTACCATCATGTTAAGCATACTAACCAATTGGATATCATTTTAGGATCACACGAGTCTTACAACACTCACACCAAGTATGGAAATCATGTTCCCAAGTGGCATGACTCCCTATGGTAACGCATCATATAACTATTGTGAGAATTTATGAGTTTCACCTCCCATGACAAGACATAAGGTCAAAATTCATTCTACGCTACAATATCATTGTAGGAACATTTCCATAATGGTAAAGGACCACATGATTTACCTAGTTGATCAAGTAATAATCTACGAATCCCAAAGTCATATGAACTTCCCTCAATAACATATTATTTCTTTATTAAGGATGTGTCCATTCAAGTACAAACTCAAAGTATTTTAAAACCCCAACACAAATAACTTGTACACTAAGAATACCAAAAGTAGAGATTAATATCGAGCTTAATGTCAAAAATGTATCGCATGATCCTGTCATACAAGGAGTACGTTGCATTCCAAATCCATAAGACATCACATGTATGTGAAGGATTGACCATTATCATTACCTATTGTTCAAGGATTTCTCCAAACAATTATGATACAACATTGAGGGTATCATGGCATTTCGAGTCGGGATAACTTCACTAGTCAAAAAAACTTGAGTTTCTTCTGAAACCATAATCTTTACCCTTACCCATGGCTATGAACATTATCAACCAAGTCCTCATGTTAGACAAATATAGTGATTTTGAGTGACCACCAAAGGGTCCCTATAAAAAAAATTCCAAGAAGTGAGTCACAAAGATGAGGTCACTAAGGGTCATTCGTATGAAGAGATACTCATCCATTACTAGACTAAACATGAGGCAATGTAATTTACTCTAAGAAGGATATGATAATTCCCTAAACCATTGTGTCATAGGAAAATGGTAGAAGATCAAATTTAATATAATCCAAATACGATATCATTTCTAATGGTGTTAAAACATCTTATCAATTTAATTGAGCATATTGCTCTTAGATTTAACAAGGGATAAATAATCCACAGATTACATATCCACCATTAAAGCTGAAGATTATAGATTATGATATACATTCAATCAGACATAGATCTAGCTTAAAATAAATAGCGAATAACAGAGCATAATGAGAAAGAGATGAAAGAAAATGCAAATCAAGAACAAGATATAGATAAAATCATATTTAAGTGGAGAAACCCGAAGGAAAAACTCCATTGGTAAAGCATTATCTGTATTAAGAATTTACACAAGTTTTAACCCAGCACTTCCACTTCCAATTCGCAGTCATTCACAATGTCTGCTAAGCTATTTTCTTGATCAGATGATATAATGATCATTGATTGTATCTTGTAATAAGATCTCAATCTTTAAGTCAGTCTATACAACATGTATACATTATAGATAGCCAATCCTAAGAGGGATCACCCAAATCAATGTGGGTGGGTGAATTGGTCGAGTCGTTTCACTCTTTAATGTGAAAGACCTTCACAATAAATTTTGATGAACAAACTTTTAATTTAATGTTGGGGCGTATTGTAGTGGCTGATCCCACTTGACATTATCACCCCAACACTCCCCCTTAATGTTAAGTGGGAAGAAAAATCAGACATGCCAAATTTACCTTTTTCTATAAAAGGATTTACAAATCCTTGAATCAACAATAGTGATTCAAAGCTAGCATGTAAATAAGGGAAATCCGAAGATATTCCCATACAAAAATTCTTAAGACCAGTGCTTTACATATGAAGACTTACATCAGACTATGGAGCCTTTTATAAACTAAGGCATACCCATAACTGAAGTTTCACTGGGATTTACAAGTAACTTCACATAGAGTGACACATTTACTTATTACAAGATGGAGGAAGTATTAGAATTTTTCAACAATGTTACAACCATGTGTAACCAATCCCTAAATGATCACTTTATCATATACAAAGTGGGTGGTCATGATCCACTCTTATAATAAGCCATCAAGAGGTGGCATTGTCATACACATTCCCCCTCAAGGGAAATTCTGATACCGTCAAAAAGGCACAAAATTGTAAGAATTCATAGCATGCAATGGTTTAGTGAAGATATCTACAACATAATCTATGATGTTGACCTGGATTCTTTATCAAGAACAATCTGACCTTCACATAGAGGAGGAATACTTCCTTTAGCTCCTATGTGTATCACTACCAGTAGCCTCTTTAGCCACATGGCTCTTTTGCTGCTCTAAGTGATGGTGTCTACATAAAAATTGAACACAAATCCAGCTACATATCTAGCACAAAATAAACAAATATCATAATAAGCATTATAGAAATCATACGTATTTTCACTTTTAACCAAGTATAAAGGTTAAACACTAGTTGTATAACAACTAACATATCACTATGTTTAACAATTACCAAATATGTTGAAATAATTCCAACATATTACACTTTGTAAAATATATATTAGATGCAATCAGTATTGGACGTCTCCAATACAAACACAAAGGCATCCCCAAGTGTCATTTGATATGCATATAATAATATTTTACTAATCACATAAAATTATTTAACATATATATATCTTCATATTCTAAGTCTTTACATAATGAGATAAGACTTGATAGATAACACATTTGAACAAATAATCAGATTATTCAAGAATAATCAAGCATTCACTGAAAACATGATCCATTAAACAATGGACACACTCATGGATTTATGTGAATTTTTCTTCAAAAAAATGACCATGTAGGCACCCTTTTGAAGTCTAGACATGTCATATATGCTAAACTACCAGAGAAAACTGAAGCAAAATATTTATAAAAAAACATTTTGTGCATGTTTTCAATTATAGTTATGCTTTTATATAGTTTATAGAGTTATTACATTAGCTCTATGATTGTTCTCATCAATTTCATCTTGATTTTGATCTGATTTATTCCATTTCCTATTTCTGAAATTTGACTTCTTTTTGGATTTACAATCCTCTTTCTTATGGCCAAATTTTCCACAGTTGTGACATCTACCATCAAAACTTACTCTTAAGTTTCCTGATTTCTTGTCTTTACTAAGGGGGTTTGAGGATGGTTTTTATTTTGAATCTAGAAGGTTTACTTTTTGATTCTTGAGTGAGAAGTGCCTGAGTAGCATTCTCTTTTGAATCAAAATTTTCCCTAACACGCTCTTCTTGAATTAACAAAGAAGACAAAGTGTCTAAATTAGGTAGATCATTCTCATTCTGATACTTAGAGTTAAGAATGGAGATAAAATTTCTAAAATTTTCATGTATATTGATATGTATAATGAAATATAGGAGCTTATCTTGAAACAATTCACAATTACAACCATCTAATTGAGCTTTAATGTTCTTAATTTTAGCTAAATAATTCACAATTTTCTCATCCCCTTCATGGGAGTTGTGAATAGATCTAAAACTAGTTAATTATCTTAGACAACCTACTACCTTCATGCATGGCTTCTAATTTCTTCCATGCATCTACAAGATGAGTCCATATGACCTATATGCATTAAGAATTCATCTCTAATGCTTTGCAATAGGATGGACAGAGCTTCCTAGGATCTTTGAAAAAAACAAACTAAGGTTTTCAGGGGTATCTTGTCTCCATATGGGATGTTTTTCTATACTAGTCACAAGATCCCAGAGCTTTCTAGCCATAAAACATGATTTTAAACGCACTTTCCAAATGCTATAATTTTTTCCATTTAGTTGAGACTTATCCATTGAAAAACTAGCAGAACTAGCCATTTTTAATGTTCAGATGGAAATGGAGACAAAAAACAACTCAAAAACAAATCAAGGAAGCCAAACAGAGATAAAAATCCACTCTACAAATCTTTTTAATAGCTATACAAATGCAAACAACTCTAAATTAATCAAAAATTAGCTTGATTTGATCAAATTTAAGATCAATTTGAGAGATATTAGTCGAGAGTCGAGTTTAGGAAAGCTAACCGAGCTCAAATTGAGACATGCTAGAGTAGGCTGGGACGAGTTATTTATCAACTCAACAGGCGAGCTCAAAAACGAGTTAATAAATAAAAACAAGTTAAAAAAATAGCCAAGGCGGGGGGTGACACATGGTAAAGATCAACAATACCAAGAGAGGCACATGTCGGCTTTAAAAGCAGATCGTAGGGTGGACGTGAACATTTTTAAAGAATAAAGTTAATGCTTTTTTGGGTCCACAAAATTAAGTGGAAAAAGAAAAATACCTGTCGCTTTTTAATTAGCTCGCATTTCGCAATACAACTAATAAGACATAAGATAATTAATTAAAACATAATTTTATACACGTGTCTTTAATTAATTGGTTCGCTTTTCACACTCTGACACAATGTGAACAAAGTCTTAGTCAAACAAAGCCACTTGTTGAAAAAATAATGGCAAAAAAAAACGACACTTGTGACTTTTGCCAAACTTTAAATAAACTGACATTGAGCGGGCTTAAAGTCCTTGAAATAAACTAAACTTGAAATAAATTTTGGTCTGAAAAAGGTACAAGATATGTGTCATAATTTGAGTGGCTAAGCCAAAACAAAGACTGACACCTTGACACTTGTGAAGGCTGACACAATTAAAATACGTGTCAAAAGTAATTGATTCGCGCTTCACAAATCTAACAAAGACAAGTCAAAAAAGAAGATATGTGGAGCCTTTTAAATGGCTTGCACTTCACAAATGAAAGATATTGACAAATGCGAAGAGATATACAAGTCCAAATGATATTAGTTCACACTTCGCAAAGGCAACATTTTGAATGGCTCGCTTTCGCATAAGTCGACAAAGATTGAAAAATGTGAAAAGGTGGCAAATTTTAATTATATAACAACTGCCACAAAAAGAAAGATTAACAAATGTGAAATGTGGAGCAATTTAATTTGCTCAAATTTTGAAAGTTTGACAAATGCAAAATAAAAGATACGTGGAGCAATTTTATTGGTTTACCCTTCACATATGTCAGAGGAAAGTTAAAAGACAAAGAAAAATATAGAGCCACTTGGAGCAATATTATTGGCTCTAATTTCACAAAGGATAGACAACCAAAAAAATGACAAGGTGAAATATGGAGCAATCCTATTGGCTCAAATTTTACAAATGTCAGAAATAGATAACAAGGATAGATAATGTGAAATATGGAACAATTCTATTGGTCCGTATTTCGATGAAAGAGAATAGATAATACAATACTTACAAAGCAAAGACACGCGTAAATCCCTTATTGGCTCACGTTTACAACTAACAATCAGATAAACAATATTATTGACACAACAAAGAAAGATGGATCCTTCTTATTGGCTCGGACTTGGCCCGACAATGTGAAGCTAGCTAGAGAAATATGATTGGCTCAAGCTTCGTGGTCAAGGGAACTTCGTCAGAAATATAAAAATTCAAATAAGACTGAAAAAGTGAAGCCAGATGGCACAAGAGGATTGGATCAAGCTTCGCAAAGATAGAAAGATGTCAGATTGAAGCCACTTGGCACTCTATGAGTGGGTACATCTTTACAAACACGAAAATAACAACAAAGCTAAGTGGAGTAATATTATTGGTACAAAATTCACAAAACTAAAAAGATCAAAAGAAATACTGAAAATGTGAAGCCAGGTGGCGTAAAATGATTGGATCGGGTTTTGCAAAAGTAGATCTAGTGAAAAAAGTTAATAAAAGATGGAAAATGTAAAGACAGATGGCACCAAATGATTGGTCCAAGATTTGCAAAGGAAAAACTAGGAAAAAATAAGATTTTTATCTGCTAGAAGCGGGCTTAAAAACCCCAAACAAATTGGATCTAAAAACATATTTCGGATCCAAAGTAAAAAAATGACTCTAACGGCATCTTTGGCATGTACACACCCCTCCCATATAACCCACTAACAAAACTTTCTAGTTAATACATGTTCCATACTCATTCAAATCAAAGCAACCTTTTAACAATTTAGAGAGAGGTTAGAGAGAGAGATTCATTCCTTTTAAGAAAGTAAACCAAACCATTTCCATAACCAAAGAAGGTGAGAGATAACAAAAATAATTTTTGATTCATTTCTGAAGTTCCAAAATCTTTTAAAGTATCACCAATTTTTACGACCTCTAGAATTTTTCTTTATCCGTTGTCACTATAGAGGACTAAATAAATTCTCAGATTTTGTGATTCCAAATTTACTTTTGCAATCATTTTTAAGCAAAACAATGAATTTTCACTCAACATATGTATTTCCAAACATAATATTATGTTTTAACATTGTACTAAACCTTATAGAGTAATTGTGAGTTTGTGGCCCTTGTTGCATTGTTGTGCAAACTAGCCTAAGTGGCTATGAAATGAGCTAGAGCTCTACCCTATCCTATGCTTTATACTGAGAGAATCTCCAAAAAAATATGAAATTAAAAAAATTGATCACCGCTCAAACTACAACATCTTTTTGGAACCAATTTGCTGAAATTGGTCTTTTGCTCACCAACAAACTAAGTCAATTGGCCTCAAGATGAGTGCAAAAATGCATTTTTGAAAGTAACGAGTTGAAAACATTATGTCAAGATATTCTCCATATAACAATGAAGAGGTATGCATGGTCAAAATTCCCTTTTGGGATCCATGGCACAAAGTACAAGGTATTTTTTGGAGGTTTCGGTCGTAGAAAGATGGTTTCTCCCAAAGAAACCGTTTATGGAAGCAACTAAATACCCACCTCCTAAACATGATCATCAAGTGTTTTGACAACATTTATAGGTTGGAACAGTTTACCATATATAAAATAATAGATTAGGGTATTTCACTAGCATAAGTGAAGTTTAGATGTGCTTCTTGTACCCAGTTTTGGGAGAAGTTTGCACATCAAAACATGGTTTAAACGTTACTAATTTACATTGTAGAGAAAAAAATTAAACTAGTTTGACCATTATGTTATGTACTCTAATGGAGCATACAATAAGACTTTGTTTTGGTCTACTTTCGGTATGGGGTTTTGGCATGCCATCCAAGTTGGATGTTCTAGACATTAGTTTTACATGATACACAAATGCAATGAAAATCTCTATAATAACATAATGTATAAGGATAACACTCTAAATCCCATATTTACATTTACACTTCATAACCAAAGAGAAACCAGAAGGCGGGTAGAAATGGAGGAGTAAGTTCATGCTTGTAAACCAACGAGATAGGATTGAGAGGTACACCAAGGGGTTTATAAATGCGCTTCAAGATGCCATAATCATTTTTGGTGTATTTCTAAAGACGGATCTACATCTTCCAATTCAAGTATCTCGTGCATCCATTCCATCCATGATGATCATGCTTCTTTGATACATCTAGAGGAATATAACTTCACATTTGACCCATTTTTTTATCCGTAAATGTTTCCAAATCCCTCTCAATAAGCCCAATTTGTGCATACTATGTAATTATTTCATTCCATGAGATACCATATTTTTAGGTAGTTTGTTAAATAGATCTTGTGCCTTATCTATGCTCACACATTTTCTTGCATATCTACCGAGGAAATTGTAAATCTAACACACCTATATGATCTTTAGACATCAAGTAAACACATCCACCATAGGTTTATTCACATATTGATAAAAAAAATTAGAGATTCCTCAAGATTTCTAGGAGCAGCCAAGAATGGCCATTTGTGCACATAAGAAAATATTTTTTTATCTTACCCTAGTAAAATCAAGGTGCCCATGACATGTTCCAAGGATTTCTATTTTGGCACATGTATGAAGGATTCAGAATTTTGTGGAGTTGGCTTTAAAACCTGTGAACCATATGTGTTTGAAATTTTATAAAGCTTTTTTATTACAATTATTTAAGACAAACCCATTTTGTGCATATCCTACAACAACTATCAATGAGAATGTTTTACTTTTCATTTCTTTTTAAGAAAAAAATTCTCTTGCATCATTTTCCTTATTACTCACCCTCCTCCACAGATCTATAGGTTTCCTACTAACCAAAAACTAAAAATGAAACTTCCACGGTCAAGGCGAGCTTTCGAGACCTCATTTCCTTCAATATTTTGATAGATGATCCAATCTCCTAGCCATTCCTCCCCATTTTGGCTTGTAAAACTACCAAACCCTACAAATACATCGGTGAAAAAAACCCCTCTTTATTTCCTTGTACAAATATCCATTCTCTATTTCAAGCACTCCATTTTGGCACATGATGGAAAGATGTTGGCATATTTTTATGGCTATGTCCAAATATGCACATTCTTTTTGTTTAAACATTTCTTCAAACCGTTCACATGTCATCTCTATGCGTCTCCATTTGCATACATTTCTACTAGAATAGTCACATGTACAACATCCGAGAAACCTCTATCTCAATATATTCCATGGCATTGTTTGTCTTCCATACTCGGTAAAAGCTAATAAGCCATAAAATTCCCTAAATCCACACTAAGTCATTTTTATATTACTTTGTTTTATTTTCTTATTTCCCATTTATCTTAAAATGTCTCATTTTGAATTTTTTACATTTGTAACTTTATTTATTTATCTCATTCCATGCATTTTGAGATTCCAGATTATCTTGATCATTTACTATATATTAATATTATTATTACTATTTTAGGTCAAAATAACGTATAACGATCAAAACCTTACAAATGACTAGCTAGGTTTAACATCAAATCGCATTGATGATTTGATCGATCAAAACAATATGTAAAATGAAAAATATTTCCTTTAACAAAATGGGTGACCCCCTTAATTAGTTATCGATCAAACATGATGAGGGTAGGGAAATACAATTCCCTCCCCTTATAAGATCATCATCCTTAATGTGACACAACGTCAAGGAACTAGAATAATACGTGAATCTAGAGGCCTCAACATCAACGATAATAATTAACTAAATGTACTTTATCATTAGAGATCGTGCACAAGGGAGAAAACAAATTTTGAAACTTTTCTCAATTTCATTAATGTTCTGTGAAAATTGGTAGTTCTCTTTACCATAGTTAATTTAACCTTAGTTTATTACTCATGTCTAGGATTTTCTCATAAAGCAACTCTAAATCATTAATTTCCTCATTAGTACAATCTAGTTCATTCAATGTTCCTTAATCATTTTCATCATTTTCATAGGGTTTCTAACATTACAATACATCACGGGGTCAACCAAGACCTGAAACCACAACACATGCCAAGTTCACATTTAACACATTTTCACATCATACACAACAATTTAAATGAGACACTCACTAATAGGGAATGATATACACACGATGCTCACCTAATCCAGATAGAAAGGCACAATAACCAACCATGATTTGATGATGAAATAACACATATATCCATAAAACACCAAATTTTCTCCCAAATGGACACCACTTTCCTAGGATGGAATGTAACAAGTCCCCTAAATCACGATCCTCATATCCTAGAACCCATACAAATAGAGATATCCTTAGATTTGTACAAGACATAGAAGAAAGGGTATGAAAAACACACCTATAGATGGGTCCCCAAGACCAAAAGTAACAAGTCTCTCTATGTACATTACCTAATGAATCCAAGTAAAGTAATATCTGTCCAAGAATATGCGGTCCAATACCTTAACCTTTCCTCAATGAATCTAAAATAACTAAGAAAAATTATCACGTCCCATCTCGTATGTTTTTTTGTGAGTCTCACATTCCAAAATTAAACTATTATCAAGTAATCCAAAATCTAAAAGAGTGAATAATCTCAAGCTTAACCATGAAATATAAAATGAATAACTTATCTATCTCAACGACGAATAACATCATCCTAGGATGCAAGGAGAAACACAAATCACTATCAAATCCACCACCTATAATGTGTGTCACGAAGGCCACTCTGCTAAGGAGAACAAAGTATCATAAAATTATCTCAACCATGGAGTACTAAGTTTAACATATGTCTCTCCGTCATAGGAGTAATGAATATCATAAGTTTCACTCCATCATAGGAGGATTGAATATCATAAGTTTCAATCCACCATAGGAAGACTAAGTATTATATATCCAAGTGAGGCCAATTCATGCCATAGTTGTGGATGCATAAATTCTCATCACCTTAAGACTAAGGACATGCCCTATAACACCAAGAATGTAGGCATGACACCTTGGAAGTACACTCATACAAAATGCATGCACAAAACAAACTAGATAGAACAAGCTCATCAAACAAGTAAGAAAATCCACATAACATTCTTGATGAAATTTATCCACATGGCTTCAAAACCATGAAGCATCTTGTTCTAAATAAACAAAACGAAGAAATCTCGGAAACCAAATAAAATTGTCAAGTAGTTGCACAAACTTTGAAAGTCTCACAAGAGAACCAAAAATAAACAAGAAGGTCCTCAAAGTTTCTCAACATTAAAATAAATAAAACATTGGCTCTAATAAAGTTAGGTTTACAAATATAATACACATGAAAATATTCACATCAAATTCATTATACAACCTTTAGTGGCCACCAATAGGGTACAACAACATCTACTGCACATATCAACATTAATAATAATAATTTATTTTAAAAAGTAGTTGCAATAATAACCTCCGACTGAATCAAAATCTCCTAAACATATTTGCATAGCTCTAATGAGTACATCTATATCCACTAGTAACATACCCAAAGAATTTCACTCGAATAGGAACATGCGGTTTTCAAATAAGGTTATCACTCACAAGGTCACATGATTAGTCAATCAAGTCATCCCAAAAAAATTTGTGGTTGTCATTGGGGTTAGATTTTTGAAGTTCTAAGAGGAAAATATAATTCATCAATGCATAATTGAGTAGTCTATAAATTCATTTTTATGATAGATATCATGTCAATGAATTTATTCAACCATCAAATTTCAAGAGAGGAGATAGAATCATCCATGAAATTTTTGATAAGTATGAACAACAGTCAAGTATACATGAATAGGAAATAGATATCTTATATTTGCAACAATGATTTCACCAAATGAAGTCAACAATGTATCAATAATATAGTATTCAATGAGGTAAGGAAGGTTTAAAAACCAAGTCAAGTGTTCAAAAGAGGAATCAAAATATCTCCAAATGACAAATATTGCCACAAATCAAATGCTAAAAACTATCAAATACCATACCCAATGGTCATAACAGTCATGAATGAAGCTCCTGAAAACCCGATGAATCATCACTTGTTAACATCCATATTTGTCTCCATTTGACACCCATAGTACTACTGCCCAAAGCGGCACAAAATAATTAATAAAGTATACTCTAAAGATATTTTTGGTTTCTATCACAATACAAGTCTATAACAAGGAATTAGAGACCCACTATATGACATGTTCGTCAGAGCCACAAACCTAGTACAACAAGTGGACCAAAGAACATCACCATGAATCCACATAACACACCAACAAGGCTTGACAGATACTCATACAACACACATCCGACAAGTACATAAGACTCGTACCACATTATCCTAGAGGTTCAAGTGTTTGAACCTCTACTTTGATACCAACCGTAACACCCCATAAACCACAACCCAATAAAACCATGGTATTTTTTTGTTACATCATTAATTATTATGTTGTTTATTTGTTATAACACCATAAACAAATTAAGAATTGATTTATCCCCAAATTCCACACCATTATACAATTATCTCAATTGAGACAAATAACTTATCCCATACTCACTCAAACAAGTGTGGCACATAAAACAATATGGTGTCCACATGAGGAAACAATTAAATATCAAATCAATCTTTTCCATAGGTCCCATTGATTTGCATTTCCTTAACTCTTAATTTACCCTTGGATTCCAATCACCATATTATCCCATATTTAGTGCTTGATATTCATGTTTTTCATCTATAGATCATGAATAATCTCCTCATCTAAATGTTTCATCGCAATGAAAACACTCATATTATTTCTTTTATATTACCATCATCTTAAGCATATTAACCAATCAAATATCATTTTAGGATCACACGAGTCTTAAAACACTCACACCAAGTATGGAAATCACATTCCCAAGAGGCATGACTCCTTATGGGAATGAGTCATATAAATATTGTGAGAAGTTAGAAGTATCATATCCGATAACAAGACATAAAGTCAAAATTCATTTTACACTACAATCTCATCGTATCGGGAACAATTCCATAGCGGTAAAAGACTACATGATTTACCTAGTTGGTCAAGTAATGATCTACGAATCCCAAGTTCATACAAACTTCCCTAATAACATATTATCACTTCATTAATGATGTGTACATTCAAGTAGAAACTCAAATTATTTTCACACCCAAAAAAAAAAAAACTTGTATAGCTCAATACCAATAGAGATTAATATTGAGCTTAATACTTACATGGGATTCATGCCCTAGCTAGTATTTTTCATGCTTAGGGTACATGTTTCTACGTAATCAATTAATCCACTTTCCTTAACATCAAGTGGTTTAACTACAAGTTAACAAGATGGTCACTAGAACTTACTTTATTCCAATATCCTCCCAGTTACACAACCCAAGAGTCATAATTCATCCACAAGCACCATCCACAATGACCTCTTAAGATTTCCTAAACTTAAATTAATCTCGTTTACCCAAAAGAGGATTTCTACCAGCAATGGTATAAACCCTGTAATAAATACATTCCAATAAATTCATACTTATAAAGATATTCTAAGAGCCATGTTTCACATTCTCCATTGAAGCATAATAAACTTAGGCTCATGTGCATAAATAGGAAGAATTTAGTTTTAAAGAAGTTAACCACTAACTCAACTCTTTGTTTCAAGTGGATATACCTTATACTAGATATAAGGGCCCCCTTAGTATAGCCATTGATACTCATGAGGAATGAAATCATAGGGATATCTAAGTACCAAACACAAATTCCAAGGAAGATCAACACTGTAAGTAGGAGAGTTAGCTGGTTGAGTAAGAAAAGATGTATAAAGAAGTCCCAAATGAATTCTACAGCTCAACTAGCTAGAATTTCATCCATCCTTGAATTACATTATATGATAGATTACATGATCCGTCATACAAAAAGTAAGTTAGATGCCAAATCCATAATACATCACAGACATGTGGAGGAGTGACCATTATCATTACCTATGATTTAAGGATTTCTCCAAACCACTATGATACACCATTTGGGGTATCATGACATTTCGGCCAAAATAATTTCACTATTCTAAAAAAATTCAAGTTTCTTCCCGAAACCATAATCTTTACCCCCACCCATGGTTATAAACATTATCAACCAATTCCTCAGGTTAGACAAGTATAATTATTTAGAAAGACCACCCAAGGGTCTCTATAAATACAATTTCCAAGAGGTGAGTCACAAAGATGATGTCACCAAGGGTCATCCGTATGAAGGGATACCCATTCATTATTAGTCTAAACATGAGGTAATGTAATTTACTCCAAGAAGGTTAGGATAATTCCCTAAATCATTGTGTCATAGGAATATTGTATAAGATCAAATTTAATATAATTCGCATACCATATCATTTATAATGGTGTTAAAACATCTTATCAATTTAATTAAGAATTTTCCCATTAGTATATTCCCATTACAAGTACTAAGAAAGATGATAAAAGATTCAAAAAGCACATGACTTATGTTTTCAAAAGATATGGGATAAAATATTTCAAGGGTTGATACAAATTATACTATTCACAACAATTTTGTTTCCATATGAGCTTACAACGCATTTACTCTTTTAGATTGAGTTCACATATTATTCAATTATGCAAAGTTACAAGAATTAACCTTAATTAGCCAAGTACACAATCTTCAATGTGATTGACTAGAACATACAATGTATTATTTCATCAAATCATTAAATTCCACACTTGTTTAATTAAACTATTTTTTCTTTGATTATGTAACATGTGTACTAGTTGATAACAAGTTTTCAAATGCATCTATTCATGTTGATTCATGCACTCTCTATAGAATTTCCATACATCAATCTTCCATTGTAAATATAACTAAATCAACTTCTTTCATCATACAAAACCATTTAGAAGTACATTTAAATAAGATAATGGTACACTTTTCCACTTGTCAATTAACATATTAGAAAATCATGTACATCACTAACATTCAATTTTTATCAAACAATTAATATCACCATGTCACCCGCAACCTATAAAAATGATGTAATCATCAGTTAGAAACACATGTTGACATGGACACACCCCTCCCATCTAACCCACTAACAAAACGTTTCATCAATTTAGAGTTAATAAGAGAGAAAATATACATGTTCCATGCTCATTCAAATCAAAGCAACCTTTTCAACATTTAGAGAGAGACATTCATTCCTTTTGAGCAAGTAAACCAAATTGTTTCCATAACCAAATAAGGGGAGAGATAACACAAACAATTTTTTATTCATTAACTCAAATACCAAAATCTTTTCATATTATCACCAAGTTTTACGACCTAGAAAACGTTTTTGTATCCATTGTCACTATAGAGGACTAAATAAATTTTCCAAATTTCCTTTTACAATCATGTTTTAGAAAACCAAATTTTGTATTTCCACTCAACATATGTATTTCCAAACATAATATCAATTTTTAACATTATATTAAACTTTATAGAGTAATCGCAAGGTTATGGCCCATGTTGCCTTTGTTGCGTAAACTAGCCCAAGTGGATATGAAATGAGCCGAAAATGGTGTGGAGCCCCTAAATGTAATTTCTAAAATCTCTACCGTATCATATTTTATACAAAGAATCCCCATAAACTTATGGAAGATCACCGAGGATAAAACTACAATGGATTTTTGGATCCAGTTTGCTGAAATTGGTCTTTTGGTCACCAACAAACTAAGCCAAGAGGACTCTAAGATGACTGCACAAAATGCATTTTTGAAAGTAACAAGTGGAAAAAATAATGTTAGGCTATTCTCTATATAACAAAAAGAGGTATGCATGGTCAAACTTCTCTTTTGAGATCCATGACACAAATTACAAGGTATTTTTGGAGGTTTTAGTTGTAGGCGAATGGTTTCTCCCAGCCAATCCGTTTGTCAAAGAAGCCGAAAACCCACCTCCCAAACACGATCCTCAAGTGTTTTTACAATGTTTATAGGTTGTAATGGTTCACCAAACAAAGAACAAGAGATTAGGGTAGCTCACCAACATAAGTGAGATTCAAATGCGCTTCTTGTATACCGTTTTGGGGATGTTTGTCACAATCAAAACATGGTTTAAACACTACCATTTTGCATTGTAAAGAACATTTTTCAAACTATTTTGACCATTAAGTGATGTGATCTAATGGAGCATAGAATAAGAGTTTTTAATCTACTTTCGAGTGGTGTTTTAGCATGCCATCCAAGGTGGATGTTCGACATTAGTTTTACATGATACACAAATGCGGTGAGAAGATCTACAATAACATAACATATAAAGATAACAATTTAAATCCCATATTTAAATTTAAACTTTACAACCAAAGAGAAATTATAAACAAGTAGAAATGGAGGAGTAAATTCATGTTTGTAAACCAATGAGACACGGTTAAGAGGTACACCACGGGGTTTCTAATCGCACTCTAAGATGCCACAATTATTTTTGGTGAATTTCTCGAAGATGGCTCTAAATATCCTAATTTGTGTATCTCGCTTATCCATTCCATCCATGATGATCATGCTTCTTTGAGACATCTAGAGGAATATAACTTTGCATTTGACCCTTTTGTTTTTCCTTAAAGTTTTGAAATCCCTCTCAATAAGCCCAATTTTTGTACACTCGTGATTATTTCATTCCATGAGATCCCATATTTTTGAGGGGGTTTGTTAAACAGATCTTGTGCCTTATCTATGCTCACACATTTTCTTGCAAATCTAACACACATATGTGATCTTTAGACAAGAAGTAAACACATCCATCCAGTCACCATATGTTTATTCACATGTTGATGAAAAAGTTTAGAGCTTCCTCAATATTTCGGGAGTAGCCAAGAATGGCCATTTGTGCACACAATAAAATATATTTATCATATTACCCTAATAAAATCAGCGACCATGGCCTATTCTAAGGATTATCATTTTAGTACATACGTGAAGGATGTCAAGTGGTTTGTGGAGTTGTGGAGCTTAATGAGACATCATTTCCTTCAAGCTACAGAAAAACTACCAAGCCCCGCAAATACATCAACTAACAAAAACCCCTCCTTATTGTTTTTATGAATGTCCATTTTGGTATAGGATGGAAGAATGCTTTGGAAGATTATTATGGCTATCCATTTTGTGCATATCCTACAACCATTGCAGTCCAAATATGTACATTATTTTTGTTGAAAGGTTTTGTCAAACCGTTCACATGCCAATTATATGCGTATTCATTTGTATACATTTCTACTAAAATAGTCACAGCTACAACATCTAAGAAACCTCTATCCCAAGATATTCCATGGTGGGCGGTGATCTTCCTTACTCGGGAAAGCTAAAAACCAATAAAATGCCCTAAATGCGCCCTAGGTCAATTGTAGTTTACTTTGTTTTATTTCCATATTTGCCATTTATTAAAAGGCCTCATTTTTATTTTTTTAACATCCATAATTTTATTTATTTAACTACTTATTTATCTCATTCCATGTGTTTTGAGACTCCATATTATCTCGATCATTTACTATATATTACTATTATTATGATTTTAGGTCAAAATAACTTATAATGGTCGAGAACCTTACAAACAACTAACTAGATTTAACATAAAATCTCATTGATGATTTGATTGTCCAAAACAATATGTAAAATGACTAACTAGGTTTAACATAAAATCTCATTGATGATTTGATTTTCCAAAACAATATGTAAAATGTAAAAATATTTTTGTGAACAAAGTGGGTGATCCCACCTTAATTAGTTCTCAATCAAATGTGGTGAGGGTAGGACACTACAGTCTCATCCTTAATGGACCTTTTCCTTAAAATGAATTCATATCCTTCTTCTTTTTCATTTTATTGAATAGATGTGATTTCCAACAATTGTATGTCCATTGAATCCCACCTTGCCTTTTAAAATATTTTCTATAAATTGTAATAGTATCATTATACTTACCTTTGCTTCCTCATTTCCCTTTTGGTTTGAAACTACCTAGATTTTGAATAAGAATATACACCTTTCTTACTTTTTATCTCAAGGTAATGTCTTGAGAACAAGCTTCGCCTATGTCCTAAAGCTTAGAAAACAAAACAAAAAAATCTCCTTAGATGGCTATTAATCCCTCTAACACACTTCAATGGGTTTTCATGGTCCAATACATATTTCCCCATTTGGATCGCCTTCTTATAATTTTTTTGTATAATCAAGCACATGTTGACCCTTTTTAATATATTATTGTCAATCAATAGACATTTCTTATTCATAATAAATAGGATGAAATTATCTCTTAATAAATTTTTCAAATTGATCTCATTCATAAATTGGTGGTATTTTTCCAACAACTAAAGAATGAACATAACTCACAAACCAAGTTATAGAATCACTAGCTAATTTTAAATTGCAAAAAAAAATCACCGATCTTCACTAATATGACGTAAATTGAAATATACCTATAATTGGGATAATCATTTATCAAGTTTCTCAACATTTATTTCACCTTCATGTTAAACCATGTTGTATTGGTGTTTTCATTAATTTCATATGGAATTGATGGAAAAGGAGTATTGAGGTGTAGATTGATTAAAAGGATTTCTCAATGTGGTTTAGTGTCTTAACAAAGTGGCTTCATGGTGTTTCCTTGAGTGAGTCATGATGGTTTCGGGATGTCAAATTCTTGGTTAGTGTGGTTTTTGCTCACTTTGAAGGTATGGAGATGCATGGTGTACTGCTCGGGTGTCCCACAGTGCGGTATGATGTTTATAGAATGTACAAGGGCCTCTAGGGTGATCATTGTTAGGAAAATAATGTAGTTTTCATATTATTAATGTGATTATTGTAAAATGAATAATTATTCATTAATGGTTAGTCATATATATATATATATATAATATATATATATATATATATATGCATATATCTTGTATTATTAAGTTGATTAAGTTGAGTTAGTAAGATGGTTAAATGTATTATTGTTATAAACAATAATATGTAATTAAGGAATGTTGTTATACTAGTTTCCTATTTTATAGGAATGACCTATTCCTATATATTTTTAGAGTTCCCATATGAAAATAGAGAGAAGAAATCAATTGTTTCGTTGTGTAAATCTGCTACTGTACCATCATTTGGTATCAGAGCGATCTTCATTCGTTGCTTGTGATGGAATTTTGAGCATAGTCAGGGGCAATTAAGTTGTTTACTATTGCCCTGATGATGAGAAACTAAATTTTTTCATAACGTTTTTGTATAGAAATCAATAAGTTCTTTTTATTTTTTTGTTTAGGTTTGGGGGAATGCATGTACAAGAACTTTGATATTTCTCTGCCCAGGGTGGGTGTGAAACCATATAGATTTTTCTTTGAGTTGTTACTCAAACGTAGGTTGTATAATCAGGTCCACGTACTTTTACAAGTTTTCATATCTCTAACATCAACTTATGTGTATCAGTTGGAAGATAATAAGTTAGATCTGGAGAAATTTATAGTCAACTTGTGACTAGTCAACAATCTTCTATGCGATGGCGGGTGTCATATAAATTCCACATTACGTGGTTTCATAGAAAAGTATTTTATTTCGAAAAATTACCAGTGAAGACCCGCATCAACGTTCGACTAGCATAACTCAACTTTTGGGGTATTCACTTGATTTGTGAAAAATTTCCTAATCTGGCACATGGCTTGTGGTTCTTATTTCTCATTGCATTGAAACTCACCATGTTGTATCCGCATTGATGCTTGCAAGTAAGAAGTGTTATCATTGCAATAATTACAAAAGTCCACACGTCATATATCACCAATGATTTCCACGTGGAGGTGTCTAGAGACTGGTCAATCATTCTGACATTGAACCTATTGAGACCGCAATGGTTACGATCGATTAGTGGAAGAGAAACACCTTATACATATATTGATTCTATCAAGCTGGTCCAAAATACTTAATATTTAGCTTGATCATTGATCTTCAATCCTGAATACAATGGCAGTTTGTAGAGTTCAATAGGTTATAAGGTGAAGATGTGTAATCATATTGATATCAGGCATGCCATGCTACATTTTCCTACATTATTAGTATGTTTTTGTTTAGTTTTTAATGTTGATTCAAGTCAAATATATGTATAATTTAGAGTGTCAAAATCTTATGGTTTATGTGGAATTTATAATGAAAGTATGATTCAATGCGTTGTGAATAGATTGTTATTTATTGATGATTGGTCATTAAAACTCTTGTAAAAGTTAGAGTCAAGTATTATTTTATTAGAGTCAAGGAAAAGAAAAATTTCCCGTGTTGTCATTGTCATTTTGTTGCTTGTAAGCTATATAAGTCATCATGGGTATTTTATTATCTCATAGTCGATTCTTTAGTTGAGTCCATTGTCATTTTGTGTCAAAAGTTTTAGTTATTGTCATTACTTTAAGTGTCGTCAATACTCTTATCGTCATTGATGTTTGTATTAAGATTAAATTGTCAAAATTGTTCTCAAAAGTATCATAAATTCTAATAGTCATTTGTTTGTAAAAGTGTCAAATAGGTGATCTTAAGATTATTTGTATTGTCATTTTGAGTCTAAAGTATCATTGTATTGTCAAGAGTCATTTTTTGTTTAGTCGTCAAAAGTTCATTGTGGGTCAATGCCATTGTAAAAAGTGTCGACATCCAAAGTTTGAAAAAAATTGCCCGCATTTCAATTTTGGACTCACTTTCGCTTGTACACGATGTCCAAATTATTGAAGGTATTTTGAGCGTCATGATCACATCGAATTGAACTAGCAACATGATACTAGAGGACAAAGGCATCATACGTTGGAGGTCATTAAGCGACCTCTCTTGCCGCCAATGACGGGCTGCATGAGATGATTTGGTGGCATTTTTTTTAGTTGCATGTTTTAGTATGTTTCAATTTTCGGTGTTCCTATTTGTGCTATGTTGAATAAACCCCTTTCCAAAATTTTGGTGAAGACTCATGTTTTCATAATACTCTTTTGGGGATCAAGAGAAGATTTCAAGATAGACTCAATGGATGGTTATCCAGCTAGTGTGAAGCTTGTGGATCTTAGAGATCCAGAATTCGGGTTCCCATGGAGGAAGGGAAATTCCCACATGAACCCAAAGATGAAGGGAGCATTCCTGCATAATTCGGATCGACGCTATGCCTTTACGAGGGTAAATAGATAAGCTATGGATTTTGTACCTGGTCTAAGCGGTGCTTTCGGGAGGCGGTTCTTCTTTGAATGTGGTTCTTCATTGTGTTCACACTAAGGGGGTGAATGTTAGGAAAATAATGTAGTGTTCACATTATTAATGTGATTATTGTAAAATGAATAATTACGTCAGTAATTATTCATTAATGGTTAGTCATATATATATTGTTATAACCAACAATATATATGCATATATGTTGTATTATTAAGTTGGTTGTTAGTAAGATGGTTAAACGTATTATTGTTATAAACAATAATACGTAATTAAGGAATGTTGTTATATTAGTTTCCTATTTTATAGGAATGACCTATTCCTATATATTTGTAAGAGTTCCCGTATGAAAATAGAGAGAAGAAATCAATTATTTTGTTGTGTAAATCTGCTTACTTGTACCATCAATCATCAGTCAAGTGGTGTAAGTCATGGTTGGAACTAGCCCATTTAGGCCTAGTTCAAGAGCCTAATGAGGTGTATGAAGTCAATGCAGGCCATGTCAAGCCTATGCAAGCATGAGAAGTGTCTAGGAACACTATCTAGAGCATTCATGTGTAGCTACAAGTCATATTTCATCTCTTGGAGGCATACTGAGTACCTATGTAGGTCTGTGCTAGCATGATCTCTTAAGACATGAAGCCAAACCTTGTTAAAATGAGATGGGAAACTATGTTTTAGAGTGAACTATGATCAAAACCATTTTAGATGATGGAAAAGGTAGTTTTGAAGTTGTGGTCAAAATTTGATGTCTAAAGAATGAGTTTTGTGTAAGATATTGAAGTTTTACCAAAACTGGGCTAAGAAAGGTATGCCAAAACAGTTCCCTAACTTCTTAGCATCTAATCTAAATTGACAAGAATTCTTTAGATAAATCATAAGAGAATTTTTGAAGAGTATAGAGATATTTTTCAAAAGTTTGAATTCAAAAGTATGAAGTACATGAAAGTTCTCTTCATTTTTCTAGCACTGTCTAAAACCGTCCTAAACCCTACGTTTGAAGAAATGGAAAAGAAATTATGTTGTTGACCCTCAAATAACTTGTAATTCATGTAAACCACTCATTTATATGTATAATTCCTTATATTCTAATTTGGTGGTATTTTGTTTCCTCAAGCATGACCTGTAAGTACGAATTTTTCCATTTTTGCAATATTTTGGCTAAGCAGTCTTGTTTAGAAGGTTCCAAGGTGAATCTCTAGTTGTGGAAGCTTGAATGTGATGTTTATTTTGTGTCCTCAAATATTTTTGGGCATGCTCCTTACATATTTGGTGTGAACCTAGTCAATCTTCCTCTCCTACCACTAAAAGGACACTCAAGCCAAACCCGGTCATGATGTTTGAAGTGAGATTTTTGTATAAGCCTGATGTTGAGGTGAGAAATGGATATGATCATCTGCTACAGGTCCAAGGTGACATGTTGGAGCTCATTGTTTTTTTGGCGAAGTGGTTTTAAGTCCTAATCTCTTTGGTCTTAAACTTTCCTATTTTTTAGTTAATAAGGCTACAAATTTGAGTTGCACTTGTGAATTTTTCTTCACAACCGCTGTATACAATTTGTTGGAGATGGTGTATAGGCTCTCTTTGAAGTGTTCCTACTGTAGTGGGTCATTAAAATAAGATTCAACATGTTAGACTCAATGTGGAACAAAATAGGGTCTTGAAGTCCAAATCTCATTCTAAGAAATCTCTAGAAAAACAAGATTGGTTTATCACTTGTTCTAAGATGGGGAAATGCATGGACTCGGAAATTCTTTCATGACATAGATAATCTCATAAAATTTACATTGGAGCCATGAATGGGTATTCAAATGCATGATCAAACCCTCTCTGTGAAGCCTGATTCTTGTTGCTCATAAGTTTGTTAGAGTGTTTCATGAAGGTCATGCAAGTTATAGCTATTAACTATGGAGTGAAACAAGGTATAATCCTGGGAAGATGTATACCATCCTTTACCATCTTTAAAACGTGTCTTTGAGGTCATGATCAACCAATAAAGTATGAGGTTTTCAAACCGTGAAGATGCAAATCTGTACTTAAAAATTGTGAATGCCCCTTTCGAATGCATGAGCCAAGAAGATAATAGTGGTGCCATACTATTTCTTGTTTTTTGAAGATGACCTATAGTCCAAAAACCTATTTCCTAGAGCTTGAAATCATTTAAAGACTCCTTATAGATTTTCAAACTCATTCTTGATTGTGATTTGAACTTTTCATATTTGTGCATGCAAGAGTGTGATGAATGGTTTAAGAGGAGACTTCAAGCTGTGATATGATGTAATCCAGCCAATTTTTGGTGTGAATAAATATTGTAGCATTGATGCTCATAAATATTTGGCAAGTTTTTCACTTCAAATTCTTATTTAATCATCTAGTCCAATACCGTGTTCTCTAGTTCTAACTCCCAATGCTCTCATAGGTACTCAAATGAAGTTTGAAATCTAAATGAAGGAGAATGGGAATTTAAAGAGATTATAAGTAATATTTAGAGGCTTTTATAACATTCTAGATTTCTAGAAAAATATGGATGTGTATTCTTTAATATACAATACAAGGTCTATACGGTGGAGAATAGGACAAACCCTGAATGATAGTTACAAAAATAAAAAGCAAAGGTCAGAAAAAGAATATTGTTAAGAGAAACTAGTAGGACAGACAATTAAGAAGCCTTCTATAGTCATTATGTGCATTAGATAATCCATACAATACTTGAAAACTATGAACATGTACCTTTCATCTCAGTAAATAATTATTACATAGAGACAGTTTTCATGAAGTTCTCTTACTCTCCTCGTATGAGTTGCAAAGTGAGTTAGGTGAAGAGTCATTGGAGTTGAAGGTAAAAGGTCATGCATACAAGTCTTTCTCATTAATAAAAACTCTCATTTTTGTGTATGAAAATGTTTTTGAAGAATGTAAGAGTTGAGTGTAAGGTTGAAAGTGTGAGAGAGATGAGAATGCATTGAATCTAGTTTAAGTATTGAAGGTGTATAGAAAAGGTGTATGAGAAAATTTAGGATCACAATTTTGTTGTCAAAGAAACTATGTAAAGTGAGTGATCAAAATTGGTGTGAATTCTAAGTTGAAGCTTAGCAAGTTTTGAAAGTAGGTGCTTTCATGCAAGTTGCATCTTGCAGAGGAGTCAAGTAGGTGCTTGATCACATATTGAAGTTGGTGCTTCATGTTGAGTGGGTGCTCAACAAACTTGTAACCTTTGTAATATTTCATTGGACAATCAGTCCAACATAGTGCATTGGTTCAATGGTTTTTTTCCATCTTGGGTTTCCCACTTTAAATCATGTCTTCTTATGTGTTTTGCTTGTTGATTTCATGTGAATTGTGTGGTTTCTTCTTCATAATAAGTTGAAACAAATTGATTTTTTTGAATTGTACTTCAATTGTTGAATTTACACTGATTCACCCCCTTCTTAATGTCCTAATTTCAAACACTTTATAATTCTAATTTTTGTATTTCTCTCTATTTTGAATGTAGGATGAGTTTGTTTCATGTGAGGTTTCTCTTTCTTATTGTTTCAGTTTTCACCTCTTTTGTTTACTAATGAGGTCTTCATAAGAAATCTCAACTTCCCCATGAAAACATCTATAATATTCTCCAACTTTTCAAGCTTCACCATGGATTGAGATATATTTACAACATCCTCATTCAAAAACATATTTCTTAATCATCTTGAGGTAATATCTCATCTTCATGAGCCATGTTTATTACTTCTCTATTTCACTTCTTGTTGCAATCTGTTATAAAGGAACCCTTCTCCAAAACCCTACGTGTTCTAGTAAAGGGAATAAATCTACAAAATGGCCACCATATAACACCAAAAACAAGTAACAAAACCTTATCCTATAATACTTTGATCTATAATAAGTATGAATATTTCATTAATTAATTTACCAACACATCTTAATTCTTCCCAATAAATGCTTTGATTGATTTACATATTTTCTTATATGTACATACAATGGTCAACTATGTGCTTAGAATTAAATTTTTAAGTGTTATAAATTTAAAAGGAAAAAAATTAACATGAAAATAGAGAAAAGTAATGCCTTGAAACAACAATAATCAAACTACATGAGACATTGTTTACATAAACCCAATGTGTTAAAACTACAAAAGAATGAGGGGTGATTTTCTCTTGCCACTATATTTTTATGTTGTTACGGTTATATTATCTTCTCAATGGATTATTTACATCATTTAAAATATAAATATGCCCAAACACCTAAATAAGTTCTACAACTTCCTTAACTTCATTTATAAGATGAATCCATGCTACAAGAAATAAGAAATATTAATAAGTGTTTGAACTCATGAGCTCAATCCACATAATCATTACTCCTATCTCCACAAAGAAAATTTTATCTAAAATAAATATTTTATCAAGAAATAAAAGTAAAAAATATCATATAAATATGATAAAAGGATGATCTATCATAAAGAAACAAACATATGGTAGGCACAACCTCTAACATCCCTCCTAAAGGATAATCTCATGGAAAATATTATATAAATTGATGATAGTGAAAAAATTGAAGCTTCATCTGAACCCGAGAAAATAAGTTACTCACTACAAGATACCAAGCATGTGCACAAACTCCAAAACCAAATAACTTATTCTATCATGCCCAAGAATTGAAAATTGGCACTAAGATGACATCCACGTGATTTTCTATTACAACCTAGGTTTGGGCCTTACAAATTGAAAGAGTGTCTCTAAACTAAATGAAGTGCACCCTATTTGAATAAAATAACTTTAAAATCCTACAAACATTATGCCAAAATTAAATATGAATTCAATGTAATAATGTTGTCGATATAGGATTCCCCGCACACACAATATCACTCATTAATAAAATTATGAAGAGAATATCAACATAAGTTTCATTATGACCCTTGAGTGACCTCACAAATTTTGAATATTATTCAACCCATAATTCATACATAAACATGATGTTCTCCCTAACCATAGTGTGGCCATACAGACATCCATGACCACGATATCAAAATATATAATAAAAAATTAATTATAGGATTCAAATGGCTCTATGTAGGATATCCTTGTGTTCTCTCTTAGCCAAGAGAATATTGATTGATCAATCGTCCCTCTTTTCATGTGACTATAAAAACCATATCCATGGTGATCATCATATCTTGCACAATTAGTTCATGCCCCATTCAAACACTAAGGACAAGAATGCCCCATATATTTTCTAAAGGATGATTGGGTTTTTTAATGAACCTTTAATAAATTATCCTACTTATAGGTGTGTGTGTGTGTGTGTGTGTGTGTGTGTGTGTGTGTGTGTGTGTGTGTGTGTGTGTGTGTGTGTGTGTGTGTGTGTGTGTGTGTGTGTGTGTGTGTGTGCATGCGTGTGCATGTGTGTGTGCATGTGCGTGTGTCCATGAAAATTATCTCTTGGATAACATTGTGTGAACTACCAAAATTCTTAGGAGTTTCTCATTATTCTTTCGACACTATTTTATTAAATATACATTAGTCTAAAATTGAGGTACCTATCTTGAGGACAACCAAAATTGATTGTTGGGTGAAGGCCAAGATATTCCTCATATTATAATGTGATGAATGGATGATATTATGTAGTTGTTTAAATATTAAATGTGATTTGATTATACTATTGATTTTTGGGTGAAGACCAAAGATGTTTCATAGATAGTAATGTGATCAGTATATGATCTTATTTTATCTAAACATTAAATGTGATTTGACTTTACTTTGGTATTTTTAATATTATGATCGTTGATCATGTTTATAAATTTCAATAATTAGGTTTATAATTATTGAAAAATTATATTTTAGCATTACTATTTATGTGATAACATACCCTAATTCATGTGCTAGTAGTATCTCTAGTGTTATTATTATTCACATATGTTTCTTTTAGTGATGATATGATATAGTTATTTTTGTGTTCGAGTGTTATGGTTTCAATTTTAGTTGATTACTATAGCTCAAATTTAAAAATATGTGTGTGTATACACACATATATACATATATACATGTGTATGTATATGTATATGTATATATGCATGTATATGTATGTATATACATGTATACATGTTTGTGATTCAAGTTAATTTTAGATTATTATTACACTTGGTATTGTAGCTTACATTACAACACAAACATAGCATTGAGTGTGACTCGAAAAAGGTTGTTCCGATAACCAAAAATCCCAAAGTGTTTCTTTCTTGGCATATTTTTTCCTTCTAAAGTAATTTCTCACAAGATGTCATGTTTTTTTGTATCATTAGAATGTATTATTCCTCCCCATTTCACACTCTAATGAGAGGTATTCAAATAAATTCATTCTTTTTGGGATGTATTATAAGGATACTTTAATACATAAGTAAAAATTATTAAACATAGATCAATCTCAAGGAAAATGTTTCTCTTGAGGAGAATCTAAAGCTCAAGAGTAATGTGATTTAGCACAATACCTTTCACTTAATCCTCCTTGTTGGGATGATAAAATTTGTAAGGAATATGCGTGAAGGTTGGAGAAGTGCACGAGATTGTGCATGGAAGGATAAAGGCATATGCGTGAATATTGAAGAAGTGTGCAAGAGGTGCACACAAAAGAAAAAAGGAACATGTCCAAAGGTTTGGTGTGTAGAAGTAGGAGATAACTTGATCACCACACAAAGTTAAATATAGGAAAAGCACAAGTTGATGTCATCATCAAGGTAAGATGAAAATAGACAGAGCATGGAATAGAATATGATAAGGATATGTGAGACTAAATATAAACATGAAGCACACATAGAATAAAGTAGAGAAAATTATAGCACACAGGATCGAAATAGAGATTCTAGAAGAAAGTGGATGTTATTGGAGAACCATGGATTAGAGATTAATTATAGGAAATCTTTAGTTGTAAAAGCATAAAATCTATTTATAGGGTTGTTTTATTCTTAGACTATAGTTTTATTAAGTGGTGAAGGACAAGTTCCCACACACACACACACACACACACACACACACACACATTTGTAAATATCCATGTAATGGTTGTGTAAGTTCTATGAGTGCAAGTGTTGTTAGAGTCCATATCAGGTATTTCCTTGCGCATGAGTTTGTAGATGAAGAATGTATGAAATTATCATGCTTCAAGTTATTTTAATTTGTATAAGCATCATGATTATAATGGATATTCATCTCTATTTTATTTATATACAATGATCTTGTATATGTTATGATTCCATAACCATTTATTCTCCATATAGTATGTTTGTTGTGCTAACTATGAGTGTGGGAGATACATATTGAAAACCAAAACAATAATGATCCCATTATGTTTGCGCGTATGTTTGGTGAACATCTAGACCTATATCTAGGTGAAGTTCTAGTGTTTCAAACCATGTTGTGTTAAACCTAGACTACGACATGAAATTTTGGTTCTAATTCGGGACCTTCTTAATTGTATACTCTCAAGATGTGGCACGTGCGTGGAATTCTGGATATCATTGGAGAATATTGAATGTCGATAAATGAAGGTGAAGATGAATTTTCGTAAAGATAAATTATTTGTGGAAATTTCAATCATGTAAATTTTTCAAAGATAATATTTATGATGAGCTTTATGAGACATTATTCAGCTTTATTTCAAGGGAGTTATATGACAAGTTAGCAGCGTATGCATAGAATAGAGGGAGTAGGATAGGACGGAAGCAGATATGGATTCAAGAAAGTATCAAGTATTGGCTGATTTGGTTGCACCATGGACGTGCATAGTATAGCGTTGGTGGAAATGTGTTCAAGAATTATAATTTGGAATATGCGATCTCTATATTCGTTCTCGGAGGAAGTTAAATTCCAGTTTCTTCGTGAACCCGGAGGATTGTATGTACACATACTTCTACTTTCCATTAAGATCTTAATGATTGAACGTTAGGTAAAATATATTTCCTATAGTTAATTTTGATTTAACTATAATAATTGGGTATTTATTATTAATTGCAATATGGTTATATTTATATAACCATCTAATTGTTTTTATTCAAATGTTACGGGAGTTGTTATATTGTTTGTATTTGATTTGGTTGTAAGAATGCAACCTTTTTATTTGTTTGTATAGTGTTGTACAATTCCTATAAGAATTATAGCACTCCATTGTAAGCTTGATTTTGGTTGATAAATAAAATATTCAGGCTTTTGTCCATGTTTTACATTTGGTACCGTGAGTCAAGTTAACTGGACTCGTGAGTAGAGAAGGTGTGGAAAGAGAGAGAAGAAGATATAGATGAGATTGGAGAAGAATTTTCAGCAATTGAGATCATGTGTAGCCTCCTGCAACTTCTCAGCCCCATCCCTGCCTCCCCACAACCTCTTGTTCGTTCTAGGTGTTTGGAACGCAATTTTTTTGCACCTTTGGTGCATCTCCGCACTGTCAGAAAAAATTGTTGCAGAATAGGAATTAAAAAAAAAAGATTCAATTCAATTAAAAACTACAATTATTTCCCCATTAGGGTTTTTCCCTCTACATTTAGAGGTATATCAGTTATCGCTAAAGCTAGCAAATCTGCAAGTTTTGGATCTCCATTGGTGAGTTGAGCCCTCTATCAACCCAAACAATATACTTTGTTATGTAGTTGGAGGAGACCGAGATCCTAAATGAGCTGCACTCGAGCTATGCTCTCTGTATACATGAAAAGTTAGGTCGTCCCTTTGTATTTGGATTGAGCCATGATATAGCATGAGCCGAGCCGAGCTCATGTCATTCAAGACTGAGTTTTTATTATATATTGAATTATTCATTGGTTTAGATTGAGCCAACATTGGTGTGTAAAGATAGTCCACTGGGTTACATTGGCATGATTACTCATTACATTGGCAAGTCACATTCGAGTTCCTTCTTGCATTGGCGTGAAGCTTCAAGGAGTGGACATACCAGTGGAACAAACCCCTCTTACATGGCTAAGCCAGAGCCTATGACTTGCAACCATAAAAAATGGTGGAGAAAATACTTAGCGAGCTCCACCCTCCTTAATGACCCTACAATCAAAAATACATTTGCAGAGGTATACAAAACTTGCTAACCTGTACAAAACATCACACGCGGTTAGAATATCCAATAAGCGGTCGTGCTAAATACAAAGGAGGATTCAGATGATTAATAAATACACGCAAATGAAGATAAACTCATATCTTCTCCAAGCAGAAAACCTAAAACATGTTCAAGCCACGTGGACCTCCAAATCTGCCATGCAGGCCTCTCCTCCAACCACGTTGCCATTGTAAAAGGTTAGTCGACTTATATTGTTTCAAAGATAGTTTGCTCCATTTTCTAGCATATGTCAATTAGGTGCCTAAGTGGCTAGTGTGAATGACTTGGGTGGGTGAGGTAAGGGGTTCAACCCCCACCCCTAACACAAATTTTTAAACCATTGAAATTTGGAGGCAAAATTGGTAAAACCATCAAACTTAGAGGTAACTAAACCTCTAGTTATGACTAAATAGGCTCCTAAACTTTTAGCGAGGAAAACCCTAATATAGGGAAAAAAATTCTCCAAAATTGCTCAATTTTTATTACGGACAATTTTTTTTTCAAAGGAGGGGTAATCGAAAACATATTTTTGAACCATTTTTTTATGGTCTTTTGCTCACAAAGCCATATTGGGCTCGAGAGGCCCCTGAGGTCCCAAAAACAATTTTTTTATTCGCCATTCAATTTTTCAAAAAAATTGAATGTAATTGTATACTTTAGTATATTATACTAATTTGCAAGTTGCCATAGTCAACGCAAACATTGTAACTACTCAAAAACTAGCAGAGAATTGTAATAAAAATAGTGAAATTTGGTTCTAAAACACTCATGAGATCCTAGATCTCATTCGCAGTTGTTCATATAATGCCTGCCTCGGGGAGCACTTACGGGTAAAGCCGTCACAACTACTACTACACTTAACGCCTAATATAGCTGCAACAACGTTGTCGGGCATCGACCCTTTAAATTGATGGGGAGTAATAAGGACACAGTGCACACACTATGAGCCATCTCATCCATCTATGAACGATTGCTCAACGTAAATCCGGACTGAGAAATTATCCAAGTATATAGTGAAGTTACGCGTGCGTATGAGGATATTTCTTTGAGTCGGTGTCAATAATCACATAGACCCCTTTCAATATTGTCTTGGTACCACGTATCAAATTCTTTCACATACATTAATGCCTCTTTCACGTACACCGAGAGTATATAGAAATGGCGAGCTTCTTCCACATGCCAACGGGTATATCAAAATGGCACGTATATAGAAAGGTTGGTATATTGGACTGACGGTATATAGATTGGGAGACCTTATACCTGGAGTGATAAGAGCCTAACCCCTGTCAATGAATGCTAAAAAATGGGCACCATTGCCCCCAAAAATGTTTTTTTCCAAATTCACAACTACTCAAAGGAAACAACTATGCTACATGGAAGACAAAAATCAAGACATAACTTGAGTTTGAAGATATTTGGCCTATTGTGAATAGTACTCTAACCCAGATCAACTACCGATATGACACAAAAACAATAGTTTGATAGATCATATTAGAAGGCCAAACTCATCATCTTGTTTGAAGTGTTTGATGTTGTGCAACCAAACATTTGAGATGCCAAAAATCCAAAGAAGCGTGGGATTCGTTGAGCACGGTATACGAGGCTAAAAACAAGAATGTCATTATGAATTTGTAGAGTCACTTACACACACTGAAGTTTAAACAAAATGAAAAAATTGAATCTTTCTTGAGAATATTTACAGAGTTGAGGGCTTCACTTCTAGCCCTGGGAGAATCAATCATGAAGAATCTCTCATTCCCATTATTCGAGAGCTCTCCTTTCTTCATACCGCTTTTTGTGATAACCCTAAACTTTTCGAGATACAAGAGTTAGTTTTGATAAGTTGGTAAATCTACTACAACAGGAGGAAGCCCTGTATAATAAGGAGGATGAAGAGGAGCAGGAACTTTCTTCTCATCAAAAATAGAAAGGAAAAGGGAAAGGAAAATATAATTCATATAAAAAACCCCAATATCAAAATTAGAATCAACAAGGGGATAAACAACAAAAGAATAAATTTCCAATCTACAAAAGAGGACATGAATTGAAAGATTGTTGGTATAACACTTATAAAGAAAGGTTCATCAAGAAATTCTAGACCTCAACACCAGCAATATCACAAGGGACATTCAAACTACAATCAAGGGAAGAAAAAGGGGAACTGGAAAAGAAGACCCCATCAACAAGGCAATATTGGTAAGCAAAAAGAACATTCAGATAATGAAGACTACTTGTACACTGCTCGATCAAGTGAACCTTCCACGTCATCTAGTGATGTTTGGTATGTTGATTTGGGAGCCACTCGACACATGACCGGCCACAGACTGGTTTACTTCAATGAGGGACACGCCTTTGAAAAACCATGTTTCATTAGGTGATGATTCTTCATATACAGTTCAGGGATTGGGAACATTTCTCTACCCCTTGGTTCATACAACTATAGATTATCAGATGTACTATATGTCCTTGGGTTGACTAAAAATCTACTGTTAGTCAGTCAAATCCTTGATCATAACCTAAAAAATTGACTTTGATAGTCATTCCAGCAAGAAATTGTGTCTAATTCGAGACAAATCACGAGGCTCAAAAATAGTTACAAAAGCCTCCAATGTGGGATGTATGTTCCAACTTGATTTTTTTCATAGAGACGATCAGACACTTATGGCTAAGAACTCTACCTCTGCACAGTTGTGGCATCAAATACTTGGTCATATAAGTTTCAAGTATCTTGAGACACTTCTCGGCACAATATGGTAAATGGTTTACCATCTCTCCAGAAGGATACAAACAAGTGTCCTCACTGCCAAGTAGGAAAACAACACAGAGCTTCATTCCAGAAGAGTAATTTTTGAGCTCATGGCAAGCTTAACCTGGTTCATACCGATCTTTTTGGTCCAATGCAACTGATTCATTCTTGGATTTCAGTATTTCATGCTTTGTGTTGATGACTATTTAAGAAAAATGTGGATTTTTGTCTTTGAAAGAAAATTGAAGCTTTTGAAACCTTCAAGAAGTTCAAAGTGGCTGTTGAGAATGAAATTGGTCATCACATCATAAATCTCTACTCAGATCAAGGGGGTGAATTCACCAATAATGAGTTCAAATAATACCTACAAGCTCACGGGATTCGACAACAAATGCCTCTTACACACACACGCTATAGAAAAATAGTGTTGTTGACAGAAGAAATCATACTATCATGGAAATGGTGTGATGTATGATCGATGACTCTGGACTAGAAAATACATTGCGGGGAGTAAAGACAATAGTTTATTTTTTGAACAGAGTGCCCACAGTTGCTCTTGACAGAGTAACACCACATGAAGCATGGTCAAAGTGGAAACCATTTGTTGCACACCTCAGAGTATTCGGGTGCAAAGCAAGTATGCACATAAGCAAAAAGAATAGAATAAAAATGGATATGAAATCACAAAAATCATCTTCATTGGGTACAATGAAGAGACTCTTTAGTGCAGATTGATGGATCCAAAGACCAGGAGAGTCTACACTAGTAGAGATGTTGAGTTATTTGAGAATAAGGAAGAAAAGTCTCCTCCTCCAAACTCACCTGATGTAGATTCTTCACCAGTTATAAAAATAAAGTTGATGTTCCCACAGATAATGAAAGTGATGATGGGGATGATGGTGATGATCGATAGAACCACAACCCATGGGAACTACTCAATGTATGCCCAAGTGGTATACTAGCATGTTACAAGATGCAAGAATGGATGTTCTACCGGATACATCCACCCTGGACCACAAACTCATAGTAAAGCAAGAGAAGAAGTGAACTTTGCTTTGATGAGTAGAGTTATTGAATCTAATGAGCCCTCTATAGTCCAGAATCCCTATAGTCAAAATCTTGGAAAGATGCCATGGATGTTGAATATAACTTAGTAATGAAAAACAACACTTGGTAGCTTGTTGATCTTCCACCAGGAAGAAACCCATTGGATGCATATGGATATTCAAAACAAAGTACAAATTAGATGGGACAATAGACAAGTATAAAGTGAGACTTGTAGAAAAGGGGTATGCACAAAAAGAAGGCATTGACTACGAGGAGACATTTGCTCCCACAGCTAAGATCAAAACGATCAGGATGATCTTTTCTCTAGCTACATAATTTGGTTGGAAATTCCATCAGATGGACGTAAAAAGTGCCTTCTGAATAGAGATTTACAGGAATAAGTCTACATGACTCAAGCTTAAGGATATATTGTACACTGGTCAAGAAGAAAAGGTATGAAGATTGAAGAAATCTCTCGTATGGCCTTAAACAAGCACCTCGGGCATGGTACATCAAAAGTGATGAGCATCTCGTCTACAACATGTATTTTTTAGAAATACATAGAATCCCAATATTTACCTCAAAAATCAAGGGGGAGATTGTGATTTTTATTGTCTATGTCGATGATCTAGTCATCACTGAGTTCAGTGAGGATGATTGATGCAACGAAGAAAGATATTAATCGATCATTCAACATGACAGATCTCGGGCTAATGCACTATTGTCTTGGATTGGAAGTATGACAGAAAGAGAATCACATATTTGTTTCTCAGATGAAATATACCAAGAAAACACTTGAGAAATTTAGGATGATGGATTGCACACCAATTGCTACACCTATGGAGAACATATTACAATTATCTCGTTCAGATCCATCTCCTGTGGTAAATGCCACTCTCTATCGGCAGTTGATTAGGAGTCTCATTTACCTAACCTACACTAGACCAGATATCAACTTTGCAGTGAGCTATCTTTCCAGGTTCATGTAGGAACCCAAATTTTTTCATTGGAAGGTAGCAAGGCACATCTTGAGATATCTCAAAGGAACAATAGATCTTGGTCTAGAATACAAGAAGAACGAAAACTTCTTCTTGTAAGGATATTTGGATTTAGATCATGTAGGTAACATTGATGATAGAAAATCCACTTCAGGATTTGTGTTCTTTATGGGATCTAGACCAATATCATGGGGAAGCAAGAAACAATACTTTGTTTCTCTTTCTTCTATAGAAGCTGAGTATAGTTTTGCAAGAGAATCAAATCAGTGAAGCGATTTGGCTACATCACATACTTAAAGGACTTGGAATACCATAGGACAAACCAACCACCATGTATGTAGACAATGAAGGTGTTCTCAAACTTGTTTGCAATCCATTTTTTCATGAAAGAACAAAACACATTGAGGTACAGGTACATTTCATACACGAGCATGTCTTGAAGCACAATATACAACTTTAGTTTTGTCCAACCGTTGAACAACAAGTAGATATCTTCACAAAGTCACTTGCACGTGACAAGTTTGAGTTGTTTAGAGAGTTCCTCTCCTCATCCCTTAAGGAAATGCAAAATTAAGGGGGGAATGTTAGGTAAAATATATTTCCTATAGTTAATTTTTCTTTAACTATAATAATTGGGTATTTATTATTAATTGTAATATGGTTATATTTATATAACCATCTAATTGTTTTTATTCAAACACTACGGGAGTTGTTATATTTTTTTAACAATATTATTGTTTGTATTTGATTCTCGGTTGTAAGTGTGCAACCCTTTTATTTGTTTGTATATTGTTGTATGATTCCTATAATAATTACAACACTCCATTGTAAGCTTTCTCATTTGGTTGATAAATAAAATATTCAAGCTTCCATCCATATTTTACATGAACTTGGACTTGAATATCTTATTATGGATAGCTAAAAACCTGCCATCCACGAGGACAAGAAAAGGGATTTGAAATGATGGTGTTGAGCCGGATGGAAGTAGAGAGAGAAGAAATATTGCACTAATGCGGTGATGCATGAGAAAGGACGGTTGAAGAGGTGTTGAGACAAAGAATAGGGCCAAGTGGTAGCTATGAGAAACATCCAAAAATTGAAGAGTCACATGAATATGTCCCTATGATATTAGGAAATTACATAAGGACCCCCTTGGCACATGGTGAAAGTGAGTATAGTGAGGATTTGGGAGCCATCGACATGCATTTGGACCACCCTAGACCCTTATCCCTTGTGGATGGTACTCAGTATTCAAAAGTTCATATAGAGGATTATCATAGCGAGAGTGAAGAATGTGATCGTAATCCAAGAACGTTGCGTTAGGAGTGTGACACGGGTAGGATTTTTTTAGTGTCCATTCAATAAGAACAAAATATAAAATAAGCACACATGACATCAACCTTTGCTTCTTAATAGGCTTTGATAACATGTAGAAAATATTGTTTGGGATTAGTATTGTAGTCACAACACCGGGAAAAAATTTAGTGTACTACTCCTTAGAAGCAGTAAAATAGGCACAACACAAGGACTGAGTGTTGGCATGAAAACTAGTTCTACCACCAGCATACATACAATAATTACAGCAACGGGAGTATCGAGAGGCTCTAGTCCTCCTCCAAGTGGAGGAAAACTTGGTGGAGGTTCGGGATCGTGGATTTGGTACTAATCGAGGACAAAGAAATACCCTCCACAATAGCCTCAAATTTTCTATGAAATATCACTCCACTTTCCTGAGTAGATAGTAGTAGAAGATGCATTGGAGAATGTGTAAAAATGTGAGCTCTTATGAAGATCCAAGGGGATCACCACTTCAAACAAGAATGCTAGTCAATTTAAGACTACATTGCAAGGTTACATGCAAAGTTGGTATTAAAAGTATGATCCACACCAAAAAGTAATGGATTATGACATCTTGTGCGCCACATTTTTGGTAGAGTTCCATATCCTAAGTTTTAATAGCATAGCATCAACATCCCGAAATACATCAAGTAAGGAATTTCTGAAATTTTCTAATAATATGATGCATGGTTCAATTCTCTCTTATCGAAGAATCGTATGATACCCACCAAATTCAACATGTGCAATGGTTTGTAGATGGTTTATTAACACCTTTAAGGAGGCACTATTGCATAATATGTTTACAATTTTTTGTGAGGTCCTGGAAGTGGTGTTGCGTGCAGAGTAGTGTGTAGTGTGGACACTTTGGTGTAAGTATGTTTTTAAAAGAAAAAATCATAGTTAGGGCCACATAGTTGGAGAAGCCATCAACTAGCTCAACACATGAAACATGAAGTGGAATATGGTATACATACTTTGAAGTAGAGGGGCATACTAAAAACAATTACCCACACAGAATATGCATGCTTTCTTATTTTTCTATGAGATATGTCATAAGGACCATAATTTGGAGTGCCCACTCCTTTAACATGCTACGTAGAAAATTGTATCAAGATCTGCAATATTTGTGGCATGCACACACATGATACATATCAATGTCAGTTTATTGATCACATCCATGAAGCATTTGAGATCGAGACTACACCAAACTAGTAAAGAGGGAAATTCATAGGTGCGTGAAGGTTAAAATAATGGTATTGATCATAATGGTAATGGAGGCTACGAGAGAGGAGGTTATAGAGGCTACATAGTAGGTGATAGAGGTAAAGGTCATGGTGGCCATAGAAGTAAGTTCATCCATGACACTTGTTACTCGTGTGGATTTCTTAATCATTATCTATGTGAATTCCCAAGATCTTGTCTTATGCGTATTAGGGAAAAGTGTATAAGG
Source organism: Taxus wallichiana var. yunnanensis (assembly GCA_018340775.1). Classification (NCBI taxonomy): domain Eukaryota; kingdom Viridiplantae; phylum Streptophyta; class Pinopsida; order Cupressales; family Taxaceae; genus Taxus; species Taxus wallichiana. The sequence continues at coordinate 334,502,630 of CM031240.1, read as the reverse complement.
TAGAAGATTGTTTAGATTTATATGAGCACATGTGCAAGAGAAAAAAAGAGATGGGTGCGGTGATGATATAAGTTAAGCACATCAAGAAAGGGCAAGTGGCTAAGAAGGAACCATTTATGGTTACCACACATGTAAATACTTCACGTGCATGAGAACATGCAAGGAATAAAATGCTCATACGATGAGAAAATATTGAACACTTGAATAAGTATACTTATGTTGGTAAACAGAAGGAATTATTTCAAGAAACCATGAGCTTGATTTGATATTTATAGGGGAGATACAATACTTAAGAGAACAAGCGTGGGATAGGAGTGTGTGAAACATATGGAGGTACCCTGACAAGGATGTTGATGAAATTAGAGAAGTATGTTAAATGTTGATACAAGAGAAATTCATACCTATGTTAGGTGAATAGTTACGTGAGAAGGTCCGTGCATGGAGAAGGATAGGGATAGACATATATTACATGTGAATGTACCACCACACCATGAATATGATAAGGAAATCACCTTGGATGCAGTTTTTTATGGCTAGCTAGTGAGCAACATCTTTACCTTGACAATGCACAAAGGTAAATGCGCTTGCTTTGGATGTATGGAACGGGATGGGTAGGCCACTACTACAACCATATTATAATATTTTCTATATGGATAATAAGACAAGGGAATTTTCTATTATATTCCTAAAGGATGTAAGTATCACTATATTGGGGGTTAATTTTAAAGGTGACTTTGAGGTGTTAGAATTAGCATAAGCTAGATAATTTCCATGCATTACTTGGATGACCTTGGTGTTATACAAACAATGTAGATATGTGCTTTCATAAGTGATAAATCATTTTTGAGAATGAAGATGAGTGCGTAGTAATTTTAATGGATGGTACTTGAATTGTACCATACACAAGTACCAATAAGGAAGACCTAAATCGGATATATGCATAGACTATGTGTGATCTAGAATGGACTAATCCTATAAAGGAAGGGTTGCTCAAATGGGAATATTTTCACTTAATAAGTGATTGTTATCCATTTTTGCACCCCGCAAAAAAGACAACTTAACAAGTCTAGAAATTAGCGGTTAATGGGTGCAACACTTTGAAATTTGGCGGGCAGTAGTCGACCTAGTTGGTATCTACTCATGGCGAGGCTAGTCTTTCCTAGTTTGTATCTACTCATGATGAGCTGGAAAAACCATGGTGAAGGTTTGGGGCCTCATCTTATTATCAGACATCAATCGCCTTCCTATCGTGCGTCAACCACCTTGCTCTCGTGTGTCAATTGCTTTTCTCTCGGGTATCAAGTTTGCCTTGTTATCACACATCAATCGCCTTGCTTTCACGTGTCAACTAACTTTATTTTGTTCGTTTTCATCTTTGCTTATCATGCATCAACTACTTTTTCCGATGTGCGTCAGTTTCCTTCCCTTTATCATGTAAATAATTCCTTTAATGTCATGTTACAAAGATACCATCTTAACGCACATCAACCTTCCCCTGGTTGTGCAACAATGATTCTTCTTGTCATGTGACATCTCCTTCTCTTGTTGGCGGATGAATTCTTTCGTTATTGTTAGGAGTCATTTGGTGGTTACTATCAAGCGTTAGCAAGGAATGTCAGCTATAGACTAGGCATTAATAGCATCGTACAAGGTAGCTGAACATCCGGTTTAATGAGGTATGGCACCCATGTTTGTCATGTAAGAAAAGTACCATTGGAAAGAAAATCAATATGGTCACCCATATCTTCGTACAGACAATTAATGAAGGTTGTCGGTTGGTAGCTCCCCTTCTCTATATATATGTAATTCCACCTCATTTGTAAAAGAGGAGACATTTTGAAATGTAAAGGAACTCTGTCAAAATTGTTACAGCACTCTTTTGAGTCGTAGACCTCGAATTTATGTATTTTGTAAAGGATTTTTTCCTTGTTCCTATATTGTAATGGATTTTGCATCATTTTAAGCAATAAAATTGGTGTTTTGTGGCTTTTCTTGCCCTAGCTCAAGTTGTATTGCCTCATTTTCCTTTCATTGCATTTTCAAGTATATTGTGCACGTTGTATTCTTTTGCAGGATTCAAATTCATTGCGCTCTATGAAATTGGAGGTTTGAATGTGTTCTTTGAATTGTGGCACTTTTGTTTGCCCTCTTCTACCTCATTTTCTTCCATTTTCACTCACTAAGGATATCTCCACCCCCTTTTCTTGGTGTTATCACCTCCCTTAGTTTAGGAATTTCATCTTATGCATCTCTCTCTTTCCTGGTCCCTTAGAAATCTAGGTTAGTGTTAGAATAGTTGAATTTCTATTCTTAGGAGTAGTTTTAGGCTTAAAATAGGTAGAGGAACCAACCTTCTCTAGAGGTTTGTCTCATTCGCAAGTTTCCCACACTTTGAGATAATCCCATGCTACCTAGTTACACTGATTACTCATTCATAGGTTCATGACAAATCAGAGGGTGATGTAATTTTGTGATACATTTTTGGTGTGTGATGTGGGACAAAAGTCAATACTTCCATGTTTATCAAGATTGGGTGTGTGTCTTGGTGAATTTCCAGCCTTTATAGGCTTTGTAGAAACACATCTGGTGACTCCAATTAGAAAATCAATTGGCTTTAGTAGTCTTTGGTGGTCTGGTTCATGAGAAGGATTCAAACAAGGTCTAGGATAAGAGAAGAAGGAATATTTGAATACTTACAGCTATCTCCAGGTAGAGGAAGAAGAGGAAGATGAGTTCAGAGATCATCATCTCCACCTAACAGAACTTTATCTACACCTCCACCTAGTAGACCTTTCCTTCAATCAACTAGGGTTCTTAGGCCGATCAAGATGGCACATCAACAACCACCACAAGGACCACCGAATCCCTTTGTCAACTTCACAGAAGTAGTCTACTTAATCTCAATGCACAAAATCCAATTCTAGTGGTAGCATTGAAAAACATCCCATATTTCACTGGAGATAATCACACGACTCAAATCAATCACATCCAAGAAATTGCAAATGTCTGTGTCATTCATGAGATCATTTATATGGATGTTTCAATCAAACTTCTTCCCTCTTCGCTCAAAGGAAAATCCTTGCAATGGTTCAAAAGCTTAAAGAACCTGGATCAATCCAGAACTAGAATGAGCTATACTCGGGACTTTGTGATCAGTTTGGGGAAAGGGCAGACAACTTGTCTCTATTGGAGCAGATTGACTACAATCAAGAGAGCACCAAATGAGAAGATGGCTGACTTCAATTTTAGATTCCAAAGGACATAGGATAGGATATCAATTGTTGTGAGACCAGTGTTGAAGGTGCATTTTCTGTTTCCTTAAATCTTATGATATATCTTTAATGATTCAATCTATGGGAGGAGTAACCTTACCAGGATCTTATTTCATAGTCATTAGAGATGAGAACTACTTAATTCAAGTTGGTAAAATTGCACCTAGGCCACCTATTGCAATTTATCCGAGAAATGGGAAACTCTATGTAGACACCGCTTTTGGTATCATTCCTCCCCTTCACCCCACGTTTGCTCTCCTTCATTAGGCTTACCCATTCAAATCCCTTTCCCCCTAAATTTGAATAAATCTCATTTTCCACCAAAAATACATATTCAATTAATCAATCTTAATTGGTTAATTAATCCCTTTAAAATACCTAAACCTCGTTATATGCTAATATCCAAATATTCCAAATTAAGTCATATCACCCCACCTAATAATTAAATATTCCAAAATCATTCAAATCATGAACCCCACTCATGATTTAAATAATGTAAAATAATCCATATCAAATCCATTATTGCACCTAATCACTCAAATCATGTCCCCTACTCACTTAACCAAGGTTACTTTTTCAAACCCAAATTACCTGATAACCCCTAAATTAACCCCATCTCCGGGATATAAATATGATCCTTACCCCTCTTTCAAACAAGTCAAGAGTGATAGAAAACCTCTGACATTATAGCCCCTCGCTTATCATAATATCATCACAGTGTCTTTATGATACCAATTGTACTACCATAATACCATCCTCATGCCCTTTTGGTTCTCTTAGTTTGGTTTTCTTTACATTTACTTTGATCATATCAAGTAGCTCCTCTATACATCGGCATTTTCAGGTTCTATTATTTATTTATTTCTACATGTTATCCATTTATCTTTCATTTATATCATTTTATCTTATCAAATGGGGGTTGACATCCGCATAAGGAAGCTCATGCTTCTTGGAATTGACTTCGTCGGGAAGCCCTCGTATATACCATCTAATCCATTTTCCTCTTAGTTGCCTCTATTTTGCAGGTCTATCCAGCTCACAGTGAGGACATTCACTTTGTGCCCATCCATTTGCATCCATCAACTCTACGGGTACCTTAAACCCTGCATCTTTGAGGTTGTTTGATTTTCTTTGTTATCTAGCTCACTAATCTGGACAGGGACAAAGAAAACTTGATCAACATTCTGGCATGCCCAGTGGGACCTTCCCGTGAGTTATTATCGGTAGTTTTGCAACTTTTTTCTTTATCTATCATTTTCATGTTAGTGTTTGTTGTTGTAGTTTCATTTTCCATTTCGTATGGTATGTGTGTATATGAATTAGTTAACAATATGTTGTCTTTGAAAACTGCTCTGTGTTTTCATAGCCAAATTCAAAAATTTTGAGCTCATGCCCTCCATTGGTGTTTAAGCCAAGTTAGAGATTTAAGAAATTAGCAAAAGTCGTGCCCTTATCTTTGTTTAAATCTCTGTTTTTGCTCGTTTTGAGAAATTATCCATTTCCGATTTGTGCACGTAATATCCTCTTTGCAACCTCCATTTTTATCAAAATTGTTCACTTGTTCTATGGCCTAGGTCATCAAGTCATTGTTTTGCCTCCATGCCTCTGGTTTGTGAAGGAAATTCGAAAGTTGGACTCAAAACAATGAAGTTTTCTTCCTCTGCATATTTTCCATAGTCGGGATGACAGGCGTCTTTTCCCCATCAAATTTTGGCTCCAATGAATGCAGGTACATGGTCAGATCCTATTGGATGGGGAAGAACGGGATTTTTGGTGAACTTAACACTTTTGGTCACTTTTGGCAAAAATGGTAAATTTGCCCTGCGGCCCCGATCAAGCTATAAAGGAAAAATTCAAAGTTGAAGCCCGCAGGGAAAAAGTCAAAGGTGAAGCCCACCGTTGAAAAGTCAAAGTGGGAGAGCGGGCTAGTAGAGGCAATTGAGTTTTTGAACCTTTTTCTAAAAAAGGTTAAAATGTTTATAAAGAGTTGCGACCCCATTTCCAATCGAAGAAACCACGTGTCTAAGTTGAAAATTCAAAGTAGGAGAGTGGGCCTACAGAGGTAATTGAGTTTTGAATCTCTTTCCAAAAAGGTTAAAATGTTTAGAAAATTTCCAATCGGAAAACCATGTGTCTAAGTTGAAAAGTCAAAGCGGGAGAGCGGGCCGAGGACCGAGGTAAATAAGTTTTGAACCTTTTTCCAAAAAGGTTTAAATATTGAGAAAATGGTCATGACCCCATTTCTAATCAAAAGCAGCCATGTGTCTAAGTTGAAAATTCAAAGCGGGGTCTTTGTCCAATTTGTTCCAAATTGCCAAATATTCAAAAAATCACAAAATGCAAAGGGCTTCCCCCGTACTCCGCTCCAATCCCTTCTGCGATGCGAACGGCCCGATTTCAAAGTTGGAGGAGAAAATCAAATGTAATGGTAGCTTCGCAAGATCGGTTTTAACCCACCATGAATGTTTTCTTCACAATAGAAGAATTCAAAAAGGTGTTGAGGATTTGTGAAGTTGTAACATTTTCTTGCAAAAATATAATGGCTTCTCGATGTCATTCCGAAAGGGTGGCGATTGATTTAAAAAAATACCAAAGTGCTCTGTACCTGGAAAAGATAGAAAACACCATTCTTCTTCTATTTTCTCTTCTTCCTCAAATTTCTTCCATTCTCAAGCTATGTACAAATGCTGATCAAGCTTCAATAATAAAAGAAGGAACTTTTGCCTTATTGATTGAGGAATTAATTGGTACTTTGCAATCAATGAGTTTCATTTGGTCTTGTAGCTTCTCCTACGGATTTGTTTTTCTTCTGACTATAAATGCATGTAAATGAAATTTCTAATTAATGTGTGTGGGCATCTGATATTCTACTCGCAACATTAATTTCTCCTACCTCCATTCTCACTCCCTTTCCCCTTCTCAGACAAAGTTCTTCTCTAGTGAGAAATTACTAGCTTTGCCACAAGGTCAGTGGAGTGCCCCTGTTGGATCTCTAGTTGAAAGGCCACCATTGAAATCCACTTTTCATGCATGCACATATGGAAGCTACACCATTCAAGTAGAGGGACTTAGATTCCCATAGTGTTGTCCTGAAACCTAGAATTTTTCCACAAGACAAATTTGTTCGCCAACATGATTATTGGCGCCCACCGTGGGGTAGATTTTGTAGTATCTACACCTAAAACCGACCCTCGAGGTCATAAAATTAAAAAAAAGATTCTAGAAGGAAAGTTTTTAAATATTGAATAATCACACAAACTTCATGGATGTAAATCATGGCTATTCTAGGAGATCCTCCTGTTGAGAGACTTGATTTAATCTTTCACATCCAAGAAGACATTTCTTCTTATATGAGAGAAGCCATTTGGCATAAGAGACAAAGTGTCAATCAATACTTCATTGCCATAAGGATTATGGACCTAGAAGAGGAACGTGTTATTGAACTAGAAAGGCAAAGACAAATTCCAGCACCCCAGAGAAGAGCATAAAATTTCAAGCTAGCTGATAGAAGATACACCCGACAACAGAGACAAGGAGGAAAAAATGACCCCATTTTTGAAGAACTTCAAAGAAGACAAGAGCTGCTTAGAATTAGGGGCCTCCCCTTCGTCAAGTAACTGGTCACATTGAGAACCTAAGTGTTGCTAATCCTTTGGATGGTGAATTTCCATACATCAACAAGAACCTTGATGATTTCACTGACATAGAAACCAAAGAAGAAGTTAGAGAAAGAGAAGCAAGAGTGGAAGAGGAAATAAGGGCTTAACTTGAAGAAATCGAAATACTTTGAAGCCGAGGCGCAGATGAGAGAGAACAATAGTAGAGCCGCAACTTTAGCAATGTGGGAAGCTAGAAACAAAAATAGAATGGGGGATCATGACGCCCATAGGCCTAATGTACCATGGGGAGGAAATACTAGTCCACTTGCTCTTCCAGAACCACTTCATGACCTCCCAAGAGGCTCAAGAAAGAACTTCCCAAAATTCAAAGGGGATGGTTCTCAGCTCCCTGAAGAACATGTAGTAATGTTCATCACTGCTTGTGGAGTGTTAGGAGTTGAAGATGAAGATGTTTAGTTAGGATCTTTGTGGAGTCACTCCAAGAAAAAGTTGTTGAATGGTTCTACATGTTGCCCCCAAGATCTGTCACATTCTGGGTAGATATAAGAAGTGCATTTGAACATAGGTTCAAGAGTACAGAAGATTGTCAGGATCTATTGGTCCAATTGGTTCAGATGAAGAAGGAGACCTCCGAATCAATGAGATATTTTGTAGCAAGGTATGATAGATTAGCAAGAAGGATCCTAGAAGATGTGATACCCTCTGAGAACAACTTGAAAAGGTTCTTCATCAGTGCTTTGCCATCATAAGTTGGTTTCTTCCTCAGAAGAGCTCAACCGAGAACATTAAGGGAAGCTAAAGACTTTGCAATTGAGACTGATGATGATCTAATTCTTTCTAGAAAATTGAAAGGACCAAACGGGAAGCAAAAAGGTCATAGCTCAAATTCAGTCACCACTAATCCAATGTTCCAAAAAATGGCAAATGACCTAGTTGCTTTGAAGAAGAAAATCATGAGGAAATCACAATGAGGAATCCTAATAGACCAAAAATTGCTCCACCTCCTTGTAGGATTGCTCTTGAATCACCACCAGTCAATGTTATTTGTGACACTAGAGAATTAGAAGAAGGAACATACATGGACATTGAGGAAGCGAAGAAGAAAGCATGGACTACTACGAAAACTATCTTGAAATTGAAGAGGTTGGCATGCACAATGGCCTGATTGAATACGTTCATGATGAGGAGGAAGGTGATGAAGAAGCTCCAAGTTTTTCATGTGTTTTTTCACTCATACATAGTCCAAGAATGGTGTTTCAGCCTCAACGATTGCCGAGAGTAGGAAGAATAAATAAGATAGCTCTTCAAAGCCTCCACAAAACAAGATCATCAGTAGAGGATCACCATTACCACCTTCCATGGAATTAGCCAAAGAGAAACCAAATTAACTGGTTGTCAAGGATCACCTTTGTTGTGCCAAGTAAGTCACTGATTCTCCTCTCAACCCAAAAGTTGTTAAGATTAATTATCTTCTTAATATTGTTTCTGTAAGAACATCTAGATTTCAATCAAAGGCTATACCCTCATCTCCTTCCAAGCCAATTGCTACATTTGAAAAGGAGAACCCAACACCAAAAGTAACAAAACCCCTATCATTTAAATCCTCTCCCACTATTGGAACCTATTCCTCATCTACCATAACTCCATTTGACTTTATGGAGCATGCAAGCAAAACCAAAGTTTAGCTCTCTGAGATTGAATACCTACAAACACATCCTGCCCAACTTGACAGATTCATCAAGGCAGTTCGTGGTAGTAACTCTTTTTCTTCAAGCCCAATCTCTAAAGGCATATTACCCACACCATCCATACCACATTCTCAAAACATGTTAGCCCTCAGTTCCTTTACCACCAATAGAGTTGAGCCTTTTTACCTATCACTTCTCATCAAAGGTTTCTAGCTAAACAATTACATTATAGATTCTAGAGCCTCAAATTATATCATGCCAGCAAAATTTGCAAATGCTCTTGGCCTCACTTTGACCCAAGTAAATGGCACATGCTACTCAATGGAATCCAAACAATTTCCATTGGTAGGAAGGATTAAGGATGCTCGAGTTATACTAGTTGATTACCCTGATAAGAAGCTACTCTTGACCATTTTGGTGGCAGACATCCCAACATCTTTTGGGATGTTGTTGAGTAGAAGTTTTTAGAGATCTAGGTGGAGAAATAAAAATGAATTGGTCATCTGCAACTATCCCAGTGAAAGGAGAAATGAATAAGTTGTTGCCAGTTAGGAAAATAAAATTCACAGTAAGGAAATCTGATGATCCAAGAGCGAACATCCTCTTTCAATATTGTGGGCTAGGAAACTACTTCCTTACATCACAAAAAGAAGAAAACTTGCCACTCCTCATGGAGGAAGAAGAAGATCAGATTTGGACAATGGAGTTTGATGGCAATCATTCCAGAGAAGGTTCAAGAGCTGGTGTAGTATTATACTCTCCCTCCAATGAGGTATATCCTTTTGCCTACAAGTTGCAATTCGATAATACAAACAATATGGCAGAGTATGAATCATTTCTCTTAGGCATGAATGTAGCAGAGGACATGGGAATCAAGAAACTAAGATGCAAAGGTGATGTTGAGATTGTGGTGAAGCAGGTCCACCAACAATATCAGGTGAAAAATCCAAGGATCAGGCACTATAGAAACAAGAGTATGGACGCATTGAATCCTTTGATGCATTCTCCATTAATGTTATCCCTAGGGAGTAGAATGAAAAGGATGATTCTCTAGTAGTGTCAGCTTCCTCACTGACACCTCATCCTTCTTTTGGCAAGGATAAAGTGACCATTGAGATGGTGTTCAGACCCAACATACCTAACAATGCAAATCATTGGCAGGTCTTCAATGATAACAATCAGATCCTAGCCTTCTTAGAACAAAGGGAAAAATTCAATAATCTGTTCTTTGAAGGAAGTGAAAAGCACACCGTGAATTAGTCCCCAAATAAGCGAAGGAAGGAATTGAGGGAATTGATGAAGAGGGGGTAATTAAACTGAAAGGAAACAAAATCCCCAAAATCCTAGTTTCTTTGGAAGATCTCTTTGACAAGCATGATAGGTTCATCCAAGAGAAAGAAAACAGTTTTCTCGGTGCCCATCTGATTTTGATCAAGAAAAAATTAGCACTTTAGAGAATCCAAGGATGGTTAACATTGGTAAATGTTGCTCACGTAAGAGAAGAGAAAGTTTTTTTCACTCTACTAGAAAATTACTCAGATGTCCGGCCTACTCTACTGCTATGATGAACTCAAATCTTTTCAGCCAAAGGAAATGCATCACTCCATTCCTTTGAAGCAAGGAGAGAAGCCCTTCAGGAAAAAATAAATACCCTACAATCCAAAGATTTTTGATGTTATCAAAGAAGATGTGACAAATATGCTCAATGCTAGAATCATTTTCTCCATCCATCATTCAACATGGGTGGCTAACATTGTGCCAGTAAGGAAGAAGAACGGGGAAATAAGGATTTGTGTAGACTTCCAAAATCTGAATCAGGCATCTCTCAAGGACAACTACCCTCTTCCAATCATGGATCATATTTTGCAAGCAGTCACTAGATCTGAGATGCTCTCTTTTCTTGATGGATTCTCAGGGTACAACCAAATCAAGGTGGCAGAAGAGGATTGTAACAAAACAACCTTCACAACACCTTGGGGCACTTTTTCCTATAGCAGAATGCCTTTTGGCTTGATCAATGTTGGAGCCACTTTCCAGAGAGCAATGGACTTGGCTTTCAAAGATTTGAAATATTGCATTTTCATTTACCTTGATGACCTCATGGTTTTCTCAAAGAGGAGGGGAGACCATATCAGTCATTTGGAGCAAGTCCTTGCAAGGTGTAGGAAACATGACATTTCTCTAAATCCAAAGAAGTGCATTTTTGGAGTCACATAAGGTAAGTTGTTGGGACACATTGTGAATAAACATGGAGCACACATTGATCCTAAGAGGGTCAAAGCTATCCAAGCATTAGCCTTACCAACCAGCAAAAAGGGAGTTCATTCATTCTTTGGAAAGGTAAACTTCCTTCATCGTTTTGTGCCTAAGTTTTCTGAACTGACTAAGCATATAACTTCCATGATGAAGCCTCAAGAAAGTTTCAAGTGGAATAAGGAAGGAAAAACAACATTTGAGAATATCAAGAAAGCCATTGCCAAAGCTCCAACTCTTGTATCTCCATATTTCAACAAGGATTTCATCATGTATTGCTATGCATCAGAACATACACTCTCTGTTGTCCTTGTGCAGAAAAATGATGAAGGCGTGGAAGCACCCATTTCTTTCATGAGCTGTCCTTTGAAAAATCACGAGCTAAAGTATAGCCAACTGGAGAAGCATGCCTATGCAGTGGTTAAAGTTGTTAAAAGTTTTAGATTCTACATTCTTAATTTCCATACAATGGTGATGGTCCCTGGAAGTGCATTCAAGTCCATTTTGACTCAACAAGATCCTAGGGCTAAGAGAGGAAGTTGGATTGCAAAGACCCAAGATTATGACTTGGAGATTAGACCCTCTAATCTGATAAGAGGAAATGGTTTGTGCTAGCTGATTGCTGAAGATGAAGCTCTTAGGGCTTAGCAGGGGGAAAAAGGATGGTGTTTTCTTGACCTGTTTAGGAGACAGTCCACAAGTGCTCTTTTTCACCACTACTAATGAGTGGTATGTTGATATTGCTTACTACCTCACTTATGGAGAATGCCATCCTCATCTTGATTACAAAGAAAGAAGAACCCTCAAGCTAAAAGAAGCCAAGTTTGTGATCTAGAATCATGCACTTTACAAGAGAGGCCTAGATGGTTGTTTCCTTAGGTGTGTAGATAAGGAGCAATAAGAAAATTTGCTCAAGGCATATCATGATCAAGCTTGTGGTGGAAACTTCTCAGCAATGGTCACTGCACATAAGATCCTCAGAGGGAGATATTATTGGCCCTCCATATTTGTAGACACTCAGGATTGGGTTTCCAAATCCAAAGCATGCCAACAATTTTTTGGAAAGCCACGATTAGTTGCATTGCCACTCGGGTATGTGGTGATTAAAGAACCATTTCAGTAATGGGGCTAGATTTTATTAGTGTTACGAATCCTCATTCTAGTGCAAGGCATACTTATGTACTCACCTGCAATTTGATTACTTCACTAAATGGGTGGAAGCCATCCCAACCAAGCAAGCCAGCTCTGAAATAGTCTATAACTTCATCAAGGAGAATATCATTGTCCGTTTTGGAGTACCATGAGAAGATTGTTGTTGACAATGCCACCTATTTCTCTTCCAAGGAGCTCACGAGTTTTGTTATGGCTTTGGAATCTCCCTATCTCACTCTTCTGACTACTACCCATAAGGAAATGGTCAAGCTGAGTCGAGAAACAAGAACATTGTGACCATTATTCACAAGCTGGTAGATGAGAATCAAAGGAACTGGCACAAAAATTTATATGATGCATTATGGGCCGATAGGATCACTCCTAAGAAGGAAATATGTATGTCACCTTTCCAAATGTTGTATGGAGTTGAGGTATAAATTTCCCTCACAATTGAGATGCTAGCTCTTAAGTTGCTGCAAGAAATAGAAGATGGTCAATACAAAGACTCCATTGACAAGAGGATCCTCTTCCTGGAGAAGCTAGAAGAAAGTAGATGCCAAGTGGTGGATAGAATTAAGGAGCATCAGTTGAAAGTGAAGAAAATTTTTGACAAGAGGGCAAAGGCAAGAGAATTCAAGGTTGGAGATTTTGTCCTACTTTGGGACAAGAGAAGAGAACCAAAGGGCAGCCATGGAAAGTTTGATTCATTGTGGTTGGGCCCATTCCAAATTCATGGAGCTTGTGGTGAGAATGTTTTTCTCCTCTCATACTTGGATGGAATGCCATTGGAATTGCCTTGAAGTGGGCAATACCTGAAACTATATCATCAATGAAAGCGGGTTGTCCCCTGTCTTGTACCATAGGTGATTTTCGTAGGCGTGTTTTTTTCCCTTTTCTGTTGTGTGTTTCTGTTTTAGTTGTGTGTGGTTTGGCTTGTGTGTTTCCTCCTTCTTTCATTCTTTCTCATAATTGTACATGACTCTACAAGGCCCAATGGATAAGGCACTAGTCAACATAATATGTTTTGAAACTTGAGATTCTGGATCCTCATGTCGTGCCCTAGCCATGCCCAGTTCACGCCATGTCCCCAAGCTAGAGCCAGTTGTTGTCTCCCGAAAACTACTCTATGTTTTCATAGCCAAATTCAAATTTTTGAGCTCATGCCCTCTGTTGGTGTTTAAGCCAAGTTAGAGATTTAAGAAATTAGCAAAAGTCATGCCCTTGTGTTGTTTAAATATCTATTTTCTCGTTTTGAGAAATTCTCCATTTCTTGATCTGTGCACGTAATATCCTCTTTGCAACCTCCATTTTTGATTGAAATTGTTCACTTGTTCTATGGCCGGTTCGTTAAGTCATTATTTTTCCTCCATGCCTCCGGTTCGTGAAGTAAATTCAAAATTTGGACTCAAAACGATAAAGTTTCCTTCCTTTGCATATTTTCCACAGTCGGGATGACAAGCGTCTTTTCCCCATCAAATTTTGGCTCCAATGAATGTAGGTATGTGGTCAGATCCTATTGGATGGGGAAGAACAGGATTTTTGGTGAACTTATCACTTTTTTCACTTTTGGAAAAAATTGTAAATTTTCCCCGTGGCCCCGATTAGGCTATAAAGGAAAAAGTCAAAGTTGAAGCCCACAAGGAAAAATTCAAAGGTGAATCCCGCCGTTGAAAAGTCAAAACATGAGGAGCAGGCTAGCGGAGGCAATTGAGTTTTTGAACCTTTTTCCAAAAAGGTTAAATTTTATAAAAAGAGTCATAACCCCATTTCCAATCAAGAAGCCACGTGTGTAAGTTGAAAAGTCAAAGCAAGAGAGTGGGTCGGTGGAGGAAATTGAGTTTTGAACCTTTTTCCAAAAAAAAGGATAAAATGTTGAGAAAAGGGTTGCGACCCCATTTCCAATCAGAAGCAGCCACGTGTCTAAGTTGAAAATTCAAAGCGGGGGTGCGGGCCAATTTGTTCCAAATTGTCAAATCTTCAAAAAATCACAAAATGCAAAGGGATTCCCCCATACCCGCTCCAATCCCTTCTGCCATGTGGATGGCCCGATTTCATGGTTAGAGGAGAAAATCAAATGGTCTATATTTAAACTATAAAATCGAATGTAGTGGTAGCTTTGCAAGATCTGATTTTTAACCCGTCATGAGCATTTTCTTCACAACAGAGGAATTCGAAAAGGCATTGAGGATTTGTGAAGTTGTAACGGTTTCTTGCAAATAATATGATGGCTTCTTGATGTCATTCAAGGGTGGTGATTGATTTAAAAAAAAGACTAGAGTGCTTTGTACTGGAAAAGATAGAAAACGTCATTGTTATTCTATTTTCTCTTCTTCCTTGAATTTCTTCCATTCTCAAGCTATGTACAAACATTGCTCGAGCTTCAATAATAAAATAAGGAATTTTTTCCTTTTTGATTAAGGAATTAATTGGTACTTTGCAATCAATGAGTTCCATTCGGTCTTGTAGCTTCTCCTGCGGATTTGTTTTTCTTCTGAATATAAATGCATGTAAATGAGATTTCTAATTAATGTGTGTGGGAATCTGATATTCTACTCACAAAATTAATTTCTCCTACCTCCATTCTCACTCCCTTTCCCCTTCTCAAAAAAATTTCTTCTCTAGTGAGAAATTGTTAGCTTTGCCACAGGGTCAGCGGAGTGCCCCTGTTGGATCTCTGGTCGAAAGGCCACCATTGAAATCCACTTTTTCATGCATGCACATATGGAAGCTGCACCATTCAAGTAGAGGGACTTATATTCCCATAGCATTGGCCTGAAACCCACAAAGTTTTCCACAAGAAAAATTTTCTCGCCAACACAATGCAAAGGAAATCAAAGCTAACACCTAATAGCTTCAATACAATGCTAACTAGATCAATATACCATCATGCTTAGAGCTTAAGAAAAGATAATCTATTAACATATTTGCATTAGAACATAAAATGAAGATTCAAACTAACATGCTAAACAAATTAACCTCTATCTCTAATTGAATGCTAATGAAATGAACCTATTTAGATCCTTAGCAATCAAAAGGTTTGATTGTATGCTTGAATCCCAAGGTTTTCAAGAATGGAGTCTTGTCAATCCATGGCTACAAGACCATTTGACATATCTCCATATGAATTCAAAACTTGGATGGATGAATGCAAGAAATGAAGATAACTAGCTCCTCTAATGGAAGAATTCTCTAATATTATAAAATGGCTATAGTATAGGCTTTATGCTCATTTAGGTTTAAGTAGAAAGTGTAGATGAGGGTTCCTTTTATAACCCGATGGTTTGAAGAAGCTTTGCATCCTATTATATGTGGGATAATAGCAAAGCTAGGTTAGTTATGGATAAACATGGTTTAGAAGTGGTTGAGTTTACTTTAAGAGAGTTTAGTTTGTCCTTTAGTGACTCATGGGGATTGAGGGGGTTTATTAATTAACCAAAGTGATTAATTAATAGGTGTGCAAGCTTATAGAAGCTTTTTAGAGGAATAGTTAGTATGATTTATGTTATGAGAGGATTTTAATCAAATAAATGACGATTTATTGATTAAATAGAAGAGATAATTAATTAATTAAGAATAATTAATTAATCTAGATAGAAAGGAAGCTTAATTAATTAGAAATAATTAATTAATCTAGATAGAAAGGGGATTTGATTAATGGAAGGTTGTTAATTGGCATCATTGTTGGATAGAAGAGTTAATTAACTAACGTAATGTAATTAATTAATGATGATAGCAGAGAAAATGTGTGATATTGACGATATGTCATCAATTTGCAAGAAATGGTATAATTAGCACAATTTAAGTATTTAAATTACTTGAGATAAATTATAGGTGTCTGATATGTTGTGTTTAACGTTGATGTTGTGGGAAGTATTTTTATCTATGTTGTCTTAGGGTGTTTGTGTAGGTCATGGTAGCGGTGGATACGTTGCTTGCTTCGTCATGGACTCTGACATTTTCTCCATTGTATTAGCACTTGTTTGTATGGTTTTGGTGTTGTCTAGAGGTGACAAATCAGCGATTGCACCCACCTCATTTCGTTGTCAAAGACATATTTTTATAACATTTACACAACTCCACTACCTTGTCAAGATCTCCTAAAATAAGGCTCATCATCATTGGTGTTTAATTAACATCTCTCACCATTTCTCGATACCACATATCGCTTTACAACACATCATTATTATTTACTCACGTTGTCATCTAACCCCTTTTTGGTGCCTTTCATCTACACGTTTTTGTTGTTTCCTTTTTCTCTTTTTGAGAAGCTATTCACGACCCATCGCATGTATGCTCTTCTCTTATGCTTATCAAAAGAGATCATGAAAATCAGAAATGTGACTGTGGTATCCTTCATCATTTTATTTTTGTTATCGTGGAGAACTACTATGCCTTTTATAGGATCATTGACTGCATATTAGTTTGTCATTTTTTTAATCAACATACTCACATTGATAGCTCCATATTCTCTCTAGTATTTCTATTGCACTAACTATGTAGATAGTCTACATTGTTGGCTTGCTTACAACAGGATTGCTTGGAGCCTACTCTTTGCTTACCTCAACTTGTTTCCAAATAAAAAGGAAAAGCACTATACATGTATTCCTCATTTTCTCTATTTTCTCCTTTTGCATCACAACTCCCTTTTCATGTGTGTCCTCATCGAAAGATAACATTTGGATTTGGGTTAACAAATAACTTTTCTCTTCTGCATCCTACTTGCTCACATAGTTTAAATAGGGGTTTAATACTCTGCATCTCACATATCTTATCACAAAAATCTAAAACTTCACAAACCAACTAATACGTCGAAACATTCCTTTCACTTTGTTCACTAATTGGGATTTGATCACCCAATAGGAAACTGTTGCAGACATTTCTCAGCCACAACTTACCTGAAACCAAACATAACTGCCTTTTCTAGGTACCTTGTTATCCATCCCTTTCCTATTTTCTCACATTTTCTACATTAAAAAAATTTGTTTTCCTAACTTTCTTGGTTTAGTTAGTGTAAAATTTGTTTTTGTTTCATGCCCGTAATTACTCATTCAAATAGTTCTTCATCCCAATGAACATCCATCACAAAAATACCTTATCTATGCCCTTGATTACCTCTTTCATGGGCACTCAACCCCTCATCAACATTTCTATCACTATTAGTGTTTCTTCTTCCATTCACCAAGGACCCCTTGTTCACACTTTGACCTTAAATGAGACCAATTATTTCTTATACCATCAATATATCCCATCTAGGCTAGCCATCCCACCATTTTTTAGATCGGAGCCTTTTGGTTTTCTATCGTCCCTTACTGATGATGTAGAGTTATAACAACTTCTTGATGCCGGTCTGGTGGCTCTCAATACTATCTCCTTATAAAATTCACTCATATTCCTCTAGATGGTCCACCACTTCATTAAATTTATTTTTATCGGACCAATCCAAAAACACCTAGCTTATCGTAAAAAAACTTCTTACATCCCAAAATGACCTCGCTTCATCTTCTACCAATCCATCATCCCTCCAAACTACTCAATTAGTTGCACCTATTCCCCCAATCTCCCTCCAATCGCTATAACTATTGTAACTACCGTTCCTATCACCTCTTCGGCCAAAATTATCACTAGTTCCCCCATCCAACATGCTCACACATCACATCCCCTATCCAAACAGTAGGTTCCTCTCACATCACATGTACATGTCATTGCTTCCTAACCACCTTTTACGAGTCCTTTGTATTATTCGGTGTCTCTCCCATTCCATCAACCTATCTATGCCCAAATCCCCACTCAACACTTTCTGCAGGTAACCAACCCAGTCCCAAAAATCATACCATGTCCACATTTCTCAACAATTATTTCAACAACCACCCCTTGATCACATCCCATGATTCACATTCACCCCTATTGAATTCCTCAAACAACAAATATAGTAACAAACTCATATGGCCACTTCTTACATGCAACCACCACCTCTCCTCCCCCAACAGACTCTTCCAAATGATCTCATGCATGCTCTTGTGAATAGGATAGCCAACCTCGAAGCTGCTACTTTAGTATCCAAATCTTCATTATCATACGAACAAATCTGTAACAAGCCTATTCACCCATCTATACCAATTAAATTATATCCTTTGCACTAGGAATTTCCAAAATTCATCAAGTTTAACAACAAAGAGGATCCACAACAACATCTTTGTGCATTTAGACATGCATGTTACCTTATTACACATGATCAGGACTTAATGCTTTGCACCTTCCCCATGTCCTTGGTCGGTCCCACACTAGACTAGTACAATAGTATCCCACAATATTCTATATTCTCATTTTCCCAACTCACATAACTATTTTTAGAACACTTTTCGATTAACATCGTGTGCAAAATAACTATCAATGATCTATAAGCCATTCAGAAATTTGAGGATGAATCCATCGCATATTTTATCGCGCACTAACATGGCATTATAAACCAGTTATCCTTCCCTCTTCAAAACTGATCTCATCGATCTCTTCTCACGTTCTTGTGTGAAGCATATATCTTCTACTTTACAAATCCAATCGTTTCAAACCTTTGACGAAGCCTTCACCATGGCCTTCAAATTTGAAACACGCACCCTTGAGAAAGTTCATTTCAAATTAAAATAAAATAAACCTAAACATGAATCTACCAATTCCTCCATGAAAAACAACAAATCAAAGGTAGTGGCCAATGTTGTGATCGTTAAATCATCTTCCGCACCTACTTCTAGTCGTGGGCTCAACAAAAATCCCCTAGACCAACGCAAAACTATACTCCCTTGGAGAATCGTATAGTTCAATATTTGACAAAATGATGGTAGTTAACCTTATCACTCTTCCTCTTATTCAGCCACTTGATGAATCAAGACCAAAACCTACATGGTATCATGAATATTGTTACTGTAAATATCACAAAGTCGGAGGACATGATATGGAGAGGTTTCAAACCTTCAAAGATCTAGTCCAAAGACTCATCGATCATGGCGATCTTTAAGTGGACAATCCTAATGCATCCCATAACCAACCAATTGACATCTTTAAACAATCATTCCCTAACCACGCACCAACAAGTCAAGCTACCACTTATTTCTATATTCCAAGCACCTAACGTTCATACCATAAACACTTTGCACATTTTTATCAAGATCTATCTCATCCACAAATTCACTACCTTCATTAACCATCACATCCACATCTTTAGACATTTTTCCTACATCCACAAGTTCATCAACACTTATTCCCATACCCACACCAATCATACCTACATCTATCTCAAAGCATCTATTTCCACACCCATACCTACTTCCACACATTTCACATACTCCACATTCACAAGTATATCAATGATGCCCCTTGAATAATTTATAAAACCATCCCCATCTCATTCTACACCCACCATTGATCCAACACCTATATTGACTAGTTTATCTAGCACTTTTACTTCATCACTTTTCACTTCCACTTTGTTAGGTTTGGCTACCTTATCCTCATCCATTCCGCCTTTACCCATTTTACCATCCTTAGCATGAGTCTTAATTCCTCTTTTGCACTCTTACCCACACCCACTACATCAACTATTGTGACCACATCTACATCACCTTCTTCTTCTACATCACTTTCATCACTAGAAGAATTTTGGAAAGAGCTTCAACTTGCAATAACTTCAATTGGTCCTTCCATCTCTTCTACACAATCAAACACCTTCACATCAAACCAACCTTTGCTTCCTTTTGACATCATCATGCAAAGACTACTCCATGTGCTTGTATCAACCAAAATACCATCTTCGGACCCTCTAGCGAGAGATTGTTTTCATTCCTCCCAAGGGCACCTCTTCATGAAGAAGATCTATACCCCTTGGCACATTTCCTCAATGTCCTCTTTCACGTCCTCACTAAATGGTAAAGCTTCCTTCCCTAAGACCAAATGTCCTAAAGCCACATCATCATCTTCTATTTTGGGACCCCTCCCTTTATCATATTCTTCTATTTTTGGACCACCCCCTTCATCATATTCTTCTATTTTTGGATCATCCCCTTCATTAAAAACATTTACCACTAATAAAACAACACAACGATGACCTCTTTCTAAACTACCTCCCAAAATTGAGTCTAGGTGGTCCACATCATCAACCAATATTCCTATAGCCACATCATCACCTATTCCCTCGGATATTAATGCAATGTTTTAACAATTTCCAGGCCTCATAAATCACCCGCCAATTAAACACTTGAAACTTTGCATCAAGACCCTCATGGTTTTACTCTAACCTTATTTGTGCATCTAGATAAGGCATGAAACTAAACACTATAATCTTAAAACTATCATAAACCTTATAATGAAATTATTTCCATGCAATAAGTGCTCACCCAAAGTGTGCAAAGGTACGGGCCCCTCCTTAGAGTTGTTTGACACCATTAGTTTCATCCCAATATAAACTTTCCATTAGATCTAGATTAAAGAATCATGAATCAAGCGATAAACATAATGAAATTATCCACACAATAACTAGTTATAGTCATGTTTGACACCATTATTCATCCATTATGTAAAATATAGTAAATACACATAAGCTTCATCATAACTAGTAGCATATCAACTCATCATTCTAGCAGCATAACTCCATATGAGCTCACTACTACTAAACTACAGAACTTACTATATATTTATAGGGGTGGGGACTTTTCCTTCACCACTTACATAATTCCCAAAATAGGTCACTGCTGAAAATAGCCATGCACCTTTACAATAATAGACACCACATGTAAATGAACTAATAATATATCTCTTCTAGTTAACTAGCGGTGGTAATTCTATTATAAACTTGAAATCATGTAAAGCGCTTAGTAGATGCTCTTCCAAAATAGAATTTACATGTCGCAAGTTTCCATCTGGTTGTGTGCCTCACACGCTATCTCCAAAATAGCCCGTAACCATGAAAATGGCTAAGTGTCGATCAGTTCTTTCTTTTTTTTATGTGCGTTTCCTTCCCTATCCTTTTGTGCCTTCAAATATTCCTTGCTACCATGTGTGAATCTTCTGTGCACCTTCTCCTTAGTGTCATACTTTGTCTGCTCAACATTACCCCACACTAAACTACATTGCCACCCCAAAAATGGTTTCCTTTTGATATCTAAAGAATAAAGAATGGGAAGGGAAAGAAATTAAAAAGAATTAAAGAATATATTTTACTCTCCAGTACCCTCCTCTTCCATTGGGAGAATCAACTATGGATATTCTTCCTTAATTTCAGCTTCTAAATCATGTCAATCATCCAACACGTTCCTTGTCTTTCTACGGGACATCAATGCAAGTGATGCCCTCCAAACTTTTCTGGGTATCTCTCCCTTCTCATTCTACAATACTATGAAAATGTTATCCATAGCAAACATATTCCTCCAGAAGATCCATCTTTTGTGTTATGAGCTTCCAAGCTCATCCAACCTTTCCTTATGGGGGTCTTGGGCTGCTGTAAGGGCCTCACGCTTTTTCTTGACTAGTGCTAATCTCTCTGCGCACCCCAAAGTCTCATCCTTCATCACCTTCAGGACTTCATTGTCTTCTACCATCATCCTGATTCTGATTACTACTTCTAGAGCTGCACAAATATTCAAATCCTGGTCTTCTTTCTTCAGCTCTTCCTGTAAGGTTTGGAGCAATGCCTCGTATGATGAAATTTTTCTAACCACTGAATCCCTTTCTCTCTCTGCTTCTTTCTCAAGGTCCTTTGGCACTGGCATGGAATGGGTCCATCCTCAAGCACCAAATCAACTAAGGTACA
This sequence comes from Taxus wallichiana var. yunnanensis, assembly GCA_018340775.1. NCBI lineage: Eukaryota > Viridiplantae > Streptophyta > Pinopsida > Cupressales > Taxaceae > Taxus > Taxus wallichiana. The sequence goes on along the minus strand of CM031240.1, from coordinate 334,480,849 downwards.
CATAATGCATAGATGAAGGGAATCTTTCAGGTACCTTGGACTCCAAGTGTGGTCTTGCTTTTAGGACATGATCGCGATCTCCTCTGCCATGCTGATGAAGGCCTCATTCTTCTTCTTCTCTAGGTCCTTCTCTCCTTTTAACACGTTATTTCAGCATCTTTGGCCTTGTTTTCTTCTTGTAGTGCTCTAATAGTGGCAACCTTATCTACGTTCCTCCACACCTTTGTAGATACTTTCACCAAGGCATTACTCACCTACTCATCAGACATAACAATGGGTTTGATAGTTATGTGCTATTTATGCGGTGCCTTTTTCATTCTTCTTGACACACAATGACTCTTCACATACATCAAAATGGGCTTGTCCATGTGAGTTTGCATGGACCAGATAACTATTTCCTTGTGCATGTGGTTGCCATGTCTGGGTCCATCAACTCCCATCCATACAACTCCTTGAGGCCCACTATATTCTGGAATCAGGTGTGAACAATTTTACATGTGTCCTCATCATAGCCCATATGTAGAACATTGTATTCTCCACTTGTTCGCTTTGTTCTTGGCCCCTTAGGTACCTGAGCCAAGATTTGGAGTTGGATCTTTGATGTTCTGAGTGGTATCATGTTCGGTTCTCCTGCCTCTTTCCCTCCTTCCTTTATCCTTTATATCTTCATCCCTAGGTTCTTCCACTTCTTCTAGTTATACAGGGATTCGAGCACGCTCTCTATAGACTCCTTCACCTCCTCATTTAGCTTCAACTTCCTCCTTTTCCTCTCAGTTGTCTCTTTTTGAGGAGATAGTCATGGTGACCTCCTAATAGACTAAGGAGTTCCCATGCCTTGTGTCCTTGTTCTTTTGAACACCCTCTTGAAATGACACTCTCCTTGGACTGCTTCCAAGTCCTCTTCTTCTTCTTGTACTTGAGGTGGGGTACCTACATGCGCTTAGTATCCATTCTATCTGTGGGATGCCTCCGGCCTCTATGTTCTAAGCCACCACTATCTTCCCACTCTTCTTCCTCCTCATCCACCACTATAGTTTCTGTAGGTGGGGATTGGCACGTTCTCTACCATGTGCTTACCTTTAGGTGGCCCTGGGAGTGTGAACTCATTTTCTACATACTTTTTATTCTCCAACTTAGGCTTAAGCTGAAGGTATACAAGCATGGCTCCATTGTCCCCAATATCCAAGCTTACAAGCTTCATGCTTATAACGTCTGAGATGATCCTTTCAATATATGTGGTCTAGTCGCCTGGATGCACATATGTTTTCCTCAAAGTGTGGTAGTCATAGTCTACCTTATCTACATTAAAAATTAGGTGATGACACATCATCGGTGAACTAGTGGAATGATGCCTAGAAGTAGCACATTGTGAAGGCATATGAAGTTTGCACCATGGGCTCCAAGTCCCATCCCTCATAGAAAATCATGTGATGCAGAAATGTTGGTACACCGTGAATCCTGTACTACTTTACCCACCACCGACGGTAACTCCTTAGGGATGTGCCACTCCTCTTCAAATGCCACATGGAGCTGGTCATACCACATCTCCACCCTCTATTTAAATGGTCCACCCATTGACCCTTCACATAAATACTTCTTGAACCTCTCCGCGAGGGACTTCTTCTCCAAGGGGTACTCCCAAATCTTGTTCTTTGGCCCGTCGGGCACTCCAATTTCCATAAATACAAGAGATAATAAGATAGCACCAAAACTGATTTTATCACTTGTGTGCGCTTCTTCGATGATGGTTTCTATAATGTAGCATGCTATGTTATAGACTACTCCCTGAGACATCTTCCTCATGACATGGAGCCACATTGTATTCACCTGTGACCATCTCTCCTAATCATTCAACTTGGTCACTAGATGCGCAACTTCTTGTACCACTGGGTACTTCTTCAATTTATCAATGTCCATTCCACATGGACCCTTTGTATACCCTAACTCTTTCGTGTCTCCATGATTGCTACTTTATCAGTTAGGTCACTAGTTAGGTCTACCCCGTGCCCTTTAATCTGTTAGAGTCAAAATCAAGGTTGTTATAATCCTTACCCTTCATCCAGCGAAATAGAAGAAGTCCTCATGGACTCTTGCTCATAAGCCACTAGTATAGAGGTTCATATTTTCCAAAATATGGGAGCTCATACAACTGATAGACTCCCACCTATTTTAATAGTTTCTCCCCAAGCGTCATCATATACTGGCATATCTTCCGCCGTGCACTTGTTGGTCTTTGTACTCAACAAACGCATCTAATTATTTCTTGTTATCAGAAGTGTGGTGGTTGTAATCACTCACCTTGATAGCTGTGGATGTGGAATCCCACTCTTTCCCAATTATCACACCCTCTAGATATTGCATCTCTGAGAAATTACTCTCGAGAGAAATTTCAACTTTTTTTCTACTTTCTTCTTTCCTTTGGCTCTGCGAAAGTGCTTTCTTTGGTGCCATCTAAAAATCTCAACTTTCTATCCTCTGTAGTGAGAAATTCAAAACCTAGCTTGAATTTGCATGCCCTAGTTTGAAACCACATGCCCTAGCTCTTTCTCAACACTCATCTACTTCACTCAAACCCTTCACCAATGGGGATGCAAGCTTCTTCTACACACAAATCTACTCTCCATGTCTAGTTTCACACTCTTCGCACACCTCAATACTCTTCACTTGACTTGGTCACACTTATCTCATTCAAATTATTATGATCACAATGGTAAAAATGAACTCACATCATGTCCTTATATAGATTTTCAAAAATTTAGTGCATTTATTGCTCCTTCACCTACCAACAATCCTCTCACTAATTGACCATTTTCACACTTTCCATGCTGGTACATCTTTGTGCCCAAGCTATAACCTTCTAGCATGCCTTCCTACCTTCTATTCATGGACTTCTCTTTAGCACACTTTCATGCACCCAAGTACCTCACCACTGTGCTTCCCTTGGTAGTCTCCATGGCCTCTGCTTACCTCGTGTTATACTTGTTCCTTCATTTATCTCCATCTATGGTCCTTGTTTGGAAGCAATCTCCTTTCTAACAACTCTCCAAACTTGAATAACACATGTAGTAGCATTTTGTTTTTTATGTGTACCCATTTTTCAATAGCCACCCCACATAAATGGTATGTGCAGTCCTCTGTGCATAAAAATTCTTCAAATGGTAATTATCTTCCAATGCGCAAACACACTTATTACACAAAACACCAACTAAAATGACAAAGCATAATGACGAAGAAGGAAATACATTAAGGAAATACATAAATGAAAACCTAATCTAAATGGCAACACTACCTTATTACAAACACCAAGAAGACTTATTTATAGTAGGGCTTCAACCTACTCCCATGAAAAGTAATTGGGTAATTGTATTCCATCAAGCACCTCTAACTAGAAAGCACATGTTTCAAGTATGTGAGTGATAACATATGGTCCCAACCAATGTACTTTAAGTTTTCTAGATGGCAAAAACTTAGAATCATAAAGGAGCACCATCTGTCCAATCTCAAACTTTTTGTCCCTGATGTGCCTGTCATGCCATGCTTTTTGCCTGGCCTTTTCTTGCTTCTGACTCCATCGTGCTAGTGCTCGTTCGCTCATCCAGCTTGATCAACTTTTCAATTCATTCTTCTAATGCTTGCTCATCAGCTAGACCTCCAACGCATGACCAATACACAAAGAAGGTAACATGAATTCCATAGGAAGAACTACTTCCACACCAAACACTAACTGAAATGGTGTGGCCTTGTTCAATATTTTGTATGTTGTTCTATACGCCCAAAGCATGGAAGAAACTTTATCATCCCAATATTTCCTTCCAACATCACAAATTTTTTGTCAATGTTTGGCTCAAAATTTTGTTGAAGGCCTTGGTAGTCCCATTTTCCGAGGATGATAGGGTGTAGTCTTATGGTGTGCAATCATAAATTCATCCAATAATATCCTAATTGTCTCATTCAAAAAATGTGTGCCCCTATCACTTGTCAAACTTAGTGGGCATCCATACCTTGTAAGAATATTTTCCCATAAAACCTGGCTGTTGTAGCTACTGTACAATCCTTTGGTAGGTGCTACTTCTACCCACCTTGTGAGATAATTTGTGTAAGTGATGATGTAGCGTGATCCAGTCCTACGCGTGGCTGGTGAAATAGGACCCACAAAGTCTATAGCCCATTTTTCAAAACTCTACACTAGGAATAGGTCGTAAAGGCATTTCATCTCTTTGCCTTGGTTTTCCAAGGTGCTGATAAGTGATCACATGCCTTGCAATATGCCTTACAATCCTTATACAGGGTCTCCCACCACAATCTAATGAGTAGAATTTTGTGTAGTGGCATCACCGCATAGTGCCCACCTGCAATACCACCATGAGCCTCTTCCATGATATATGTGTGCACTCATGCTCCAATACACATCGGCACAATACTTCATCTCACCTAACTTGTATAGGTCACCACTGATCAACATAAAAGGTGTTGCGTGAATTGCAAGTTGTTTCTTCTCTAAGGATTTTAGTCCTTCTGGCGCCACACTGTGCATAGAAAAACAACAATATCCTCCAAGTCTAAAGGTGCATGCAATGTAACCTATATAATTATGCATCTAGCATTATATCTTCAATTATTTACGCATCTTCCCTTGATTGTATCCTTGATAAATGGTCTGGGCCATAATTACTTTTCCCTAGTTTTACCACAACTGTAAAATCAAATTCTTGGAATAAAAGCACCCATCGACATATGCCCCTATAAAATGGGATTGTTTACCAAGTATTTCAATGCCATGTGATCGGTGTAAAATATGAATGGTGTTGCTAAAAGGTATTGTCTAAATTTATGTAGTGCATAGATCATGGATAAGGCTTCACGCTCAGTAGTTGTATAATTCTACTCTGCAGGGTCAAATTTCTACTAGAAAAATAGATAGGATGATCTATAATACCTTCTCCTGGCTGAGCCAACACCATGCCAATGGATCATGCAGAAGCATCCACATGTACATGAAATGGTTGGTCCCATGAGGGAAAGTGTAGAATAGGCATTGTAGTAAGTTTCTCCTTCAATGTCTCGAATGCGCGTGCTGCTGTGGTTCCCCCAATAAAATGTCCCTTTTCCTTTTAGTAACTCTTCCAAGGGTGACAACCTTAGCATACCCTTTGATAAATTTTCTATAATACCCAGTGTGACCTAAGAATATGTGCACCTCACTTTGACTGGTAGGATCTTCCAGGCCTATAATAACTACAACCTTAGTTGGATCGACCAAACAAACCTTCCTTGCAGATGATGTGCCCTAACAAAGTGCCAAATGGTGTAGCAAATATGCACTTCTTGATGTTCAAATAAATGCTTAACTATCTACATCTTTCAAACATTAAGTGCAAATTTTCACAATGATCTTTAACAAGTCCATACACCATCCAATCATCCAAGTAAACCTGTAAAAATTTGTGGATGAAATCCTAGAATGCTTGAACAACTATATGCGTGAAAATACAACAAGTGCATTTTTCAAACCAAATGACATCACAGTATATGCAAAACTTCCCCACTCAGTGGTGAAGGTTGTTTTCTCTTGATCCTCCTGCACAATCCTAACCTGATGATACCTAGAGAATCCATCCGTAAAAGAATAGATTTCACGCCTACAATGCCTTCTAATATCTCCTCTGTGAAAGGTGTAGGAAAAGGATCAATTACACATGCAACATTCAGTTCTCTGTAATCCACACAAATCTGAATCCAACCATCTTTATTTATACTGATAACCATGGGGCTAACCCACTTAGACTCTTCTAGGGGCTTGATGATACCAGATTTCAACATTTTGTCAATTTCTTCCTTAACTTTGATTCATAAGTTAGGGTTCATCCTGTAGGGTCTCTTCCTGACGGTCACATACCTTCTTTAAGCTTGATCTTCATCTCTCCTAATGATTCATGCACACCTTTTAATTCATGGTATCCCCTAGGAAATAAGTCCTGAAAGTCTCGTAGTAACTCTATGATTTTTTCCACTTTAGAGTTAGACCAATAATCCCCAATTATGGCCTCCTTAGGTTTAGTATCCATGTCAATATTCACTTTCTTTGTCTTCATAGGTTCATGATATGCATGCATGTTCTTATCTACACTATCCAAAACTTTGTGTGTCCCCGTCGAATGATCGACATCCATATTTTCTACTTCTTCATCATCCACTATGTAGACCATCTTCCTTTTTCTTTCTCAAAGAAAGCGTGTTGAAGTAACATGGCGTTTATCTCTTCTTCTTCATCAAAATGTGCTCCTAATTCTATCTCACCAAATAACTCCTGAATGAGTTCTTCACCTTGGCACTATCTCCCATAGTTAAGTGCTTTATAACCCTTAATGCCTCTTCTATTGGGGGTTTAGTAGAGAAGTAGTCAAAATTTGGATCATTCCGCAATCAAATCCTGCCAATTTCCAGTCTCTCTATGTAGCTCCGCATATACATACCAAGTGTGTGCAACCTTGTAAAGTGGAATAAAATTGTGCACCCAGAGTGAAGGTGGTAAAGCTTCCTTGCCCCTCTATCCAGAGTCTCTCACATTGCTAAATGTGGTGTTGAATAGGTTGATTACCATGATAAGTGCATATTTGAGTAGGTGCATTACTTCTAAAAACCAAGTTGTTAGAGTGATCCGACCTCATTCCATTCTATAAGATTATCTCTGTGAACCACCCACCCGTGCGCTATCTTGTCCACGTAGGGTATATGCTAACATATTTCTTCTCTCAACTTGGTCTGTCCACTTCTCCTCCATGGCATGTGGAAGACTATAGGGTCTTCTTCTCCAGTGTACCAAGGTATAGGGTTGTTACCTATTCTCCTGACACAATGAGGTTTTTTTCCATGTAAATGTGCTCCTTACTTCGTGCCCTACCAACTCATAAGTACCATGAGCCCAATTATCACAAGCAATACTCGTAGTGTCACTAATAGATTGTGCATCTTCCCACTGAAGGATTCCTTCCTTAGATGGCTCAAGGACCTCTGGGTCTCGAATGGCACATACATAAATCCTATTCAAATCTTCCTCACTCAAAGGCTCAACATAGGGCATAGATTTTCCATTTGTTAAAGGGATAATAACTCTTTCCTCCTTGTTCTCAAAACTGATATATCCCTTGTTGAACTAAAGATCAACATTATTTGCGTAACACCAAGGGCATCCAAGCAGAGTCTGGGAAACTGTTCTTTTGCAAGTGCTAAAACCTCAAAATCCCCAGTGAACTTGGCCCCCTGTATAGTAATGGATGCATCTTTTAAAACTTCGATAGGAGTGGCCTTAGTTTTAGTTAGCCATAAATAATACATTAGAAGATGGCTGCAATGTAGGTCTCCCCATCTATACCCATGCATCTAAAGTAAGCACATTTACTTTTGCACCTATGTCAATCAATATATTACTCAAGAGCCATCCATCCACAACAACATTCAGAGTGATCTCCTTTTCATAGTCTATGCTATCAGGGGAAGATTTGCATGCAAGATATGCCGTCCACTCTCAGTACCTGTGTGTAGAGTGTTTCCCTTCAGCCAATTCCCTAACAATGGAATGATATTCTCGCGCAACATTTTTCACACTTCCCTTAAGTCATCAATATCATATGGGACCTTCTCTGCTACCTTCTTCTGTTCCATCTTTCATGATTTCTCTTTTAAACATTGTATTTCACCCTGAAGATTTCTAAGGACCTCCATGGTCTCTTGATAAACCTCCTTCTAATGGGTAGGATCTGGGTACCGGGCATGTAAAACCTCCTCTTTAGTGATGGTAGGCTTTTTGTAATGCTTCTTTGGTGTGTGCCGCTTCAACATGTGTAGTAATATTTACGGTTAATGCCTCAAGTTTCAGGTGTCAACTTGGGCATCCACTGATTTTCCACAGCAGCATTGTATCCTAACCATCCCTGCACCTTTTTTTTTCTTTTATGCTACTTACTAAGATGCTCATATAAGTCTGGGCATTCCTCATAGCTATGATTCTTTCCACATAAAGAACATGTAATATTCTAGGGACATTCACACCTGTAGTGGTCAGGAGATCCGCATGTAAAGCATGTCCCACGAGGAAACTCACCTTGTCCACCACCACGGCCTGACCTCCGAATCCACCATGGTATCCTTGACCTCTGCCATGTCCTCCATCATAGCGCTTGATTTTGATTCCAATCATAATGCACTTGATTTTGATTCTAATCTTGATGCTCACCTTTACCCTTAGAGTTATCTGATACTCCTTTCTATCACACACCAATATCTATTACATCATGGATCTGACCAATCAACCTACAATTCCTCTAGTATCATGAGTTGTGGACTGAAAAATCTTACAATAACAGGATACATTCTTCCTTATCGTGTTGTAATAATGGGAAACATATGGCATCATGGTTCAGGTGACATATCTCACAATCTAGCAATAATGAACATATTATTCTATGTGGGAAACTATATTTGGTGTGCCCCTCCACTTCACAATTCTATACACCAAATCCCAGTGCACATCTCATGTGCCAAATTTTCGATAGTTTCTCCAACTATTTTTCCATGGCTGCAATTTGTGCTTCCAAGAATGGGCTGACTCAGTGTCTATACTCCCGACTACCTCAAAGCATAAAAGCGACTTCAAGGGTTTTCACATGGATCAATGTATGTCTTATGTGATAGAGCCCTTCTAAAAGGTGTGATCAGACCTCCAATGAACCATTGTGCATGTTGGCTTGCGTGAATATCATAAGAAATCTTAGATAAAAGTGTTTTAAAATGGGCATCATACTCCGGACACTTTCAATAGTACCTTGTTTAATATCCTTGAGCACGCTTATACTCTTCTGCTCAAATTTAGGGATATAGAACTCTTTAAGGAATGCATCTTTGAATGTTGCATAATCTATGCAAGTTTGATCAGGGTCAAACTTCATGTACCAACTTGTGTGTGTCCCTGCAATGTAGTTACAAATTGACTTGCCTTGCACTCAGAAGCCATGATCCCTTTTGCACACCACAATATCTCACACATGTGCACATGTTCAACAACATCTTTTATGCCCCTATACTCTAGAAGATGAAGAGACATCTCCATGTAAATATTTTGGGGCTAGTGTGGACCCTGCCCACCTGATCCAGAACCCCTTGTGTTGCCTCTACCTCCAACCACCAGATCCACTAGAACTAGAGCCACCTACACCCCCGATCCTCCACCCATAGCTGGAAGTGGACCAGAAGATGTACTTCCCTATGTCCCAATAGTAGTTATTGTATTGAACTCCTATACATTCTATGTGGTGGTACTACTCCCATAAGTGAGCCCCAAATTATGCATGCTCAAATTTTGTGCAAATGATGCACCTAAAAAGGTACCTCCAAACAACAAAAGATATTTCCTTGCCATCGATGTACTTTCTATGTGACTTACTCCTGCTTCCCTACTACCTAAATTAGCTTGTTGACTATTAGATGTACTAAGTACTAGAAAAAAGTGCAATGGCTAGGTTTCAGTAGATTAGAAGATGCATGTGCGCCTAGGTCATCTCTATTGGCACACTCTCCTGTGTGAGGCCGAAGAGGGTTCCTTTCATGTTTTCCCAAATGGGGGAGTTCCTGATGCTCTAGCTCCACACCTTCTATGTGAGCTCCAAATCCTTCATGATCCATCTCTCTCCTCAATGCCATCCACTCTGCAATGTCACGCTGCTTCTCTATCTCCTCTCATGCGTGCCTCATTATACTTAAGCCACCTTTCTTCTCTCTTGCCTCTCTACCACTAAGTCTACCATATTTCACCAAACCTACTCCTACCCCCATGTGTGGTGGGGTTTAGCTAGCCATCGACTTTTCCTCTAAATTCATGGTTACCATCAAGATCTTAATTGCTAGTGGAATGCCTTACAAGTAAGTTCCCCTAGGATACCGTAAAACTTGAACTCAACTACCTCTGGGAAAGAATAAGTGGAAATTGAGTATTCTAGGATATAACTGTTCAAAACACCATGGAACCAAGTATCCACAATGCATGTCCAAATCATATCAGCATCATATAAGGCCTAAAATTCTCCCGTGTCCAAAAAGTGTGTGATACCTCCAATTTCACTTAGATGCATAATCAACAGCCACTCGTACAGTTCTACCGAGAAAATAGCAAAGAAGATCTCATACAAATAGTCATACAAGTTTTTTCCACCCATGTGCATACGTCAAACTCAGATCTAGTGTTAAACCTCCATGCGTACTCTTCTTCCAGATCTTTTATCCACTCCTCAACACTTTTAGGGTCAACCAATATGTCTTCATCATGAACCATCCTAAAAACAACTGAAAAAGAGGTCCCGACAATGGAACCAATGATGCAGCCTAGAATTTACCAAGAATAACCTAGGCATGTTGGCACATCACTCAACCTAGATTGAGCACTCACCCAAAGTGCACAAAGGTACCAGGCCCCTCCTTAGATTTGTTTGTGTAAGATGTGAACATGATGAAGAGTTAATGCATTCAGATCCATAAATAGTATAAAATTTCCATATAGAGCATATTCTAGATCTAGATCTTAAAGAATCATGAATCAAATCAATAAACATAATGAAATTATCCATGTAATAACTAGTTATAGTCACATTTGACACCATTATTCATCCAATACGCTCCATTATATTAAATATAATAAATACATAGAAGCTTCTTACAATAATTAGTATCATAGCTCATGCATGCATCAGTTCTGGCAAGCATAACTCCATATTATCTCACTACTACTAAACTACACAACTTACTATATATTTATAGGGGTGGGGAATTTCCCTTCACCACTTACATAATTCCCAAAATAGGTTACATGCTGAAAATAGCCATGCACCTTTACAATAATAGACACACATGCAAGTGTACTAATAATAGACATCTTCTAGTTAACTAGCAAAGTGATAATTTTATTATTGATTTGAACTCATGTAAAGTGCTTAGTAGACACACTTCCAAAAATAGCATTTGTGTGTTGCACAATTTTCCATCTGGTTGTGTTCCCCGCACGCTATCTCCAAAAATATAATGTAACCATGAAAATGGCTAAGTCCCAGATTAGTCCTTGTCTTTCATGTGTGTTTCCTTCCATATACTTTCACACCTTCAAATCTACCTTGCTACCGCACGAGAATCTTCTCTACTCCTCCTTAATGTCATACTTTGTCTTCTCAACATAAACCCTTCGAACCAAGTGCACGAAGACCCTCATGGTTTGACTCTAACCTTATTTGTGCATACCACCATGCACTGGGGCATGCCACTTCGAACATTATATATCCCTTCAAACTATCATACACAACCTTATAAATGAGAATGATCTCCTTGATGAGGGAGAACCAACTCTTCCACCAGCCCAATCAACTCCCTCACCCAAACATGCATCTTCCAAAACATCAAAGACACCCCTTTCATCACAAAATCTTACCAATATTCCACCACCAAAAGAAGATAAATCCAAGGACATCACCAACCTACCACCAAAAGAGGATGTTCCTAGGGATGGTCCCCCTCTTTTGATCATCGTTGTTCAGATAACCACCCATTCTGGACCACATAACCCTGACGCCACCATAAAACCTAAGAAAAATACCTTTGTTGTTATCCCTCCTCCTAAGGATCTTACCTCATCCACACCCCCATCAAAACCTAAAGTTGTCATCGCTTCTCCCACCATTCATCCCCTATCAACCCCTCCATCTTCCTCTAAGGCCAAGGTATCTATCTTGGCCACTCCTAATCCCGCTTCCATCGAATAGACCATCGTCAAACAACTTCACTAGGCCCCGGTTAAAATATCACTTTATGAGCTTATCCAAAGCTATCCTAACCAAAAAGGCTCTTATTGAAGCTCTACAATGGATCCCAGTATCATCTGATGAGCCTCAACCCTCATGGCTCTAGTTTATGCTCGATAGTATCTGTCGTCCAGTCCTTCGAGGATTCAGAAATCCCCAATATGCCACTAGAAGAACACGATCTTCCTCTCTTCATCATGGTCCACATCAACGACACGTGCATCTAAAAGACTATGATTGATAATGGTGCTAGTATCAATATAATTTCTTCTCACACCTTCAACCAACTCAAACTACCTAATACCATTGTCATTGAATCTCCTACCATCCTCCGTGCTTTTAACAATGTTGTAACCCCCATTGGGTATAGTTTTCCTTCCCATTCGCATTGGCCATAAACTCCTTTATGAGCTCTTCTACATTATAGAAGGAGAATTTTAGTATAATATTCTTCTTGGATTTCCTTGGATTCATACCATGCACCGCATGTTAGGAAATAAGGGATAAAATATGTGGAATAATCCCTCACTGTAATCGCAACAAACAGAGAAACTAATATGCAGAAATTATTACAGATCTCAAATAAAATTGCAGAATAAAATAACACAAAGACAAAGAGACAATATTTAACGTGGTTCACCCAATTTGGCTACGTCCACCAAGAATCACTTGCTCATATTTTATTACAAGCCACCGCTCTCTCAATATAATACCCAGATCTATTTGGAGCTATGCTCAAAAAAACTCTATAGAATTCACACCCGAATTCAAAACACATCTCGCAATACATTTGCTTGTACATCTATCATATGCATAAGACCATATAAATAGACAATCGCTTAAGTATTTTTATAAAACCGTGGGTATCAAAACCATGGGCAAAACCGTCCCATAAACCTATGGGTCAAAAACTCACCCATATGAGAAGAGCATGTTTCTCGATATGTCGGGTGCATTTTTGAGGCCAAAAAAATGTACGCCTAAAAATACATGAAAAGTGTACAAGTACTCTTAGTGTACGGTATTCAACACTTTTACACATGAAAACAGGCTCCACAACCTAACAATCTCCCACTTGGAGACTAGTTTTCCTCGAGCAAGCTTCTTCTCCCTTCACTAATTTCTGTGAAGACCAACCAAAGTGAACACAACTTGAGTTTTCACTTGTGACCACCTTGGTCATCATGTCTGCAGGATTCTGACTGGTATGAATCTTCTCCAACTTCAACTTCTCTTCCTCCAAAGCTTTCTTGATGAAATGGTACCTTAAATGTATATGCTTTGTCCTCGAGTGGAAAGAAGAGTTCTTAGCTAGGTGTATATCACTCTAACTATCACTATGTAGCTTACATTCCTCCTGCTTATGCCCCAGCTCCTCAAGCAATTGTTATAACCAAATCATCTCTTTGCTTGCCTCTGTCGTGGCAAGATAACATACTCAGCCTCTATGGTTGAAAAATCCACGAGCTTATGTAGTCGTGAAATCCAGCTCATTGTTGTCCCACCTACAGTGTAAATATAACATGTCGTGCTCTTCCTGTTGTCTACATCTCCAGCCATGTCTAAATCTACATAACCACGTAAAGTGGTGTCTGATCCACTATAGCACAAAACTATCCCCATGTTCCCTCTCAAATACCGAAGGATCCACTTTACTACTTGCCAATTCTCTTTACCTGGATCACTCATAAATCTACTCACAGCTCCCACTGCATGGGCAATATCAGCCTAGTTCACACCATAAAGCATACATCAAAGCGCCAACCTTGATGAGTAAGGTGCCTTGGACATTTGGTTCCTCTCCTACTCTGTCTTGGGACATTGCTCCTTTGATAACTTGAAATGTCCTGCCAAAGGAGTCCCAACTGGTTTAGCATCCTCGTATATTAAACCTCTCCAAGACCTTCTTAATGTACTCTTCCGAGATAAAGTCGTTTCCATTCCTTCCTATCCCGAGATATCCTCATACCAAGGATTTGTTTGGCTGCACCCAAATCCTTCATAGCAAAGGATTCACTTAGTTGCTTCTTGAGTACTTTTATTTCCTGCATGTTTTTACCTGCAACCAGCATGTCATCAACATACAAACACAGGATAATATAACTTCCATCCTCAAATTTCTTTGTATACACACAATGGTCAAAATGACATCTGATATAACCTTGCTCCATCATGAAGCTATCAAACTTCTTATACCATTGACGTGGAGCTTGTTTCAGGCCATACAAGCTCTTCTTCAATTTGCACACCATCTCCTCTTTACCTTTGACCTCATAGCCCTCTGGTTGTTGCATATATAGTTCCTCCTCCAAATCACCATGGAGAAATGCAGTCTTTACATCAAGCTGTTCTAAGTGCAAGTCTTCTACTACAACTATTCCTAGAGCAGTTCTAATAGAAGTCATTTTTACTACAAGAGAAAAAATCTCATCAAAATCTATACCTTTTTTCTGTGCAAACCCCTTAACTACCAATCGGGCCTTGTATCTTTTCTTGCCTCCTTCTTCCTCTTTGACTCACGAACACCCACTTGTTCTCAGTAATTCTCTTTTTCCTTCGGGTAGCTTCACCAAATCCCATGTCCGGTTCTCCATGAGAGCTCGATGCTCCTCATCCATGGCTTGCTCCCACTTCTTACTAGCATCTACTGTATTGCTTCATCAAAGCTCTACGGCTCTCCACTATCGGTGAGTAATAAATAAAAAGAGAAGGAGAAAAACTCTCAGGTTCTTTTCTTACCCTAGAAGACCTCCTCACTGTAGGAGTTTGGGGTTCCTGTTGAGTAGGTTCCTGAACTGATTCATGGGTCACTTTCCCATCTGGAAGATCCTCTACCACTGCATATTCTTTCTTGGATTCTTCCCTGTTTTCCTACAACTGTTGCTTATACATGACTTTCTCATTAAAGACCACATCCCTAGACCGAATTATTTTCTTGTCCTTAATACTCCAACATTTAAATCCAAAGTCATCATTGTCGGAACCAACGAAAGTATATTTTTCTGATTTAGCCTCTAGCTTGGTCCTATCATCCTTGTCTATATGAACAAACACCTCACATCCAAAGACTCTAAGAAATGAATAATCAACTTTCTTACCATACCATGCCTCCTTAGGTATGCCTCCATCCAAGGCACTTGAGGGTCCTCTGTTTATCAAGTACACAGTTGTGCTCACCACTTCTGCCCAAAAAGAAAGAGGTAGTCCTGCATGTAACCTCATGCTCCTAGCACATTCCATTATTGTTCGTTCATCCTTTCTGATACCCCATTCTGCTGCAGAGTTCTTGGAACCATCTTTTTCCTGTGGATTCCATTCTTAGAACAATAATCATTAAATTCATTACCGCAATACTCCCTCCATTATTAGACTCGAGGCATTTTAGCTTAAGACTTGTTTCATTCTCTACCGAGGCTTTCCATTTAACAAAAGTTTCAAATACATCAGATTTGTTTCTAATACAATAAACCCAAACTTTCCTTGTTGCATCATCAATAAAAGTAACATAATAACTTGAACCCCCAAGAGATGATACCTGAGCCGGTCCCCACACATCAGAATGTACCAGCTCTAACTTACTATCTTTCTTCGTAGGTCCAACCTTGAGAAACCCTACTTGCTTCTGTTTCCCATATATGTAGTTCTCACAGAAATCCAAACCTGTTTCTGTATATCCTAGGAAAATTCTTCTTTATGATGTTCATGCCCTCATGGCTCATATGACCGAGCCTATAGTGCCATAATGTTGTATCTACATCTGAAGCCACAAGATTACAATCATTAGTACTATCAGTGGTTAAATACAAGGTTCCAACCTTCTTACCTCTTGCCACCACAAGAGCACCCTTTGTAACCTTCCAAGAGTTAGTTGTAAATATCACAATACAACCATCACTTCCCAACTACCCTGCCGATATCAAATTTCATCTTAGTGTAAGCACATGTCTGACATCCTTCAAGAGCCAAGTATTCCCATTCTACATCTTAACCTGAATAGAACCTTTTCCAACTATGTTGCAAGGATCATCATCACCAAGAAAAACATGCCCAAAATCTCCTTGAACATAATCAACAAAATAATGCCTATGTGGAGAAGCATGGAAAGAAGCCCCTGAATCTAAAACCCAAGATTCAGTAATATTGTGCAAAGAAAGAATCAAAGCATCCTGACATACATTACCCGTTGCCACATTTGCCTCCTTGTTTTCTTCCTGTTGTTTCTTCTTATCTCGAAGCTCCCAACAGTCCTTCTTTGCATGCCCAGGCTTTCCACAATTCCAGCATACAATCTTGTTCTTGGATTTTGACCTTGCCCAATCTTTCGATTTTCCACGGTTTCCTCTATTATTCTATCTCCCTCTAGTTTCCACTGTCAAAGCATTCCCTAAAGTAGAAGATTCCCCAGTGCTTTTTCTTCGCATTTCCTCGCTTAGAATCACCCCTACAACATCCTCAAACTTCAACTTCGAGTTAGCTGGAACTGAGTTACTTACCACCATTACAGATTATTCCAACTCTCGGGTAAAGAGCACGAGAATTAATAAAGCCCTAACTTCATCAAATTCTATTTTAACCGAAGCTAACATATTCACAACCATATTAAAATCATTTAAATGATCTGCTACTGAACTATTCTCGAGACATCTTCATATTAAACAACTTTTTCATTAAAAATATCTTATTAGAGGCGAGAGGGTTTTTCATACAACTTCCTAATGCATCCATTATATCTTTTGTAGTCTTTTCCTTTGAAACATTAAATAATACCAAAGATGCAAGACACAACTGAATCATTCCAAGTGCCTTCCGATCCAACAAATCCCATTCCACATCTATCATACTCGAAGGTTTGTTCACCTTCTCAGCATAATGAGTATAAAGATCCTTTTGATAAAGATAATCTTCCATCTGCATCTTCCAAAGACTAAAATTCTACCCGTTGAATTTATCAACCCTAGATCTTCCATCATCTGCCATAGCTCCCACTCAAGATAAAACTTTCCTGCGATTCAACACTTCAGCAAACCAAACCTCGCTCTGATACCAATTGTTAGGAAATAAGGGATAAAATATGCGGAACAATCCCTCACATAATTGCAATAGTAGAAACTAATATGCAGAAATTATTACAGATCTCAAATAAAATTGCAGAATAAAATAACACAACACAAAGAGACAGTATTTAACGTGGTTCACCCAATTTGGGCTACGTCCACCAAGAATCACTTGCTCATATTTTATTACAAGCCACCACTCTCTCAATATAATACCAGATCTATTTGGAGCTATGCTCAAAAAACTCTATAGAATTCACACCCGAATTCAAAACACATCTGCAATACATTTGCTTGTACATCTATCATATGCATAAGACCATATAAATAGACAACTGCTTAAGTAGTTTTACAAAACCGTGGGTATCAAAACCATGGGCAAAACCCGTCCCATAAACCTATGGGTCAAAAAACTCGCCCATATGAGAAGAACATGTTTCCCGATATGTCGGGTGCATTTTTCGAGGCCAAAAAAATTTACGCCTAAAAAATACATGAAAAGTGTATAGTACTCTTAGTGTACAGTCTTCAACACTTTCACACATGAAAATAGGCTCCACAACCTAACACGCATCCCATCTACCCTCCACCGTTGTATTAAATATGAACATGAAGGGACCATTTATACTCTCCCCATCAATGTTCTTCCTTTTATAACATGTCATATGACTTACCAACCTAAAGACATGTTTGTTCCCTAATCAAACCCTTCTTCTAACACATCCACTAGTTCTTATTTGTCTACATCTACTTTACCCCATGATGGATCTGTCGATGTTATAATGCAAAGTGCCTTGCCTTTATCAACTCCTTTCTCTCGAATTATCTTCCTTCTCCTAACCACCTCAGCCGCTATGATAAGGCCCCTATGTATCAATCGAATGTTGGGGAAATCATCTCATTTGGCCCCTCTTTTCTCCAAACCCACCTAGTCTACGGTGGCCTCGATCACCCTTCTTCTCATGTCAAAGATCACCCACACACCAAACCATATGTTGGTGGTTTCAGCTTCCTTAGTAAACCATCCTTCACCTACACATACCTCCATCATTGTGCATGGAAGGGGTTTGGTATGGGGCATTATGAATAAGGTACTCACATGACCATGTCTTCAAACAAACCCACGAACCATGTGAAAATTTTGGCTTGGGATACAAAGATCCCTCCATCCCCCTTTGGGCACTTTTGCATCCTCTCCCATCAACATTGATTCACCTCCCTTCTCTCCATCTGACTATCTCACCAATCCCGATGATACCAAATCTATTCCCCCTAAAAAAATTAATTTCCACCATTTCCCTCGGACCGGTCACTTATCAGGTTGGAAATGAAACCTAGTCCTTTCCTCTCAAGCATCCAGAGATGGTAGAGGAATATTCCCCTACCATTGACATTCTTCAGTGCAGCGATGATAATTCCATTCTTTCTTACATGGGGTGAGGATTCTCATATCCAAAAGTCCCTTCCCCCTAACACTTCCACTCTCCTAAATGAGTCCACTATTGACATTAATATTGGGACTCCTCAAAATCCCCACATCCTTAAGGTGGGCCAATCTCTGGAGCCGTAAGAACTCAAAGCCTTCACCTCTTTCTTATCCACACACGTTAGGCCTTTGCATGGTCGTACTCTAGCATGCCAAGTCTTGACACATCCATCATTGTCCATAACATTGTCACCATCCCCAACGCTAAGCTGGTTAGGTAGAAGCTTTGCCGCATGCATCCTTGAGTTTCTCTCCTTGTTAAAGAGGAGTTGCAACGTCTTCTTTCTACCAATTTCATCATCCCCATTGACTATCCCCAATGGGTTTCTAACATCGTACCCATCACTAAAGCATCGGGAAAGCTTCGTATATGCACTAAATTTTGGGATCTTAATCTCACTTTCCCTAAAGATGACTTTCCTCTTCCCAACATTAATCAACTTGTGGATCTTACCACAGGACATGAGATGCTTTCTCTTATGGATGGTTTTTCTGGCTATAATCATATCCTCATCGCACCATAAGATCAACATAAGACCTCCTTCATCACCTCATGGGGGACCTTTTACTATTGTGTCATGCCTTTCGATTTGAAAAATGTTGGGACCGCCTATCAACGAGCCATGTCTTATATCTTTCATGATCTCATACATAAAACTGTAGAAGACTATGTTGATGACCTCTTGGGAAAGTCCAAATGTTGATGCAATCACCTCTCTATCCTTGAAATTCTTTTCAAGTGTCTCATCTATTTCTTCCTCGGCTTTAATCCCACCAAGTGTTTTTTTGGCATGCTAACCGAAAAACTCCTTGGCTTCATCATTTCTATCAGGGGTATTGAGGTTGACCCCACCAAAATCAAGGCTATCCTAGAGATGTCTCATCCTTCCAATCTTAAAAAACTTCATAGTATTCAAGGCCGGCTTGATCCATCTTCTCGCTTCATCTCACAACTTTCAGACCGTTTCAACCCTTTCATCATCATCTTCATAAAGATGTTAACTTCCATTGGGATGATAACTACCAAAAATCCTTCAATGATATTAAGTAGTATCTCCTATCTTTGTCTTTTCTTACACCTCCTCGTGAGGGGGAGCCTTTTTACCTATATGTATCATCTACTGATATTGCATTAGGTGCTATGTTAGCACATTGTGATGACCAAGGTAGAGAGCAGGTTGTCTATTACATTAGTCGTACCCCACACGAGTATGAAAATTGCTATACTGATGCTGAAAATATGTGTTGTGCCCTTTTCTTTGCCACTTCCAAGCTCTGTCATTATCTTCTCAATCACAAAACGTATGTAGTCACTATCTTTCATCTTCTCAAAATCATACATTTTAAACCTTACCAAAATAATCACATCACTTGATGGATCATGCTCATGACAGAGTTTTAACCTAGATTTCATCTCTCAAAAGTCTATTAAAGACCAAAAATTGTAGACTAATTATTTCAAGCCCCTCTTCCTACCACTCATCTTCCTCATGAGAAATTTCTTGACAAATCCATTAAAAATATTCATCATGATTATTTTCCTCTCTGCATGACTCTCTTCTTTGATACATCTAAATGTCGACAAGGGGGAGGTGATGGGGTCATTCTCATTCCTCCTTAGGACACTCTCATGCCCATTTACCAAAAACTTGACTTTGAATACACAAATAATATGGCAGAGTATGAAGCCTATATCTTAGGTCTTGAAACTACTGTTATTTTGGGTGTTTAATTCCTTGACATCTATGGGGATTCGAGAGCTCATTATCAAACAGATTACAATTAATTATCAATGTTAAAATGATGTTCGAAAGAATATTGAGATATCGTCTTATTTATCCTCAAAGCCTTTGATTCTTATACTATCAAGTCATCCCTTGCTCATCCAATAGTTTTTCTAACATGATGGCTTCCTTTGCATCTTCATCCCATGGAAAACTAATGAACCCAAAATCTGTTGGTGGTTGTTCATTGTTGTGATCAACCATCTCACATCCATGAGTTACCTCATGTTAGTAGTGTTGAGCCCGACTCCTTAGATCTTTAGTACTCTTAGATCTTTGATTATCTATCCAAATCCATCACTCCTCGAGCTATCTAAAAATGGTAGAAGGTCATTTCTTCAATGTGTTAACCGTTATGTCATTCTTGGAGGCATCCTCTACAAACATGGATTTGACATTATTCTTCTTTGATGCCTTAAATCCCATGAATTTATCGTGATATCCAAGAAGTCCATGACAGAATTTGCAGTGGACATTTTAGTAGCTTGGATGTCACTAAACATGTTCTTCACCTTGACTATTATTGGCCTTCTCTCAATCAGGAATGTTGCAAATATGTTAATAAATGTGTCAAGTGTCAGCAGACATTCCAATATTGTTCATATTACTAGCTAGGTCTTACAACCATCTCGGGACCTTTGGCCCTTTTTCACATTGGGGCCTTGATATCATTAGTCTTGTCAATCCTCATTCTTCTTTGCATCATCATTCCATTATCACTACAACTGAATATTTCACCAATTGGGTGGAAGCTATTCCACTCACCTCAACTAAATCCAATCAGATTGTTAACTTCATCAACCAACACATAATTTTTTGCTTGGCGTTCCTCACAAGATCGTCATGACAAAGGGAATTCCTTCAAACATGAAGATTTTAAGAAACTCTACGAATCATTCAATATCAAGATTAGTTTCTCATCTCCTTATTATCCTCAAGCTAATGGCCAGGATGAAGCGACTAACAAGACCTTGCGTAACATCCTTGCTAAAACCATCAATAAAGCAGATTATGATTGGCATCTTTAGCTTCCCTTCACTCTTTGGGATTATCATACCAGCATGTGTACCTCCATAGGCACTACCCCTTTTCTCTCATATATGGTTCTGAAGTCATTCTTCCCCTTGAATTTCAAATTCCATCCTTACGTTTGTCTCTTCGTGACTTCATTTCGATGAAGATTATCGCAAAGAGTGAATAGCCCAACTTGAATTTTTAGAAAAGCGTCACCTCCTTTCTCTTGAGCATCATCA
Source organism: Taxus wallichiana var. yunnanensis (assembly GCA_018340775.1). NCBI lineage: Eukaryota > Viridiplantae > Streptophyta > Pinopsida > Cupressales > Taxaceae > Taxus > Taxus wallichiana. The sequence goes on along the minus strand of CM031240.1, from coordinate 334,459,435 downwards.
TGTTTATCAAGAGTGCGTCAAGTGTGCTTATAACAAGCATCTCAAAGAACACGACTTTAAAATAGGTGACCTTGTCTTAAAAGAAAATTAGAATGTTACTACTCTAGAAAGCGACCAATGGGGAAAGTTTTCTCCCAACTTGATTGAACCTTACACTATCATGCATAAATATGAGTATGGGGCCTATCGTTTGGCTTCCCTAGATGGTAAACCAAATACTAAACCACTTAATGCATGGCACTTATGGCTATTATATTATTAGCACCTATACCCATGAATAGATAGTCATATCTTTATATCATTCCTCATTCATTATCCCTATCCATCTTTCATTGTAATGATATGGAACTATCTAGTCTACCATCACTTGTGCAATCATCATCCCCTCCTAAGTGGTCTACCTAGCTATACCCATATCTTCCCCTTCAAAAAAAAGTAAAGAAAGAAAGTCACAATTATGGATTCTCTTATCTCATGTTATTTTACAACAAACTGATCTCTTGAAGGAAAGTTGTTCATAAAAATCATATAATAAAAATATTATAATCCCACAAAAGATAGCTATCATGCATATCTTATCCTACCATCTAAAATCAAAAATAAAAAAATCCAAATGCAAAAGAAAAAATTAGACCATACCCTCGAAGGATGGCTACTCTATTGTATCATGGCAGCGAGTTTTCCCGCATTGATCAGCCTTCTATATATCATAGCATCCTAAGAAAGGTTCCCACATTGATCAATTTACATCTTCCCCTTCTCAGAGCTGGGGCATAATCCTAGGAAAAACCTCCTATGGAGAACTCTCTTCCCACATATAAGTTACATCTCAAACCCCTTTATTGTGTCAACATTAGTTTTATGATATTATTGCATCCATTTTTCCCTCATGGTCTTTTGGTATAACTAACTGTTGTTGGTTATGTATTAACACCTTCTATTGGTTACAAGTACAATTCCTTGAGTGGTACCCTTTCTTATTTACCTCCAATCTGGTTCAAAGGATGGTTTCTCTGTATGCCCTTTGCTATGATTATGTGTCATTTAAGGTCACCTTTTATCAAATTCACATTCTTCCATATCAAATTTCAAACCAGGAATTCTATATCTATATGTTTACATTTAAGGATGACGTATCTTATAATCATCCATGATTCCATGAATTGTGTTAACATATATGAATGCTCTCACTAATATACTTTTTGGTTTGGGAATTCTACTTGATCTCTGTTGTAGTTCCTTATCCTACTTGAGGATATTTCTCAAGTAGCATTCACTATCTAGCAACTCCTCATCCCCACATTGGTTACCATGAATTTGATCCATTCATCCTCGTTCTTTATTTCTAATCATCCACCACTTATCCCCACGTTACCCTTCTCACCATTCCGGTCCCCTTTCAACACTCTGTGTTATTCCATTTCACTCTTTCGCTTTCAACTTTACAATCTTACTTAATCAGCCCTTCCGCACATGCAACTTGGTTGAGATATATCATCTTCCTAAGATCTTCCAGCTATAGAAACTTCTCCACCATCTCCTCTTTCATCAAACAACAATCACCACCACCTACGTCCTTCCACTCCACCTTTTCCACTTATCACTTTTGCCTCATCCTCCTCACCACGTGAGCATCCTGTTAAGGATTCCCCTCACACTCTCCATCCTACAATGCATATGTGCCTCCATCCATTCATGTCACACTCCTTTGTTTCCTTCTTTCCTTGTTATCACCTCTTGTTCCATTTTGACATACACCACTCACTCTTTTCTTATTCTTCTTCATATTCACATTCTACTTGGTAATCTTACTTACATATGCTCACGGTATGGAAAATTCACTCAATGGTTCTCCTTTAGTCCATCTTGTCATACCATTTTCCCACTAACTCCATTGATCACTTACTTCTTCCCATCATTCTTCTTTTCAGCTTGGTGATCCTACTTAACCATCCCCATCACATGAAAATCTTACTTAAGAGTCCCTCTTAAGGTTGATTTTCCATCTAGCTCTTCCCATTCTATCATATTTCCTCCATCCTATTTCTCCCGCTCCTCAACATCATCATCTGCTCCAACAAACCATTTCACCCTTGTTCCCAATCCATTCTTGTCTTTCCCCTTTTGTATCATCACGCATCGGTTTGGCGATCTTACTTAACCACTTATGTACGGCATGGAAATATTACTTATCCATGTGTACGCAACACTGATTACAATGTGTGATAGGATCCAACAATGATGTTTGCAACTTCCTTAATACGGGAGACTAAGCATGTTTTTTTATCAAGAGTCATGTTTTCCCGATCTCGATGATCGTGGTGAGTTCACACTCAATAAAGGACTGTGATTTATCCTGAAACATGGATTTTGTATGCGGGAGCTTGAGTTCCCTATCTAGAGGTTTATGTACTTTACACCATACTTGATGGTTACGTTGATGTGCATTCTTGAATCGTGCTTGATTTAGAATTTTGAGATTGTTTGATTTGTTGGAAGCTATAGAGCTCTTTGCAATTTTGATCTGATCTTGATTAAGAAACTGTTTGGGTTTCTTATAAGCTAACGCGTGACTTGTTTTATCCCCAAAATGAGAAGAAAGTGAACGTGGACATTTATAACTAATGCGAGAAATGACCACGGGATTGCCACCATTTTTGGTAGAAGAATAATGTGATTGATGAAAAGGATACGGTCCAAGGATTGAAGAAGATGGGCTACTGGGAGGTGAGCCATAGATAGAAGATGAAGGGCTACTAGGATGTGGCCCAAGAATAGAAGAAGAATGGCTACTAGGACGTGACCCATAGATGTAAGATGATGGAATACTAGGATATGGCCCAAGAATAGAAGATGATGGACTACCCGAGGGTGATCCATACCTAGAAGACAAGGGGCTAGTTGGACATGCCCTAAGAATAGAAGATAGTGGACTACTCGAAAATTTCCCACAAATAGTAGAGGGAGGGCTACTAGAAGGTGACCCACACCTAGATGAAGATGAAGGACTACTTGGTGTTGACCCCATAAGAGATTGTGATTGAGGAATTATGATAGACAAAGTTTTATTGGGTGATGAGAAGATAGGCCATGGATCAATACAAGACCAAGGAGTTTCATCACATAATGAAGAATGGGAAGATGGAAGATTAAGATGAGGATCAAATTGCATGATCTAAGGCTCTTCCCTCTGTTTCTTAATAAAAGGAATCAACCTTTTCCTCACAATATACAGATGCATCAAAGTCTAAAGAGAATCCTTTCTCGTAATCTACTAAAGGAATATCTTCATATGCCCCTATAAATGCCCTGATTGTTTCTTCATTCTGAAAGAGATCAATCGGTATGAGTTTTTGATCAACCACCAGGGGTTGATTGGAAGAAAGAGATCCAATTGGTGTGGGAGACTTAGAATATTCTTGATGACGATTGATAGAAGTAGATGTTGTGGGGGACGAAGAAGATGTATAGCCATATGTATCAGGAGTAGAAGAAGGTGGTGTGGACCTACCTATACAATGGTATGTCATATGTAAAATAGTAGGATTAATTCCAAAGTCTGTAGATTGCGACACATGGGTCGATTCAGACGTTTTTCTCAAAGGACTTTGAGTCACATGAATCTTCAAAGGAGGAAGACTTATTGGGGGTGATTGATGAAGAATGGGAGGACCATGATTCAAGAATCGCATTGGATGAATAATAACAAGGGTCCTACAAAGAAAGGGAGGACCGTGATTCAAGAATTGTATTAGATTTTTGATTGGATGGATTTGGAGTCACGCGTATCTTCAAAGGAAGAAGACGTCATTGAGGCACTGATAAAAGGGGTCCTGTGAAGAGAGGGAGGACCGTGACGTAGGAGTCACATTAGATGAAGGATGAAGATGATTTGTGGTGACACAAATCTTTAGAGGAGGAGAACATTGTTTAGATGACTGATAATAGAGGTCCTACGAAGAAGGGGAGGACCGTGACTTAGGAGTCGAATTGGATGAATCTGAATAGTAGTTTGGATCCAAATCATCAGAAGAATCAAAAGAAATGTTTGGATTGGAATCCTCAGAAGAAGAAGAAATGTTTGGATTAGAATCAAAAGAAGAGTGGGGGGAACTCGAATAATAATTTGGATCAGAAGCGTCCAAATCATACCACCGACTATGAGATGAAGGTGGGGAACGAGTTACCCATATGGGCTCTCTAGCACGAAGAACCAAACAAGGTTTAGTTGTAATGGGAATCTTTTGATTTGAATTACTAAACCTAGGTTCCATATTTTTGTAAGTATGGGGAACTGCGTGATAGTCAGTCATTTTTGGCACTGTTTTAAGCACAAATGTCTAGATCTAGATAGTGTGATGGAACTCCTTCAAAGGGAAGGAAGTGACATGTCAATTTGGGTAGCATAAGGACAACCAACTAGACATTTCATAAGTATTGATATGCATGCGTGATTTTCGAAGGTCTAAGGAAAATAGACATCGTGATGACGCAATATTGATGAGATCAAGAGGGATTGTCCTAGAAAACAAGTTTTTTATGAATGAATAATCACAAGGAACAATCATGGAAGTGTGAAACACAAAGCCAATCAACAAGGAAATACACCATATGAAAATGCGTGTGTAAAGTTTGATGCAAAGGTGATCAACACAATGTCAATATTTACGTCAAGCTCGAAATGAACAAGGCGTAAATATTAACAAAGGGTAGATGCGACTCCCAATCAAAGGATACCATGACAAGTTCAACAACCAACAAGACCTAAATGTTAAAGGGTGGGGTTTACAAATGTAAGCTAGGTAACCACACCAATTGGACACGTCTATCAAGCTTCACGGAGAAGTGAGATATTAGTGTCAAAGTGGTATCGAAACGATGCAAACAAAGTAAGCGACACCCTTCAAGATTTGGGACAATGTTTGAAATCAAACGAAGTCAAAGTATACTAAGGATGTGTTAAAATGTGCATAGCGTAACACCACAATGCGGATACTTAGATCACATTTATGAAAAACACGACATAAGTATCTTAATTGTGTCAAGACAATGTAAACAAGGTAACACATCAAAGGGAGATCAAATGATGAATTAATCCAAACTATGATGATGATCTTGACGTGGGTATCAAGATCACAAAGGCTACTAATGATATAAATATGCCTCCACACACTTTAGACGTTTAACTTACCCAACCGCAAACATGGATGGGCGTAAATGGACAAAAAAGTGGCAGAAGCAATCGATTGGTAACACAAAGGTAGTCACCCTTCTTTTGATCCACAAAGTGTCGAGAAGAATGTAAAGGATGTAGAACAAATTGGGGATGAAAAATGTTGGCCTCACTTTGGCGAGTTTCACCTCACCTTAAGGCAAGTGAAAAACTAAGTGAAAGTAACACGTCACATGTTTCGCGATTAAAATATGGTTCAGAACTCAACACCTTTGTTTTAGAATGGTCAAAGTGGGCTCTTAGCCAAAGTATATCTTCTTAGGTAGTTCTCTTGTCCTAGGTGCTACAAATATTATCCACAAGTGGGACGATTTACCCAAATAGTCCCGACTATCTTGGGAGTATCTCGACTTTTCCCCCTTCAAGCACAGTGGGCAGTAAATGCATCCATCATGTACTTAAAAGGGTCATGTAGGGACAACTTGTAACGCTATCTCACAAAGAAATCACTAGTCAGGTAGGTAGTGCGGAGCACTTCCCATTTCATCCACAAGGTTCCCTCTTGCATGGACTACTTTGGGGTTCCTGGAACCACCCCCATTGTTTTAGCTTAAGGCGTTATGCCAAAGGGGTTATGTTCCAATTGAGCGAGAGAGGGACGTACCCTTTTCCAAAACCTACAATATAGTGTTTTGAATACGTTGTTCTTTTTATCTTGTTTAATTAGGTATGGTTTGCTTGAACACCTTTTAGAAACACCGTATAACAACTGTATTAGTAGTTTTCTTACTTTTGTTTTGATTCCTTCTTTCTTTGACAAGCGTTTTTAGGTCCTGCACTCAAGCATTATTAGTTCTCCAAGAAAATCACATTATTTAAAAGAGGATTAAGAGTTACTTTTGATTCTCAAGATCATCCAAAGATGCAAGAGAAGAGCATACACAATAAATAATCTAACTAAAAAGTAAAGAAAATCTTTTCAATCAATGAACCATACAAATTTTTGATAAATGTTCATTCCCTTAAACCAAAAGTGAAAGATGAAGTTTCTAATTTACCAAATGTTATAAAATGAAGACAAAGTTTCTTTTGATTCTCAAGATCACCCTAAGGTGGAAGAGAATAGCATACACAAACTTTATCCCAAATATATAGAAATGGAAAAATTCAAATCAAAGGACCATTGAAAAATACTTTATAAAAGGTTCATTCCCTTAAGCAAAATGGATAATCAAATTTCAAGTTTAATCCCAATGTTAAAAAGATAGAGATCAAAGTTGTTTTTGATTCTCAAGATCACCAAAAGGTGCAAGAGAAGAGCATACACACTCTTTGGTATAAATTGAGTAAGCATGGAAATACAACATTCATCAAAACATTAGACATGTTAGAAAATGACCAGTTTTAAACTAACAGAAAAACCTATAATTTCTATAAGTATAAATCCTAAATTTATGTTTTTATTGCATATTTAACTTCAATACCTTTCCAACGTAAAAAAATGGAGTCATTTCGAGTTCGGGAGAAAAATTTATGGCCTTCGGAAGATGGGTTACGCATATGCTCTTATGCTCACGGGTATGCACTTGACATGCACTCAAAAAATGTCAAAAAACATCCCTTAATCTACAAAATGGGAAAAAAATTCCAACTAAGATTCAATTTTGACAACCCATCACATTAATATATGAATAGAATACTCAACGCTATCAAACATTAACATACATGCTCAAGAATTTAAGATTTTCAAGAAATTGTCAAAACTAGCATGTAGAATGATGAAAAAGTAAATTCTAAAAATGAAACTATGATGAAATCTTGAAATTTTCTCACCAAGATTTAATTTTTATAGCAACCCACCACATTAATATGTAAAAATAAGACTCAGCACTATTAAACACTAACCTACATGCTCAAGAATTTGAAATTTTCAAGAAATTGACAAAACTAGCATGTAGAATGTTGAAAAAGTAAGCTCTAAAAATGAAAACATGGAGAAATCTTGAAATTTTCCCATCAATTCCAATTTTGAAAACACTTCACCTCCTTTATACCTACAAGGAATACTCAACACATGCAAACTCAACAAAACAAGTTAAGAAAAATAAGTTAGATCAACATGTGTAAAAGAGGGTTAGTAACCAAAAATGAAACTTAACTACAAAAACTTGAAATTAAGTGCAAAGGACAATGGAGTAAGTCCCACTAGGCGTGCCAAATGTGTGTATGTATACTTTTCTTAATGCTAAATCAAATGAAGCAAGAACTACCACCTAAAATAGTTCTACAATTTAGTTAAAACAAAGCATAAACACCATCAAGATAGAGAACTAAGCAATATCTAAACTAACATTATAACTTTGAAAACATGAGATGAAAACTATGCATGTTATTTTAACATCTCTACTCTCCTAGATTACCAATAAGAATGAATGGACCTATTTAGCTCCAATGGCAATCAAAAATTGTTTTGTTAGATCCTTAAAGAATGCAAGAATAGGAAGCTTTAGCTCTTAACAATGGTGACCTCTCAAGAAAACAAAAGGAAAGCTTTTAGTCTCTTTGTTATATGTTTTGCATTTGCTCTCTTAAGAATTTTAGGTGTAGGTATAAAGTTATGAGGAGATATATTTATATATCCCAAAGGATAAAGGATTCAACACATTCTCATGAATGTGGGATAAAGGAAAACATGATTAGGAATGGATAAGGTTGCTTTATTAAAGGTAACTTTACTTTAGAAGGGTTTAATTTATAATTAGCAAGTCATGGGAGTTGGGGGTGTTTTAATTAATCAAAGGTGGTTAACTAATAGGTAAATGTAAGTTTATAGAAGCTAATTAGAGGAATCTTAGTATGATTTAGGCTATTAGAAGGGGATTAAATCAATTAAATATTGATTTATTGGTTAAATGGAAGGAAAGCTAATTAATTAATAATAATTAATTAGTCCAGGTAGAAGGGATGATTTATTAATAAAAGGTCATTAATTAGGTATTTGTTGGATAGGCAACTTAATTAATTAGCTTATTTAATTAATTAATAATGATATGAGGGAAAATGAGCGCTTTTGACGATATGTCATCGATTTGCAAGAAAGAGGATAATTAACGCAATTTAAGTATTTAAATTGTTTGGGTGTAATTATGGGTGTCTACACTTACAAGACTTAATGTCATGACCAGTGAAGGTACGATGGTAGGCACAACTAAGGTGGGGATCAAACCATGATGACTTCCTACTATTTGGGTTAAATACCTTGATAGGTGGGAGCGTGATGGCGGAAATTTGTAATAAGTGTTGAAGGGTTTCCACATTAGTATATGTATTTTCTTTGGACTTGGATTGGGATGAAAATGCTTGGGATGTGGTTGTATGAGCTGTCTTGGAGGATTGCATCATGTTGTTCCATAATTTTGAGTCGAATCTCGAGGGAATGCTGGATATTTTTATTTTGGTTGGTAGAGTGATTGTGATGCCTTAGATGGAGATTGATATTGCCCCAAAATAGATGATGCATATTTGGTATTTTTGGCAAAATGTCTATCTTCTTTTGGGGACACACAAGAGATTTTTGTGGATGTGTACCAAGGTTCTTTGATTTGGATTGCGAAGAAGCATTCTTAGGAGATGTGACACTGATTTCAATTGGAGAGTCTGAAGGTTGTGTCGTAGTTGATACAGGTGAATGGATTGGTATTTTCATGATGGATGTGGGAGTATCTGTAGATGAGACGGGAGGAGCATATGAAGTTGCTTCTAGTTGAAGTGCTTTCCAATGTTCTTTAAACGATGTGGAATAAGAAGATGGTGACTTCACATTCACACTAGTTGATGTGATTGACATGAGTAGAAGTGTGGAAAGAGGAACTGAGATAGAATCAATAGATGGTAGGATAGGAAAAGGCAAAATAGATGAGGATGGGGGAGTATTAGGAAACCCAATGGATGAGGATGTAGAAAGATGAGTTGTATTCATTTTGGATGGGGAAGGATGTTCCTCCTGAGTGAGGAAATCATCTTCCTTAATGAGGTCATGGACGATGGTCTGAAAGGCCCTACACTGCTCAATGTCATGGCCTAGAACACAATGATAGGTGAAAATGAAATTGGGATTGAACCATGGAGGTTTCCTACTATAAGGATCCCAATTTCTAATGGGAGGAAGAGTGATCGCAAAGATTTGAATTAGATGTTGAAGGATGTCTACATAAGACCTGATTGAAGTGTCGCATAGAAGACCGGTCTTATGGGTTTTAAGATGATGTTTTTGCATGGATTTAGACATGGAACTTCGAGATATAGACGTATGAGCCGATATAGGTGATGAGGATGGGGATGGATTACGTTGTGGTTTTAATGTTTTGGTTTCATTTTTAGTGTTAGTTGATTATGCAGGGTCACGTGAACTGGATTGAGGAGGTACTTGAATAACTTTGATGGAGAATGAAGGATCCTCTTTAAAATATTCTTCACTTGGAGGTGACATGATTGTGGAAGTGTATGAAGAATGAGGGGACATTTACATTTGGATAGATGAGGTCAACAGTGCAGATGTTGAAGTGGAAGGAATAGATTCGATTGTTTGGGAAGGATGCATCCTTCCTTAATGAAGTCATGAATAATGTCTTGAAACACTCTGAAATGTCAAATATCATGTCGAAGGGTGTGATGATATGCACAAACAAGGCTGGAATTGAACCACAGTGGCTTCTTACTACTGGGGTCAAAGGCCCTAATAGGAAGAAGTGTGATTGGAGAAATTTTTAGCAAGTGTCGGAAGACCTCAATACATGATTCGACCGCAGTGTTAGGAGGTGCTTTGTCTATGTAGAATTTCTTGGTATTTGGAGAAGGAGTGGATGTTTGAGATAATTCATATGTTGAAGACAAATTTTGAACATGTTTATGTCTTGGTGGCTGGAATCCATTTGTGATTTTCATAGTGTTGGATGATTTTAGTTGAAGGGAGTTGGATTGTTTAGAAGAAGGAATATTATTTTCCTGTATAAGATAATTTTGAGGTAATATTTGAGAGATTTCATCCTTGGGAGGAATGACAATAATTTCTACTAGAGGATCCAGAGGTGGTATTGCTAAAAGCGTAGGAAGAAATATTTGTTCGTTGGAATCTAAGGAAGATGGAAATGGATTTGGTGGCACTGATGTGGTAGAAAGATTATTTGTAATTGAATCCATTTGAATTTCTTTCAAAGGTTCTTCAAATGATGTAGGGGGAAGAACAATGTGGATGTGGTAAGTCCTGGAATTGGGATTGGGTCTATGATTGGCATTATGGGTAAAGATGGAATAGATGTGGATGATGTATTGTATGAGGTATATTCAGATGTAGAATCAATGGTGGATGTGGGAAGAGGTGTTGAGGTGAACATAGATAGGACCGAGGTTAGTGTGGGGGTGAGGGTTAATGGATTGAAGAAAGAGGGAGCTTCTAGTGAGGTAGGTACGGTGATTGATGAAGAAGGTATATCTGTGGATGGAACTAAATTTATACCTACAGTATGTATAGTATTTATGGTGTGGGAATTGGGAACTTGCGATGTAGAAGCAATGGTGGTTGATTAGGCGAGGAATTTGGATTATCTACATGAATTTCTCCTTGATTGATGAGTCTTTGGACTGAATCCTTGAAAGTCGACATCTTTCTATGTCGTGTCCTCGGACTTGATGATACTTGCAATAGTGATCCTCTCAATACCACATAGGTCATGGTCTAGATTTGTTAACAGGTTGGATAGGTGGTAGTGTGATCAAGTGTGTTGTTATCAATTTGTCAAAGATAGCATTGTATGATTCTCCTAAGGGAGTATAGGTGGGCATTGGTCATGGAAATCATTGTTGGGTGTTGTAGTAGATGTCGATGTAGGAGATGATTTGATAATGACAAAGTGTTGGCAGTTGTCTTTGATTTATCATTTGATATGGATGGTCTAAAAATTTGGTTTTGGCTTATTGGTTTTTAATTTTAAATGCCCTTGTTCTAAGGCACGTGTCTCAAGCTTGCGGGCCATGGTGAAAGCCTCTTCAAAAGTGCGAAATGATTGGATTTGCAAGGTTGATGAAATATGCTTAGCACAAGAGTGCGCGAAGAGCTCGATGAGGTCAGTTTGAGGTAGTGGAAAAGATAATTGATTTATCATATTGCGCCATCGTGCGACAAAATCCATGATGGATTCATCTTCGAATTGGTGGATAGTATACAGGTCATTGATGGTTATTTTTGCGTGTAATATTAATGGAGAAATGCTCAAGAAATAATTGTGCAAGCTGAGAAAAAGAAAATATGGAGTACTGGGGAATATTATTATACCACTCTAAGGCAGGACCACCAAAGACATGGGGAAAGTATGAAGCATCAAGTCTTGGTCGTGTGCAATGAGATAACATGTATGTTTAAATGCTCTGAGATGTTGTTGAGGGTCCTCCTTGTTAAATTTGGTGAACTTTGGAAATTCCCAGTGTGGAGGATATGGTTTCATGGGCACAGATGGATGGATGGGTTCATTACATATCTATTCATAAGACAATGTGACTTTGGACCCTAACGTAGTAGCCTCTAGGTTGGCTAACCGACCTATCAAGATTTGCATGGGGTCATTAGGAAGTGTCTGTTGAGTAGTGAAAGGTGGTGGTTGGACTTGCGTATGTGTAGGTATCTGAGGGACTTGGTATGGGTGAGTGTAAGCTATGTGTGATGGTTGAGGTGGTTGTTGATAGAATGTGTGTTGGTGAGAAACAGGGGCATGGTATGATTGTTGAGATTGTGCAGGTTGTGGAAGTAACTGTTGAGTGGGGATGTGAGTATATGCGGGTTGATAGACTGGAAATGACACTGTATGTTGCAAAGGTATTGTTGGAGGAAGTTGAGAAGTGAGGGTATAGACCTGTGATGTAGAAGGAATTTGTTGTTTGGATAAGGGATTTGACACATGGGATGGTTGAATGAAGGTACCAGTGACCATCAGAGTTGTTGTAGTGGTAGGGATGGTAGTCATGATAGTCGTGTTGATGTGAGGAAGATTGGGCGGAATGGGCATGACTACCTGGGTGGTCCGGTGTGTTGATGGGTTGGTGGAGGATGACACAAAATCATGTAAGGCCATGGATTAAGGAATTTCAGAACTAGTACTATAAGGATAGACCTGCTGAAGTGGTGGGCCATCTAGAGGAAGGTGTATGTATCTTCTTAAAAGATAGTCTTGAAGGGCCACAAGGTTGGCGTCAAGAATTTTTCTGAATTCTGGGTCCCCAAGAGGGAAGACTGAAGTACCAATAGGCTCTGATCTGACAGAGGGCAGAGTGGCTAGCCTAGATGGGATGGAATGTTGGTCTAATGTTGCAGTGTGAGTGAAAGGTATTGAATGAGGTATATTAGTGAGAGAATGGGTGCCTGTGAGTGAGATGGGAATAAACATGGATGATGAAATTGCTGATGTGGTGATTAATTGGTATGAAGCATTGTGTGGCGAGGTTGTGTTCCATCTTTTTAGCAGTGGATCAAGTGATTACGAGCATAAAAAGGAAATTGTTGTTATATCAACAAACAAGTGAGGCAAATAGGTTTTTTTAATCAAGAATGTGTGTAAAGGAAATAAAATAAAATGGCTAAAAGAGGACCTAGAAGAAGGTAAACTATGTTTGGTTTCAGGTAAGTTATGGCTGGGAAATGTCTAAAATGGTTTTGTTGGGTGATCAAATCCCAATCAATGAACCAGGTGCAAGGAATGTTTTGATGTGTTGATTAATTTGTGAAATTTTAGGCAGTGTGTGATGATAGGTGTGATGCAAATAAGTAAACCCCTAGTTACACTATGTGAGCAAGCAGAATGCACAAGTTCGTTTTACTCCAAAATCGAAATATGAAATTCGATGCTGACAATCATCCAAAATACCAACAATACCATGCAGAAAAGAGAAAATAGGGAAAACTAGAGAATACATGTATATCGCTTTTCCTTTTTATCTGACAGCAAGTTGAGCCAAGTGTAAGCTTTAAACAACTAGAAAGCACCTTTTGTCGTATCCAAGTAAAATGTTTGAAAATGATAATCAATGATTGGGAACATCCATTGACAAGCGACGATTGGTGATGTGGTTTGAGTTTAAGATTTTATCTTTGACAACGCAATCCTGTAAAGGCAAGTATGAAAATTAGTGGATATGACCCAAAAGAGATAAAATAAATAAATAAATATAAATAAATTATCGGGATTAGTCGAATATAAATTAAATTAGATACTAAACAATGCAATGACTATTATTAAGTAATAAAATAAATGATGATCTAATGCAAAAATAATGTGAATCGTAATACAAAATGCTAGACACGAAAATGTGATAATCAAATCAAAATAATAAATAATGACACACACTATATAAATGACAAACCTATTTTAGACTTATAAAAATGAACGATAAATGAATAAGATAATAATTAAGCTCCTAGACAATAAACTACATTATCAAAACCAATGTGAATATGCATTTATTTATTTAACAACTTATCAAAATCTAAATAAATTTCATAAACAAATGTTTATTAACAAAATAAAATATATTTGAACGTCCGATGTCAATAGATGATACAATGAGATAAAATGTCTAATCGATAGGATGGGAAAAAGAAATATCTTATCTAACTTCATTATTAACACCTCCTTATCTACTTTTAGATACTCCAGAGTTGGTCCTACTGCACATGGATATAGCACTTCATATGTACGATGACATAGTGAGAATCACAAAAAATATAAATGATAAATGTATATAATTGGCTATGGGTTCTCCACACGGGGTTTATAAATGTGTTCTACATAATTGTGAATCAATTGCTATAAGATGCAAAGCTTGCATGGATTTGCAACCATGCTAAGAAAAATTTCCTCCCTCTCTCTATATCCGGTCTTCTATTTTTTTAATCCAAGCTTGTTTACTTTTTGAAAAATTCCATGGAGTATAGTGAGGATTTGGATAATGGAATGGATTCGTGGGGAGAAGGATTCGGTGAGGTGGGAGCTTGGGATAAGGGAAGTGGAGAGCTCGGTGTGGGTGGATGGCTGTGTTGGATGTGGAGGACTCCATGGGAAGTGGGGTGGAGTGACTGAGTAGAAGGGAGATCCGGAGAGGGGTAATAGGGAGTGGAGAGATCGTGGAGATCTGTGGAAAGGGGTGTGATTTGGTGAGGATGGGTTGTGGATTGAAGAGCTGAGTTGCTCATTCAAAAGGAGCTATGGGGTGTATAGGTGGTGAGGATGGGAATGGAAAACCATGCAAGAGCTCAAGGAGCGGTGGGAGAAGATTGCTGAGGTAAAGAAGATGGTCTTGGTGTCGGCTGAGGACTGTGGGAGCCGAAGTGGTGAGGTGGAGAGAAGGGACATGGGAAGGAGTGTGGTGGTGGGTGAGTTGGAGTCGGTGTGGAGGGAAAAGATAGGTTAGTGGAAGAGAGATGGAGTGGGTTTAGGATTTGTGGATGGTGAGGTGGGATGGGGAGATGGAGCTCAGGGCAGGTGAGGATGGAGCTTGGGGATGATCAAAGGAGGAGCTCAGGGATGTGCATAGTGAGGATGGAGGTCGGTGTGTGGAGGTGGCCGAGTTGGCCGAGTGGAGAGGTGAGGAGATACTTAGGCCAAGTTGGCTGAGTTAAGGAAATTAGGGGGTAGTTTTAGGATAAAACTTAATCATTTTTTTTTCTTTTAATTTTTTTTAATGTTATTTACTAAATGATAAAAACAAATTTAATATTAATTATAAACAACCAAATGACAAATTTTTGAAAACAACAAAGGCTATGTACCTTGAAGTGACGACAAAAATGACTAAATGTACATACCATGCCACACAGATGGAGATAACATTAAAACCCTACAAGAAAGTGAGTTGAAAAATGAAACATTTGCAAAATATATTACATGACGACAACTAGGAAAATAATAAATTACACAATCAAACTTGAAAACATAGCCAAATGATAAGGTTAATTTCGGATTCATTTCCCATGCGGGTGAAACTCAGTACCTAAACACAAGAAGAGTAATTACCTTGAAGATGACACAAACCTCTGCTACTAACGAAGATAACACCAAACCTACATGAGGTAAATTAAAGGACAAAACAAAAAAATGACCAGACCTTGGATCTAGTCCCACCGGGCATGCCAAATGTTGATCTGCATTTCCAGCTTCTTGTCTAGATGAGTGCACAAGTAATCGAGAAACACTAAACAATGTTGAGTATACAAGGGCTTAGTACCTTGGAGATGACGATGGATGATACGGGCACAAAGTTGATATCGGACTCCTCGGTGTGATCTGGAAAACCTGCAGTTCACATACACTAGGAAAATAATGATTAGAGATTTTATGCGGGGGCTTCTGACAAAGTAGATCCAGGAAGCGTTAACTTCCTCGGTGGTTGTCAACCCCCATGTGATAAGAATAATAGTACAATAGCGTCCAAAACAGATGACATACAAATTGATAAATAAAAGAACCTGGATGGTACCAGTGTGCAGATGGAATTATTGATCTGATGCGTGCAACATGAATCTCATCACATGAACCCAAATCATGAGTAGAATGTCATGGAAATTCCACGTGCTATCACCCAGATAGAATAATAATGATATTATAAAATGACTAAAATCTCACAACATTCACTGAATTTTCTGCCCCCTTTTGAGGGGGAGAAGGCTCATATTTATAATTTGAATTTGGATTAAAATAGAGGATTAACAAATAACCATAATTGGCAAAAGCAATCCTGATTAAGAGGACATGATGAAGAGTTTATTTGATGGTAGGGTTCATGGTGTGAGAAAAATAAAAGGTGTGATGTGGAGTGGGACATGGTTAGGTGTAATAGTGAAGTCATGTTCTCACTTCAACTATTGATTTGTTGGATTTGTTGTTGGATATTGAGATTGTGAATTATTGACTTCATGGGTGGGGTTAATAATTTAATAATTTGAGGGAATTGAATTTTTAGGTGGAGATTGATTTTTAGGTGGGAACTGATTTTGACTTAAGTGGGGAACATGTGGGACTGGGTAGGTGGGATGATAGATTCCACCTTTTGAATTTAAGAAAAGGGTGTCGGATGGGTATATCAATACTCATGGATTTAATAATTTGTGGAAGATGGGGATAATATCAAAAAGTTGAATTATCAAATGGGTCTACATGGAGCCCATTTGATAATTAATCAAATAATGTGAGAAAATAGGTAAGATTTCATTTAATTTAAGAAAAAGAGATGCGAGAATGGAAGTAGTGTGAATGTGAGATGGACTGAGGGGTGCTATACCCAAAAATAGGTGTCTAGAGCAGCCTCGAATTTATGTACTTTATAAAGTATTTTTGCCTTGCACCTCATTGTAATGGATTGTGCATCATTTTAAGAAATAAAATTGGTGTTTTGTAGATTTTATTGCCCTAGCTTGAGTTATATTTCCTCCTTTTCCTTTCATTAAATTTGTAGGTACATTTTGCACGTTGTATTCTTTCATAGGATTCAAATTTGTTGTGCTCTATGAAATTGGAGGTTTGAATGTGTTCTTTGAACTGTGGTACTTTTGTCTTCCCTCTTCTACCTCATTTTCTTCCATTTTCACTCACTAAGGATATCTCACCCCCTTTTCTTGGTGCTATCACCTCCCTTAGTTTAGGACTTTCATCTTATGCATCTCTCTCTTCCCTGGTCTCTTGGAAATCTAGGTTAGTGTTAGAATAGTTGCATTTCCCTTTCTAGGAGTAGTTTTAGCATTAAAATAGGTAGAGGAACCAACCTTCTATGGAGGTTTGTCTCATTCACAAGGGTCCCACACTTTGAGACAATCCCATGTTACCCAATTACATTGATTTCTCATTCATAGGTTCGTGAAAAATCAGAGGGTGTTGTAATTTAGCGATAACATTGACACTACTAGCATTGCATTTGATAATTGGGCACATGACATGTATGAAATAGTTGGTCATGAATTTCATGTTGAGTAACCAGATTGATCGGACCTAGGACAAATAGAATTTTTGAAGGACTTTGTTTCAAGATACACTAAAGAGGAGAGGACTAAAGTATTCTTACATGCCATGGAAGAACAAATGCAAAATGAAGATGATGAAGAAACATGTTGGTATATTCTCTTAGAGGAACAACAACAGGATGGTGGGCTACACACAAGCATAATTTCCTAAGATGGTGCTTTGAGGCACAAATGTATAGACCTAAATCAAGCTTTTAGACATCATTTTTCTTAACCAACACATCACAAAAAGATACCAAAGCACACCTTCTTTCAATCACACAAATGATAGAAAACATTATCAGCATACAACGGGTATGTCACCTTCATAAATATGTAAACAATCATTCTTTTTATCCTCCACAAAATATATATGACCTCAAGCATACAACTTCAAGATCACACCATCATTATTTTAGACTTTAAATCCTCTTCTTATGGCCCCTTACAAGCAATCTAAAAACTCTCCTTTTACAAACCTTCTTCATGTATAGTTGTATTAATAACAATATCCTTGTTATACACGTTGAAGTAAACAAAACAGAATACATACCTTATCAAGGCATAAACAGACCTTATATCTATAATTAAAACCTCATGATGCTTCAAAAAACTTGGAGAATACCTCCATGAAACATAGAAGAGACACTCCTTTCAATTGGATGCATTTAGTAATGTCAAGCACCCATCTCCTCATGAGACAAGTCACCAAAACTTAAGAATTAACTTAGTTGGTTTTTGTGTCTTCATCTCTCCATCATCAACTTTGGTAGTCTTCTTATGATGATAGGAGGAGTTCTTCAGTTCTTCAACACCAAACAGACTTCTTTGACCAATAGGTTCATCATGGTTGGATAAAACTACTTTAGGTTCTTCCTTTACTTTCTCAACATGGTTAGAATTTACATATGCCTTCCTCTCATAGCTATTCTTCCTCCATTTACAATATCTTGCAATATTCCCAGCATTGTTACAATTGAAGCAAACAACAGGATTCTTACCTCTAGGATCTTCATCTCTCCAATACTAACTAGTGGCTCATGATGACAGTATCTTCACTCTTTCCTCTTTTCTGATGTGAATTGAAATTCCCTCCTTGATTCCATGATCCCTCATACTTAGATGATCTTATACACACTTTTTCCCTATGGCCAAATCCATTACAACTATAGCAGTAGCCATTGAAATACTTCTCATACCTTGATTTATTAGGTTTTTTTAAATACCTTGTCTTCATGTTGGTCTTCATTTGATCTTCTTTGGAAGTTGAACCAACAATCTCCTTTCTTGGAGTATCATCTTCTTTCATTACCTATTTTCCCATAGGGCCTCCTTGAATCCTAGAACATTCATATCTCTTGTAGACCTTTGATTGTCCAAGAGATCATCTAGATCCCTGGAGCTCCTTTCAAGCCTCTAGAATAACTTTTCCTTGCCATCCGCTTTAGACAATTCTGCCTTTAGATAGACCACTTCCTTTTCAAACATGATGCACTCTTCCTCTTTTGATTTTAGGCTCATAGTTATAGCACACATCTAAATCTCTAAGCGCTTGATCATATGATCATATTTTTTTGGTTTCGAGACCAATGCTTCTCCCCAAGATCATGAATATTTTCTTCATATTCCTTGGTATTTTATCTCAGCTTCTTGTTCTTCTTCTCATCATTGTTCAAAGCTTCTTAAATGCACATTAGCTCAGTCTCAAGATCACCCTCTTCTTCTTCAGAATGCATGCAAGATCCTCCAAATATGGAGTCTTCACTTTTAGAGATCTTAGAACCTTTGGCCATGAATAGGACTTCATCACCTTAAACATCATGTTCATACTCATACTCAGAATCATAAACACCATCATCACTACTTACCTTTGATGAGCAACGATCTTCCTTGGAATAGAATAATTTTTTGATATTTTTCTTGTTCTCAAACTTATTCAACTTCTTCGTACTCTTATCAGACCTGTGAGATTTGTTATCATGATCTCCATCATGTCCTTCATCATCTTCATTCTTGTGAGGACACTTATTTTCAAAATGCACAATCTCGCCACAATTGGAACATTTGAAGGCCAGATTACCCTTATATTTTATTGAAACAGTCTTCAAATTTCTAGCAAACATGGTAATCAACTCATCATCATCAAAATTATAAATGTCATCATCCAAAAAAATTTACCTTTCTCTTCTTCTCAAATTTGAATGTAATCTCCTTCTTGATAGGTTTTGTATCAATGGTCCTCATTTCATTGGCTTCCAAAATGCCTTGGAGCTCATCCATCAACATGATACTCAAATCATTAGCTTCTTTAATGGATGAAACTTTGTCATCAAACTTGGGAGTTAGATATCTCAACACCTTTTGCACCACCACATCTTCTTTCACTTATTCTCTTAATCCTCTGATAGTATTGACCACTTGATCTACTCGATAAGGAATTCAGAAATTGTTTCTTCTTCCTTCATTTTTAGGATTTCAAACTATCTTCTATAAGTCTGAAGCTTTTCCTTCTTTACCTTAGTTTCACCTTCATAAATTATCTTCAACTTTTCCCACATATCCTTAGTTTTAGTACATTACATCACCTTAGCAAATTATGATTACGCAAACCACACAAGATAACATTCATATCTATATAATTATAATTTCTAGCCTTCTTACCTACAACATCAATTGAAGGGGTTTGAGGAATGGTGTATCCATTGACCACTAACTACAATATATGACAAACTAAATACATGATGTGATTTCTCATCCTAATAATCCAAAATGCATAGTTTGACAATTCAAACATAGGATATTTTCTAGTAGAGGAACCAGACTTCGACTTATCATTTTGTGTTTCAAAGAATCTCCTTTAAGTAGGTAAACTTGCTTCAAAAGGACCTTTCTCTAATAAGATTTGTTGTAATCACAATGAATGAGAGGGGGTGAATCAATCCTTTAAAACTTTCATTCAATTAACCATGTAAAATTATAAACCTTTCTTAACCATCCATCAACCATTCATTATTTATTCATCAATCATTCATATTAACCATTATGCATCATGAAACATAACCATACATGAAAAAAATAACACAATGACACAAGATATAAAGTGGGAAACCCTCAAGGGGAAGAAAACCCACTGAACCTATGTATATATTACTCAACACAAAGGAATCCTATGAATATTACACATCATAAGATATTTATTTAGTGAGGCACCAACCCCACAAGGAGCACAAACCCCTATTTAGTAGGGAACCCAATATACAAGGAGGATACAACCCCGATAATGACTAAGAACCCACTTATCCACCTGAATAAGAAGATCACCTGATGTCCTTCTTTCTCAACTAACTGATTGTTATCACTTGTTCATCTCTCTTCACTAAAAAACCTCTCAAATTACTCCTCCTTCGCTCATGTATGAACCACAATATGTTGATTAGGTCATATGACCTTATAGCTTATTCTCATACACCCTTCTCATTCATTACTTCCTCTTCTTTTCTCTACTATTGAGCCCTCTTTCCTCTTCACACACCCCTCTTGGTGGCTCACAAATTTATCCTTCTTCACTAGCTCAAATGAGAAAATACAACTACCTTTATACATGAATCAAGCCACAAAATCATATAGGTCAGAACAAGACCATATTACCATGCAAGGTAGGTCATAAACAACATTAATACATTCATATGAGATACATAAAGAGACCATATGTGTCGACATAATCCTTACAAACACACACTATCTCAATTAGGTCTTCATCTCAAACGGTCACATTATGATATTCAAAGAACTCATCAGCTCCATCATGACTCCACAATCTTTGAACATGTCATCAACAACCTCTCAACACCATCTAAAATCATAAGAAACTTTGCAACCTCCATCTTCATTGTCACTCCCTCTATAAGACAAGCTACATCAATGAGGTCTTAAGCCCCTAGTTATCACTCTCCAAAAGTGAAAAACTTCACACCTCAAATCATATTTTCAAGACACATGTTCCATATAAATAAATATTTCTTGACCTCTTCTATCTCATACAACTCATAAAAATCATTAGTTCAAGGCACAAGGCTCCAAAATGCTTTCTTCTCTTAAACTTATTGAACCTACTATTAGGTATCAAGATTCAATCTTGAGCTATCTGACCTCCAACATATTTAACTTTACTTATAGACACTTCCACTACTTGGAAAACTTCATCATGGGACTTGACACTCCTCCTCAAGCAATCACATGCATATGTCACATGAATAAATTCACACTTACATACCTATTCCAACCACCATTCTTGGCAAGCCTAATTGGGATGATTAGGCCATTAGAGCTTAATCATGAAATCATATCATATGATCAAACTAGGAGTTAAAACACATCATAGGGTACCTCTACAAATTATCTCGAACCCAAATTTCACTGCAACACTATTAGAAGTTAATATTAAGTTCCTATAAACCTTAGTTTATAATTAAATAATTTAGAATAAGCTATATTCTTAATTATTTAATATAAAATTTGTGTTTATGTTTAATTGGTTAATTATTAACTAATTTATATTAAATCGGGTGTTGTTTATTCATACCCCATCACTTGATATGGTCTCAGTGACTGTGGGATCAAATGAATATGACCATGGGTAATATTGTTATTCACCTTAGGTGAATAGTTTAGAGAGAAGTGAGGGAAGGGGATTTCTTGGATCAGTAAAATATTATTTCTCATAAATGGAAATTTCTCAATTTTTCAATAGGTTTTTCCCTCTTGGGGTTTTCCACGTAAAATTTGTGTTCACTATGTTATTTACTTTGCTTGTTTATTTATTTACTTATTCATATTAATGTTTGGTTCAAATATTAATTAAATATGGTTTAATATCCTCGTCCTAACATGGTACCAAAGCAAAGGTATGTTTAATTTTATTTAGCAAATCGGGTGTGTCGGTTGGGGTGGTTGGGTGGTTAAGTGGTTGGAAAATATTAATAAATCCCCTCCCCTCCAAGACATATTATTACACAAGTGTGCACAGGTGGAAAATAATCAAAAGGTCTTCAAAATATTTTACCCCCTCGCGTGAGAACTTGGAAGAATTACCAGAACCTGCAAATAAAGGTAAGGGTGAATTTGCTTGAAATATTTCATCATGTTTCTATAGTTTTCAAATGTGCAAGTTGAAATATTTTGGGGATGAAATTCAAGATTAAATAAAGGATTAAAGTGGGGAGACAAGATCCATCAAAATAGGGGTTTCATTTTTTTCTATTTGTCGAGACAAATCTCTTGTTCCCTAGTGTGGTAAAATATTTTTATTCTTTTCACCTTTTATATCCGAAAACATCTTCCATGTCCCCTCGTGGTACCCCTTTTAAATTAGTTTCATCTGAATGTTTCAAAAACTTTAGTATTAAATTTGTTTGTTTTTTAATACCAAATTTTATTTGGAACTAAGGGAACTTAATAAAATTAAGGTTTCAAACTATAGTTTATATTAATTATAAACTATATATTAAATTTGCCTGAATCCTAAATTAAGGGTTTAAACCTAATTATATAGTTTAACTACTATACATTTAAATATTATACCCTAATGTTTAAAAACTATAAACTAATGTTTTTGCTTTAAAACTATGGTTTATAAATAAAATACTTAAAGCTATATGATATGGTTTATTTATCTCAGCCCCATTTATGAAAAACCCTCTCCTTCTAAAGCACCATGTGGAAGACTTTATTGGCTCCCCACCCACTCCTCTCCTCATTTGACACATGGATGACCTATTCCCTAGTGGGTCGACCTCTTCCTCCTACTCTGCGGCCTTGGAATTTTAAATTTTTTGGGACATTAGTCCCACATGGGGACCGTAAAGGCTTTTAAAGGCTTTATAATCCTTGGGGTGAATAGAGAGTGGTGTGACTTTGGTCACACATTTGTTGTTTTGTTGGCTTGAATAAAGAGGCTCAATCGCGGGCTCGTGCTTGGACTCGGGCATGTGGGCGTTAACTTGGTTGTTAAGTTGGCCGGAGGTATGGTGGTTGGTTTTCTATGAACTCAAAGCAACTCACAAATGCGGTGTCATTTTCGTAACATGGTTTCATAATATGGTTATTGTGAATTAAAAAGCATATTGATTAATTAAAATAATAAAAATGAACTCGAGACCCGGTTCGGTTTGTAGCTCACCAAGCTCAAACCTTTGGCTCAAATTTCTAGCTCGACCCTTCTATATGGAGTTATTCTCCCAAAATATTTATATAAATATGTTTTTTATTTTTTCATTTATTTATTAAATTACTAATCCAATGTACTTTTTTATTTAATAATAGGTTTTTTTTGATTATTTCTTTTAAATTAGATAAATAAAGTCTTGTAATTTTAATTATGACACGACGACTAAGTCATCATCTTTTTCATGTAAAACTAAAAAAATCACTCACATTTCAATAAATAATTATTATTTTCAAACTAATATATCGTATGTTTAGATTATTTGTTTGACATGTCCTTTTTCATTCATGAATTCATCAAAATACGATTGTTTCGCTTAAGCAACAATAGGGGGATTCTTAAACATTGATTACTAAAAACCTCATTGTTCTTATTTATTGAAATTTATTTACGTAAAAATGGGATCTAACCACTTTACTATTGATAAATCATATATGTTGAATGGAAACAATTATAGCATCTAGAAGATATGGTTGAAGGCGGAATTCATGGCTCGCAAGCTCTGGATGATCAAAAATGGTATGGAGAAGGATCGATTGGTAGACAAGTGACAATGCAGACAATGTTGTTACATATCAACAAAAGGTGCAGGAAGCTATGTCCATTATTTTGCAAAGCGTGAAAGATGATTTCCTCCTTCATATTAGGAATCGGAAATTCCAAGTGAATTTTGGATGCAACTAGAATCAATGTATGAATGTGCGCGGTTATTTAAAATTGTTAAATTGATTCTAGAACTAGGGAGAGACACCAATAGTGGTGCGCAGCCTAAGTTAGGGGCCAAAAAAAAAATTCTATAAAATGTGGGAACTGATTTTTTCACCATCATGTAGTTCAAGATTTTTTTAAATTACATATATTTTTTTGAGTGTTGAATTGGAGGGAAAGATATATTTTGAATTTATTTAAAATAGTAAATTTTCTTTACACTACATTTTGATTGGGACCCATATTTGATCATGGGTGATAATGGTTGAACATTTAAAATTTTAAAAGGAAAATCTTACATGTCATCATGTGATTGGGTCTTGTCATGTCTAAAATGACTAATCACTGTGTACTTTTATGACAATGGGTGTTGTGTATTCAAGACAATATATCCACAATTAGACCCTACTCAACTATTAGTATCTCTCCCTAATGACGACTCCCATGAAGGGAGATGAAAAAGTAATAATTTTTAGGATATTATTAAAAATATTAAGTCTCAGTTGGATGGATGTAACTGTAACTTAATTCATGACAAATTACTTTACTTTATTATTCAGTTGAATATACATGAAAGATTTAGAAATTTCATTTCAATATTGAATTCTAAGTATCAAACTGAACAAGACATCCTTGATTTACAAATTCGTAGTCTCTCTCCTGATTCAAGAAGAGCAAGTTATGACAAACTTTGATTCAAAAGAGAATGTCACTCAAGAACTTCTCACTCAAAAATTGAAAAATAAACCTTCTAGGTTCAACAAAAATCAAAAATCAACTTTTAAACCTCCTAGTAAAGATAAGAAACCAGGAAACTTAAGAGTTAGTTTTGATGGTAAATGTCATAACTCTAGAATATTTAACCATAATAAAGAAGATTATAAATCCAAAAAAATTCAAATTTCAAAAACCAAAAGGGAAACAAATCAGACCAAAATCAAAACCAAAACAAGAATCAAAAAAATAGTCATAAATCAAATTTAATTTCTTTGTATGTTTTGTTGATGCAGAATCACAAGACACCCTAGATGCTTGATCAAGTTTCTAAGTTGATCTTCAGGCATCCAGTGTGATTGCACAACATTGAAACCTTTCTCCAAGTGTGGGACTTGCGAAATGAGAAAGGAATCTCCAGAGAAGGCCTGGTTCTGCTCCTAAACTACCTACCACAAGCTATTCCGGTGCGGGGAAAGCTAATCTAAACCTGATCTAACCATGCCAAGGAGATAGGGAGAGAGAGAAAAGGGAAAAACAACAAAAGCCTACACTAAAACGGTGATACACCAGAGAAGGAGAATGTTGAACATCTATCAAAGCGCCATGGAACAAGGAGAGGTGAGCAATGGGAAGGATGGATGACGCATCAAAAACCCAAGGATAGATTTCACACAGAAAATGTCCCAAAAATCCATGAACACAGCTCCAGACCTGTAATGAACATTCAAACATGCACAAATATACATTATGAAGAGAGGCAAAAGGAAAACAAGCAAAAACGGGCAAGGATGGACAGATGCATCACAAAACACATTTTTTTGCTGCTTAAGTTTGCACAGTAACATCATTCCATTAGTAAAAGGAAAAAACGCAATTACAGAGTAGGGAGGAGGTTCGAACTCCATTTTTAACCCTGGAGAAGAAAAGAAGGGAGGGCAGAGCAGAAAAGATGAACAACTTGTAATGTCTCTCCTTTGAAAGAAGCTCCTCTTTACAATATATATGAAGAATGAGAGAGGGAAGAGAGAAGAAATTTGAATCTACCCCAACCACTCCCAGGTCGTATTTTAAATCATCTCATTATGGCAGAAGCGGCGGATCCTGGCAGAATGGCGGGCTGTCTAGTAGAAACGGCGAGCTGTCTGCTGCATTAAAGTTGGTTGTTGAAGCATTACTTCTGTCTATCACCACATGTCAGAGACGTTTTCTTAATTTTCTCCCTCCAAACTACACCAAAATGCAAGATTAATCCTAGAATCATGTAGAGAATTTCAACATCTTTCATTTGATATAAAGAACGTGCAAATCGAGCTCTGGATCGAAAGATATGAAGGTCTAAAGATTTAGGACAAAAAACAGGCGAAAACAGATTTTTAAATTTCTTCCCACGCTCTGCCACCTGGATGACACGTGGCACATGTTGATTGGATATGTTATTCTCTCATCTGACCTGTCCCGCGGTTTTTCCTTGAAAACTTTGACTTTTTGTACCTTTTTCCTTGGTGACACATGTCATGTTGTGATTCGTCCACGGGCCTGCCGGATTTTTGCGTCCACCGCGTCTTTTTGTCCCGGATGTCCCGGTGTTATGCTGGGACAAATTCTTCCTGGGTTCGTCCGATTCGGCGATTCGCGTTCCTTTGTCCTAGATGTCCCTTTGTTGTTTGGGCCGCCTGTAGGCTTTTCGGCCGATCCGCGCCTTTTCGTCCCAAATGTCCCGACTGTCCGGGGACTAGGACTTAGCCGATTTTCACAATTTTTTTTGGCCCAAGCTTATTTTCTGCAACTTTCTTGCATTTTCTCAGAGCTTGTTCTTTTCAACCTGGACAGGAGAGTTAGAAAATTTTCTGAAGGGACCCTAGAAACATGATTTTTGCCTGGATCAATCAATTTGCCTGGGACTTGAGAATTCTGATGTATGTTATCAATTCAACCCGGGGGTGAAATTGGATAACAATTTGGCGACTCAGCGGGGTCATCTGCACGCTAGATGAAAAGACCGTTTACTGAAGCATCCATTGGGCATGGAGTCATGAGTTGTAACCTGCAACTGATTTGAACTTTGAAAACCTCCTCCGAGCCACTTGAAACCCAGGACATGGAGTTGTTCTCACCAAAATGCCACTGAAACGAACTGTGCAAGAGCAGAACCAGCAACACCAAAACTATGTACATAACTGAAAATCATACATGCTCCAAATGGAACATGCAGAGTGTGCACAAGCACTTCTTCTACCTCGAAAGCAAACCTACCTACTCTATCAGAATCGGGAGCAAAGGCAAGCTAAACAAACCCTGCAATTGGTTGTGAGAAATAGCTTCCCTTTCTCAAAAGTGGCAGCCATGCAACTGATTTAGAGCTGATCATGGCTGTTAGGATGAGTGGAAAATCAACAAGAAGCTGGTATTCCACCCAAATCATCAAGGTATCAGCTGAAGGAAAATTCAATACCTCTTTTAGTTGCTCTGCATTTGGATTGAAGAGGTATGACAGCTGATCCTTGGTACTTTGTAGCTCACCCTCATGCTCAGAAGCAAGCATGAGTGGTTGTGACTCCTCCTTTGGCTCCAATGAAGCCAAATACCTGATTGGGAAAGGTCTGATCCATTTGATATGCCCATAGCTCTGATTTTCAACTCCAAGAATGGAGTTCTCTTGTAGACCCTCTTGAATGGATGGTGTGGAAGAAATGGTGAAATTCCTCTATCCTTTCTCTTCCTCCAATGAAGAACATGAAAGATTAAAATCTTCCAATCTTGGTTCCAAAGAGCTGCTATAAGATGTAGGCTGCTGCAAATGAATGTTCTCCTTCATGACAGCAGACTCAAGTGTTTGGAATGTGGATGATGAAAGAGAGAATGGTGGAAACTCAACCGGCTCTTCTCCATCAAAACAGTCTTCCAAATCTGACAAATAAACTGCCTCATGGTTGTCCTGCTGCAAATGCTCAACTTCCTCCATGGTGTCTTCTTGATCTGTAACTTGACCACCATGGTTTCCTTCATCCTCCAACATTGAGTTTGAGAGATCAAACTCCTCTTCAGCACTAGAACTTGAGAGAGGTGAAGTAGAAAGAAGAACTGAAGGTTCTCCTGTAGCCTGCTTTGTGCTCAAAGCCCTTGGATCTGCACTTTTCCCTTCCACAACTAGAATGTGCTCCTCTTCTTTTGGATTTGGAGCAGCTTTTCCTTCCTCCAATGTTTGAAGACAATCTTGCTCTTGATTGAACTCTTCCTCCAGCATGAAGTTTGTCAAGTCAAACTCCTCGATCTGCTGCTCTAGAGGACAAATTGGGACTGCAAGATCTTCTTCTTCTGCTGCAACAAAATCAGTCCTGACCACCATTTGTTCAACCCTAGCCTCTTCTGTAGGCTTTACCAGCAAAGGGATCTTTGTCATCCCAAATTTGGCAGCCCAAACCTTCAAGTTGTCTGTCATTTCTTTTCTTCTTGGTTCTTCCTCTTGCTGTCCTTGATGACTGATTTTTGCAATTTCTTCTTCCCCACATGGAATTGGGAATGCAAGAGGAGGGATGGGTTGAAACTCAACTGATTTTACAATTTTTGTGGTGGTGGAGGAGGTGAAACCTCTCGTTTATTTGGAGTGGAAGGTATTTCTGTTAGCTCTTGTGGAGGGGATGACTGCTTGGAAGGGAAAAGGAAAGAAGAATTGAGATGAGATGGAAGACTGAGAGGTGGAGACATGGATTCAACATTTGGGAGAGCAGATGGAGAATTTAAATGAGATGGTGTTGCTTGAGTAATGGAAAGAGAAAGACCAGATGATGGTGTAGAACTTACCCATTGACAAGGTTGTTCAACAACAAGTGTGTAGGCCTCTATTTCTACTGTCCATTGTGCAAGTTGGGGCAACATCTTCATCATGAAGTCCAACTTCTCCTGAGGGCTGAAGTGTCTTGGAAAAGGGCCTCCCCATGGACAAGGAGTCCTGCAACCAATTCTGAAAGCTCTCATTTGAGTTGTTGCTCTGGACTGCACCATCTTTACCTCCATCTTTTGGATTTTCTCCAACAGACCAGCATCTTGCATCTGATTATCTTCATTATATGCATACTCTTGCTCGGGAAGCTCCATAGCCAAACCGAATTTGGCACTACTGCTCATATGAGTATGCATGTTGATCTGGAGGATTTGTAAAACGTGTTGGAGGTGTGATATACTGCTGTTGTAAATATGAATTCCATGATGGAAATGAAGTCATGATTGCACAACTTCATGGAATGGAAAAGAATGAAAGGGATGGAAAGAAAGATTGATGAAAATGGATGAAAAGCAGTGTCCGCAACTCAAAGAATGAGTTTTTGATCGATGGAGTTGCCAGGATGTGTTTGCAAGTGCCTCCAAAGGCTGAAATCTTCACAGAACACACCAACCTGCAAAAGATGTAGTGGAAGACCTCTAAGGTCCCACCAAAGCGTGCCAAAACTGTTGATGCATAATCACAAAGACCCTAGATGCTTGATCAAGTTTCTAAGTTGATCTTCGGGCATCCAGTGTGATTGCACAACATTGAAACCTTTCTCCAAGTGTGGGACTTGCAGAAATGAGAAAGGAATCTCCAGAGAAGGCTGGTTCCTGCTCCTAAACTACCTGCCACAAGCTATTCTAGTGCAGGCAAGCTAATCTAAACCTAATCTAACCATGCCAAGGAGATAGGGAGAGAGAGAAAAGGGAAAAACAGCAAAAGCCTACACTAAAATGGTGATACACCAGAGAAGGAGAATGTTGAACATCTATCAAAACTGCCATGGAACAAGGAGAGGTGAGCAATGGGAAGGATGGACAGACGCATCACAAACCCAAGGATAGATTTCACACAGAAAATGTCCCAAAAACTCCATGAACACAGCTCCAGACCTGTAATGAACATTCAAACATGCACAAATACCTGTTATGAAGAGAGGCAAGAGGAAAACAAGCAAAAACGGGCAAGGATGGACAGATGCATCACAAAACACATTTTTTTTTGCTTCAGAAGTTTGCACAGAACATCATTCCATTAGTAAAAGGCAAAAAACACCATTACAGAGCAGGGAGGAGGTTCGAACTCCATTTTCAACCCTAGAGAAGAAAAGAAGGGAGGGCAGAGCCAAAAATATGAACAACTTGTAATGTCTCTCGCTTTGAAAGAAGCTCCTCTTTACAATATATATGAAGAATGAGAGAGGGAAGAGAGAAGAAATTAAAATCTGCCCCAACCACTCCCAGTGTCGTATTTTAAATCATCTCATTATGGCGAAGCGGTGGATCTGGCGAACGGCGGGTGTATAATAGAAATGGCGAAATGTCTCCGCATTAAAGTTGGTTGTTGAAGCATTACTTCTATCTATCACCACGTGTCAGAGACGTTTTCTTAATTTTCTCCCTCCAAACTACACTAAAATGCAAGATTAATCCTTAATCATGTAGAGAATTTCAACAAATTTCCATTGATATAAAGAACGTGAAAATCCGAGCTCTGGATCGAAAGATATGAAGGTCACGAAGATTTAGGGCACAAAAAGCAGCGAAAACAAATTTTTAAATTTCTTCCCGCGCTCTCGCCACTGGATGACACGTGGCACGTGTTGATTAGATATGTTATTCTCTCATCGACCGTCCTGCGGTTTTTCCTTGAAAAAATTGACTTTTTGGACCTTTTTCCTTGGTGACACGTGTCATGTTGTGATTCGTCCACGGCTGCCGCGGATTTTTGCGTCCACCGCGTCTTTTGTCCCGGATGTCCCAAAGGTCTTTTGTCTGGGAAAAATTCTTCCGGTTCGTCCCATTCGGTCGGTTCGCATTCCTTTGTCCCATATGTCCCTTTGTTGTTTGGGTGGCCTGTAGGCTTTTCGGCCGATCCGCACCTTTTCGCCCCAAATGTCCCAACCGTCCCGAGGACTAGGACTTAGCCGATTTTCACAATTTTTTCTGGCCCAAGCTTATTTTCTGCAACTTTCTCGCATTTTCTCAGAGCTTGTTCTTTTCAACCTAGACAGGAGAGTTAGAAAATTTTTTGAAGGGACCCTAGAAACATGATTTTTTCCCTGGATCAATCAATCTGCCTGGGACTTGAGAATTCTGATGTATGTTATCAACTCAACCCTGGGGGGTGAAATTGGATAACATTTCCTTTTTCACTACAAAGGAAAATTAATGGATATTGGATAGTGATACCTCTAGGCACATGACTTTCATATTTTATATTTTATCGACAAGAGAGAATGTAATGATCATATCTATTTGGGTGATCATTTCATCCTCGATGTTCAAGGACAAAGTAAAGTAAAAGTCTCTAATGGTTTTATTAGTTCCTAAACTTAAAATGAATTCATTTTGTTGTTCTCAATTGACTCAAAACAATTATAGTGTAAATTTGTTAAAAGATAAATGGTTTATTAAAAATGAACAAAATGTCACTATAGTTGAAGGCATACAAAGAGATGGTTTATATGTGTTTAATGGCTTTCCCTCTACTTATTGTTTAACATCCCAAAGAAGTGACATGCAATTGTGGCATGAAATACTAGGTCATGTCAACTTTAGGAGCATGTACGACATGTCTCGATTGAACCTAGTGTCTAGTCTGCCACCTATTTCCCAAAATCATGAAACGTGTGAAGGGTGCTTACGTGGTAATTGATCTTTTAACCCCTTTCACATTCATCATGATGCAAATTCTACTAAACCTTTGTAACTTTTCCATAGTGATGTCCAAGGACCCCTAGAATTTTCATCCCTTAATGGTTCTTTATATGTTGTCACGTTCATTGATGATTTCTCTCAAATGGTTTGTTCTTATTTTATCAAAAATAAATTTGATGTCTTATCTAAATTTAAAGAATTTAAAGATTTAGTTGAAAACAATTATAGTTATAAAATTAAGAGGCTTAGGACTGATAATGGGGAGAATACGTTAGTAAATCATTTGACTCATTTTGTGTCAAATTTGGTATTCAAAGAGAACTGACTACTCCCTATTCCCCTCAACAGAATGGGATTGGAGAAATGAAAACCACACCAATCTAGAAATGGCTAGAACCATGTTGTATTTAACAAAAGTCCCTAAACTTCTCTAGGTTGAAGAAATGAACACTATTGTTCATATTTTGAACAAAGTACCCACTAAAGCCTTAGTTAACTCCACTCCTCTAGAAAAGTGGTCAAATCAAAAACCAAATGTGTCTCATCTGAGAATATTTGTTATCCCTACTTCCATCTTCATTATGAAATAAAAAATGAAGAAGCTAGATCAAACCTTGTATATTTTTAGGTTATGGAGGTAGAACTAAAGGTCTTAGGATCTACAATCCTTCAAAAATAGAAGCTATAGAAAATGGGAATGTCAAAATTTTAGGAAAACTTTTCTTTTCATCTTCATCCTATTTTGTTTCGATTGTTCATAATGAATCTAATGAAATTGAAAATAATGATAATAACAATGATAATGATATATGTGATGATGAAGTTAGTAATGAACCTATAGTTGAAAAAGAGTTAGTTCATGTTTCCTCTATAACCAAAATACCTAGATGGGCTGAGTCTATTATTCAAGATCAAGACTTTAATCCTGAAAACCTTTAGAAAATCACTAGAAGTCAACATAAAAATCATGCCTTGATGACAATTTATGAACTTGAACCCAAAACTTTCAAAGAATCATCTTCTGACGAAAGATGGGTAGATGCAATGAAATCTAAATACACTGCCTTAATTAAAAATTAGACTTGGGATTTAGTCCCTTTTGAAAAATTAACTATAGTCAGATCTAGATGGCTATTTATAAGTATAAATATAAATTTGATGGAATTTTTGATAAATTTAAAAGCCAAGTTAATAGATCAAGGGTTTGCTCAAAAACCCGGTATCGACTACGTTGAAACCTTTGCACTAGTTGCAAAAATGATCATTGTAAGGATTTTGGTTTCCTTAGCCACTCAAATGGTTGGGAAATCCAATAGATGGATGTCTTAAAAGAGGAAATATATATGACCTAATCTAAAGGCTTTGAAGAACACGGTAAATAAATGTATGTTTGTAAATTGAAAAAATATCTATATGGTTTAAAAGAATCTCCTAGAGCTTGGTATGAAAATATTTTTAAAAAATAAATGAAGTTGGATCTTCTAATTGTTCCTCTAATAATGATTTATTTGTAAAAATTGAAGAAAATCATATTATTCTCATTGTATTGTATGTTGATGATTTACTTATTACTAGTAATTCTAACAGTTTGATTTTCAAAATTAAAGCTAAATTAAAACAATACTTTGAAATGATTGATTTAGGATTATTGCATCATTTCTTAGGCATGGCTATATATTAGGATAAAAATTCTATTGTTGTATCTCAATCACAATATGCCACTAATTTTCTTAAAAGGTTTAATATGATTGATTGTAAACCTATTGTTATTCCTATAGAAGTTGGATGTAAACTAGATCCTAAACCTGCATGTGAAAAAGCTAATCCTACTTTGTACAGGAAACTTGTAGGTAGTTTGATTTATCTTACTATTACTAGACCTGACATTGCTTATGCAATAGGGATTGATTCAAGATTTATGCATGAGCCATATCAGGATCACTAGAAGTTAGCCAAAAGAATATTGTGATATATTAAAGGCACAATTAATTTTGGTTTACATTATAGTTTTTCTAACAAGTACATATTCATATGGATATTGTGGTTCGACCATGTTGGTGATGTGATAGATCAAAATTCTACAACTGGATATGTGTTCAAGTTTGGTGCAGGTGTCATTACTTGGAGTAGTAAAAAGCAACCAACAATCTCCATTTCTTCTACTAAGGCAGAGTATATAAGTGCAATGGAAGCAACGAAAAGAAGCCATGTGGCTGAAGTGATTATTGGAAGAGATACACATGGAAGCTAAAGAAAGTAATCCTCTTCTATGTGATAGCCAAATTTACATTTCTCTTGCTAAGAATCTATTTCAACATCAAAGGAAAAATCATATAGAGATTCATATGCACTTTATCCGAGAAAAGGTTCTTTACAATGATATAGATCTCTAGTACTTCTCAACTGAAGATCAAGTTACAAACATGTTTACAAAGTCATTGTGTGTTGTAAAATTTTGCAAGTTTTGTGCAATGCTTAGCCTTTCAAAGTTGTCATTGAGGGGGAGTGTGCATGGTAATGTCACCTCCTAATGGTCATCCGGTTGATATCTCCTTCTCCTCTATACTTCTCCAATTGTAAAGCATTGTAAAAATATCCCTATGATCTTTATAAACTTATCACTCTAAGTTTACAATGTACTGATCCAGTGTGTTGCATCTATTTGTAAAGGATGTCCTTGTGTTATAAAAGGCTCTTAGAGATGTTG
Source organism: Taxus wallichiana var. yunnanensis (assembly GCA_018340775.1). NCBI lineage: Eukaryota > Viridiplantae > Streptophyta > Pinopsida > Cupressales > Taxaceae > Taxus > Taxus wallichiana. The sequence continues at coordinate 334,425,225 of CM031240.1, read as the reverse complement.
GTTGAAATTTTTCCATTAGAAAGCTGTGAGATGTAGTCTCACAAATCATTATAGCCTAAATCATTCGCTATTGTATTCATGTAAAGATTAGAAATCTTAAGAAATGAAACTATAACACTTAATAAGTTTCAAATCTTAACTAACTTAATAAGAATCATCAAGATAAGAGCTTAAAGAGAGCTACTTCTTTAACAATGCATATAACTAACATGTCTAAGTTACTCTCTACTCTTTGAATGCTAATAAAACATGAACCTATGAAGATCCTAGCAATCAAATGTGATTGTTTGATATGGTTCTCAAGCTTTCAAGAATGAAGTCTTATTGTTAATGGCTATAAGGCCATATGGTTCTCTCCATATTACTCAAATCTTGGTTTAATGGATGCAATGGTGAAGATAATAGCTCAATAGAAATGAAATGCTCAAGATCCTAATTGCCTATAGTTTATGCTAGAGGGAGGAAAGTGTTCTTAGAAATTATGAGGAGGAGGGTTCTATTTATAGGTTTCCAATTCCAAGAATGGAATGATTTTGGTGCATGTGGGACAAAAGGTAAGTCCAAAAGCACTTTTAGCAAGTCAAATCAATATTTGACTTGTTTTAGATGTTAATTACTATTTTTAGGATTAATTAGGGATCCCAAGTAGGCTTTAAGAATATTTTTGGGAGCATCTGGAGGAGATTTTGATATATTTTCAATACGTTAGAAGCAAGATTTGGCTAATAAGAAGATTTATTAGTCAACTACAAGATAGGAGTCTTAATCAACGTATAGTGGTCAATTAAGAGGAATTGAGGGGAAATGAACCTAACTGACAAAGTGTTGTCAATTTGCAAGAAATAGGATAGTTAGTGCAATGTTAGTAATAAGATTTCTTTGATCAAATTATAGGTGTCTACATTTATCCCTCTTTGAGGTGGTGTAAGCTACGCCACTTCAAAGATAGTAAACAAGTGTAAACAAGTAAAAATTTTGATAGGGGTATAAGAAAAATTAGTAGAGTGAGGGATTCCCCCTCGAGTGTCAATGGGGTGATGAAAGAGGTTGATCGACGATTAAAAAAAGATGAAAAATAGATAGAAGACAAAGGGGGAAATGCCCCAGTGAAGTAGCACAATATCGGTAAGAGAAGAAGGGAAGTAATATTAATCTTTTTGATACTAAGTACTAATTACCCATGAAATCTAATTCTCCATATTTCATTAACGTTGCTCATATTTCACATCATACGAATAACCAATTTGATAAGGGAGTTGTCCTTTTCGATGGTGGGACACCAAATACTTTAGATTTATATTGAGAGAAGTGTGTGATGATATAGAGGAAGAATGGTGAAGCTGAGTGTAATGGAGAGAGAAGAAAAAATAGTATGAGGAAGGGGGATTGAGCTAAAATCCATACAGTACTATTTAAACAACTTAATTTTCATCATATTTCTAGTGATCTTCATCATCGGTCCTTATTAAAATGTAAGCATACAACAAAAGTGTAAAATGACATGAAAAGCCATAGTACAAAAAAATTTCCATTGCTAAAATACCAACTCCATGCAACATACAGGATGCAATGTAATACGAGAAAGTAAACAAGCTAACCTAATAGGAAACAAGTACAAACACACATACTTAAACTAACAACATCTAAGATAGTTACACAAATGTTTTGTTATCGAGTTGTAGTTCCCAAATGTTTGTGTAAAAAAGGGTTAAAATTGGTGCCCCAAGCAAAGATACATGTGAGGGGAAATATGGAGGACTCAAGGTTCCAAGGATAAAGCATTTGTACGTGACGAAACACTACCCAACAACTCGTTGTGTCAAAGGTGTAAAGACATGGAAAGCAAACTAGCTTTTTTAATGAGGTGGATCCAAATGATCTGTGGGTCGTTACGAAACAAGTGAAAATTCCAACAAGATATAAATTGAATATAATACATTTGACACATATTTTATTTGTGTACTAGTATTTTACCAATTTGTGTAAAAAAAAATTGAATTTTAACGATTTGTTAGATGTTTTAATATTTTTTGATTTTTTGAAGATATTGATTTTTATATTATTTAGTGATATTTGATTTTTAGAAGAGGTTGGAATAGGGAGGATCACGTGAAAGAAAGTAAGATGCCCGGGATAAGAAACAAAGTGTAGCAAAAATATGCCCCAGCGAGAAGAAAATAGGCCAAAAATAATTATTTAATAAAAATAATCATCAGAATGGGCTATAGAGGAAGCTAGAATGATCACGGTGGTACATAACACATTTTGGCCATCACAAAGGGTGATAACACATCACTATGGGGTCAAAATGACCACATATACCCCTCCAGGGGGTAAATCATCTCAAGTAATTCATTTTCTACAGATCTCTTTCCTTTTATTATTGACTTTTTCTTTGACCCTAAGGAGAGATGGCGCGAGTGCATAGGCATACGAGGCAAGTAGACACTATATCTCGAGTACGTGTGGATGTAGGGAGATGGACCATACATGAGTACCCTATCCCTCTTTTAATTTTCAATCATTTAACTACATTTATTAGGTAGAAAGGAGGGGTGATAATACATGTGTGTGCCTTAGGGCACACATATGTTTTTAGGTACACGTATGCACTAGGGTGACATGTGCGCATGGGAACACATGTTGAAAATGTGTATTTGTGTAGGAGAATACGTCAAAATTAGAGGGAAAGCATCTCGGGGTTAGGGAAAATGTGTGTGTGCATGTGCAAAAAGGGACGCACATGCATCATTGGGGGGGCATGCGTCAAGGAAAAGGGGGTCAAATCAATTATGTGTGCACATGCCAGATGAGTGTGCATGTGCTAGAATATGGTCACATGTGTCATTGAGCATGCATATGCCAACAAGGGTGTGCATGTGTCACTAGGGGTATCCATGCATTGAAGACGTGTTTGGGAACACTTAGAAGAAAAAAAAGGAAGTGTTTCTTAAGAGTGTAGAAGAACTTATGAAATGTTAAAAAAACATAGGAATGAATAGGCTAAGTGTTAGTTGATGTTAGATAGAATAAAGTCTAATAAGTGCATTGTTTGATTTTGTAGAGGTGGCTACCTGTTTTGTAGGTTTTGGAGCGACATGGCCAAACGGCCAACTTTGATGCGACCCTCTCCCGACTTGAGAAGAAGTATCCGGACATCACTTTATACGTGATAGGGCTTAGTTACGTGGTGTAGATGCCACATATCATCATATATTAAAACCTCCTAACAACATTAGTCGAGATATGGCACAACTAGAGCCGCAGTTTCCAAATCCCGATCGGTGAGATGACGATCACCCTCGAGGACAAGTGGAGGATCTTGCGAGTGCCTATCATGGGGAGCTTGATTGAGTATGAGACCGTTATAGTGTAGCTCACATAAAGTTTGGTGGAGTTCTTTAAGGTAGATGAGATATCGCAATGAGTCATGACAGTACATATGCATCAGTGTTTCATCAATCTGAGGTTACATTGTGTGCCTATTTATCTCATAGCGTTTGTTAGTGGCATTTTTCTTACCGACAAGACATGCACATCCTTTCCTCTAGTCCTGATTACTGTAATTCATGGCTTGATCCGAGGAGATATATATTGTCGAGTTAGTGCATTCTTACACATCTATACTAGGACATGCATTTGATTACTTATTACAATTAGAAGATGGTGGGTCCATCTACTTTATCAGAGATATGGGCATGGGACCACATAGCCATTGGTCACCCTGTATGAACATTATGGGTTCGAGCGCTAGATGAACTCTCAACCACTGGGTTGGGCTCCTACAGTGATGATTTTGAGGACACATGGGAGACACCTACTTTATTATTGATATTTCGATGAGATACGAACATGAGATGATTGTATGGAGGCCTTAAAGGCACTATCGGTGGCCAAAGAATGCAGTTGATCTCGGTGTTGCCATGGTTGAGCATTTTATGATTGGAATTCATGGATAAATTATGGAGTACTACAGGATTGATCGAGTATAGTGGCATTTTGGGATAGTATAGGATGTTCTGGGCCTGAGATATGGTATGGGTGCCGCGCCAATGAGACTTTTTACATTGGCCCTTTGATCAGGCAGAAGCGGGATAGAGATAGCTTCGATCATATTGTTCCACTAGTATGGTCTTCATGATGACAGATTATAGATCCATGAACTATAGTGGCATATGTTGCATGGTATATTATAGTTCTTCCTAGGTGGCTCACTATCCCACAGGCTGCATGGGATGTAGGAGTGTGGCCACCACTAGAGCAGCCACCCCATAGATGGAGAGGATAATGGAGGGTCGGTAGAGTGGTGAGAGTGATGAGGGGAATGATTATGATGGCTCAAATGGATATGGTGGGGGTGGAAAGGGACTAGGACATGGGGGACTCCACCATAGAGTCCCAAAGGTGGGGGATGGTTTCAACCTCCATAGGGTGCGGGTGAGCTAGCTGCATTGTAGAAGAGTTATAGTAGGTCATAGCTCTTGGATGGGAGTCCATCTCAGAGAGATTGAGTTATTACTAAGAGGGAGGTGAGAGTAGTAGTAGATAACACACAGATGTAGGCCGAGAGAGAGACCACCTGGCGAGATAGGATTATAGTTGCTTAGCAGAGAGTTACGGCGGAGTGAGATCAGCTTTGTCTCGCAGGGGCAATGGTACAAGCAGTGATAACTGAGCGAGATCAGCTCCGAGTTGAGTGGACTATAGCAGCCGAGTTGGCTACAGAGTGTGAGTAGAGATAGTATCTTTATGTCAAGAATATGGAGTAGTCGTTACACCTCGGGTACATATGGACCTATTTTTAGCTACAAGATAGGCCACATACCATAGGTCTCTATATTAAGATGTCATCCCAAAGGGATAGATGGCTCCTAATTTTAGTCAACATTCCTTGAGCAGTCACCTTCATAGTCTCATAGGGCAAAGTAGCCTCATCCAGATCAAGAGAGCAACCACAGTAGCACAACAGGGCCATAGGTGATGGGGCCTCCACCACCACCTCAGAGGCCAAGCAGTCCCCATGAGGGATCGAGTTAGACATGACTCTTTATTCATGATGTACTTACAGATGTATACAGTTTTTTATATACGCCTCGATATGAAGGCACATTTTTATCGATGTATATGTATTATTTTTGTCATGCCTCTCATTTTTTAAGGCACATTTTTTATCGATGCACATGATGGCATACCATGTATCCAGATGCTTATATCTAGAGACACATTGTATATGAACATTGATATTTTGACAGACATATATATGATATGATTATGATGATTATTATGGACTTTACGTATGATGTTTATGATTATATCACATGTTCTTTGATTTATGAGATAGCATATAGATGATATCATATGACCGATGAAATACTTCATGTTTTACTTATCACATTTTGTGTATGAGATATAAGTAGATGATATCATATGATCGATGAAATATTTCATGTTATCCTTATCACATTTTATGTATGAGATAGCAATAGATGATATCATGTTGTTTTTCATGTGACACTTATTATTGTCCATGTTTTTATTATGGTCTATGTTTGAGGGGGACAGAAGGTGGTCCCTCTTTCCCCTCATGGTGATATTATATGATGTTAGCTTAGCATACATGTTTTTTTTTCATATTCATGATTATGTATCTTAGATTTTTATTTATATATGATGTATAGATGTGATGATAGATGGTAGATGATATTAGATGACAACAAACTATACAAAACACACAACTTAATCAAATCTAATTAACACTACGCAACTATATACAAGTATGCAAGATAAAATGAATCAAATGCCTATGTGCAATAGATTAAAGTAATACTTTAAACTAAGCAAATGAATCTAATTTAAAGAATAAAACGTGGAAAGATAATGCAATCAAAATCTACACACCAACAACTAAAACTAAGCAAATCACTACTTTTTTTTTGGGACAATTTTGAATCATTTTTCATTGTTTTTGGTGTTATCTCAAAGATAATTTTCAAGGCTACTGTTCACATTGTTTTTGTATTTTTTCCCTAAAAGGGTTTTATCAAATGTTTAGGGTTTTTCTAGCATATTTGAATGTTTTGGTGTTTTTCAAAAGTTTTCTAAAGTTGTGTAAAACAAACAAAGAAGCATGGATGCCCCCAACAATAGATGGGATGTATAAGGGCAGAATGCCACATGGTATGTGTAAGATGATGAAGATGTGAAGGTTCCCCTAGTGTTATATGGGAATGTACAAAAGCAATTCCTTCACATACATACAAGGATAGATCATACGGATCAAGGACTGATGGATAGGATCAAAAGGATCTCAATACCTAAGAAAACCTAGCCCTGAATTAAATCCAGTGTAATCCTTTCATATATGAGATATGCTTGTGAATAACATATTCTCCCAAGGTGTCAAAAACCAATTTTCACCCAAGGACTTTCCTAATGTGCCACAATTGCATGGTTTTCACAATTGGATGACCTATTTTCTTTTTACTTTTTCTTGATTTTTTTGATTTTTTTCTTGTTTTTTCTTTCTTTTCTAAGGAACCTCATACTCAAGCATAGAACCACTTGATATGTATTACGTTCATGGGTTCCTTTACTTCCTCCCGTCAAAGTGATCCAATTTTTATGCTCCCGAACCATACTTAGTGACCACCACATATGGTCCTAACCAATTGGGTTCAAACTTTCCCTTCTTTTCTTGATCCTTGGTGGTGTTGAACTGATTTTATTTGAGTACTAAGTCTCCTACCTCAAACTGGTGAGGTATCATCCACTTTTGTAGCCTTGTGACACTTAATTCTAATATACCTTTAGGTGATTAAGTTCCCACATACATTTCTCATCTAGTATCTCCAACTCTGCTAGTCGAGCCACTCGGTAGTCTTCATCCTTGTCTAGATAGTCTGAAGATATATATTATGGGAAGGAAGCTCAATCTCCAATGGTATAATGGCCTTAGTGCCAAATACTAATGAGTAGGGGGTAGCACTAGTAGGAGTGCGGATGGAGGTTCTATAAGCCCAGAGGGCGGGATGGATTTGTAAGTGCCAATTATTACGACCTGTTTTACTTACCATATTTTCCATGATGTGAACAAGGGTTTTATTAGTGGCCTTTGCTTTTCCATTACCTTGAGGGTAATATGGAGTAGACCACTTTAAATAGATTTGAAAGCATTGAAATAACGCTTTAACTTTCTTTTTCTTGAAAGACTTTCCATTTTCTATTACAATGGTAGAGGGGATGTCATAATGGCAGATGAGGTAGGTCATGATGAACTTGGAAATTTTGCGCACCGGTAATGTATGTGAGAGGCACAACCTCTACCCATTTTGTGAAATACTCGATGGTAGTTATGATATGCGTGTGGCCATCTGAGGAAGTAGGAGTGAGCTTACCTATGAGATCTAATCCCCATTTTGAAAATGGCCATGGTGTTGTAATTGGCTGCAAAGTTTTTGTTGGTGCATGAATCAAGTTTTCATACTTCTGACAAAGTTCACACTTCTTGACATAATTACAAAATCTACTTCCATGGTAGGCCAATAGTATCCTACCCTTAGCAGTTTCTTAGTAAGCACCATGTCACTTGTGTGTGCTCCACAAAATCCTTCATGTACTTCTTTGATCGCCTAGACTGACTTGGCCAAATCAAGACAACACAGTAGATTCCCATCATATCCTCTACGATAAAGGGTGCCTCCTAATAGGGTATAGTAGGATATACGGTAGATAAGGGCTCTTTTTCTATGTGGGAAATGTCCGGAGGAAAGGTATTGTCTTGTAGGTAGTTAAATATGGGCTCATACCAGGGGGAGAAAGGACCAACAACTTCACATACCAGACATGATTCTGGTAAGTCATACGCTAGTTCTTGCAGATGTTCTAAAAAAGAGGAATTTTCTTTGTTGAGGTGGGATGTGAAGTAGAGCTCTAATTGTGGCATGGTGTCTCGCTTTAATCGATTATTTTCCCTTGGCATCTGTTTAAAAGTAATACCCACAAAATACTCATTTAGAGTTTTAATCATCTTTTTATATGGAATGAGCTTATCATCCTTGACCTTGTATTCTTCATTTACTTGCTTGATGATCAATTATGAATCACCTATGACCCTTATTTGTCTGATATTCCATTTAATATAAATTTTCAGTCCAGCAATGAGTGCCTCATACTCGGCAATGTTATTAGTGCATGGTACACTCACCGAAAATCATATGTGATGAAGTATCCTATTGGTGTGATAACTACCACACTAGATCTTGAGCCATGATAATTAAATGACCCATCGAATTGCATCTTCCACACAAAGGATTCTTCAATGTACATCATAGAAGCATCTGGAAAATCTAGACACAATGGTTTGGTCCTGGTAGGGGAGCTTCACTAACTGATCTACAAGCACTTGTCCTTTGAGTGACTTCTGATTTAAAAATTTGATATCAAACTCACTTAGGAGGATGATCCAATTAGCCATCCATCCGGTGAGTGTAAGTTTAGATAGAAGGTATTTTAAAGGGTCAACTTTGGAAATCAGCTTGGTTTTGTGATTGAGTAGATAGTGGTGAAGATTTTGGAAAGTAAAGACCACAACTAAGAAATATTTCTTGATCTGGGGATAATTCAGCTCATATGCAATCAAAGTGCAGCTTAGGTAATAAACCACCCTCTCTTTTTGGCTCATATCGTATTGGGCAAGCAAAGTGCACCAATAATGTACTGGGTAGCTGAAATATACAATAATAGGGGTTCACTTGGGGTAGGTGGCATGAGAACATGAGGGCTAGTTAGGTATTGTTTGAGCATTTCAAAGGCCTTTTGACACTCAAGACCCCAATTGAAGGTAACATCTTTCTTAAGAAGATGTGTGAAAGGATGGCACTTATCCGCAAGCTATGATATGAATCAGAGGATTGCCTAGATTTTACCTTGTAAGTTGTGCAATTGCTTAAGGTTTGTTTGTGGAGGCATCTCAGTGATAGTTGTAACCTTAGTGGGATCCACCTCAATCCCTCTTCTGGACATAATGAAACCTAAAATATTCTTGGATTATATGTCGAAGATGCATTTCTTAAGATTTAGTCGACTTAGTAATGACAAATGCGTTGAAAGATATGCCTTAGCACTTCTGGGTGCTCTTATCTAGTTCTTGAATTTCCAAAATATCATCTACATAATCCTCCATGATGTCATTCATCATGTCATGGAAGATGACAGTCATCACTCTTTGATAAGTGGCTCTAGCATTCTTTATACCAAAGGGCATCACTTGGTAGAAAAATGTTCCCTAAGGGGTTGTGAATGTAGTCTTGTGTTGATCTTCCTCTGTGATCTTAATCTGATTATATCCTGAAAAGTCATCCATGAGGGACAACATTGAATACCTTGTAGTAAAATCAACAATCATGTCAATGTTAGGTAGAGGGAAATCATTTTTAGGGTGTGCTTTGTTAATATCCCTAAATTTCATGAAGGTTCGGATACCCACTGGTTTTGTTTGTACTGGCACTATGTTTGATATCCATTCGAGTTCTTCTTCTTTCCAGTTCTTCTTTTACCATGAGCGCAACATGTGGATGCATTTTCCTTAACTTTTGCTTGATAGGTTTGGCATCTAGGTGCACAACAAGGTTATGCACAACTAGGGTTGGGTCCAAACCTAGAATATCTGCATAAGACCACGCAAATATGTCTACAAATTCTTTTAGCAGCTCCACAAATGTTTTCTGCTCTTGTGCCAAGAGTGAAGCTCCTAGATTTACCATTTTTGGATCCTCTTCTGATCCGATATTAACATTGATAGTCTCCTCAACCAACATTTTGGATGTATCTTCCATGCATGTAGGATCAAGGGGAAGAGTAAGATCCACTTCCACGCTAGCTTAGATAGAGTTTTATCTTCATGTGGGTCAACTATCTTTTCCATTGATTCTTTTGTTTGTTTGTCCACAAGTGCCTCAAAGATGTTTTCACTATGGGACTTAGGATTATTCTTTTGCAAGGCTTTTATATAGTACTTTTTCCCTTGCTTACTATTTTTTTACTTAAGTGACCACACAATTTTACCTCTTCCCCAAAGTACATGCATGCGTCTAATTTGATGGAGAACCCATTTTTATGATCACTTTGCTCGAATGGAGTCCCGAGTACCCATAAACTCTAAAACGACCTCATCATTTTTAAAGAAATCAACTGGCACATGAAGTTGTTGGCCCTAATTAATGAGGATGGGATACAAAAGGGTGATTTGGGAATCGGTTTGGGGTTTGACCTAGGAAAGGGTAAAGATGATGGAATCTAATAAAAGGTTAGTAGAGGTAATGTCCTTGTATATGCTATAATGGGAATCTACGTCATTGTCTGAATGAGGTGAATCATCCTAAAAATCTGAAGAAGTGTCATCAATTTCAGAGGGTGGAAGATCATGAGGCTTAACGCCAAGGCCATGCTTATTCACTTTTTAAGGGGGTTGGAAGAGGCTCTAGTCTTCCTTACACATCTGAGGCCACATCCAAATCCCTTATACCCCATGAAGTGCATAATTTTTGTGCTTTGGAATACTGCAGAGCCTAATTACATGAATCCTTTGTCCTTTAGGTATCTAACTTGTAGGTGTATCTAGCATCTTCTCATCTGACAAAAGACCATGAGGAACAAACTTCTCAAAGGGGCTAGGATAGCTAGCCTAGGATCTTGTGAATTGGAAATCAGGTCTACCACATGTTTTAGGTGATAGTGAGAGGTCAAAAACAAAAAGGCTTGTTGAAGATTGAAATCCTTGATTGGGCCATACAATCCACCTTTAGCTCCCATGAAGCAAAGGGAGAGAGTGATGAGGAAGGATCTTTATTATCAGCTTGCAATGTGTCAAGATCAACCTAAGCTTTCAAAGCTTCCATTTGTAATGGTATAACAACATCCATTGAAGGAAATTCATACACCTTTGCTCTAGAAAAACTATGTAATGCTCTACAATGCGTAAATGGCTCAGGATCTCCTAGGACGGTGATTGTCTACCCCTCATGATATAACTTAATGCATTGATGAAATGTGGAGGGTACAACTTGCATGACATGGATCCATGGGCGACCTAGGAGCATGTTATAAGGAAGATCCAAATCAAGGACATGGAACTTCGTATCATGATTTGTTGGCCCTAATTCCATAGGTAACACAATGGTTCTAGATGATTCTCTCTCGGTATTATTATCATAGTCTCGTGATTGTGATTACATGAGAATCCAACTCTGCTTCTGTATGCCCTAGCTATCTGACGAGATTTAAGGTACAAATATTTAGACCTAACCCATTATCCACAAGCACTCTTTTAATCTTTTTGCAAGTGACAAATACCTCAATGTATAGGGGTAAGTTGTGTGTATGATTATTGAGTGGGACTTCACTCTGGTCAAAGGAGATATAATCATTCTGAGAAATATTTTCCAATATGGCGTGAAGGTGTGAAGGATTGACATCTATTGACACTCCTAACCCCTGAAGGGTTTTATAAAGGATATCCTTATGAGATCTGGATATCTTGAGGAGGTCTAAGATTGAAATCTTAGTTGGTTTTTTCAAGTTAATCCACCACATAATATTGACTTTTCGGAGGGGTAGTCGAGGAGGTTCGGGGATCACTAGATGAGTGTGTCATTTTGCCATGATGTAATCATTGCTAATGATTTTGATAGTTTTAACATATTCATTGGACAAATGGATACAACCTATGAGTGAATCAAAGGGATTGTCAACAGAAGTATATATGTAATTTATGGCTCTATAGTCATCAAATGATTGACCTTGATCCAGATTATTTATTCCTTGTTTATTATGATTAGGAAGGGTTGTTTGAATATTCCCATTTTGACATCAAGCCATTATCCTGATTTAGGTGAATCCACTTCAATTGTCCCATCCTCTATGAGATCTTGAATAAAGTGTTTCAGTTTTAAACACATTTATTTTGTGTCCCTTGACACGGTGAAAATCACAGTAGTCATGATATCTATACCACCCTAGTTTGGGTGCATCATCTAAATAAGGTATTGTGGTTGGATATTGAACTATGTTTACCGCCTCTAATTGTTTCAAAATCATGGATAGTGAATCGGTGAGAGGAGTAAACACTCATTGTTTGACCAGATTTTGAATAGGCCCTTTTGTCAATTTTAAGAGAGGACCACTTTGAACAACTTGAACTATTTGAACTCGTTTAGATTTTTGATGCCATCACCTATGAAATTATTGTTCTTGTTAAATAATTTAGGTTTATCTACAAGTTTTGACTCTTTTCGGTATTTTGAGAAGGGTTTTATTATTCCCTTCACTATCAAAGCCTTCTCGATTTGGATTCCTTTCTCAATAACCTCCTCAAAGTTGGTAACATAGTGCATTTTTAAGTGGAATGCAATGTCCATATTCAAATTGGGCACAAAGATATTGACCAATTGCTTCTCAAGAACTACACAAGGAAGTGACTAGCTACCCCCTCCATCATCATTGTAAGAAACTATCAAAGGTTTCGTTTGGTTTTTTAGCATTATAGAGGTCTAACATGGTTACGTCATTCTTTATATTGAATGAGAAATGATGCATGAATTTTTCCGCTTAGTGCGGGCCATGTGACTATAAACCCCTTTGGTAAATGAAGGAACCATTCCAGCACTTTTCCTCCTAAACTATAAGGAAAAAACATATGAGGTAATTGTCACTATAGGCTACCTCTTGGAAATCCATGTAAAATTATTTGATGTGATCACGAGGATCACCCTTGCCTTTATATTTATCAAATTTTGGGAAATCAAACTTTTTTGGAAATGGTGTTAGAAACATGTCTCTTTCAAAAGGATAAGGACATAGCTCCTCATATTGATATTTCTTGTTATGGCCTACGTTACTTTCTTGAAGAGTTGTAAGCATATTTTTCATTGATTGTAACTCTTGCATAAAGATTTTCTCTTTCGTAGGAGAAGATGGTCTAAGCACTCAATTTTTCTTGAAGGCTTCATCTTCTTGAGGTTCAGTATAAATTTCACTAACCTTAGTCTTGGGTTTCTCTTGATGTGTACCCTTTCCTATGTTCTTACTTACGAAGAAGCTAAGTTCGCTAGTTGTTGGCTAAGGGTTTGTATTTGGCTTAATACAGTGAATTCTTTGTTTTGAGGGTCCTCTTCTTTCTCATTTTGAGAAGTTAACTCCTTGTGTTCATGTTCTACCCTAACTCTATGACACATCTTAAGGGGTGGTGGTCGAGAACCACCTCTTTTTCTTGATGTTTCACCTTCCATGTGGGTACCAGAGGTAGAATCATGTCTTCCTTCAACATTATCATCCATGGGAGGTATTTGTGTTTCTTCTTCCTTTCTATTAGTATCTTGGTTAGGGGCTTCTCGTTCTTGTGGCACTGTGGCACCTAGCTCTAAAACTCATGCAAGAGCCGTTGATGGTGCATCACAGTTTTCCTGAATATCTGCAACTCGATGGGTTGAGACTCTCAGTGTGATTGCATAACATGGAGCTTTTCCCAAGTGTGGGACCTTGTGAATTGGGAAAGCTCTCCGGATGAAGGTCGGTTCCTATTCCTCTATTCAGATGCACACATAAAAATGTAGAGGGTTTACTCAAAAACCTAATCTAACTTGCCAAGGATACAAGGTAAGAAAATGCATAAAAATAAACCTAAACTAACAAAGGTGATGCACCGAGGAATGAAGAACACCTATCTTGCCAATAAACACAAACCATTAAAATGCAATGCAAGATCATGCACAGATAACCAAAATTGTAGTGAAAGATCAGGAGGATGCAAATAAACATAGAGAGGGTTGAGAATCATCCACAGACATGCATTATCTACTCCAAAGATTGATACAATACACTACAAAATGCCAAGAGGAAAAGTTGCATTACAGTTTCAAATGGGAGGTTTGAACTCCACAAACTCACCTGCCAAAGAGAAGAAGGGAGGGGAAAACAAGAATGTCCAACCTTTAGAAAGAATCCCCTCCTTACAATTTATAGGAAGAATGAGAGAGGGAAGAGAGAGGAAATCCAAATCTACCCCAACCACCTCTAGGTTACATTTAATTTATCTCATTATGGTGGTAGGTGAGAACCCTAGCAAACCCAAAAAGTGGTGAACTGTATTTTGCATTTTTAAGAATTTTTTCCCACCCAATTAAAGATATCCAATCGTAGTTGGACAGAGGACCTTGTAAGCTTTCCAAAAATTCCAACCTTGCGTGAATCTGAGCTCCCTGTGAAAAGTTATGGCCATCTGAATATTTGGGTCAGGGTTTGCTTCCTGTCAGCGCTCAAAATGTTGCGCCTCCTGAAGGTGCACCTTGGCGCATCCATTTGCATGTCGTCATACTCTTAAGTGTGCCATAGGTGCATCCATGTTCATGTCGACACTCTTTGACATGCGCCTTCTACCTACGCCTTGGCACAAACTTTTTTCGTGTCGACACTTTTCTACCTGCACCTTGGCGCATCCTTGTTCATGTCGACACTCTTTGACGTGCACCTTCTACCTGTACCTTGGCATGAAATTTTTCATGTTGACACTCTTCTACCTGCACCTTGGCGCATCCTTGTTCATGTCGACACTCTTTGACATGCGCTTCTACACCGCGCCTTGGCGCATCCTTGTTCATGTCGACACTCTTTGACGTGTGCCTTCTACCTGCGCCTTGGCGCGAACTTTTTCATGTCGACACTCTTCTACCTGTGCCTTGGCGCATCCTTGTTCATGTCAACACTCTTTGACATGCACCTTCTACCTGCGCCTTAGCGCGCACTTTTCCGTGTCGACACTCTTCTACCTCCGCCTTGGCGCATCCTTTTCATGTCGACACTCTTTGACGTGCGCCTTAGGTTGTTGGTGATGTAGTAAATATTAGGCTCTGAGTTTCTTTGATTTCCATATTCTTCTTCTTGTCTATATCTACCCGGGGGGAAGATATTTACAACAAGCACTCAATCTTTATTTCGAATAGGAAGTCATCTAATTGAGATACATCAATGTTGTCGATATCTTTAAATGAATCACTCTCATCTCTGCTATGATAAAATAACTCATCTATTTCCTTTACTTTGGAGAAGAGGGGACCTAAATTGTGTCCTGGAAAAGGGTTTAACTCTCACCTCTTAGATTCCATTGTCGTGATATGGACCGTTGTAAGTTTTGTTTACACAAGGTTTCGTCTAATGTACTCAAGGGTATAACAAACCTAGGTGTATTGTGTAACAATTTTCTCTACTGGTTTCAAAGTATGTCAATAAATGGACCAAAAGAATAAGGAATCAATAACAATCATGCAAGTTTCCAGTAAACCAATCAATCAATCAAGAAACTACACCCTATGCTAGTGTTTTCAAAGATAGTTCGACGTTATATGATCAACACAATGTCAATACTTAAGTCACTTGGATTCCATTTTCATGATATGGACTGTTGTAAGTTTTTTTACACAAATTTTCATGTAATGTACTCAAGGGTATAATAAATTTAGGTGTATTTTGTAACAATATTTCTCTATGGTTTTTGAGAGTATATCAATAAATGGACCAAAAGAATAAGGAATCAATCAAGTTTATGATTTCGATAACACGTATGAAAAAATCATGAAAATTTCTAGTAAACCAATCAATCAATCAAGAAACTACACCCTATGCTAGTGTTTCCAAAGATAGTTCGACGCTTTATGATCAATGCAATGGCAATACTTAAGTAAAGTTTGAAATGAAAAAGGCATAAGTACTATCAAGTGATTGATGTGATCTTAAATCGAAGGATACTTATGACAAGTTTATAGATAGTCAAGACCCAAATCCTAAAACACATGGAGGTTACTTATATGAGCCACACAATAATACTACTAATATATGTTACCCAAACTTTGCGAGAAAGAAAGGTATTACTATCACACTAGTATCGAGACAACACAAACAAAGTAATCGAAACTCTTTCAAAATCAAGGTAATGTTTTAAATAAAACCATGTCAAAGTATGATAATATGTGGGCAGCATAACATCACAATATGGACACTTAGATTATGTTTACTAGAAACGAGATGTAAGTATCGTAATTGTGGCGAGGTGATGCAAAAACGTAACACTTCTAAGGAAGATCAATGATGATTCAAGCCTAACTACGATGATAATGTGTCTCAATATGGATTTGAGATAAGGGGCCTACTAGAATATGATGATATACCATTCACACTTTCAACACTTGCATTCTAGAATTACAACCTAGTCATGCAAGTAGACTACAAAAGTGGTGGACACAATTATTCTAGCGGTATCCACACGTGTTGTTCTCTTTTGTCCCAAAATGGAAAACAAGATAGAAAATGTGTAGATCAAGTGAGGATGAAACAAACTAAGTGTAACTTTGGCAGAGTTTCACCTTGTCTTAAGACAAGTGAAAAACTAGGAAAAAGTAACACATCGTAGGTCCCATGATGAATAACACTTAGTTTCAACTTAAGTGGACTCTCACCTTGTTCGAATAACAAGGTTTTGACTCCAAACAAGTTTTCACTTTGTGAGAGCTCTATAAAACATGATGGCTTGATATGGTAAAGTGGGCTCCAAGATGATATGGCTTCCTATGTAGTTCTCTCAACTAGGTGCCACAAACTACCTCTACGAGCTTGGTTTGCCAAGAAATTCGCACTAACTAGTCTTGGATTATCCTAGATTTACTTTACCCCCTTTGACACAATGAGCATAAAATGCGTTCATTGTTGTTTTCATTGGGTTGCAATGGAGATATTTTTTACTCTAACTCACAAAATGTATAACTAGTCAAGTAGGTAAGTAGAGCACTTCCGTTTCATCCACAAGGTTCCTTCTTGTGTGGACTACTTTGGGGTTCCTAGGAACATATATTTTGTTGTAGCTTAAGGATTATGCCAAAGATAATTTTCCTAGTTCAAATTGGATGGGTTTACCCTTATCTAAACTTACAAATCGAGTGTTTTGAATATGGTGTGTTTTTTATATTTTGAGCTTTAATGTGGTTTTTGTCACACACCATTTGGAAATGGATAAGAAATGAGTTAGACTTCATTTAGAATTTGATTATTTTGCAAGCAATATTTTGTCCTACACACCAAGATTAGTAGTTCAAGGCATCATAAAAGGATATTTGAACGATGTTTCGATTCCCAAGATCTAAGACAAAAAGGAAGAGCATATACAACAAACAAACTCACTAGCTTAGAAAACAATGAAAAATGCCTATAAACCAAATACATAATTTATTTCCTTTTTATCCAAATTGAAGTGTTTTTGTAAATATAAAAGAGGTGTTTGAACCATTTCTGATCCCAAAGATCACCTAAAAGGTATGAGGGAAGAGCATACATGATTCAAGCCCTATAAGTAAAAATGCAACATTTATCAAATTTGACTAAGCAAACCAACACAAAATGAACTCCAAAATATCCTGCAAACCACTGATTAGTCCCACAAATACCCTGAAAAGTGTTAGAATAATCAAGAAAATAAAATTTGTAAATTTTAAGAAATTATTTATCATCAGACCGTGACACTTACACGCCCTTCAAGTCATGTACATGCACCAAACAACATATGTGTGAGCTTTATGACGGATGCATGTCTCTGTCAGAACCCACGTCAAGCAATAACATATGCATGGGCCAAGAGGCACTTGTGCAAAAATTTTAACAATGTGCATATACATGTGTCTCTAGGAAATCCAGATAACACAGAGGGAAAATTTAGCGTATGCATGTCCTGAGAGACATATGTGCATGGGTTATAGCGTATGCAAGCCTTTCTTGACGTATGCGCACATCTATATAATTTTAGCACAGAGGGTCAAAACTACAAGCCAAAGCATGTGCACAGGTAGAGAAGCATGTGCACGTGATTGGGAACATATGTGCACCCAAGGAAAAAAGTGCATGTGGGTTTTAATGTGTGTGCTCCCTTTTATAACACATGCGCACCTACCTGGAACAAAACAAAAAAGGATGGAAAAATAAATTCTGAAATTGCCAACAAGTTAGAAATTTTCTATTTAAATCACTTTCTAACAGATACCCATTAATATTGCATGCAAAAGGGAGATTAAACACCTATAAGGTTAGTAAATTTCTTGGACAAAACTATTTAACCTTCAAAATGCATGAAAATGGTTAGAAAATAATATAAATGACAAAGCTTAAAATCAACTTCTAATGGACTATGGAGTAAGTCCCACCAAGCATGCCAAATGTATTCATGTAAAGATTAAAAAGCTTAAGAAATGAAACTAGAACACTTAAGAAGTTTCAAAGCTTAACTAACCTAATAAGAATCATCAAGATAAGATATTAAAGAGAGATACTTCTTTAACAATGCATATAACTTTGAAAAAGTATCAAACTAACATGTCTAAGTTACTCTCTACTCTTTGAATGCTAATAAAACATGAACCTATGAAGATCCTAGCAATCAAATGTGATTTTTTGATATGGTTCTCAAGCTTTCAAGAATGAAGTCTCACCATTAATGGCTATAAGACCATATGGTTCTCTCCATATTACTCAAAGCTTGGTTTAATGTATACAAAGGTGAAGATAATAGCTCACTAGAAATGGAATTAATTCAAAAGCTCAAGAAAATTGGAGCGATGGAAAAAGGGAAGCAAAGAACACCGTGGACCGTAAGCAGTCATTTTTTCAAAACTAAGCCTTTACAACAATCGGATGGCATCACCTCCTCATGATGCTATTATGGCACCCATGAGCCGGGGCACTGTCGGAAGCCTTGCAAAAATTTTTGGGTCCTAGATGACACACTTCGGGTAGTGTGCTTGAAGGTAAAGGTAAAAACATTCCAGGTCGAAATGCCTTCCCAGCATTCAATCGACTTCGTCTCCGTGTCTCGAGAGGATTCGAGAAGATCTAGCCCGCGCAAACAAACCTTCTCGCAAATAGAGCAATCTTTGCAAAATTTGTTGGACATCGGCTGATGGTGGAGGGCATTCAAAACTGGTGTGAGGTGCAGTGGGGTAGCGGCCTGAGTATCCACTTCTTGGAAAGAGGTTTTTTTGTTATCTTTCGCAGGTCCTGCTCAAAAGAACAATACCATGGTGAGAAAAAACTTTCTTCTGGCAGACTCTAGCCTAGAGATTCGTGAATGGGAGACTCATTTCGACCTAGCTAGAGTGGAAATGGAAGGACTACAAGTTTGGGTAAGACTCTATTCGCTGCCCAGTGAGTTTTGGTCCACCCCATTCTCAACAAAATTTGCTCTAGTCTGGGACACGTTGTCGCATCGACCCTATCACCTTGGAAGGTACCCTTTCATCCTTTTCCAGGATTTTTATTTCTATCGATTATAAATAGAAGCTTCAAGATCTTATAATCATTTCCACCCAGTCTGGGATCTGGGAGCAGAAGGTTGAATATGAAGGCGTCTCCAACAACTGCTTTAAATGCAAACAACCTGGCCATTTCCAAAAATCCTACAAAAATCCCCCTGCTTCGGGAAAAATGGAATGGAGGAAGAAATCCTCTCCCCTTCCTACTTCCACTCCCTCCATTCCTTCCCCTTTAAATAAGACACAACCCTCAGGCGAGGATATTAATGACTCCACCCCTGCTTTTGAGTCCATGACTTTGGATCCGAGTACCATTTCTTTGGTTAAAGAAATGGCCGCAGTGGTAAAGGACTCAACAAGGATTTTATCCCTTTTTCACGAAGGTATTTCTCTCATCCTGGGAGGGAACACCATTTCTTTGGAAAAATGGGTGAATGAGAAGGATGAACTAATCCATTCTAACGATGGTGACTCCAGTGGTTCTTTGGAGATTGTCCCTGAGGATCAATCTTTAGATAACATGCAGATGTGCCCGATTCTTCCGACACCAGCACTTCTAAACATGGATCTAGGGCCGAAAGGCATACTGGGTCGTCCATCTAAGAGTAAAATTTCCCTCAAAGAGATTGCAGCAGGGAAGCAACTGCAACTCGTTCCTTTTTTCCCTCTATGAGTAGGAGAGGCGAGTCCTCTCTGAAGCCCAAATGATTCTCTTTTCATGGAACGTTAGGGGCCTAAACACCCCTAACAAATAGCATCTTTTAAGACGTTATGCTATCGATGCTACCACTGATATATGCCTTATTCAGGAAACTAAGATGTCTGTGGAAGGTTGCAAGAAAGGATGGTTTCAAAAATGGAAAGGTTGGGAAGGATGCTTTTCAGATTCATTCGGTGCCTCGGGAGGCCTAGGTATTATGTGGAAATCCAGCTACTGCATTCTTGAACCTCTCCTCGTTGATTCGAATTTCATTTGGTGTAAGGTTTTTATCAAACATTCTGATGAGTCCTTCTTCTTATGCAATGTTTATGGTCCTTCTAATCCACTCAAAAAAAAGATATCTATGGTCTAAACTTCATTTGGTCCTTGATTCGGCTGTCAATTCCAAGATTGTAGTTGTAGGTGATTTCAATGCAACTCTTTCAGACCTTGATAAATGAGGAGGTATTCAATGGCAGCCACGTTCTCAAGTGGACTTCACCTCCTTTGTGTCTTCCACCAAATTGGTTGACGTGGAGCCGAGTTTGGGATGGTTTACGTGGAATAATCGAGAGGCCAGGGTTTAGTTCAATGGCAGTGCATCTTGATAGATTTCTTGTCTCTGAAATCTGGCTGCAGAACAATTTTCTTCTCAAATGCTCTGTTCTTCCCCTTTCCGGCTCCGATCATTTCCCAATTTCTCTCAACATTTCCTTTGATCTTCCCCCTCACCACTCGCCTTTCAAATTTGAAAACATGTGGTTGCAGGATCCTTCACTCAGGCCCCTAATTAAATCATGGTGGGACTCCTTCAAAGTCAAAGGGACCTGGATGTTCAAACTCTCCAAAAATTTATCTTTGCTGAAAGATAATTTACGTAGCTGGAATATCTCCTGCTTTAAAAACATCTTTCTTGAAAAACTGAGAGTCGAGAAGGAGCTTCAAATTCCAAAAATCTATTCTCTCACAAGGGATGCTTCAGGTTGATTTCCTCAAGGAAAAATTGCTTCTCAGGGAACTTGGCGATCTTCTTCTTAAAGAGGAAATTTATTGGTGACAAAAATCCAAGGAAGTCTGGTTGGCCGACGGTGATAAATATACTAAGTTCTTTCATGTTTCAGTCAAAGCCAAAAGAAATTTCAATTACATTTCATCCTCTAGCTGGATGATATTCATGTGGCATCCACTCAATCCCAGATCAAATTTGAAGCAGTGTCTTTCTTCAATAAGCTTTTGAATGGTGACTCGGCCACCCCTCTTGGCGATCAGTCTTCATTCTTTAATCAAATCCCATCCTCGGTAACTACTGCTGATAATGACATGCTTCTTTCCCCATTCACCAAGGAGGAGGTTCGAAAAATTGTTTTCTCAATGAAGAGAGATAAAGCACCCGCCCCGATGGTTTCCCTACCTCTTTCTTTCAGGACTTTTGGGATGTCATTGGGAATACAGTTTGGAATGCAATGGAGGAATCACAACATGGGCAAGCTTTTAGGTGCTCTCAATCACACTCTCATTTGTATGTTCCCCAAAAAATCCCCAACCGAGTCTTTGGATGACTTCAGACTCGATTTCCCTCTGTAATACGTCATATAAAATAATCTTGAAAGCTATTGCAAATAGAATGAGTCCTCTCTTGTCTAAATTGGTGGCTCATGAACAAAGCGGTTTCATTCCTGGGAGGTCTATTTCAGATGGGATCATCATCTCCCATGAACTGATTCACACTCTTCACTCCTCTTCTCGAGCTGGCATGATGCTGAAACTAGACTTTAGTAAAGCCTATGACCACGTCAACTGGAGATTCCTCATTAAATCTCTTCAAGCCATGGGTTTCTGTTGGCAATTTTGCAATTGGATTTTCAACTGCATTACCACCCCTCGATTCTCAGTCCTGGTAAATGGTTCAGCTGAAGGCTTCTTCTACAGTAGTAGGGGATTGAGACAAGGCAATCCCCTCTCTTCTTTTCTCTTTATTTTGGTTTGAGGCTCTTAGTCGAAGCATCAAATCTGCAATTTTGGATGGATCCCTAAAATGTATTCAAATTACCTCCAATCTTCCTGCCCTCATGCACCAACAATTTGTGGATGACACTTTCCTTTTTGGTCAAGGATTAATTCTAGAAGCAAGGTGCCTCTCTTCTATTCTAGATTCTTATTCTTCAGTGGCAAGACAAGTTATTAACTTTCATAAATCTGTTATTTTCTTCTTTAATGTTGCCCCAAGATTGTAATGCAAGATCAAAGCAATTCTCGGCTTCACCGTGGGTGTTCTCCCCCACAAATATCTGGGTATCCCACTTTTTCATGGGAATGGTAAAGCACTTCTTTGGGACGGGCTTATAAACTCCATTTCTTCTAGATTACTCTCATGGAAAGGAAAATGGCTATCCCTGGCGGGACGAGCCCTATTGATAAATTCAGTTCTCTGGCCATTCTGATATACATGATGTCTGTCATGCAGATCCCTAAATCTATTCTGCTCAAAATTGAAAAGATTGTCAGATCCTTCTTATGGCAAGGAAACAATGAAGAGTGCAAATTTCACCTTGCAAACTGGGATACGATCAAATTACCTAAACACCTTGGTGGGTTGGGAATTCTGGATCTTACTCTTCAGAATTCAGCCCTCGGAGCAAAACTTGTCTGGAACTTCATCTCAGATGCCAAATGGCTTGCATTCCAAGTTATTTCCCACAATTATCTTGGGGGGGTCGCCCGAGCTACTGTTATCCAGCACTGAGCTCCCCAAAGGATCACATATCTGGAATTTCTTTTGCAAGTCCAAACCCCTAATTGTTGAGTCGGTCTCTTGGAACATCAATAATGGTCAGCTTTCCACCTTCTGGGAGGAAAGTTGGAATGGATCCCCACCCCTTAATCTCACCTGAACTCAACAGAGTAATGAATACGACCAAGATTACTTGGGGATCTTTGGTTGCTAATTATGGTAGTCAGAATCCTGATGGCTCGCCATCTTGGCTTTGGAAAGATATCTCCAATATTGGGGCTAATGCACAGGAATCCAATCTCTTCAAGGGTGCCTTACAGGACAGAAATGCACACTTTCTTAATAATGATGATCATATGATTTGGCTTGGGGATGCAACAGGATCTTTCTCCATGAAATTTGGCTATAATATTCTCATCTCATGGTTTGGCCAGGGTCTTCCCTGTTCCTACGGCTGTTGGCATCCTAGTATCTCTCCCAAGGTGGAAATTTTTGGCTGGTTGGTTATGAAAAATAAAGTTCTGACTCAAGTTAGGTGGAGATCATGGGGTTATGCTGGTCCATCCAAGTGTGTGCTCTGTGGTGCCGCTGAGGAAGATCTTGATCATCTCTTTCTATTTTTCCCATTCGCGTCTAGTTGTTGGGGTTGGCTCCTTAGCAAATTAAATCTAGCTTGGGTCCCATGTAATAATATATGAGAGACCCTTCTCTCTTGGCCTGAGTTATAACAATAATAGCTCCCTCAGTTCTATTTGGTACATAGCCCCCTTCTTCCTCCTGTGGCATATTTGGTGGGAATGCAATCTTCGCCTCTTCAGGGAACAAACGCCGAGTTGCACGCTTTTCTCAACAAGCTGGAAGTGGCCATCTCAGAGAAATTCAGTGTTAATTGTTTGTCACAATCCACTTTCTCCTCTAGGGATTTCAATATCATGAATTCCTAGCCCCTCGTAAAGCAACTGCCCGGCCCGGCTCTATTGTTAAAAAGGCCTCACTCAAGTTGAAAAATTAATTCGTAGAAAAAGGGAAAGATGGTGACCCCCTCGAAGGGCTCGTGGAAACTCAATTTTGATGGCGCTTCTAGAGGGAACCCAGGTAAATCAGGTGCAGGTTGTATTCTTAGGGATGAATTTGGTAATCTCATCAAGGCTGGTTCCTACCCTCTCAGAGATGGTTCGTGCAACGCTGCTGAAGCCCAAGCGCTTCTAGAAGGGGTCAAGATGGCTGCCCAGTTAGGTTGTTCTCATCTATTTATTGAAGGGGACTCCCAAATTATCATATGTGTAGTTTCTAGAGGCACATCCCCAACGTGGAAAATCAATACCTTTATCCCCCAAATTCTATTTTGGTTGAACAAAATCAGCTCCTGGTACATTACACATAATTACAGAGAAACAAACCAAGCGGCTGATTTTTTGGCAAACTATGCAATTGATTACCCCGCCGCCATTGTCACTTCAGGTACCAATAAATATTGGCATGGGCTGTCAAGCCTAATCTCCCATGAGTGGGCCAGCTCGACTCGGCAGTTCGGATTAGGCCTCACACGCGTGCAAAGACTCCATTTAAGGGAGAAGGTTACCGACTCTCTGCTATGTGTCTCTTGGTCTCAGTTTCCAGAGTGACTTGTTCTCCAAAGCATCTTACCATGGTGTTTCTTGGGTTCCCTTTTATTACCCTTCATAGCTCGGTGTCGGATGTCGCCTCAACTTTAGAGATTGATTGTTCCCGTCTGTTAGAAGTCTTCCAATATTCTTTAATCCAGGAAGTCAAGAAATTAAGACTATTTTGGGAGACTCTTATCATTTTCGTTCTCTGCCAGGCACGCACAAATGTAGACATTACTGCTACCTTCATCTCCTTCTGCCTACTTTTGGAGGAGGATTTGGTCATCGTGGAATTCATTGCCAATTCTGTTATCCTTCCCGCTCACCGTGTGGGCCTCCGTGATGAACTAGCCAACTTCTCCCTACCGGATCCACTCCTCTGGGTTGAGGAGGTCGATGATCTTGCAATCGGCTCGGGGTGTGGCATCAAGTGGATCTGCGGCTAGTATAGGGACCTTCTCAACCACACCCAAAGTGTCAGCACTCTGTTCACGATGGGAAGGCTCGATCATCATCTTCTTCTTCCTGAAGTGGATATCGAGGCCACTGGCTTCCCTGTATACTCTGCAATCGATCAGTGGAATGCTTTAAAGGATAGGGCTCAGAGTGCATACAAGATCCTTCTACGCGAGTCCAACCACCGAGCTGGTACCGGTTTTGGTTGATGCAGAGGCTCTCGTGATCCTCCCTTTTTTGCATTGTTTTGGTTCCATTTGGGTTTCTATTCTCAGCTATCTCGCCACGTCGCTGGTTGTTGCCCCTCCTTCACCTTTTTCTTCTTCTTCTTTCCCCATGTCCCCCCCCTTTCTTCCCTTCTTCCTCTCCTTCCTCTTGTAATGTTGGGGTCCATCCCCCCGGTTCATAGCTCTAGTCAAAAGTGTTTAAATATCAAAAAAAAATAGCTCACTAGAAATGAAGAAATGCTCAAGATCCTAATTGCCTATAGTTTATGCTAGAGGGAGGAAAGTGTTTTTGAAATGATGAGGAGGGTTCTATTTATAGGTTTCCAATTCCAAGAATGGAATTATTTTGTTGCATATGGAATAAAAGGTCAGTCAAAAAGTATTTTTAGCAAGTCAAATTAAGATTTGACTATGTTTAGATGATAATTAATCTTTTTAGGATTAATTAGGGATCCCAAATAGGCTTTAGGAATCTCTCCGGGAAAATCTAGAGGATATTTTGATATATTTTTGATGCGTTAGAAGTGGTAGTTGGCTAATAAGAAGATTTATTAGTAAACTGCAAGATAGGAGGCTTAATCGGCTTATAATGGTCAATTAAGAGGAAAATGAACCTAGTTGACAAAGTGTCATGAATTTTTCAGGGAATATAATAGTTAGTGCAATGTCAATAATAAGATTGCTTTGATAAAATTATAGGTGTATACATCTACCTTGATTTATAGATTCCAAATCCTTTTGTACCAAAAGGTAATTTCAGCATGATGAAGGTGTTATAAATCATTCAAAAGTGATATGCTAGCTTAAACCTTCACTAATGGTTTATGGATTTGTAAATCATGTTGTACAAATAGGTAATGTTGGCATATGGTTCCCCACTTAATATTAAGGGAAAGTGTTAGAACTTAATATTAAGTTCCTATAAACCTTTTTTATAATTAAATAATTTAGAATAAGTTATATTCTTAATTATTTAATATAAACTTTGTGTTTATGTTTAATTGGTTAATTATTAAATAATTTATATTAAATCGGGGTGTTGTTTATTCATACCCCATCACTTGATATGGTTCGTGACCCATGGGGTCAAATAAATATGACCATGGGTCATATTTTTATTCACCTTGGGTGAATGGTTTAGAGAGAAGTGAGGGAAGGGGATTTATTGGACTGTAAAATATTGTTTCTCATAAATGGAAATTTCAAAGTTTGTCTATAGTTTTTCCCCCTCGGGGGTTTTACACGTAAATTTTGTGTTCACTGTGTTATTTACATTTATTTTTTATTTATTTACTTATTCATACTAATGTTTGGTTCAAATATTAATTAAATATGGTTTAATATCCTCGTCCTAACAAACACCATGCATTTCTACCAAACACTTCGTGGGCCTCCATGACTAGTTTTGAAACTTTAGGCCATTAGTGGTAGGTCAACTTAGAAGAGAGATTTCACTCATTTCTTACACTGAATATGTCCCAAAATTGTCAAATAAATTTACCACACATCTTGATCTTTCTCCCATAATTGGTCTTTTATCATGACACATGTAACTCATACATGTACCTACAAATCATCACAAAACAGGGGTTATTTTATAGCTTCCCATCACACCTAGAGAATTCGGCCACAACCAAAATGAGTTATGATGAATTATCTAAAATCCTAAACCTTCATATTATCCTTCCCGAGTCCTAACATATCCTAACTCTTCATATTTTCTCCATCGATATAAAACTATGGTTTTAAGAGGGTTTAAACCCACTTGGCTTCTTAACAATGGTTCATAAAATCATGACAACAAATGAACCCATTACACTTTGAAAAACTTCTTAGCTCCATGCCCTAACATCTAAAAAATATTGGGTTACCATGCAAAGTACACATGTGTGGGTTAGCATTCAAAGTTGACCTTCAAGTAGGGAATGATTGTTTTGATAGCTCGATAGAGCCTAGAACAATTTTTCATGTTTTTATTTCAACCTCCTAACCCAAAAATTTCCATACACATCTGCTATTACCTCCTCCATGATTTCCAATGCTCATTCATGCTCTCTACCTCGAAACTCACCATGTTATCTGGTTTTCCTATGTATTATTGGCTTGTCTTCTTACACTTACCTCTAAAGGACATTGAACATGCACTATAACTAGAAATATGAATTTTTACACCTTTCACACATGATATCCAATGTCACAATGCTCCCCACATGTGTACATTGAATTTTCTTGGCCTACTTTTCTTCATATCTCATGCCATGTTTGCACTAGTTCTATGACTAGGCCTCGAATGGCTTGGTTCAACACATGCCTCACATAAACTGACATGTTTTTCATCTTGCAGACTTATTGACTCCCTTACCACATTTCTCTAAACATTTTATACATTATAGTAACCTTAATATAACCTCGAATCTTATACAAAACACCTTCTTGCATGAACCATGCACTAGACCATGCATATGCACTAAGACACCATGCCACTACAACACTTCATGACACCAAAACACCTCACTACCAATCAACCTTCACTCATTTCACCTTATTTGACATCAATGATCATCAATGACAACATCATGCACTCACATATGCACACCAAGACACCCTTTGACATCAATGCTACTTGACATCAATGACAACAACAATGACACATCCAAAAATCTCCCCCTTTGTCATTGATGGCAACCATCTTCAGAAACATTAATGGAAACCACTCATGTAAGCACCTTAGACCCAAAGCTTCTTGTTTCTGAGTACACTCTCCCCCTTTTACATATATGAAAAAGGCTCCTATAACAACTTGACATGCAAACAACATCAACAATGCAATCATACTTATTTGTTCCCCTTCGTTTGTATTCACTATCTTGACAATAAGTGCTACTGAGATGATTCATGGACCTGGTCTTCAAACATCCACAAGGATCCCCTTAATAAAATATGTACCTCATTTTTTATTCTTGCTAGCTAAAGATCATCTCCTGGACTTGATCCTATAATAATCATACTCCTTATTTTCTTTACGTTGTACTTTCTTAACATGCATGACTAAAACCATCTTCCCTAAGATGATGTATCCTCCTACAACTCATAGAAACAATTTACATCCTACTTAAAACTTATTTTGTCACTATTTCTAACCATGGAACTGACTCTTCCTTGGGTCATGCTCTTTATAACCTTGGAAGCCTAAAGGAATAGGTATGTCTCCTTCAATGCATATATTTTCTCATCTTGATCCCAAAAGGTCACTCAAGAACCATTTAATCACTTAGTGGACAAAATTTTCTAACAACCAACCTCATACTATCTTGAAACTCTATTCATCAATATAAACTCACTTTTTTATTATCACAAATCTACCATTCTTAAGCATTCTTCATACAGTCGTCAAAAATGAAACTAATACTAAAACATAACCTATAGAGAATACCTTAAAACTCATATCATGCAACATCCATTCATGCATTTGATGGTCTAATCAAGTCATCATAAAAAATGAATGATGTTCTTCCTCACTTGTCCTTCTCAACTATCTTCTTAACCCCCAAACACCTATCATACACCTTATTGGCTCATGAAACTATGTTCATCTTGCCTTGAGTTCTTAAAAACTTTTTTACCTGAGATAACACAAATTCAATCTTCTCCTACTCTTGACAAATACTTCACAACTCCCCTAACTTAAGCATATCTTTGCTAATAACATAAGACCATTTACCTAGGCTATTCACCAATAGATCACCAAAAATACCAACATGAGATAGTATCGAACTAAATCATGTTTTGAGACTCCATTTTTCTTAACCATCTCATCACATTAACATACCAAAGCACACCTTCTCTCGAGTCACATAGATGATAGAAATCATCATCAACATAAAACCATGGTTTCCCCTTCATAAATATATAAA
Organism: Taxus wallichiana var. yunnanensis; assembly: GCA_018340775.1. NCBI lineage: Eukaryota > Viridiplantae > Streptophyta > Pinopsida > Cupressales > Taxaceae > Taxus > Taxus wallichiana. The sequence continues at coordinate 334,396,253 of CM031240.1, read as the reverse complement.
AAATACTTCTTTTTATCCTCCACACAATATCTATGACCTCAAGCATACAACTTCAATATCACACCAAAATTATTTTAGACTTTCCATCCTTTTCTTATGGCCCCTCACAACAATCTATAAACTATCCTTATACATATCTTCTTGATGTATACTTGTATTCATCACAACATCCTTACCATACTTGTTCAAGTATAAAAATAGAATACATACCTTATCATGGCATAAACTAGACTTATCTCTGCAATCATAACCTCATGATTCTTCAACATACTTGGATAATTCCTCTATGAATCATAGAAGATAATATCCTTTCAATGGATACATTTAGCAATGCCAAATACCCATCTCCTCATGGGATAGGTCACCAAACTTAAGAATCCACTTCCTTGGTTATTATGTCTTCATCTTTCCATCATCCACCTGGTAGTCTTCTTGTGTTAATAGAAGGATTTCTTGAGGTTCTTCAATAACAAACAAACTTCTTTGACCAGTAGGCTCATCATGGCTAGAGCAAGTTGCTTTAGGTTCTTCCTTTGCTTTCTCAACATGGTTAGACTTTATATATGCCTTCCTCTCATAACTATTCTTCCTCCATTTGAAATATCTTGAAATATGCCCAACATTGTTACAATTGAAGAAAACAATAGGATTCTTACCTCTAGGAGCTTCATCTCTCCAATATTGACTAGGTAGCTCATGATGATAGTATCTAATAATGTGACCCTTCTCATGGAAGTTATAGCACATAACTTCACTCTTACCTATTATCGATATGAATTGAAATTCCTTCCTTGATTCCATGATCCCTCATACTTGGATGATCTTCTACACTCTTTTTCCTTATGACCAAATCCATTGCAACTATAGCAGTAGCCATTGAAATAATTCTCATACCTTGATGCATTAGGTTGTCTGATAGACCTTGTATTCATGTTTTTCTTCATCTGATCTTCTTTAGAACTTAAACTAGTAATATCCTTGCTTGGATTAGCATCTTCTTTCATTGCCTCTTTTCCTTAAGGTTCATCTTGAATCCTAGACCAGTCTTATCTCCTATATACCTCGACTATCCATAAGATCATCTAGATCCTTGGAGATCCTCTCAAACCTCTAGAATGACATTTCCTTGTCATCTTCTTCAGATAATTATGCCTTTAGAGAGACCACTTCCTTTTCAAACATGATGCACTTTTCCTTTTTTGATTTTAGGCTTTTATTTATGGTATCCGTTTGAATCTCTAACTGTTTGAGCATCTCATCATACTTGTTGGTTTCATATCAATGCTTCTCTTGAAGACCATGAATATTTTCTTCATATTCCTTGATTTGTGCACCCATTATTTTTCTTCTTATCGGCATGTTTTTAGGTGATAAAATATTGTCTAAGTATTGAAGGCACAGAAGATGGACATATTTTTTCCATTTAGTTTCACACCTGTGGAATTCATAAATAAATACTTAGCCATTTTTCACACACATGATAAGATGGGGTTGAGTGTTGAGCATGTTCGGTAAGAAGACTTGGAAGACACGCAAGGATATTTTGGGACGAGTGGAAGGTCAATGATGACATGTAGATTTTGAGCTAATAATAGAATTAGAACTAGATCCATTAATAGGTAATCTATTATTAGGCGAATCTTGCATGCTTCCTAGTTACTTTTGTAGTGGCACATGGCTATTCTTAGCATGCAACCTATTTTGAGGATTCTTAGGTGGTGAAGGGAAAGTCCCCACCCTATATATATATATATATATATATATATATTGATTTGCATGGTTTTAGTAGTTCCTCTTTTAGAATAGTTATGATGTTGGTTTACGAGTGTGCATGACTTATGGTGATACTCTTATGTATGTATTCAGCTTCTATGTTTTACATTGATAATATACAATGGATCTTTTTGGATGGATTGTTGTTATTGATATTGCTGATCATGGATCTTGTATGGTGAATTTGTTACTAGTTCTTGTTTAATCATTTATGCACTATGGTTGAGATCTAGATCTGTTTATGCTTTATCTTGAATGGTTATGGATCTGGATTATATGTCTTTTCATGTTAACTCATTGACAAAGCTACCATAAAAGAAGGACATGGTACCCTTGCTCACTTCGGTGGGCGCTCAAATCTTTCTCGAGTGATGTGTCGGTGTACCTTGGGCTATTCATGATAAAAATAAAAGACTACATTTTGATTCCATTTCCGAGACCTCTTTCATAATTTTTTCAAGGATTTTGCATGATGAAAACGTATCGATTCACCTCTATCAATATTAAGAGTTGGGTAGATAATCTAGAGGAAGATTTTTCACAGATATAACATTGGACCTAATTTTGATGCACACACATGAGTTGAAAGAGAATCTATATCATAAGCTCTATGATACTTTTTTTCTTATTTTATTATAGATCTATATGAGTGGTTTGGTAGCATATGTATTGAAGAGAAATTGGAGGTATAGAATGATTGTTTGGTCATAGAAATACTACCATAATTTTTATGATGTCTATTTTCCTCGGACATGCATTATAGATCATTGGTGGAGTGGTGTTTTGCATAGTTACACTTTGGAGTACATTTTTTCAACTTACTTATGTCTAGAATTTGTTCGGTTTCAATTCTGCGTGAACCCAAAGTATCTTATTTGTGTGTTATCCCTCTATCGATTAAGATCTTGATCATGACTCTGGATTTGGAAGAATGTCCTATGGATAGCTAAACCCCACCGCATGTGGGAGTAGGAGCAAGTGTGGTGAAATATAGAATACTTTGTGGTAGAGAGACAAACAGAAGAGAGGTGGCTCAATTTTAATGAAGCACGCGAGAGGGAATTGGTGAAGTAACATGATGTTGAGGAATGAATGGTGTTGTGGAGAGAGATGGCTCGTGAAGGATTTGGATCTCATGTGGAAGATGTGGAGATGGAGCATCTGGTACTCCCCATTTGGGTAAGCATGGAAGAGAACCCTCTTCGACTTCATATGAGAGTGCGTCTAAGGAAGAATGACTAAGAGCCACGAGCGTGCATCTGATCCCACCTGATGACCTATCCCTTGTGTTTTATGTTCCAGTTCCGACATAGCTATTGCTAATCAAGTGAGTGTAGGTGCTTGAGTGAGCAAAAGGAAGATTTCATTTTACATTGCATTAAGGAGTTAATCGGATATCACATTTGTTTACGGAAGTGTAGATGTCATCTTCTTTATTTGGGGGTCTGGCTGGATGTCTATTTTCCGGCACATCATCTAGACGAGGTTTGGGTGCACAAAACCTTAGTGTCGTGTCCTGGAAGTACTACCACTTCGCAGACCATGGGGGTTAAATTTAGTACAATTGTTGGAACACAAGGTAGCACATCCTTTTCTCTCGGTTCCCACTACATGGGGAGAGGATCGGGAGGATCAAGTGGTTCAGGATCTATCAAATCTAGGGGATCTGGATGTGGACGGAATACTAGATGTAATACGGGCTTTGGATCTAGTGAGCACGGTTCACACCAACCCCGAGTAAGTATATTACGAGATGTCTCTTTTCCTACTAGAATACAAAGGAATTTAAGATGCAGCTGAGCATGTACACATGTGTGAAATACTATGGCATGCTAAGGGGATCACAACTCCTGAGCGTAAGGAAATTTAGTTTGCTACTACTTTACAAGGGCATGTGCATAGTTGGTATAGGAAGTATGATCCGAACCAGACTTGTGAAGACTACAATGATGCGTTGCATGATGTCTTCTTAGTGAGTTCCATATACCTAAGTTTGAATAGAAGAGAATCAGCCGCATTGAAGGACATAAAGTAGGGCATGACAGAGATTTTAAGGATTATGATGCACATTTTAAAACCTTATCAAATTTTTCTTATGATATCCACCCTAGCCACCATACACAATGGTTTATTAGCAGTTTGATCACAACTTTTGGAAGGGCGCTTTCTCACAAGACATTTATAGATCCACGAAAGGCATTGGAGGAAGCTTTGTGTACTCGAGGCGATTTGCGAGTGTAGACACTTGGGTTAGCCCATTCTTGGAGGTGCAGATTGCATCTAAGGTGAAACAGTTTGAAAAATGATCAGCCAATTCAGCTCATGAGATGCGCAGTGGTATTTAGTGTACAAATTACAAGGTGGAAGGACATACTAAGGATAGTTTCCCTCGTAATTCGGTGCACGCCTTGTTCTTAGATAGTGATATATTTCATTTGGATCACGATTCAAGTAGGTTCCACTTTTCGCAATGCATGATAAGGAATAATGCATCTTGTTATTGTAATATTTGTAATTCTACCACTCATGATACATAGAATTACAGATTGATTGATCATATTCATGATCTTTATTAAAATTAGTGTATGTCGACCAACATTACAAACAACTCTAAGGAAATGGGTTAACATCATAATCATAATCATAATGAAGGAAGCTCCAATAGATTTGGTATAGGTAGAGGTTACCATGGAGGATTTAAAGGTGAGGTCACAGCGGTGGAAGAGGTGAACTCCCACCATGAACTTGTTATATATGTGGATCCCCTAATCACTATAGACGTGAATTCCCTTAGAACATTATCTACTCATGGTGTGGAAAGAATCACAAGTTTGAATAATTCCTAGATTTATATGAGCATATGGGCAAGTAGCATAAGTAGGATAAGGGCACGAGAGTGGTTAGAGTACAACACATTATGGAAGATCAGTGGAGCCAAAGTTAGCACCTGACCCTAAGATGATACATGTTTTCATGACTACATGCACTTTGAGGCTAGGTACACTAGAGAGAATCAAAATTATAAACCTCTCATTACAAAAAAAGGAAGTATTGCATGAAAACTATCCAGATCCTACCCATCAGAAGGAATTTTATCACGAAACTATGGAAGTTATTAGAATCTTATAGGGTGAGAAACAATTCTTGAAGGAGCAGTCATGGAAGCTGGAGCAAGTGAAGGAATATGAACTACCTCATGAATATGTTTATGATTTAAAGGAGTTTTTTAAGATGTTGCACCAAGAAAACATCATTCCTTTGTTAGGGGAGTGGTTAAGGGATAAGGTACTATGTGTTGGTGTTGAGCTACCTTTACTAACCCCAAGCATTCTCGGCCTATCACCTAGTGGGTGCTTAGGTGCTCACCTAAGGCACACGCGGGCATTGAGCCCCTCCTTTATGTGAGATTTTTGAGAAGGTTTCACCATTAATGGAGGATGATTTGCAGAATTAGAATTACATTCACTTATTTAAAGAGGTAGAAGATGCAACTAATAGATCCACACCTTAATGCATTACAGAAACTAAATAACATTGTAATAAGCATAATAAACTAGATCTGAGCCATGATAGTCATATAACATGAGGGTTTACACCCTTAAACAAGATATACATAATGAACCCATATATATATTGATTTAAAATAGTTCTAGTAGCCACATTACAGTCAAAAGGGTCATCTCAGACCATATACAATAAATGATAGGGACTTAACTCCTATGCAAATCCTCCCTGGTATGAGACCTTAACTATACCTTTCCCATTTTAACCCTTGTTACAGATCCTAGTGCCATATAGAGGTTTATGGCATCCCTACACAACCCTTAGCACTAAGTGCTCTAAACCCTAGCATTATTACACACTTTGTTACTTTCTTCTGCTCTCTTATTCTCTATATCTCTTTTTGTCTTTGTCTATCTCTTTATCCTTTGTCTCTAGCCCGAGCATCTCTTTTTATAGGATCAGCACCCACCACCATGCCTTCTCTCCTAAACAGATCATGTGTCAAGTGTTGATGTGGTCCTCCATTGGTGAATTCTTATCCCTTTACAAACCCTCCACTCTCTGTAATGATGTCTTCTAGGAATATTCCTATGGGAATATCCTTTTCTTGACCTCTAAGGTTCCAGGATGGCACCTTATCCACTCATCATGCCTATTTGGGTCCTCATGTTTTTCCTCAAGTGCCTCTAGAATGCCAAATATGGCTAAGTACTTTAAACTTGTGTTTTGCTTCCCGCGTGTGCCCTGGTTTCACTTAAACCCTCTTAAACCCCTTTGTCCTACATGCACACTTTCCCCTTAGTGCCCTTCTTTCTCATTGGTCTGTGCACGCACATGCCCTTTAGTACTTAGCCAATATTTTAGGGCCCAACATCACCCCACACTAAGTGTGTTCTCCATCCTTGGAAACATCCTTCTTCTTCAAAGAATAAAGAATAGTGGACAAGGACAATCTGAATAAAGAATGAAAGAATGGAAGAATCTGCTACTCTTTGTAGGAGGAGTGGGAATTCTTTCTTTATTGTTGCTTCAATATTTTCCCAAGCATCCACCTCACCCTACGCTTGTTGAAGTAGGTCACCTACTAGAGTGCTCACCTCATCAAAACTTAATTTGTCACTCTTAGCATTCAGTGTATCTACAATTCCTTCTAGTTTCTTGCTAAGATCATCCAACACATCCATTTTGTGAGTGACCTAGGGATATAGTTCCTTAAGCCGATTCTTAATCGAACCCCGTAAGGTTTTGATTGCTTCCAAATTTTCTCAACCTTGGCTAGGATCTTATCCCACTCTTCCCTATTTCCTTTGTTCTTCTCTTGAAACTCCTTCAGATCTACCTCATGCTGTAGTAACCAGTATGCTTTCTACCCTATCTTTGTCAGCACAATTTTCATAAACAAGCCTCAACCATTTATGTGGTGGTCTTTATAGTGGAAAGGAGCTTAGAATACCGAGTAATTGTCTCCCGATCTTTAGTTTTTCTTCCTCCTTTCTGGCATGCCAATGCCTCTTCTGTTGATTCAATGTGAGTGGCCACCTTTCCATGGTGAGGATGTGGGTCAAGTCTTCCAAGCATTGCATGGTTGACTCATATTTTTTCTCAAGTGGGGCCAAGTCTGGGTGCTTCAAGATTATGGCATTTGAAATAGTTTCTATCTTCTTATGGATCTCGCACACCTTTTCCTTCTCCTCCCTTAATTTGCCTTAAATTGTGTTGATCAAATCCTCCTGCTTTAACTCCTTGTCCTTTTCAATGATCTCTTCATTTTTATTTTCAAGCTCTTCCTCTAGGACCCTTACTCTATCATTTCTCCCGAAGAGCCTCGCCTCAACCTCCACCGACACTTTGTTGAGTGTGTTACAAACTTTCTCATCTGATAGTTGTTGAGCATTCACTAGAGGGTTTACTCCCTTGGTATCTTTGGTATCTTCATCAACACCTCATGGTTGACCTCGAATTTGGGCTCATCAACATGGGACTCAAAATCCCAAGACAACATCTTCCTTGTGCATGGGTATGCACCCTCTTCATTAAAAGAAGACCATGCAAGGAGTTGGTTTGAAGGCATGAGTACTTTGGAAATGCGTGTAGTACCTTATTTGGATCATTGATGTAAGTCATTCCTTGTTCTATGCATTGCTACCATACCTTTCCTCCTATGCACGCTACCTTTGGGAAGCTTACCACTAGGTTGGGATCTCCATGCTTCCATACTCCTTTTCTACACTTTCACTTCCCTCCGTCTCCTTGAGTACTTCTTGGTGTTGCGCTCCACCTCTTGATCCACCAAGTCTTTTATGATGCCTGCTACCTCCCTTTCTATGGCATCCTCTATCTTCTCCTTAGTCAAGCTTGGAGTCCTTTGATCCTTCATGTTGACTTCCTCACTTCCCCCTTTCATGAGCACCTCCTTCATCCTCATCCTTCTCTTCATTTCCCTCCTCCTCGACTCATGTACATCATACATAGGATGGTCTGAGCCTCACCATGCTCTTCATCATCCTGTCTCCCTTGTTGGCCTCCATGCTCTCTGTTTCTTCCGAGTCCACCTTTTCTGTTACTCTTTGCTTCTTCCTAATTGGTGATTCCAATATAGGAGACTCTTTTTTCTTCTTCCTAGGTGACTCCTTTCTTTCCAGGTGACTCTTCTTTTTAGGGGGCTTCTCTCTGGCACCTCTTCCTCGGGTGTCTTCTCTTCTCTCTCTTTTTTGTGGGGACTTCTTCCTCCATGCATAGGTGCTTGGTTTTGCACCCGACTCTGTGTGCCTATAGATTGCATTTGTATGTGTACTTGGTGCCTTTTTTCTCAAGGGCCTCCTCTCTCTCCCTTTTCCTTGGTGTGGCCTTCTTTCTTATGGTGGGGTCTTTAGGATAGAGACATCATTTTCAATGTAAGCACCCTTCTCATACTTTGGCCTTATGCGTAGGTATACCCTTGTTGTGGTCCTCCCAATGAATAGGAAATGTTATTGGCTTCAACATATGTACATCATGGGAGACATACTTCTCCACATAGGCACGCTTCTTTGGATATATCAATGTCTGCACAACTCGTGGTAATCTGGTCTACCATGCATGTTGAGGTCAAACCTTAGCTTCTTTTCCTCTTTGAATCTATTGACTCCGATCCTTGGAAGTATTGTGTTATGAAGGAGAATGGAAATTTACACCAGGGACCCTTGGCACCATCTCTAGGTAAACCTACCAATATAAAAATGTTGGTACATGATGAATTCAGCCTCACCTTGTAGTAAAATAGGTAACTACTCAGGTATTCTCCACTCTGTGTTGAATGTGTCATGCATCCACTTATACCATTTTTCTAGGCGTGCCTTGTGGGTGGCCATCATGGTGTCACAAGTGTACTTCTCAAATATTTTGGTAGGGGAAGGGTTCTCATCTAGGTATTCCCACACAAATTTATCTGGCCCATCAGGCACTCCAATCTCTAAAAAGACAATGGTAAGGAGGACATTACCAAACATGATCTTTTCTCCATCATCGCATGTGGCATTGATGATTTCTTTTGCTATGAATTCCGAGAGGTTATAGATGGTCCCCTCGAGATCTTTCAGAAAACATTCAACCAAGCCTTGTTGATCTGTGTCCATCTCTCCTACCCATTTATTTTTGTGACCAAGTGCATGGCCATCCTCATTATAGGGTCGAAATCATAGAGATGTCAAAGTATCACGACCCCTTCTTATAGTCATAGGCTTCAAAAATCTTCTTGATGGCCTCCTTATCATCAAGTCATCATCAAAAGATTCTCCCTCATAGGTAAGACTAGTAAATTTAGAAATCATTGGGGAGTTATCACATCCTACATCCTGTGAAGTAGAAATGGTCTTCATGTACATGTGACATTAACCATTGGTACAGTCACTCAAGTTTTCCAAAATAGGGAAACTCATAGAGTTGTAATAACCTAGACCTTCTCCATCTTCACCTTTACCTCATCATCGTAGATAGGCATTCCATCTGGTGTCCTTTTTTGTCTATAGGGTGAACCAGTTCTAATGCCATCTCATTCTTTGTGGTGCTCATTTGATGGTTGTAGTCACTATGACCATCTTTCTAACATGAGACACCCATTATTTTCCAAGAAATATGTCATCTAGGTATTGCATCTCCGTGTACCATTCTTCATGAAATTGGTGGAAATAACTTGTTTCCCTTTTCCCTTTCCCTTCTTTGGTGAAACATTTTTTCTTTCCTTGGTGCCATTTCTCTGTTGGGTCACTAAAAGTTATTTCTTTCTCTTGATCTGGCTCTTCTCAACTCTGTGGCTCTACCCTTTGTGAAAATCCCTTCAATCATATGCCCTAGCTGGAACCCTAACTGGAAAACCCTTCTTTCCACAAGATGATGTATTCACTTATGGGATTCAAAAACTTCTACAACCTTCTCCCTCATGCCCGTGTACTCTTTTTCCACTCTGGTTCATTGATCAAACTAGTTATGCACTCAAATCTTCACAACCCTTTTTCACACAAATTTTCTTCAAGGATGCCCTAGTTCACAAGAGCTCTTTGATATCACAAATGCAAGGTAAACAATAATGTACCCCGACCTTCTACTTATAGCTTTTTTTTTTTTTCTACAATAAATGCCATGCCACCTACCAACATACCTTTGCAATAAAGGTGGATTTTTCTTCTAAATCCAACCTTCAGATTGATTTACCCCCATGCCCAATCCTATGTGAAAACTTCTACAACCTTTTGGTGCATAAAAACCCTTACTTGACCAAAGATCCTTACGTGTGTGCTTGCAGTGCATGTCGAAGGCACTTCTTTATCCTTACCCTAATTTTTGACATCACCTACCTCATGTTGTTCTGCACTTCTCACCCTTGTATGTGGTTTTTGTAAAGCCTTCCTGACACCAAACTCCTCATGTTCACCTTTTCCATGCATGCTCTTCCAAACTACGTGCTTTTGATCCTTCAAACTAGGCCATCGAAACACAACTTCCACTACTAGCTTCTAGTACTTGTCACATCACTTCACCCCACACAAAAATAGATGTGTGGTCCTCTACACATAGAAATTTTTTTGAAATAATAAGTGGCTATCATTGCACACATGCATGCACAACAAAAAAAAAAGAAAGGGAACAAGCAAGAAGGGAAACACAAAGAAAGGAAATGCATTAAGGAAATCCTAGGCTAAATGGAAATATTGCCTTATTTACAAACACAAGGAAGACTTATTTATAGTAGGGCTTCAGCCTACTCCCATTGAAATGGCTAGTAACCATGTTCCATCAATGCTTGTAACTAGAAAGTGCCTGAATCAAGTATATAGGATACAATGTATGGGCCCATCAATGGACTTTGAATTTCCAGGATGGTGCAGAAACTTGGAATCATATAATAGAACCATCTTACCCAACCTCAAATTTTTGTTCTTGATGTGTCTATCATGTCATGCCTTCTACCTAGATTTTTCTTTTTTCTAACTCTAGCAAGCAATAGCCCACCTCTCATCTAACTGCATTAACTTATCAATCCTCTCCTCAAGCACTTTTTCATCATCTAACCCTCTTGTGTGTTATACGTAGTGATGGTAACATGAATTCAATAGGTAACACTTCCATGCCAAACACCAATTGAAAAGGTGTGGCCTTGTTTCAGTCTTTTATAAGTAGTCTGGTATGACCATAACACAACAAAAACTTTATCATCCCAATCCTTTCTTCCCACATCACAAATTTTGGTTAATGTGTGATTCAATATCTTGTTAAATGCCTCAGTGGTTCCATTAGCTTGGGGTGATAAGGGGTAGTCTTGTGGTGGGCTACCATGAATTCTCCAACAAAATCTAACTATCTCATTCAAGAAATGAGTACCCCTATCACTTGTTAAACTCAATGGACATCCATATCTATTGATTATATTTTCCCACAAGAACCTAGTTATTGTTTTTCATTGTGTAATCCCTTTGTAGGTGTCACTTTTCCCACCTTGTAAGATAAATATATAATGTAATGATATAGTGTGAACTAGTCCTTCATGTGGTAGGTGAAATCGGTCCTACAAAATCAATCACCCACTTCTCAAATGGTTTTGTGCTAGTTATCGATATCGGTCTCAAGGGCATCTCATCTCTTCTTCTAGTTTTCCAAGGCATTGGAAATGGTCATAAGCCTTGCAAAACTCAATACAATCCTTGTAGATGTTTTCCCACCAAAATCCTACTAGAAGGATCTTTGTGTGGTTACATTCCTACATAGTGTCCTCCTGCAATTCCACCATGTGCTTCCTCCATGATTGCAATGCATTCATGCTCTAACACACACCGGCACAAAACCTCATCATGGCCTAGCTTGTATAAGTCTCCACTAATTAACATGTAGGGCATGACATGCATATGGCTAACTACTTTCTTTCCAAAGTCTTCATTCCCTCGGTGCCACACCCATTTTGAGAAACACAACAATATCTTCCAAGTCAGAGGGCATGCCACCATAATCTAAATAGTTGTGCATCTGGCATTGTATCCTCAATGCTCTGCATGTCCTCCCCTAAGTCAATCCTTGATAAATGGTCAAGTCCCAAATTACTCTTACCTAGTTTCACAACTACCATAAACTCAAATTCTTGAAACAACAAGACCCACTGACATATGTGCCCTTGTAAAATGGGCTTGTTTACTAGTACTTCAATGCCATGTGGTCCATGTGTAGAAGATAAAGGGTGTTTCCAATAGATATTTACCTAAATTTTTTTGTAGTGCGTAGATCATGGACAATGCTTCACACTCAGTAGTAGTAGTATAGTTATAGTTCTCTCTATTGGTGTTAACTTCCTACTAGAAAAACAAGGGGTGGTCAACAATTCCTTCTCTAGGTTGTGCTAAGATTTCCCCAATCACCATCCTGAAGCATCAACATGTACATGGAATGGCTTATCCCAAGAAGGAAAGTGTAATATGGGCACAGTGATAAGCTTATTCTTCAATGTATCAAATGCCATCTCATTTTGCCTCTCCCCAGTGAAATGCACTTTTGTGTTTTAGTAACTCTTCAATGGTGCATGGTGATCTTGGCATACCCTTAATAAATTTTGGTAATACCCCATATGCCCAAGGAATCCATGCACACTGCACTCTGGTTGGTAGGTTCCCCCAATCCCAATAATAACGAAACTTTGGTAGGATCCACCAAAAAGCCTTCCTTACATATGATATGCCCCAAAAGGGTTCCAAATGGAGTAGAAAAACACATTTCTTAATGTTGAGGGATATCCTCAACTTGACATCTTTCAAACATCAGCCTTAGATTGTCACAATGATCCCTTACTAATCCATATACCATCCAATCATCAAGGTAGACTTGAAGAAACTTATGGATGAAGTCTTGAAATGCCTGCACCACAATGCGTGAAAAACACACAGAGCACGTTCTTTGAGTCAAAAGGCATGATTATGTAGGAAAAGCTTCCCCATTTAGTGGTGAAATTTGTCTTTTCTTGGTCTTCCTTTGCAATTCTAACCTGATGATATCTGAGAATCCATTTGTGAAAGAATAGATCTTGCCCACTACTCCTTCAGGATCTCCTCAGTGAAGGGGGTTGGAAAAGGGTCAATAACACATACCACATTCAAATCCCTGTAATCAACATAGATCCTTATCCTCCCATCCTTCTTAATGCTAATGACCATCAGACTTATCCATTTTGATTCCTCAATGACCTCAATGATGCTGATGTGATCATCTTGTCAATCTCCTCCTTGACTTTGATGTGAAGATTCAGATTCATTTGATAAGGTCTCTTTGAATTGGGTGCGCACCTTCCTTTAACTTGATTTTCATTTCCCCAAGGAGTGGTGAACTCCTTTAAGCTCATGGTACCCATGTGGAAATAAGTCTTGAAACTCACACAATAGATCAATGATCTTTGAAACCTCCTTTTTTGACCAATAGTCTCCAATAGTAGCCTCCTTAGGTTTGGCCTTTGAACCAATGTTAACCTTTTTGGTTTTAGGGGTTCATGGTAGGTGCACGTGCTTGCTCATCAACACTATCCATAACTTTCACATGTACCTATAGTATGGTTAACATCCAAATTTTCCACTTCTTCACCATGATCATGTAGACCAATTTTCCTTTCTCTTTTTCCATGCATGCATGCTCAAGTTGTATATCTCTCTCTGATTCTTCCTCATCAAAACATGCTTCTAAGCTAGGTTCACCCAATAATTCCAGTATTCTATCCTCCATCATGGCACTATCTCCCATAGTTAGGTGCTTAACAACTGTAATGCCTCATCCACCGATGGCTTGGTACTCGATATTCAAAGCTTGAAGGAGGTCATTCAATCAACTCCTTCAGTTTCCTGTCAAATGGCACATCTTATGAGTGAATGTACCATGCACATGCATACAACCTTGTAAGGTGGAGTACAACTTATGCACCCATAAAGAAGGTGGAAAGGCTTTTGTGCCTTCCATCAGGCCTTCTCACATGCTTGGATGTGAAATGAGGTGGGTTCCTTCCCATGATAATCTTGTATGATAGTAGGTGCATTACTTGGGAAAACCTAATCAGAGAATGTGATTCTCACTTCATGCCACTCTAGAAGGCTATCATGATGGGTCACCCACCAATGTGTTGTGGTCCTGAGCAAGGTATAGTTGAGCATCCTTCTCCTTTCGATCTCACTTCTCCATTGGGTCTCCATTTCTCATAGGAAAACATCAGGGTTGGCTCCTCAGAATAACTTGGAAACTTCTTTCCTCCTAGGCACTTGACTGAGTGTGCCTTTTTACTCTCATCACAGAGCCTCTTAACTTCCTTCTGACCAACTCATATGTCATGTGCACCCAATTGTCACATGCCACACTAGTTTTATCACTTATAGATTGAGTGTCTTCCCATTGAATAATGCCCTCCTTTGTTGGTTGCACAACTTTAGGGTCCCTAGATAGTGCACATGTAAATTTGTCTAGGTCTTCTTCTCCTAAAGGCTCAATATAGGGTGTTGACTTCCCATCATCAAAGGAATGATAACTCATTCCTCTTGTTCTCAAAACTTATATACCCCTTATTGAAACATAAGTCAACATTGTTCTTATAGCACCAGGGGTGCCCAAGTAACACTGGAAAGTTTTCCACCTCAAGCAAGTGCTAAGACTTCAAAGTCTCAGTGAATTTTCCCCTTGGATAGTGATAGCAACATCCTTTAAAACACCAATGGGCATTGCTTTTTCTTATTGGCCATATACAACACATTTGAAGATGGTTGTAATGGGGCCTTCCCATTTGATTCAGGAATCTAGGGTGAGAACATTGACTTCGCACCTATGTCAATAGAATATTTCTTAGGATCCATCCATCAACAACTACATTCAAGGTAATCTCCTTATCGTAGTTGAGGTTGTGGGGAGGAAGGTTAGCATGCAAAACCTACCTCTCACGCTCTACTCAACACTTGGTATCTTATTCCTCAACCATTCTCCTAATAGAGGAATGATATTCTCTTGGCACAACATCTTACACACCTCTTGACATCATCTATATATTTGAGGAACCTCGGTGCTTTTTTCTTCTTCCCCAACTTCTTGGATTTCTCCTTTAGACATTGAATTTCCCCTTGAAGACTCTGATTACATCCATGGTCTCTTGATAGACTTCCTTCTGATGGGTAGGGTCTGGATACTTCCCATACACCACCTCTTCTCTTGTAATCAATGGTTCTACTTTGGTATCTCCTGGCATGCATGCTGACCTCGGCTCATGTCATCACCACAAGTATAGGTTCTAATTCTAACTCATGTGCCACCCTTGGCATCCATTGTGAGTTGGCCTTTCTTAATGCTTACCATCCCGGTGCCCTTTGTCTTTTGTTGTTGTTGGCTCATATGTTCAAATAGCTCTGGGCACTCCTCATACTTTTTGCTTCTTTCCACACCAAGAGCATTGTAGTAGTCAGGACATTCACACTTATAGTGCTCCGTAGACCCACAATTGTAACAAGTTCCATATGGGAACTCACTTCTTCCACCTCCATGGTTTCCATGACCTCTAAATCCTCCTCCATGAAAGCCTCTTCCACGAGCTCCTCCATCACATATCCTTCATAGTGATGACCATCATCCTTGGAATTATTTGCAATGTTGGTCTAGCGTACACCAATATCAATGGCATCATGTATCTGGTCAATCAATCTATAATCCTTGGTGTCATGAGTAGTAGAGGTGTAAATCTTGCAATAGAAAGACACATTCTTACGGATTGCGCATTATAATAGTGGACACCTACTTGCATCATGATCTCCATGGAAAATCTCATAGTCTACTATCATGGTGTGTACCGATCTTCGAGGAAAATTATCCTTTGTATGCCCCTCTACCTCACAATCCATGCACCATAGGCCATTGTGAGTCTCATGCATTGAGTTCATAGATATAGCTTCTCCAGCTTTTTTTCCATTGCATAAATCTGAGCTTCAAAAAAAGGACTAACACTGGTATCACAACTTCTTCCTATAGCCTGAGTGTGAAGGGAAGCCTCCAAGGCCTCGCGTGGGTCTATGAAAGTCTTATGTGTGAAATGCTCTCTCTGAAAGGTGTTATTAGTCCTCCAAAAAACCATTGAGCATGTTGAGAAGGATGAATATCATAAGACAATTTTGATAAGAGAGTCTTAAAATGCATCATACTCTCACACACACTCTCTTCCATACCTTGTTGAATTTCCTTCAGCAGTGTTAATGCTCTTTTGTTCAAACTAGGAATATGAAATTCAGCTAAGAAGGCATTATGCAGCATGGTGTAATCTACTACTATCTAGTGGGGGTCATACTTTAGTACCAACTATGTGTGCATCCTTACAACATTGTTGCAAAACTAACTTTCCTTCCATTCCGAAGGGTAGTGATCCCCTTCATGTGCCATAGCAGCTCACATTTGTGTACATTCTCTGCAACATCCTCAACACCTTTGTAATCTGGTAGATGTAAAGACATTTAAAAAATACTTGTTGAGGTGGTTGAGGCCCTTTTCCTCTGATCCAGAACCTTGATTCCTCTAGTGTTTCCTCTACCACTAGATCCACTAGATCCACCATGCACTCTATCCCTCTTGATCCACTAGATCCTCCAGATCCCAGGTCCACCGGGTCTACTAGTTCTTATTCCATCAAATCCACCTCCCATAGCTGGTAAAGGTCTTGAAGTGGTTGTGCCTTGTGTCCCCACTGTCATGTTAAACTACATGCCAATAATCTGTGATATTGCACCACTACCAGATGTGTGTCCCATGCCACTTCCAAGATGTGATACCCAAGCTTTGTGTACCCAAAATTTTCCCAAATGTCACTCACAAATAATATACCTCAAACACGAGGAAATGATTGTGTAGCCATAGATGTGCCAAATGAAAAGTTATACCTCTAGGTGTTGATCGGTCACTTCCACCAATACTAACTAGGTTAGTAATACTTATCTCTAGATTTGGAAAACTAAGTGCCTAGGGGTTGGTCACTAGGTGGATTTAGATGCATGCTGTGTGACAACTCTCCTTTCTCCAAGTGATGATCTCTCATTAGAAGTTGAAGGGGTCTCTCTCCCATGCTTTCCAAGATGGGGTAGCACAGACTACTCAGGCTCCATGTCCTGTGTGAACCTCAATTCCTTCCTGTAATGTATGCCTCCATAAATCCATCACTCCTGCAACTTCACATTTTCTATCTAACTCCCTCTCATGAGCTTCATTATACTTGAGTCGTCTCTCTTCCCTCTCTTTTAACTAAAGGTCCACCATCTTCCTCCACCCTAGCTTCCTCACCTAGTGCTCAGAAGAAGCTTAGCCGGCCATAGGAAATGCTTCCAAACTCAATGTAATGATCAGGATCTTTATAGCTAAAGGGATAACACGCAAGAATGATCCTCTTGGCTCCTCAAAAAACTCAAACTCAGCAATCTTTGGATAGGAATACGTATAAATCACGTACTCCAAGGTGTAACTCATCAACACTCTACTCCACCAATGATCAACAACATGTGTCCAAGTCAGATCAACATCATGCAACCTCTGATACTCCTCTTGGGTCCATATGCAAGGTCTATAGTACCAACTTGATCTAGATGCATACACTAAAATCCATTCATACAACTCCACTAGAAAACAACAAAATAAGGTCTCATATAGCTCATGATACATATTTTCTTCTACCCATTTACGTGCATCAAACTAGGTCAGTACTAAATCTCTAAGAAAACTCATCCTCCATGCTTTTAAGCCATGCTTTGACATTGTCCAAGGTCAAGTGCTCTGTCATCATGCACCATTCTCACAACACTTTGAAAAGAGGTCCCATGAAATGGAACCAAGATGTAGTCATTTATTTACCCTTAATACCTTTACTAACCCAAGTGTGTGGCCTATCTGCGAGGGTGTGGGTGCTCACTCGAGGCATGTGGGTGTTGAGCCCCTCCTTTATGTGAGCTTTGTGAGAAGGTTCCACCATTAATGGAGGATGATTTGTAGAAGTAGAAGTACATTCACTTATTTAAAGAGGTAGAATATGCAACTAATAGATCCACACCTTAATGCATTACGAAACTAAATAACATTGTAATAAGCATAATAAACTAGATTTGAGCCATGATAGTCATATAACATGAGGGTTTACACCCTTAAAAACAAGATATATAGAATGAAACCATATATATTGATTTAAAATAGTTTTGGTAGCCACATTATAGTCAAAAGGGTCATCTCAGACCATATACATATAAATGACAGGGACTTAACTCCTACAAATCCTCCCCAGATATGAGACCCTAACTATACCTTTCCCATTTTAACCTTGTTACAGATCCTAGTGCCATACAGAGGCTTATGGCATCCCTCACAACCCTTAGCACTAAGTTCTCTAAACCCTAGCATTATTGTAACACTTTGTTACTCTATTTCTTATTCTCTATGCATTATTCTATTCATCTCTCTATCTCTTCATCCCTATGTCTCTATCTTGGGCATTTCTTTTATAGGATTAACACCCACCACCATGCCTTCTCTCATGAACATATCACATGCCAAGTGTTGATGTGGTCCTCCATTGGTAAATTTTATCCTTTACAAACCCTCCGCTCTTTGTAATGATGTCTTCGGGAATATTCCCTATAGGGAATATCCTTTTCTTTACCTCCAAGGTTTTAGGTTAGAACCTTATCCACTCATCATGCCTAGTCAGGTCCTCACGTTTTTCCTCAAGTTCCTCTAGAATGCCAAATATGGCTAAGTCCCTTAAACATGTGTTTTTCTTCCCACGCGTGCCCTAGTTTCACTTAAACCCCTTTGTCCTACGCGCTTTCCCTTGAGCGCCCTTCTTCTCACTTTGGTCCCGTGCATGCACACGTCCTTTGGCACTTAGCCAATATTTCAAGGTCCAACATTGTTGATGGCTAGCTACCGAGTAATATCTTGATTGATATAGATACAAAAGTGAATGTACTCACTTTGGATATGTGGAATCAAATGGGGAGACCAGCATTACAAATGAGTCTTCAAATGTGTTATATATGGCGAACAGGACTAAATACATGCCCATTGAAGTATTGAAGGATGTCACTATTACTATACGAGGGGCCAAGTTAACTAGAGACTTTGAGGTCTTGGCATTTGTCGAGTAGATAATTTCCTAGCCTGGCTTCGGGTGCCCTTGGTGTTACGCAAATAATGTTGACCTGCACTTTAATAAAGGTTATTTCAGTTTTGAGAAAAAAGAAGAGTGTGTGACTATTCCTTTGACATATGGGAAAGTTACACCTTATCTAGAACCTTTGAGTGAAGATGATCTCGAACAAGATATACACGTATAAAATTTCAAGATGCGGAACTACTCGAGCCATCTAAGGAAGGTGTTATTCAGTGGGATGATGCTCAGTCCATGAGTGATACAACCATTGTTGCCTATGATAATTGGGTGCATGAGACATATGAAATATTCGGGAGGGATATCAAGAACATAGTTACTCACATCATCAAGTCGCGCATGGTTAGGCACTTGGGTCATAATCAGGTACCTCGATACACAGTGAAGGAAACCTGAAATATTTCTTCGCTTGCCATAGAGGTTTAATGGGAGGACCAAGTAGAGAGAAGGAATATTCTTGTTTATACCCTATGTGCTACAATTGTGTGATGGTGGACTACACATAGATAAAATTTTGGAGTGATGAGAAGTGAGAATCACCTTCTCTACTAGGTTTCTGAGGAACAAAGTGTACCTTCACAAATTTGCAAATATAATGGGAAGGATTTCGCTTCACACCATGTTCATATATGTGAGATACTCTAGAGGGAGGGGTAGGAGGTATTACCACCTTCACTCTAGGTACATAATATCTACGCCACTCTAAGTGGTTTTGCATGCGCTTGGTATGTTTATGCAGAGTTGAATAGAGAAACAGGGAATTGGCAAGAACTGACTGCATATATGATTCAGACCTTTGAATATTTTTCTACTAAACCACAAGAGAATGAGGTATTATAGATTATGAGGTGCTTGACTATGGGAGATAGTGTAAAGGTTGAGGAGCTTATTCAGGAATTACTAGGTGAGTCAAATCTGAAGGTGTGCTTTGAAGAAGAAGAGACAGGATGAAGTGCGGCTTGGGTGCACATGGTTAGAAAAATAAAAGGGTAAGTTGGTTTACATTATTGATGATGAAGGAGATAATCTGAATTTTGATCACACTAAGGTTATGTGCGATGTCTTAGATAGTGTTGATGAGAAGGCATGTGCTTACCATGATCCTATGAAAATTAAGAAGGTCAATATTGGGACAAATGCATAACCTAAAGAGGCCATTATTGGTGACTATTGGTATGAACATGAGGTTTCTAAGATAATTGATATGTTGCGTGACTTCCAGGATTTATTTCCACGAGGTTATCATGAGTTAAAGGGAGTGCATCACTCTTTGAGTGAGATTAAGATCAAGTTAAAGGAAGGGGTGTGCCCAGTTAGGAAGAGGCCTTACCGATGAATCCTAATATGCGCATTAAGGTGAAGGAAGAAATTGAAAAGATGTTAAAATCTAGGATCATTGAGCCCATTAAGGAATCAGAGTGGGTTAGCCCCATGGTGATTAGCACAAATAAATATGGTAGGACAAGGATTTGTTTAGACTACAGAGAATTGAATGTTGCTTGTGTAATATATCCCTTTCCCACACCATTTATAAAGAATATTTTATAAGGCATTGCGCAAGTGCATGAGATCTACTCCTTCACTAATGGATTTTCTAGATATCATCATGTATGGATTGCTAAGGAAGATCAAGAGAAGAAAACTTTCACCACTGAGTGGGGAAGTTTTTCATACACGGTTATGCCTTTTGGATTGAAGAGTGTGCTGTAATCTTTTTGCCCATTTTTGTGCAAGCATTTCAGGACTTCATTCATAAGTATTTACAGGTTTATTTAGATGATTGGACTATTTATGGGCTAGTAAAAGATCATTGTGATAATTTAAGACTTATGTTTAGGTTTCTGAAGTGAGCATCTCCCTAAACATCAAAAAGTGTGTCTTTGCTACACCTTTTGGGACATATCATATGTAAAGAAGTTCTATTGGTACATTTTGTTAAGTTTTTGCTATTTTGGGCTTAGATGAGCCTACCAATCAGAGTGAGGTGTGTGGGTTCTTAGGAAACACAAGTCATCACAGGAAGTTTATTAAGGGGTATGCTAAAATTTTCGTGCCCTTGGAAGAATTGTTGAAGAGTAAAGGGAAGTTTCATTGGAATGAGGTGTAACAGATAGCATTTAAAATATACAAGGAAATGCTTACTTCTAGGCCTATTTTGTGCTTTCCTTCATAGACCAAACCATTCCATGTGCATGTGGACGCCTCTTGCATGGCCATTGGTGTAGTATTAGTCCAACCTTGAGAGGGTAATTTTTATCATCCTATTTGTTTTGCAAGCAAGAAATTGACCCCGATTGAACATAATTATACAACTATGGAGCGCGAAGCATTGTCCATGATTTATGCATTGCAAAATTTTAGGAAATACTTATTAGAAACTCCATTCATATTTTATACAGATCACATGGCACTTAAGTATTTGGTCAACAAGCCCATTTTACAAGGGTGCATATGTAAGTGGATTCTCTTGTTCCAAGAATTTGAATTTACAGTAGTGGTGAAGCCAAGAAAGAGTAACTCAGGAATAAATTATTTATCAAGGATTAACTCAGATGAGGAGGTGCAAAGCATTGAGGATACAATGCCGGATGCACAAATTTTCAGATTGAACCGTGCACCCTCGATTTATAGGATATTATTGTATTCTTGCGAATAGGTGTGGCGCTTGAAAGGATAAAGGCTTTTAAGAATAAATAACTTGTTATATGTGTTGCACCTTACATGTTGATTGGTGGAGATTTAATAAAGTTAGGTTAGGATGAAGTTTTTCACTAGTATGTACTTGAGCATGAGCATACTTTGATTGTGGAGGAAGCTCATGGTGGGATTACAAGTGGACATTATGTAGGAAATGTTACCGCGCGTAAGATTCTATTAGCAAGAATTTGGTGGGAAATGATTTACAAGGATTGTATAGAGTAATGTAATGCCTATGACCATTGTTAGCACCTTGGAAAGCCTATGCATAGAGATGAAATTCCTTTGAGGCATATTACTAGCGTAGAACCTTTTGAAAAGTGGGCAATTGACTTTGTGGGTCTTATTTCCCCACCTGCATGCAATATTGGGTCACACTATATTATAACTTGTACATATTGTCTTATAAGGTGGGCAGAAGCAGCACCTACAAAGGATTACACGGTAGCTACATAAGCAAGGTTTTTGTGGGAGAACATAATCAATAAGTATGGATGTCTATTAAGTTTGACAAGTGATAGGGGCACAAAATTTTTGAATAAGACCATCAAGATACTATTGGCATAATTTATGGTGGCACACCATAAAACAACACCCTATCACTCACAAAGCTAATGACATTACTAAGGCATTCAAAAAGATATGGGACATACACTTGACCGAGATTTGTGATGTTGGATGGAAATACTTGGATGATAAAGTATCTGCTATACTTTGGGCATACGTAACAACGTATAAAATATTGAACAAAGCCGCAACCTTTTAATTGGTGTTTGGTGCAAAGGTTGTTTTACCAATGGAATTCATGTTACCTTCTCTATGTATTACATGCGCAGGAGGACGAGATGATGAGCAAGCACTTGAGGAGCACATTGATAAATTGATGTAGTTGGATTGAAGGCGTGTTATAGCTCATTGGATCCGAACATAGAAAATGTCAAGAATAAGGCATGACGCGATAGGCATATTAAGAATAAATAGTTTGAGGTTGGAAAAATGGTTCTTTTGTATGATTCAATTTTGTTGTGCCACCCTATAAAGTTCCAAGTGCATTGGTTGGGACCATATTTTGTGACTTATATGCTTGATTTATGCACTTGTCGATTACATGTGATGGATGGGACATGTTTGATCGTTATTTAAATGGAAGTAGGTGGAAGACCTATTGTAAATAATTATTCTTGGTGTTTTTAATAAGGAAGGATTTCCATTTAGCTTAGGTTTTTCTTGAATGAATTCCCTTTATATGTATTTCCTTTCATGTCGCTAATATTTTTCAATTATGTTCAGCTTTTTTTATTGTAATAAGTGTGTTTATGAGCTAGTTGTTGATTATTATCTATTGATTTCATGAAAAAGGACCGTGCATACTTTTAGTGTGGGGTGGATCAGAAAGTGATTGGTGCCTTATTACAGATTGGTGTGCATTATACAGTGCTCGAGGTAAAGATTTTTATAAATATAATTTCAAGAAATTTTTCTTAGATTGAAGGCCACACGTAGAGGGATGGATGCTCAATATAACACAAGGTAGGCTACAAAGCATTGGAAACTACTTGGTATGAGGAACATTAGATAGGTACTTTGGTACCTTTGGAGGGTGCGTGTAAGGGAATCTATGGCTGAGAAAGTAGTGAGTGCAAGAAGGTTATAACCGAGGTACAGAAGAGTTTGGCATGGAAGGAGATGGTGCAACAAGCGTAAGAGCCTAGAGGCAAAATTAATTTTGCATATGGTGGTGGTTGAGGAGAAATTAATGCAGGGAATTTTGAAAATGTTATAAATTCAAGTGAGTGCAACGTTATTTCTACCTTTCATCTTTTAATCTTTCACGATTGAGAAGTGTGACGAAGTGCTAGTGTGAAGAACAAGCTATTAACCAAAGAAACCAGGTGAACTCGCGGCATGGATTTGATAAGACTCTGCGTGCAAGTGTGTTTGATTTTTTTAAGTGGTGAGTTAGAAAGGTTCATGTGGTTAGGGTTTCATGGAGGCAGAGTTACGCCTAGGGCACAATAAATCAAAGCATTTGGCTTGAGTACAAGCCATGCAAGGGTAAGGTGGTGGAAAGGTTACGGTTTGCGAGCATACCTATTAGTTGGGAAGAGCAATGGCACCAAGGTGAGATCCACTTATTGGGAGAAAGACCGAGGAAGCATCACGAGGAGTGATCGGTTGAAATGTAGTACCTAGAAGAGGTGATCCAAGGGAGGTCATGGACATCAAATTTGACCAAAGTGCAAGATTAGCGACTTTAACCACATGACTGAGAAAACCCTCAAAGATATCAATGCAGAGACCGTTTGAAATACTAATAGGAGGACGACATATGGGAATATGGTTTTGGATAAATTAGTGTAAAAATTATTGGAAAGCGTCAGAGTTATGCAACTTTATGAGATGTATCTCTTTGGCAAGCTCAACCACTTGTACCAATGGCTAATGTCACATGTGCACGAGGATTTCTTCTACTTTGTGGGAAGGATAATGTAGATTAAAGTGAATTTGATTGGTAGATTCAAAAGTATGTGTGATATTGGCTCTAAGATTACAATTGACTTATCATATAATGAGGGAGTAGAGGCGATGGCCACCGCATACCACTACGAGAAAGGGGGTCGAGATTTCAACATTACACAGATAGATGATCTAGCTATATGTGTAGCAGGTGCGGTTATTCAATTGTACATTGGGTGCCTTGAAGAGGTGGACAGAATTTAATAAGCGTTGGCTACTTATAGTGTGTAAGATAGTGAATAAGACTTATTATAATATTGTAGGTTACATTACGAAGAGCTTAGTGGCAGAAGCACGCACCCAAGCTTACAAAGGTGATAAAATAACTTGGGGTTCTATTTTGTTATTAATCGTATTCAGTGAAATTGGTGTGCTCGATGGGCCGAAGGATAAGATGTGGGAGTACCATTTTAAGAATAAATCACCTACTCTAAATTTTTCCAAGTACACTGCCATGGTTCAATTTCGAACACTTATAAGGAGTGCCAGGAGAAGTGGTTTAGGAGGATGTGTTGGGAATTTAAGGGAGAATGGCACATACCACATGAACTTCCTAGTGTATTAGGCAGACAAGTAGAGTTCATGATGTACTAGCACTTATTTTCGGGAATGTTCTTCATGAAGACGGGTGAGAAGAGCAATGGTGTAAGTTACCCTTCGCATATACCGCTCAATATTTCAAATATTTGGTGAACAGGTTACACAATGCATGGAAATTATAGTTTGATTCTACTAGAGTAGACACAAACATTCATATTATGAGTAAGACATATGTCTACCCCACTAATGGGGCATATGGGGAGATGATAGAGTCATACAATATTGATATAGCTCCAGAGACTATGGTTGTAGGAAATATTGATCCCATACATGTGTGTATATATCTGAGGTCATATTTTAAGGATGGAAAATTGGTTGTAGGAGAGTACTTGTCTTTACTAGGTCCTCCAAAGGGAAAACAAATTGTGGGAACAAGGATTCGATGGAACAAACACCCCCCAGGAAGGAAGAACAAGGACATGAAGTCTTATAGAATGTCCTAGAGTGTAAAGAGGAACAAGAAGATAAAGCACTACACTTAATCATGAGAGGAGACAATTACACAAAAGGCGTATAGGTGCGAGATGCTAGTGTTGGTCCCTCACACCACTAAGGTGGTCACTACATGTAACATCGGTGAAGCATGATGAGAAAGGAAGGAAGAAAGGTGAAAGTACATTCAGCTAAGGATAGTGATGAAGAGAAGTCCTCACATAGAAGTGTGCATGAAGATGTTTCACGCCTAGTCTGGAGGTGCGATAGGATGAGGAGATAGGTGGAAAGTAACTTGTGTTTGATGGGGATGTCCCCAGTGTAGGCATGCAGAGACCTGAAGGGGAAATTTTTGTTGGTGGAGACACGAATATAGTAGAGAATGTTGCATGCATGAGCAAAGAACCTAAGAGAGAATAGGAAGTACAATAGAATTTGGGCAAAGTGGAAAACATGAGCAAGTAAGATAGCACACAAGTGATCCCAAGGAATAGGAGATGGTGCGAGACTAAAAACCTTGGCTATGTCGATGATGCAATGAATATCATTCAAGCAAGGTTTAAGAGTATTGTTGTAAAGGAACAGATTATATGGGTGGGAGATGATGGATCCCGAGATGGAAACCACACCAAAATTAGTTATCATGGAATATGCAAACTCACATGGATGATCCTAGTTTTGAATTGTATGAAGAGTCATGTGTCTCTCGGAGGATGAAGAAAGCACCACA
Organism: Taxus wallichiana var. yunnanensis; assembly: GCA_018340775.1. Taxonomy (NCBI): domain Eukaryota; kingdom Viridiplantae; phylum Streptophyta; class Pinopsida; order Cupressales; family Taxaceae; genus Taxus; species Taxus wallichiana. The sequence continues at coordinate 334,370,331 of CM031240.1, read as the reverse complement.
TTCTTGACATATAACCATCAAGCTGACTCAGTTCTCAGATGAACAAGTAAGTAATGCTTTAACAAAGGTATCTACAGAGGTTGCGTGCCAAATATAGATAAAGTAGAAATTATTTGAACTCTTATAGAGGATATGAAGGATAAATAAGTAGAGATTAAGCACCTGATAGAGGAGAAAGAGAGAGATGAGGTGAAAGCATATGCACTACTTTATATGGCGGAGCAGGTTGGTGATGATATTTTGGAGGCGAGGCCACAATATGAGGAAAAGGTGGCTCAAATATTCCCATATGTTATGCATTATTTGTGCACATTGGTTCACATGGTGTTGGATGAGGGTACAATATGGATGCCAAAAGAAAAGGATGTTGCAACACAGGTGGAAATAACTAAAGCAACAATAGTGCGCCGAATCACAGGGTATGAGTCTTTGCTCCAAACCTTGAAAGATGAGATGAAAATGAAGATTTGGCATTGAATATGTGCACATATCCTAAGACAATAATCAAGACAAGGACTATGGTGGAGGAAAATTAAGTCCTTGTGGAAATGTAGAATGAAACTCTTGGGTGTAAAGAGAGGTGACATTACTTGTAGAAAAGAGAAATCCACTCACAAAGAGCCCGGGACCCTCATAAAGAGAAAATAAAGGATATTGGAAAATTTATAGACGACATATGGATGTGATGGATGGAATGATCTCGAGTCTAGTGAACTTCCTTAGATCATTATAGAATGAGGGAAAGAACATGACTATGGATGAGATGGAGGGAGTACTCGTAGATATCCCTGATAAGGCAAATAAGGCACTCAGTGATTGATACGAGTTAGAGGAAGAGATCAAAAGTGAGAATCTTGAGTTAATTATGCCTTCGTGAGGGGTAGGGCGCCCAGATTCTTTTGCATATTTTTTCATTTATTATGTACAGATATTATTTTGTTCTAATTCTTTATTCTTAAGGAGATAAGGCATGTTTACCCATTGCCAAGGCGGAAATGAAATTAGTGTGGGGTAATGTTGGGTTGATAAAATATTACCTAAGTATTGAAGGCATGGAAGATGGACATATTTTCACCATTTAGTTTCATGCCCAAGGAAGTTAGAAATCAATACTTAGCCATTTTACATACACAGGCTAAGATGGGGTTAAGTGTTGAGCACGTTTTGGTAAGAAGACTTGGAAGACACGTCAGGCTATTTTGGGACAAATGGAAGGTAAAGTGACATGTAGAGTTTTGAGCTAATAATAGGATTATAAGTAGAGTTATTAATAGGTAATCTATTATTAGGTGAAGCTTGCATGCTTCCTAGTTTATTTTTTAGTGGTGCATGGCTATTCTTTAGCATGCAACCTATTTTAGGATGCTTAGGTGATGAAGGAAAGTCCACACCCCTACATATATGTATTCATTTTCATGGTTTTAGTATTTCCACTTTTTAGAAGAGTTATGTTGTTGGTTTATGAGCGTGCATGACTTATGGTGATACTCTTATGTAATTTTATGTGTTTTACGATGATTAAATACAATGGATCTTGGTGAGTGCTTAGATCTATCTAAGTGATGTGTCGGTGCACCTTGGGTTGTTCATGATAAAATAAAATAATACACATGCTTCAACTAGATTCTTGAATACACATTAGCTTAGTTTCAAGATCACCCTCTTTTTCTTCAGAATGCATGCAAGATCCTCCAAATATGGAATCTTCACTTTTAGATCTCTTAGCACCTTTTTCCATGAATAGGACTTCATTACCTACAAGATCATGTTTAGAATTAGACTTAGAATTAGAAACAACATCATCACTACTTATCTCTAATGAGCAGAAATATTCCTTGTAATATAATATTTTCTTGGTTTTCTTCTTGTTCTCAAACTTATTCAACCTTGTCTTACTCTTATCAAAAATTTCAGATATCTTATCATGATCTCCATCATGTTCTTCATCATCTTCATCCTTATGAGGAAACTTATTTACAAAATGCCCAATATCACCACAATTAGAACATTTCAAGGGGATCTTACCATTATACTTTCTTGAAGCAGTATTCAACTTTCTAGAAAACATGGAAATCAACTCATCATCATCAAAATCAGAAATATCATCATCTAAAACCTTCTTACCTTTTTTCTTCTTCTCAAATTTGAATGCAATCTCCTTCTTAATAGGTTTTGTATCAATGGTCCTCATTTCATAGGTTGTCAAAATGCCTTGGAGATCATCCATCAACATGATACTCAAATCATTGGCTTCTTCAATGGATAAAACTCTAGCATCAAACATAGGAGTAATATATCTCAACACCTTCTTCTCCTAATCCTCTGATAGTATTGACCACTTGATCTACTCGAGAAGGTATGCAACAATTGTTTCTTCTTCCTTCATTTTTAGGCTTTCAAACTGACTTTAAGTCTAAAGCTTTTCCATCTTTACCTTAGTGTCACCTTCATAAATGATCTTCAAATTTTCCCACATAGCCTTAGTTATATTACACTACATCACCTTGACAAACTCGATTCTTCCAAACCACGCAAGATAGCATTTATAGCTATGTAATTATCATTGCTAGCCTTCTTAACTACAACATCAGTTGGAGGGGTTTTAGGAATGGTGTGTCCATTCACCACTGATTTCCATATATCAAATCCCAAAGACGTGATGTGAGTTCTCATCCTAATACTCCAAAAGTCATAGTTTGACCCATCAAACATACAATTTTTTCTAGAAGAGGAACCACACTACTCACTTTCCATTTTGTGCTTCAAAGAATATCCTTTAAGTAGTTAAACTCGCTTCAAAAGGAACTTTCTCTCGATACTAATTTTTATAAGGACAATGACTAAGAGGGGGTGAATCCGTCCTTTAAAAATTTCATTCAATCAACCATGTATAATTTTAAACCCCGCTTAATCATCCATTGAAACCATTCATTAGTTATTCATCAATCTTAACCATTATGCATCATGAAACATAACCATACATGAAAAATCAAATAACATAATGACACAAGATATAAAGTGGAAACCCTCAAGGGTAATAAAACACAGTAAACCTTTGCATATATAACTCAATACAAAGGACTCCTTTGAATATTAAATATCACACGAGACTTCTTTAGTGATGCACTAACCCCACAAAGTGAGCACTAACCCCTATTTAATAGAGCACTCACTTTGTCTACAAAGAGGCTACAACCCCTAAGATGAATAAGCACCAACTTAGCCACCTGAATATGAAGATCACCTAATGACCTTTTTTCTCAACCAACTGATTTTGATCACTTTTTTAGCTCTCTTCACTCAAAACCCTCTAAAACTACTAGTTCTCCCTCTTCGCTCATGTATGCACCACAATATGTTGATTAGGTCATATGAACTTATATCTTCTGCTCCTCTTCTCTTCTCAACTTCTCATGCCTCTTCTCTACTATTCTCTTTATCCATGTTTTATCTTCACACATCCCTCTAGCTCGCTCACAACTCCATCCATCTTCACTAGATAAAATGAGCAAATACAACTACTTTTATACATGAATCAAGCCACAAAACCATGTTGATTGGTACAAGACCATATGACCATGCAAGGTTGGTCATAAAAACATTAATGCATTCATATAAGTTACATAAAGAGACCATATAGGTCGGTATAGTCCTTCTACAAACACACAATAGCTCAACTAGGCCTAAAAACTAGGTCTTCATCTCAAACAGTCGCATTATGATATTCAAGGCTACTAAAACCCTCCATCGTGACTCCAAAATCTCTAAAAATGTCATCAAAAAACTCTCAACACCATCTAGAATCATAATACACTCTAAAACATCCATCTTCATCATGACTCACTCCATAAGATAAGCTCCATCAATGAGGTCTTAAGTGTTAGCATGTTGTGTTCTAGGTGTTGTCATTGATGTAAAATCCCATTAATTACATAGAGTATGATTTATTAGAGTCATAGTATGCTCAAGTATGATGATGACATGTTGTTTTAGGTGTTGGCATGATATCATAAGGTCATTCAATGACATTAGCTTAGTCTAAAGCAAGCCTAGTCATATGACCTAGCTAGCCTAGGTGATGGCGCATGGTGGTTTGAGTTTCTTGGTGGCTTGAGGATAATAGAGGCAGCATGGAGAGCATGTTTTGGGATTTTTAGGAACTCACATGAGATTCAAGGTGTAGGTACATGTTGAAGACCAAGATTCAAGTGCTCATCTAGACCAAGTATAGGTGTTTGGAATCATGAGCAAGAGTTGTATAGCCATGTTAGCTCATGGAAGCATACAGGTTAGCATACATGTTATTCTAGGTATGTTAGGGTCTTTTACAAATGTTTCATGTTGAGTTATGGTGTTGGTTTAGTTGACACGAGCCTAAACCATTCAAAACCCCAAGGGCTAATCATATAAAGGAGATGGGATGAGAATATGGATAACTATTTGAGCTATTTTGATGATTAGAGATGATTCATAGGGGTTTCTTTGAGGTTTTAGAAAAATTTGGAGTCATTCTGAATAATATTTTTCAAGATGAGTTATTTTTGGTGAAACATGGTCAAGAAGAAGGTGATTTCCAGCTCAAATTACACCTTCTGGTGCTCACCCTGAATTGTATGCTTTACATGGGAACTTGTGGATTTCATGGATTTTTATACATTGATTCTATAAGGTTTAAAAAAATAATGAGGTCATTTCATTGTCACATTTTTATGAACGAATGTTAAGAAGGTAAACAACTTTTTATGAGTTCAAAAACCTAGCTTGAAAGTGGTAGGAGAAATTTGATTCCTAAGTGCATAGAATGGATTTATAGTGCAAGTATGATTATTTTATGATGTATATTACTCCTTCATGTTTCTATAAAGGTATGGTATATTATATGGTGATGAGTGGACCCCACTCAAACAGGCAAGTTTTTGAAGAAGTTTAGTTTAGGACAAGGTTGTCCAAAGGAGTTGTAAAATAAATGGACATTGTTTTTATCATGGTACTTGTAATTTATTTCCATGATGGTTCATATCATGGTGGTGCTTATAAATGGAAAATTGTTCCTATTAATGATGACTAGCCATAAGGTAGTTTTGGGGTAGTTTTGGAGTAGTTCGAGAGATTGGATTGGTTGAAGGCCTTCCACTTGGATTTGGAAGGAGTTATAATATGTTATGGAAAGAGGATTCAGAGGTATTTCTATTGGTATAAGTTTTTATCTTGATGTTAAATATTTATGGGTCATCCAACTTGATTTGTAGAGAGAAGAAGGTTTATTATTTCTCGGGACAATTGTTTTAGATGAAAGAATGAAATGAATGATTTTATGCTTGCTATTAGTTGGAGAGTGAAGAGGGATTAATTTTTTCCTTTTTAATTCATTTTGAGGTCTTTTAAGTGGAATAAATGGTACAATCCATTTGAGTTTGTAAAAGCTGGTTTCTAGCGGCTTGATTTGGTGAAGAGGAAAGTAGGTTTGGTTTTCACATATGGACATTTCATGAGATATAAAATGTATGGATTTTAATTAAAGGTCAAAGGATTCTATATAGTGGTTACATGTCATATTTGAGTTGTTCTTGGGTGGTGTTGATGCCCAAATGTGAAGACGGGTCTTGGAAACAATGATTTGGAGAAGGTTTTGAGTTGTGTTATGATGAATTATTTGATTAATGAAAGCTAATTTAAGACCATGAATGATTTTTTATATTTAATATTACACATTTTTATTAATTTTGGATCTGTTATAATCATGTTTTTGTAATTTATGGTTTTAGCTCATCCAGTGATGGGGTTTTGAGCTTTTTTTGTGCAAGTTTGATGGTTTTGGACATGGCCGGCCTATGTGGGTCATATGTGAATTTTTTTATAAATATTTTGGAATATTTTAAATTTTTATTGGTCAAACAAAATTATGGAACTGACCTAGAGTTTTTTTAATCAAGAGAAGGGTATAAAAGTGAAGTTGTAGTTCAAATTTGAACTAGTTCTTTGAGAGGGGAAAAAGTGTGACCCATGTGTGTGCTTGTAATAGGTATGAAGGTAGAGTTTCATATCTATAATATTTTTCAAGAGGATGAGTAATTTAATACATTTTTTGTGTAAGATTTTGAAGCAAAGACAAGTGTGAAAGTGAAGGAAATAGTGAATTGGAGAAGTGAGGGTTTGAACAAGGGTTTCAAGGTGTGTGAGCTAAATCGGTGATCCATCAATTGTGGAAGAAACAATACATTAGATATATTTTTCAAAAGGTGGTTGATTTTGTGCTTAATCATCTTAGGTTTTTGTATCCTCCTAGTGGAGTTGGTGATTCACTAAAATAGGAGTTGGTGCTCCTTGTATGGTTGGTGCTCTACTAAATTAGGTGTTAGTGCTCCTTGTGAAGTTAGTGCTTCACTAAATAATTTTTATTTAAATAATATAAACTAAAGTTTTTTATTTTTTTCTTCCCCTTGAGGGTTTCCCACTTATATCTTCTATCATTTTGTTCTCTCTCTTGTTCATGAGTTATTTGATTGTATGTTTTATGACATTATGCACACATTAATAAATGGTTAATTGGTTTATGGTTTGAGAAAGAAAATGTGAAATTTATTAAATTTTGTAAGGATTGGTTCACCCCCTCTGAATCCATTGTGCTTCCAACAATTGGGATCATAGTAGGTCCTTTTGTAGAAGTTTTATCACTTGAAAGGAGATCCTTAAAGCACAAAATAACGAGTTAGCAGAGTGGCACTTCTACGAGAAAATCACCATTGTTTGATTGAGTAAAATATGCACTTTGGAGTCTAAGGATGAGGATTCATATTATGTCCTTATGGTTTAATATTTGGAAATTATTGGAATATGGTTGTATTATTCTTGTTAGTCCACCAACTAGTACTGCAGAGAAGAAGGCATGTAATGACAATTCAAAGGCTATGAATTCTATCATGTGTGGTCTAAGAGAATCTGATATGGTAAAGGTGATGCATTGTAAATCATCCAAGGATATGTGGGGAAGCTTCAGGTTCTATATGAAGGTGACTCTAAGTTGAGAATTTCTAAACTACAAAATTTCATAAATCAATTTGAAGGTCTTAAAATGAGTGATGATGAGCCCATTGTTGCGTATTTGCTTAGAGTTGACAAGATAGTTAACACCATGAAAATATTACGATAATAATTGAATGAAGAGGTATTTATTCAAAAAAATTTGATATCCCTTACTCCTAAGTTTGATTCCAAAGTGTCTGCTATTTAAGAAGTTAAGAATTTGACTACCTTGAAAATGGATGAGTTACATGGAACCATAACCACTTATGAGATGAGAATTCAGAATGAAAAACCTACCAAGAAGGAGATAGAATTCAAGGTTGAAAAGAAGAAAAAGGACAAGAAGACTAAGGTTGATGATGTTGCTCATGAGATGGATGATGATGAGTTATTTTCCATGGTTTTAGAAGACTAAATGTTGGATCTAGTAAGTACAAGGAAAAATTCCTTTTAAATGTTTTAATTGTGGTAAATTAGGTCACTTTACTACTAATTGTCCTCATAGGAATGAAAATAAATGTGAAGGTGGTCATGAAAAGAAAAATTAGAAGTTTAGTAAAGATGAGGAGTTCAAGAAGTTTGATCACTAGAAGAAGGGAAAAAAAAAATTACACAAAGGAAGAGGCTTATTCCTCTTAATCAAGTAGTGAGAGTGATGTTTCAAATTAGGATCCGAATCGATCATGAATATTTTTATGATGAGGTATTTTTATGATAAAATATTCTATGAGGTATACTAGTGGCATTTCTACATTGTTAGGAAATTTCATATCTGATTCTTGTAAAGATCTTGGAGAAGAATAATATGACTGTGAAAATGAATTAGTGTGTGTCCAAGATGAGTTAAATCATGCTGACAAGAATTTCAAGAAGATAAAGCCTCAGGTAAAATATTATGAATACAAAATCAATGAGCTTGAAGAGAAGCCTTTGGGTTATTACTGAGAGAATCTCGATGAAACTATGATAAAACTTGAGATGCATATGAGTACCATGACTCTTAACTTGTAATCTAAGGAATAAGAAGTGTCTCTCCTCAAAATAGAGATATCGATGCATCTAGCAAGGAAAATTCATATTGGATATTTGAGAAGAATACCAAATATCTTGAATACCTTCTTAGCAGTCATAAATCAGCAAGTGATAGAGCTGGTTTGGGTTTCAAAAAGGGCTTCAAAGGAAAATAAATGAAGCAAGAGGATAGTTTTCCAAGAAATGATGATGAAGGACTATGCATCAAGGAAGAAAATAAAGAAAACTTCATCAATAATAATGTGAAGTCTAAGCCCATTAGATAACCTAATGCTTCAAGGTTTGAAATATCCTTCAATGGTTATTGTTTCACTTGTAATGAATTTTTCATAGGGTAAAGGAGTGTAGGAGGTTTGCTAGATATGATCACCCTTGGAGGGATAATAGGAGTGAGCAAGATAATAATGTAGTGTGTTACAATTTCCATGAAAGAGGCCATGTTGCTAGATATTGTTTGTATGATCCACCTAGTCAAGTTGAAGGCTACAAAGGAAAGAGTTTAGTTGTGTGTTTCATTGCAATGAATTTGGTCATGTTGTTAGAGAGTTTCACTATGGTTACTCAAGGAAATATCAGAAATTTCAGTGACCTAGGGTGTAAGAAATAGGCTTTTAGAATTAAAGAATGCAAGCTAGCAATCAAGGCAAGATATGGGAGCCTAGAAGGAACAACAATAGTCCACAAAGAGCTGATGTGAATGTTAGACAAAGTGTTTCTCATAGTAAATATCAGAAGCAAGGATGTGAAGGTGACTTTCATGTGTCTAAGAGGAATTGGGACCTCTTCAAGTCATTATTTTAGGTGCATCATGAAGTTCTATGCCTCTACTAGGATTCTTAGAGGTATATTGGTTCATATGAAGATTTGAATACAGGGGGAGCTGACTAGGTTGACGTATGCCTCCTCCAAGGTGTCAAGGTATGTTTTCATATTTTCTAAGCATATTTTGAGGTCTCTTTTGATTTTTCAAGTAGTAAAATTGGTATTGTATCTGTCAAAAGTCTTGATTTAGTACGGTTATGTTCTCAAGTTTGTGTGTGTTTCTTGACACTATGCCATGATGTTTGTCTATAAGTATGAATATGCATATAAAAAGTTTTCATGGCTCTGTTAAAAGTTTTTAAGTTTATAAATGGTTTCCTAATAGATATATCAGTATTCAAGATGATATATTTAGTAAATGATCATCCTTGACATGTAAAGATAGTCTTGAGTCTATGTTGGTCAAGACAATAAGGGTTTTTCAAGTCCAATGTTACAAAGTATGTGTATAATATTTCATGATGGCCAAAATGAAAGTTGAGTTTGTGGGAGTAATAAATGCATCCTTTAGTATAATTTTTCGATTCATGTTATGAAGTATTGTCAAGTGATAAAAGAGTCTAGGTTTGTATAAGAGTCAAAATAGTTGCTCCATTGTTAATAGTTGGATTAAGTTTCATTGTGTCAAGAATCAAATGGATAAAAGGAATTTCATGCTTCATAAAGGAGAGATGAATAAGGAAATATTCATCAAATATGATGACTTGATCAAACTGTCATCTCAAGAAGGAATGTGGTTGTTTCAATGAAGGTTGATTGAAAACAAGTTAAGAGGTATTCAATTTTCTATGGTTTATATGTGTCATAACATAAATGTAAGTTCCTAGGACTTTAGAGAGGTTTGATACATGGATTTTGGACAAATTTGAGGACTTAACAGAAAATTTTGTGCACACTCGAGTTGTTTTTATTCTAAGCGGGTTCTAGGAGATCATAAGAAGTAGTATGAAGGAGAATTTGTGTTTGAGGGAGTAAATGATTGAATTGAAGGCCAAAATTTGAAACAAATCATATTAATAGTGAGTGCTTGGAGATTCAAGAGGTTTCATTCCAAGAAATATTCATAGTTCTTTAGAATCCATGAAAAATCTCATATTTTTCTTGAGAAGAGTGTTAGGAGACCTAATTACTAATGGCAAATTACAAACTGGGTTGATCCCTTTTATGACAAGTTACAAGGTTGATGGAGATGTTTAAGTGGCCAAATGGGTATTCATAACCGGTAAGGTTTCTCTATAAAAGTGAAAGCATCAAAAGTTAGGAATGAATACCTCATGTAGTAGGGCTAGTAGTTTTTGTGCATAGTATGAAGAGGTGAAAATGGTATGGAGAATGTCATGATACTTTAGAAAGTTTCTCAAGCATGAATAAAGTTGTAAAATATTTGAAAGGATCCTAGAAAATTTTGCAAGGTCAAAAATGTGTGGTGTTTGTTATTTTGCACTCTTGGAATGACAAGGTACAATGTTTGAGATTGAATGACTAACCATAGGCCTGTAGGTGGTATTTTTTATAAACTTTGTGAATTCTTTGAGTTTATGCATGATTATCCAAGGTCTAAGATTATGCCTTGATCAAGATAGAGTGGCTTACATGATCCATTTCCTTCAAATTTTGGATCACATTTCTCATACAATGAAGAATAACATGAAGTAATAATGCATAGGATCATTCATATTAATCTATAATAATAACAAATATCAAGATATAATCACATCATTCATCAAGTGCCATGTTTTCTATTACTTGTTTGTTGGTCTAATAGACTCTGCTAAGCAATTTTTATTCCTTCAAGAATTCTCTAACCTTCCACTCATGTATTTCATGCATATGCTTTGTTCTCTCAACCCTTACCATTCCTTCATAATCACCCTTGTTCCTAAAATCAATTAATTTGATTAAATATCTTGTTTTTTGCCTTAAGTCCACCTCTTGTCTACCAATAGAGATAGAGCAAATCTAGCCACACTTGGCTTGGAACTTAACTTTTCCCTATTCCACATTTTACCTCTAGTCTTCACCTTTTTGCAATGTTAGCTCAGTCATCCCAATGCATTCCCAATGCCCAAAACTCTACATTTTCTTCAATGTCTCCAAATTGTCCTTTATATCCTCTTAAGACTATGCACTCTGTTTTGGAATTCGAGGATTTGAATGAAAACGGGTTTAATAAACTTAAATATTAAACATTAATATATTATGCAACATTAAAATAAATAAATAAAATCACATTAATAAAAAATATTGCATAATAATTAAATAAATACTTACAGAATGTAAATAACATAGAACAGGATTTATAGTGGAAAACCCGAAGGTAAAAAACCACTGTGAAAAGTAACCTTTATTATAGAGAACCTAATTACATCTAGTAGAAACCTCCTCCTTACTAACCCTAATCACAAGGGTAAAAACCAAATCAATTAATATTGATTTGCACACCTTTGATATATTTCTCCAATATATCAAATGAGGACCCGAAGTCCTTTTTTATATGAGGTGATCGGGTATGTCTCCTAACTCACCCTTTCAACCAATTCGGTTGACACATATTCCAAGGTTTGAATATTTAATAATAGAAATATAAATATTTCATATTATTAAATATTTAACCTATAGTATAATTTTGGACCCATATTAATTAAGGGGTGGCCAACCCACTTAACCATTATGTTTCAACACTTTGCTCTAACATTGCAATCATGCTTCTACAAGTACCCATAATATTCTTAAAGATTCATTAGTACACATTCACCTATCCAAATATGTATCTAAAATATCATGGCTCAATTATACATACATATCTCTATACTTCTATTTTTTGCATTCTTGTTTACATACCCTCACTAGGCATGTTATAGGCTTCTAGCATGTACAATTTTCCCCTGTATGAAGTGTTAAGATGTATTTTTCATGATTTTAGGAACTAATTAATACATTTTCCCTGCCTCCAAATTTTCAAGATGATATATTTCTTCTATCACATACTTACTTTGTAAAATGTCATCCTTTCATTATTCCTCAAACTGTGCAAACCTACCTCCCAAGTGTCATACACAACGTGATTTTTATCCAATGGGTTTCTAAAATTCCACATCCATCCTCTAGAGGACTCTTGCACAGAGTTAAGTTTCAAATTTCAGTCCAAGATTCAAATTTTAAGGGCACCAAAACCTAGTTTCCACTATGCCCTAACTATGAATTCTATGTACACCTGAGAATAGTCTTATGCATGGATACTGAAAGAGACTTGATTTCAAGACTTAAATTTTGGTCTCTAGAACCATTTAAATATTCCCCATAGTCTTAAGTGAATCATGATAGCAGATAATGAATTTTTCATCAACTTTTAACAAGAAATGAAATATATAGAAAGGAGAAAATATAGGGTATTCATGAAATCCTCACAGTCTTCGAAAACAACAGTGAATATCTTATTCACAAGCCTTCTCATTCTATCAAATTAGAATTTTAATTGGATTTATAATTAAATTTGCATCCCTTATAGCTTTTTTATATCTAATGATATGAGATTCACTCAAAACAACTCAATCACAGTCATAGTTTTGCAAGAAATCATGGTTTCCTCTCTCTTAAGGTGTAATCACAGTCTTCTCAAGCCTTAGGGTTTTGGATAAAGAGTCATCATTCCTTTTAATTATCAGTCCATATTTAATTAATAATTCCTTTATTCACCATGATCCATTCCTAGGACCCCATCTTGTAATAAATAAGCAATCTTTCCTTAATCTGTAACATTGTTCAGTTTTTATCATGCACTTAAGATCCTACACTTCAACTCTAAAATCCTACTGAGATTATCTCATAGCAATCAATGTTCTTAATAGCCATGTCAAAATGTATAATTATTTCAATACTTTTCTAATATAATTAGAACTCAGAGCATTCTCAGACATAACCTATCATAAAAAGGTATTACTTACTTTCAAAGATTACCTTGACAATATCATACTCCAATACACATGTTTAACTACAAGAAAGCATGAAGGAGATCTGTATTCAAATGAGAAGGTAGAATATTAAGCTTATTCCACATTTACATGCACTATACTATCAAAATACTAAGCCTTTATCCCTACAAAATAGAGTATCATACACAAAAACCATACTTTCCTTGCAAAATTTTCAGTTTTCTTGAATTTCTCCTTCTCCCTTCCTCAAGGGAATGTATATACAACTAACTTCTTCTCCTTTTATTCAAAATCTCTCTCTCCTTTGTAACTTCTTCTTGCCTATAACTACCTTGATGACTCAACCATGACCTTTCTTATGCCCTTTCACACATTTTGGACATTTTTAACATTATTTATCCTTTCATACATTTCAACTCTCTCTCCTAGGCCTATGACACCTTAACTAGACACCTACTCACCTTGAAGACCTCTTTAACCACCCAAAATACCCCTTACATATTTTGAAGACATCATTTACAATTTGAAAATTTGAATTTGCCAAAAGGGTGGGAAAACACAATTGAGCCCCTAATTCAAATTTCTTGAACTCTAATTGCCTCAAAACCATTCCATTTGACCCCTTAGACCTTCCTAACCATGCTCAAAATGTCATTTTCTCAAAATTTGACTCTCCTTCATGATGCTCCCTGCATAAGGTAACATGATCAGATATTTTGGTGAAGTTCGATTCTTGATATAGAGAGATGTAAGTTCTTACAGATGTGGAAAATAAGTTATTATCTCCTTTGATGGTTTTGAATTATCAAACATGTTGAGAAAGAGTTTGTGTTGGTCATGAAAGATATTTAGGTGACTCTATGTGCCTACAAGTGTAAATGACAATGGAAATGTTCTTGCAATTTCAAAAGTTAAATCAGTCATATGGTGGTAAGGTACAGAGTCCTGTAGGAGATGATCTTGTATCAAAAATATGATGTCTCAGGTCTAATATTACCTAACTAAGTAGGGGAGTTTGCTATGTATCCCAACAAGGTGATCTAAAGGAGTCAAGAAGGTATGGTTCTTGATAATAATCAAGCTTTTCATAATAGATTATTGGTTCGGAGTTTACAATAGATCTATGTTGACATGCTACAAGTGTGTGAAGTGTCTCAAGATAGGGGGACACATATTTTTAGCCTTTTAGTAGTGATAGGTGATTATAGTAATTTTTTTGGCAAAGAGATGGTGTTAGAAGAGGTGTATGATTGGTTTTTACAAAAATGAATTATTCATGATGCTAGAACACTAATATTGCATGTTATAGGTTGAAATGAGTACTGTAGTAGGGTATTTGGTTTGCTCAAGAGTGTAAAGATACTCAAATTTAAAGGAGAGCATGGATGTTGATCAGTCAAACCCTAGCACTTAGTAAATAAAATACAGAAGGTTCATGCAGGAGAGCAGAGCGCATTCAAAGGCACGGAAGTATCAGAAAGGATCACGTGCGAGGAACAGAAACAAGTTCGGGACTTAGCCATTTTCATGACAAGGATCTATTTTTGGAGATAGTGTGCGGAGCACTCAAACTGATTAGAGACTTGTGCATCACGCATTGGCTATTTTTGGAGGATTAGCTATGAAGCACTTTGCATGGACACAGGCCGGAAATAGATCTACTACTCATTCAACTAACAACATTCTATTGTTAGCGCACTTGCATGTGTGGCTATTTTTGTAATGGCGCGTGGCTAGTAATAGCATGCGACCTATTTTGGGATTAGATAAGTGGTGAAGGGAAAGTCCCCACCCTTATAAGTATGTAGTAAATTGTGTAATAGATATATATGCATACATGGAGATAAAGTGATATTATGTTGCTAAATCACATTACGTGCATAAGTGTATACTATTGTTATTGTAATGCATCTTATGTGTACTTACTGCATTTAATATAATGGAGGATATTGGTTGAATCTAAGTGTTAGTTTTGTGTGTATCTGAATCTAGTATGTTATTTTTTTCATCATGGTTAATACTTAATTATGTTCTCCCTTAGGTATAGATCGCATGCTCTCTATAATGATGTGTTAGTAATGGGCGCACGTGTTAAGTCTTCATCATGCTAACATCCTACAATAAAGAACCCTAAAGAGGACTTGGTACCTTTGTGTGCTTAGGGTGAGCTCTCAGTCTAGGTTGAGTGATGTGCCAGCGCATCTAGGGTCTTATTGGGCTTGTATTACTGAATTCTAGGCTGCATCATTGGTTCTATTGTTAGGACCACTTTTTCAGTTGTTTCCAGGATGGTTCGCAATGAAGACATACCAGTTGACCTTAGCAAGTGTTGAAGAATAGATACACGATTTGGAAGAAGAATACGCACGGAGGTTTAGCATTGGATATGAGTTTAACGCACGCATGTGGGTGGAAAGAATTTGTATGAAAATTTATATGAGATATTTTTGCTATCTTTCTAGTATAATTGTACGAGTGGTTGATTGCATATGCATCTAAGTGGAATTGGAGGTATCACGCACTTGTCTGGACATAGGAAGAATTTCAGGCCCTTTATGATGTTGATCTGATTTAGACTCGAGTTGTGGATATGTGGTTCTGTGGTGTTTTGAATAGTTTTATCTTGGAGTACTCAATTTCCACTTATTTGTGTCCAGAGGTAGCTAAATTCTAGTTCTCACGATATCCAATGAGAGCTAACCTACTGAGGAATTCTCTTTGGCGATTAAGATCTTGATGGTAACTTTGAATCTGGAGAGTAAATCGATGGCTAACTAAACCTCACCACACATGAGGGAAGGAGCAAGTTTGGTGAAAGATGGTAGACCTAGTGGTAGAAAGGCTAGAGAGAGGAAAGGTGGCTTAAGTATAATGAGGCGCGTGAGAGGGAGATAGAGAAGTAGCGTAACATTACAGAAAGTATGGCGTTGAGGAGAGAGATGGCTCGTGAAGGATTTGAAGCTCACATAGAAGACATGGAGCTAGAGCATCAGGAACTCCCCCATCTTGGAAAGCATGACAAGGATCCTTCCTTAGCCTCACATGACGGCGAAGCGAACCAGTATAGACTACCTGGGTCGTGGGTGCGCATCTGAATCCACCTAGTAACCTTGCCCTTGCGTTTGGTTTTCCAAAGCATCTAGTACAACAAGTAGTCAATAAGCTAGTTCAAGCAGTGGGAGAGTAGGAGCGAGTCTTATAAGAGAGCACAACGATGGTAGCACAAATGCAGATTCATTATTATATGGGAGTACCTTTTTGGGTGTATCATCAACATCAGAATACAAGCACGCCAATTTTTAGATTAACTTCTAGGATTAGTAACACTTCATGCGAGACTTTGAGTACAATTCGGTTCTCTTGTTGAGGCACGGGGAAGTACATCTTCTTGTTTGACCCCAACTACAGGTTCGGGATTAGGAGGCATAGGTAGCTCTGGTTCAGGTGGATCTGGAGGTTCTAGAGGTAGGGGAAACATAGGAGGTTCTAGATCAAGTGGGAAAGGTCCACACCAACCCCAAAATATTTACATGGAAATGTCTCTTCTTCTTCAGAGTAGAGGGGCATAGAATATGTTGTTGAACATGTGCATATGTGTGAAATATTGTGGCACACAAAAGGAATCACGGCTTCTGAGCGTAGGGAAAGCCAATTTGCTACTACGTTACAAGGGCGTGCACATAGCTGGTACAGAAAGTTTGACCCTGATCAGACTTGTGTAGATTATACTAACTTTAAAGGATGCATTCCTTAAAGATTTTCATATCCCTAAGTTTGAGTAGAAGAGTATAAGTGCACTCAAGGATATTAAGCAAGGCACTACTGAAAGTGTTAGAGAGTATGATGCATGGTTTAAAACGTTGTTATCAAAGCTTTCTTATGACATACATGCAAGCCAACATGCACAATGGTTCGTTGGGGGATTTATTACCCCTTTTAGGAGGGTATTATCACATAAGACATACATTGATCCGCGTGAAGTGCTTGAAGTAGCCTTGCATACTGAGGCAGTTGTAAGCATAAATACTAGGGTGAGCCTATTTTTAGAAGCACAAATAGTAGCTATGGAAAAACAGTTGGATAAACTATCAGCAAATTCAACACATGAGATGTGCACAGGGATTTGGTGCATAGATTGTGAAGTAGAAGGTCACACAAAGGATAGTTTTCCTCGTAGAACAATACGCTCATTGCTGGTGGATTGTGAAATATGCCATGTAAACCATGATGCTAGCCATTACCCATTATTACAACGTGTGATAAGGAAGAACATTTCAAGCTACTATAAAATTTGTAGTTCCATGAATCATGACACGGAATTGCCAATTGATTGGACAGATCCATAATGCTATAGATATTGGTGTATGATAGACAAGAGTTTCAGATAACTCTAAGGGAAAGAACGAGCATCAGGACTAGGATCACAATCGGGTGCACTATGACTAGAATTAAGGGAGTTTTGAAGGTTTTCATGGCGAGTTTGAGGATACCGTGGTGGATTTGGAGGACGAGGTCGTGGTGTTGGAAGAAGTGAGTTTCCTCATGGAACATGTTATACATGCAGATCTCCGGACCACTATAGGTGTGAATGTCCCTAGAATATTACATGTTCTTTCTGCGGAAAGAACCATAGCTATAAGGAGTGCCCAGACTTATATGATCATATGAGTAAGCAACATAAGCAAGAAAACAAAGGCGCATGGATGGTTAGGATACAACGCATTGTTGAAAATCAATGGATACCTAAGTTGGAGGTAAAATTTGAGGCATTGCAAGTGAAGATCATGACTGTGTTGAGGCGGAGCACGCGCTAGGGAAGCATTGCAATAGAAACCTACCATCACTAAAGAAGCAATTCTTCATGCACGGTACCTATATCCTACCTATCGAAGGAGGTTTATCGGGAAATCATGGAATTTCTAAGGAATATTCGGGGTGAGATACGATACTTAAAAGAGAAATCACGAGAATATAGAGCAAAAGAAAACATCGAGAGCGGTCCAAATTGATATAGATGACTTGATGGAAGTGTGTAAAATGTTGTGCCAAGAAAACATCATTCCACTGTTAGGGATTTGGTTAATAGGAAACACTCTATGTGCAAAATCGAGACCGGGACGGAAGATCCTGCATGTGAATCTTCCCCCTCATAGCCTATATTATGACAAGGAAATCACTCTAAATGTTGTTGTGGATGGGTGGCTATTGAGTAATATATTGATTGATACAGGTGCGGAAGTCAATGTTCTTACCTTGGATGCATGGGTACAAATGGGAAAACCCCATTGCAACCATCATCTAATATATCATTCAACTAATCGAGACTAAGGCCACTCCCATCGAGTTCGAAATATGCATCCATTACCATACAATGAGCCAAGTTCATTGGAGACTTTGAAGTTTTAGCATTGGCAAAGTCAGATAGCTTCCCAACTCTATTGGGGCATCCTTGGTGCTATGCAAATAATGTTGATATTCGGTTCAACAAGGGCTATATCAGTTTTGAAAACAAAGAGGAAAGAGTTATTATCCCTTTAACAGATGGAAAATTTGTACCCTATGTTGAGCCCTTAAGTGAAGAATATCTTAATAGGATTTATGTACGCGCCATCGAGATCCAGAGATAATTGAACCAACCAAAGAAGGACTAATTCAGTGGGAGGATGCACAGTCTATTAGTGATACTACAAGTGTTGCTTGTGATAATTGGGCTCACAACACTTATGAGTTGGTAGGGTGCAAAGTAAAGAGCATATTTCCTCGAGGCACAAAACCATGTTATGTCAAGAGGATAGGTAACAACTCAGTACCTTGTTACATAGGAGAAGGGGATCCCATGGTATTCATGCGCACCATGGAAGAACAATGGATAGACCCACTGGAAAGAAGAAATATGCTAGCATATACACTACGTGGGACAATAGCATCATCATTGGTGGGTGGCCCACAGGGATAATCTTGTCGGATGGAATGAAATTAGGATTGCTCTTACTACTAGGTTCTTCAAGAGAAATGCACCTACTCAAATAATTACTTATCATGGTAATCAACTTGTTTAGCACCACGTTTAGAAGTGTGAGAGACTCTAGATAGAAGGGCAGGAAGCTTTACCACCTTCACTATGGGTGCATAGATTTTATTCCACTTTACAAGGCTACACGCATGCTTGGTATGTATATGCAGAACTCCATAGAGAAACTAGAAATTGGTAGAATTTAATTGCAGGAATGGCCCAGACATTTGACTTCTTCTCTACAAATCCTCGGTGGAAGAAGCATTGAAATTTATCAAGCACTTAACTATGGGGGATAGTGCCAAGGTTGAAGAACTCCTTTAGGATTTATTAGATAAAGAGGACTCAAGAGTGCATCTTGATGAAGAACCAGAGGCCGATGCAACATTACTTCAACGCGCTTGCCTTGAGAAAGAGAAAGGAAAAATGGTCTACTTAGTGGATGATGAAGAAGTAGATAATCTAGATGTAAACCATTCAACAGAAGGCATGAGGTATTGGATAGTACGGATAAGACCATGTGTGCCTATCATGAACCTATGAAGACAAAGCGGGTGAATATTGGAACAGATATTGAGCCTAAGGAAGCCATAATTGGAGACTATTGGTCAAACTCTGAAGTGGCAAAAATTATAGAGTTACTAAGGTATTACCAAGATTTATTTCCTATGGGGTACCATGAACTTAAAGAAGTGAATAAATTGTTAGGGGAGATGAAGATAAAACTTAAAGAGGGTGCACGCTTAGTAAGAAAGAGACCCTACAGGATGAACCCCAATTTTTCGTGAAAAGGTCAAAGAAGAGATTGCTAAAATGTTGAAGTTTGGGATTATCAATCCCCTTGATGAGTCAAAATGGGTTAGTCCAATGGTGATCAATATCAAAAAGGATGGACAAATTAGAATATGCGTGGACTACAGGGAGCTGAATGCTACATGTGTAACTTATCCATTTCCTACGCCATTCACTGAGGAAATACTAGAAGGAATTGCAAGGCACAAAATCTATTCATTTACAAATGGGTTCTCTGGGTATCATCAGGTTTGGATTGCCCAGGAGGATAAGGAAAATATGACATTTACTACTGAATGGGGTAGCTTCACCTATACTGTAATGCCTTTTGGTCTAAAAAATGTGCCTAGTGTATTTTCGTGCATAGTTGTCTAAGCATTCAAGGAATTTATTCACAACTTCTTACAGGTATATTTAGATGATTGGAAGGTGTATGGATTAGTTAAGGATCGTTGTGACAATTTGTGCTTAATGTTTGAACGGTGTAGATAGTTGAGTATCTCTTTGAACATCAAGAAGTGCATATTTGCTACACCATTTGGGATACTTTTAGGACACATAATCTATAAGGAGGGTTTTTTGGTTGATCCAATAAAGGTTGCAGTCATTATAGGCCTAAGGGAGCCTACCAGTCAAAGTGAGGTGTGTGGATTTTTGGATCATACAAGATATTACAGAAATTTTGTCAAAGGATATGTAAAATTTTCTACACCATTAGAAGAGTTTCTTGAAAGGGAAAGGTACGTTCTCTTTGGGAGAATAGCAGCAATGCACATTCAAGATATTGAAGGAGAAACTTACTACCGCACCTATTCTGCATTTTCCTTCATGGGACCAACCATTTCATGTACATGTTGACGCCTCTAGCATGGCCATTAGCACGGTGTTGGCTCAACCTGGAGAAGGTATTATAGATCATCCTATCTATTTTGCTAGTAGAAAGTTGACACTGCTAGAACAAAATTACACAACTACAGAGTGCGAAGCTTTTTCAATGATATATGTGCTACATAAATTTCGCCAGTACCTACTAGCTACACCATTCATATTTTATATAGATCACATGGCATTGAAGTATTTGGTAAATAAACATGTTTTACAAGGGCACATATGTCGATGGGTGCTCTTATTTCAAGAATTTGATTTCACAGTTGTGGTAAAACTAGGGAAAAGTAATTCTAGACCAAACCATCTATCAAGAATACAGTTAGGAGAAGAATCATAGGCAATTGAGGATACCATGCCCCGATGCACGGTTATACGAGTTACAATGCGTGTCGTTAAAACTAGAGGAGATTGTTGTCTTTCTACGAATGGGGATGGCACCAGAAGGAATGAAATCATTAGAGAAGAAACAGCTTGCTATACGCGTCGCACCTTATATGTTAATCAGTGGTGACTTGTATAAATTGGGTGAGATGAGGTATTGCATCATTGTGTATTGGAACATGAGTGCATGAATATTATGGAAGAGGCTCATGGTGGTATTGCAGGTGGCCACTATGTCGGTGATGCCACTGTGCACAAGATTCTACTCGTTGGATTATGGTGGGAGACCCTATATAAAGATTGTAAGGAATTTTGTAAGGCATGTGATCATTGTCAACATCTTAGAAAACTAGGTCAATGAGATGAAATGCCTCTGAGACCTATTACTAGTGCAAATCCATTTGAGAAATGGGCTATAGATTTTGTGGGTCCTATTTCACTAGTTGTGTGTAGAACTGGATCATGCTACATCATAACTTGCATAGACTATCTAACAAGGTGGGTAGAAGTAGCACCCACAAAGGACTATACAACGGCTACATGACTCGATTTCTATGGGAAAATATTATTACAAGGTATGGATGTCCTTTAAGTTTGACAAGTGATAGGGGCACACATTTTCTTAATGAGACAATCAAAATTTTATTGGATGAGTTCATGATTGCACACCATAAGACTACACCCTATCATCCTTAGGAAAATGGAACTGCTAAGGCTTTCAACAAAATTTTGAGCTAGACATTGAAAAAAATATGTGATGTTGGAAGAAAGGATTGGGATGATAAAGTATCTATAGTACTTTGGGCATATCGGACAACATATAAAAGGTTGAACAAAGCCACACCATTTCAGTTAGTGTTTGGCACAGAAGTAGTTCTTCCTATGGAATTTATGTTACCTTCTTTGTTTATTTCATGCACATTGGAGGTCTAGCTGATGAGAAATATTTAGAAGAATGGATTGAAAAGATAATTAAGTTGGACGAGTGATGATTCATAGCACATTAGATTCAGAAGCAAGAAAAGGCCAAGAAGAAATCTTGGCATGACAAAAATATAAGGGACAAGAAGTTTGAGATTAGACAAATGGTGTTTCTCTATGAATCTAAGTTCTTGCGCCATCTAGGAAAATTAAGGTACATTGGTTGGGGTCATATGTTATCACTTACATCCTTGAAACAGGCACTTGCTAGTTAGAAGCACTTGATGGAACATGGCTACTTGGTTAATTCAACAAGAGTAAGTTGAAGCCCTACTATAAATAAGTCTTCTTGGTGTTTGAAATAAGGTAGTATTTTCATTTAGATTAGGTTTTCAATTTTGTATTCCCTTATTGCGTTCCTTCTTTTTTGTTATGCTTTTCAATTTAGTTGGTGTGTTGTGGAATAAGTGCCTTTACGCGCTAGAAGCTAATTACTATTTGAAGAATTTTTATGTGCAGAGGACTACACATACTTTTAGTGTGGAGTGGATTGTTGGTATCCAATTACAAGACTATTGGAATTAAACGACGAAAGGATTAAGCTGCTAAGGATTCCATTCAAGTCAAAGGATTTCTTCTAAAAGTGACCAAAGATGGAGATGGATGAAGGGACAGTATAACGCGAGGTAAGTGGATGCCATAACAACTACCAGTGGAAGGTGCAGTGACAAGGTACTCAAGTGCAAGGAAGCCTTTTTGAAGAGAAGTCTGTGACCAGAGGGTAGGAATGCGTGCTAGAAGGTTATAAATGGGTGCAAAGATGTACCACGTGGAATGAATGAAATTGGTCAATAAATGAGAGGACATTAGGTAGGTGAAGGGGTAATAAATACATCAAAAATTTGAAAATATATATAAGGATGGGATGTGAGTTCATTCTTACTGAATTGCGATTAAGAGAATTTGACAAGATCCAAGTGCGAAGAGCCAAGAAATCATGTTGAGGTGCGAAGAGTCTGAAACCAAACTTAGAAAGGAGGTTTGTGCAAAGGAGAATCTTGTGTTCCCATAGGAGGAGGGTTTGAGCGAAGCAGGTGCGTTACAACCAAGCTAGGGAACATGATTTCCACTAGGGCACGGAGATTTGAGCTAGGGTTTGAGTTGCACATTACAGAAGTCAAAAGATGAGTATTTTCATAGGATTGCAGGGTAGAAATGGCACCAAAGAAGGTAGTTGTAGCGGAGTTAAGGGAAAGAAGAAGGTGGTCATGGAGGAAGAAGAAATGACCCCTAAGAGCAATTTTTCAAAGATGCAATATCCAGAGGGGGTTATAGTAGGCCAAGAATGGGATTCCCACATTCGGAGAAGCAAGATAAGTGAGTACAACCATCATACCATAGAAAACAAGGAGTTGGATGCATTGTTGAACACGAAGACAAATAAGTGCACGGCGGAGGACATGTCAGTCTATGACAACGCTAGGGAGAAGTTATTGAAGAAGATTGGAGTATATCAGTTATATGAGCTCCCCTACTTGGAAAATATGATCCCTTGTACCAATGGCTCATGAGTAGAGTACACGAAGACTTCTTCTACTTTGCAGGATGCAGAGTAAGGATTTCAGCCGCGTTGATCTCCATAGTGATAGGGTTGAAGGCTACAGGTGAAGACCTCAAGGAGGACTTAACAAATAAGGCCACAATTCTAGAGACTAGGAGGGAGTTGGGGTACACCAAGGGTCCACGCATGGCATGGACATAGATAAGATGAAAAAGTACCCAATTGTGCAGGTAGCCGCACACCTTGTGACAAAATTAAATGACCAAGAGAGGTGGTCACAAGTGAACACCATGTGGCTGCACATTGCTAAAAGGATGTCTGAAGGAGTGATCTATAACATTTCAGGTTACATTGCAAAAACTATCATTGAAGAAGCATGTTTAGGAGGAAAGATCAGTTTTGGGGTTGTTCTATTGTCTCTGGTATTCATGGAGATCGGGGTGCTAGATGGACCAAAGGAGAAGGTCTAGGAGTATCCTATGGAGAAAAAGTCACTGCAAAATGATTCAGCAAGTACTTGTGTGAAGGATCGATGACTGAAAAATTCAAGCAGAGGGCAAAGAATTGGTATGATAGGCTCTGTGTGGCGTTTGAAGAAGAGTGGCACATACCAAAGGATTTACCATCGGTGGTGGGTAAGGCAGTTCATTTTTCCATATACCAACATTTTTTCATCACGTGATTTGCAATGAAGGATGGGGCTTGGAGCCCATGGTGCAAAAATGTTGTATGCCTTCACAACAAGGTATTTTTAGGCATCGGTTCATAGGTTCTCAGACATGTGCCACCTAACATTCAATGTAGACAAGGTAGACTACGACTACACATTGAGGAAGAAGTATGTATATCTAGGACGTAATGCATATATTGAAAGGCTCATCTCAGATGTGTTGAGCATAAATCCAGTAAGTTTGGCTATTGGGGACATTGGAGCAGCACTTGTGTACCTCCAACTAAAGCCAAAGTTGGAAAACAAAAAGTATGTGGAAGATGATTTCACACTCCCAAGGCCTTGAAGGGTAAGCATACCATGGAGAACATTCTAGTGCCTAAGCCCATAGAGACAATTGAAGTAGAGGATGAGGAGGATGAGCGCGAGGATAGTGGTGGTTTGGAACATAGAGGTAGAAGACATCCTACAAATAAAGATGACCACCTCGGCCAAAAGAAAGGGATGATGAGGACTTGGATGCAGTCCAAGGAGAGTGTCGATTCAAGAGAGTGTTCAAGAGAACAAGGACCCAAGGTGTTACTCCACAAACGGTGCGCAAGTCACCCGACTCTCTCCATAGAAGGAGACAACCGAGAAAAGGAGAAGGAAATTAAAGTTGAATGAGGAAGCGGAATAGTCTAAGGAAAGTGTGCCCCATTCTCCTACACCTCTAGGGAACGTAGAAGAACAAAAAGATGAAGAAATGAAGGATGGAGAAGAGGAAGAAAAAGGAATAGATGAGACAACAACCAAGACTACTCAGGACATGGAAACACAAGTCCCAAATCTAGAAGCTCAAGTTCCTAAGCAGCCTAGGTCAAGAAGAATAAGTGGGGAGCACATTCTACCAGCCATGGGTTACGTTGAGGAAGCAAAAAATTTTACGCCCATTTCAGAGCATGCGACACAAAAGGAGTTATATGGATGGGAATTAATGGATGAAGATATGGCAATAGTGCGCACAAGGAAGCAATTATCATGGTCAATGCACACGCACATGGATGAACCAGATTTTGATGTGTGTGAGGATTCATGCATGTTGAGGAGGTTGAAAAAGACACCTCAGGCTAGACACATAATAGTAAAGCCTATTATTATGTCAAATGAACAGGTGAGCAATGCATTGGTAAAAGTCTCAACAGAGGTGGCACGGCAGAATATGGACAAAGCTTCCACAATTAGGGCACTAAGGGAAGAGATCAAAACTAAGGATGAGGAGATAGTGCACCTAACACAGGAAAGAGACTTAGCATAGAAGAAGAACACTGTATTTATTAGCATTATAGAGGAAATTGGTGACAATGTCATGAAGGCTAGACCACACTTAGAGCCAAAGGTACTAAAGATGTTTCCTTGACAATACATTATGTAAGTACATTGGTGGACTTAGTGCTTGAAGATGAACCTCTGTGCATGCCAACGCCAAAGGATCCAAAGCACAAGATGCAAAGTGAGAAAAGGCTTCAGTGATGCAGAAGATTGCATCATATGAAGGACTACTGCAAGCACTACGGGAAGAACTAAAGAAGGTATACCAAGCCTTGAACATCTGTATAGCTCCAGAGGTGCTCATCAAAATAAAAACCCTAGAGGAGAACAATGAGGTCAAAAATTGATGAAGGATGACACATTGGGCCACTCGAAATATTAGCAATGGTTAAACAAAAGCGCGGCCCTGGCAACAACCCAAGAACCACACAAGGATCAGCTAGAGGAGCTTGGGAAACTCATTGCGTAGAAGATGGATTTGCTAGAGGGAAGGATGACTATAATGTCCAGCATTGTGTTGGTCTTGCAAAATGAGAAAGGAGAGATTGCGCAGGATGAACTGGATTCCATTTTTGTGGACATTCCAGAAAAAGTAGAGGAAGCACTCGTTGAGTGGCAGACCTTGGAGGCCAAGATAAAGGAGGAATATCCTAAATTAATTTTCAGGTTGCAGAAGAAGAAACTGCAAGTTAAAAACATTCTTTCATTCATCTAAATTCTTTCTATTCTTCTATTCATATTATTTGATTTGTTTTGGAGACAACCATTGTCGGGGCGGAAATACAACTAGTGTGGGGTAATGTTGATCAGTCAGACCCTAGCACTTAGTAAAGAAAATACAGAAGGTTCACGCGGGAGATCAGAGTGCATTCAAAGGCGCGGAAGTATCGAGAAAGGATCACGCGTGAGGAACAAAAATAGGCTCGGGACTTAGTCATTTTGATGACAAGGATCTATTTTTGGAGATAGCATGCGAAGCAATCAAATTTATTGGATACTTGCACGTCATGCATTGGCAATTTTGGAGTATCAACTACGAAGCACTTTACATGGACATAGGCCGGAAATAGATCTAGTATTGCCATTCAACTAACAAGCGAGTCTATTGTTAGCACACTTGCATGTGTGGCTATTTTTTTAATGGTGCGTGGCTAGTAACAACATGCGACCTATTTTGGAATTAGATAAACGGTGAATGGAAAGTCCCCACCCTTATAAGTATGTAGTAAATTGTGTAATAGATATATATATATATACATGGAGATAAAGTGAGATTATGTTGCTAAATATGTTACATGCATGAGTGTATACTATTGTTATTGTAATGAAGCTTCTATGTACTTATTGCATTTAATATAATGGAGGATATTGGCTAAATCTAAGTGTTAGTTCTATGTGTATCTGAATCTAGTATGTTCTTGTTTTCATCATGGTTAATACTTAATTATGTTCTCCCTTAGGTATAGATCTGGCATGCTCTGTAGAATGATGTGTTAGTAATGGAACTACATGTGTTAAGTATTCATCATGCTAACATCCTATAACAGCAACCCTAAAGAGGGCCTAGTACCTTTGCGCGCTTCGGGTGAGCTCTCGGTCAGGCAAGCGAGTGATGTGTCGGCACGTCAGAGTCTTATTGGCCTTGTATTACTGAATTCTAGGTTGCATCAATGGATTTACCTCAAGATAGGATTGTGTGGTGTATGATGGGGTATATAGGTTCTTGACAAGAGGAAATGGGTGATTGATGCTAGGAAGTTAAAAATTACATGAAGGAAATTGAAAAGATTGGGCAAGTGATTTAGAGAAATGATTGAAGTGTTTGTCATCTTTCCAAGGCAAGTAGGAAAAATTTTATGTTTTCCTCCAAAGAAGGGATTCATAATTATAAGGGGAGCTATGAGAAGCCATGTCATTATGTGTGTGGGATTCTAGAGCCAGTCAAAGATATCTCAATTTTCACCGAAGACTCGGAACAAGGATCTTAGCTCATGAGAAGATACGAGGTCAAAATTAGTAGAGACAAGTCAAGCTTGAGCCTTGAAAAGTTGAGATAGGACAAGAAAGAGGTAAGTTGAAGTTATTAACCTTGAATTCATTATTGTGGGTATTTTTATAAGCTATGTACATTCTTTCAAGGATTTGTATAGTGTTTTCAAGCCATGAAAAGGTCAAAAAAATTGGTATAAGGTGATGAAAACATGTTCTTGAGCCCAAATGAGGATGTTGTGTGATGTTTTCACTCAAAAGAAAGGTAAGAAATATGTTTCTAGATCTATATCATCATTTTTGCATGAATAGGTGTTATGTATGCTCTTTCCCAGGGGGAGTACAATCAAAAATGCTTTGAAAAAAAAACAAAATCAATTTTTGTGAGAATTTACTAGTTTATGAGCTAGTATGAAGACTTTTGTGTTATGTTTCCAACCAAAGTGTGACCCTATGAAGATGAGGAAGGTGAAAATCATGTAAGTACATGTTTTATTTGTCATTAATGTAAAAAGGGGAGAAGTTCAAGAGGATTTGCATCAATGATGAGAGGGGAGATTGTTGGCATGTTGTGTTCTAGGTGTTGTCATTGATGTAAAATCCCATTAATGAAAAAGAGTATGATGGAGTACAGTCATAGAATTATCGGTATGATTATTAAATGGTGTTTCAGGTGTTGGCATGATGGCATGAGGTGATTTAGTGATATTAGCTTGGTCTAGCAAACCTAGTCAAGTGACCTAGCTAGCCTAAGTAAAGAAGCATGGTGGTTTGAGTTATTTGGTGGATTGATGAGCGTAAAGGAAGCATGGAGATAATTTTTTGGGAGTGTTTAGGCACTCACATGAGATTCAAGTGTAGGTTGTTATGTTGTGGAGCCTATTTTCATGTGTGGAAGAGTTGAAGACTATACATGAGAAAAAGTGGTTTTACTATTCATGGTTTTACTATTCATGGTTTTGGCCCATGGTTTTTGGACCATGGTTTTACTATTCATGGTTTTGGCCCATAGTTTTGGACCATGGTTTTTGTAAAACTCCTTTTGTAATTGCCTATAAATATATCTTTGATGAGGGAGATATGGTAATTATTCAGATGTGAATAATTCAGAGGAAATAATTCAGATGTGAATTCAGGTGTGAATTATGGAGAGTTTTGTTGAGCATAGCTCCAAAACATATCTAGATATTGAAGAGGAATTATTCAGTGTGAATTCAGGTGTGAATTCTGGAGATTTTTGTTGAGCATAGCTCCAAAACAGTTTTGGGTATTGTATTGAGAGAGCGGTGGATTGTAATAAATCGAGCAAGTTCTTGGTGGACGTAGCCCACATTGGGTGAACCACGTTAAATATTGTCTCTTTGTGTTGTGTTATTTTACTATGCACTTTTATTTGAGATCTATAATATTTTCTTCATATTAGTTTCTACTGTTGTGATTCTATGAGGGATTCTTCCACATATTTTATCCCTTATTTCCTAACAATTGGTATCAGAGCTTGGTTAGCTTGGTTATTTTCAGAGCAAGGGTTTGCTTCATGGTTTTGTTAGTGGTTTTACTGACATGTATGAGAGTAGGTTTTGTTTTGCCTGATGTGAAAATCACAGGAAGAGATTCAATCTCAAGTGGGAGATGGAAGAGTAAGGTTGCTTGAAATTACAGTGACCGGTGTCGGTTAAGTGGAAACCAATGCCGGCATGGTGACCATGGCGATTCTGAAGAGTAAAGTGGTGATTACTGAGGTAAGCGTGGTCGATTACTGCCAGGTGACCATGGTCGATTCTTGGGCAGCCTAGTTATAAACAAAAAATCACATATCTGAAGAATTAAGAAGATGCATGGAATGTATCTTGTTTTTACGAGTGTTCCTAGTTCATAGAGGCACAAGCATGTTGGTCGATTACGAGATCCATTATTGAGGTATGGTTTTATCTTTGTATTGCAGTGCTTATATTTTTTGGCTGCACATGCATGTTTGGGATTATAGATCTAGATCTTAGAATGAGAAAAGGAGCAGGTATGCATTCTTTGGTGCAGTTAGATGCATGGGCTTCATTAGAGAAGTTGAATACATTAGCACGAACGAAGACGGTGTTTCCATCGGAGAAGCATTTTCTTGGTTAAATATGCTTGATTTAGTATCTTAGTCTTTGGTAAGGTGATGTGTTTCATCTTGGTGTAGTTTTTATTGCACGTATGATTTTTGTTAAGTTTTTTGTGTAAGGTTGGGTGCTTCTTGAAATGACTGGCTTAACACAACTATCGGCTTTGGTTGGAGTAGGCACCTAGTTTAGTGACATATACTAATTTTTGGTGTTGTGTTAGTTCTAGCCACACCGATGTTGATTAGGGAACAAACATCGGTCACAGAGGGTAATCGGTATAGATCAGAAAACCATGGTTGATCTCTATGACAATGAGTTTGCACATGGTTTCTTACAGTACAAAAGGGCAGATGGGTTTTTTCTCCTGGTTTGGAGGATCGAGTTTCTTACACATAGTGTACATGGCAGAGACGGTGTAGATCACTTCATGGTTTGGATCAGAAAGAGGATGGAGTTGGCTCAGTTAGTCCTTTAAGACTTTGAGTTAGGTATCTCTATATGATTCATGTTTATTTCTTTCATTTGGAGCAACTGATATTATGTTTGGATAGTGTGCATAGATTTAAACAATGTTTTTGGTGTTATTTGACTTTTATTTCCGATTGTGTGGAATCTTAAGGACAAGTATTTCTAGTCTAAGGATGAGATCCTCAATGAAAAGTCATGATTAGACACAGTTGTAGGTAACAAGAGATATTGAGTACACATGGATGGAAAGAAGGTGATTCACCTACCTCACAAGAAGTCCAAGCTTCTGTGATGTAGAAGTATTCTCAGAGAAGAAAGGGAATCAATTTTATAGTTCTTTCATCTAGTTTTATTTCTCACTAACATATTAGCTTTTGAGCTTGGTGTTAGAGGTGGTGCAGGGGATTTAGTGTTCAGTGGGAGCAAGCCATGGTTGTTGGCATTGTAGGATTGGATACATGATGCACATGCAGAGTGAGAGGAGATTGCCACTATTCATAGTGGGAGGAGCCAAGTCAGTTTTGGAGGGCAATCACGGTTTTATAGGTATTTTTGATTTTATTGCTTTGTGATGTCACTTCTGGTTTATTTTGTGGTACCTGGATATTCCTTAGGGAAGTTAGTTGATGGTTAATTCAGCTGGTTTTAGATGATAGAGAAATTTTCAGATTTTGAAGGGTGAAAAAGGAGAAAAATTGCTAGTTACAGAGACGGTGTCGGTTAGGATTAACCTTGGTCGGTCATTTGGTAATCGTGGTCGATCGAGGCAATGACGGGGTCAATCGAGAAACCATGGTCAATTTGGTCACGGGTTTGACAAATAGTTGTTTATTTACCATTTTCTAAATGGTGCCCTTGTTTTTCTTTCATCTTGGTTGGTTTGTGCAAGTATGTTGATGACATGTATGCTAGTATTTGCACTTGGTATTAGTTGCATGGTTTAGCATGGTTGTTTGTTATTGACATTGATGAGCACATTATTCATATTCGGCTTTGGAGTTAGTCGGTGGTAGACTTGGAGCTTCTGGAGAGCTGGTGATATGGATGGATGTACATGGTGAGTTTGTACATATGGTTAGATTCAAGTGTTTTGAGTCTATGATGATGCAAATGTTTTGATTTGCACATGGATGCTTTGAGCATGAGTAGGGGATGTTTTTATTTCCTCTTGTTACTATGTTACTCTGGAAGATGTTATCTACAGATGATTGTCTTGGACATGCTAGTTGTTTATGCAGGGTTGGATTTGTGGATTGCGTTGTTTGACTCTTTGAGTTATGCAAGTTTTGGATTGATCACCCATTGTTGCAGGTAGAACTCATTTGGGTTATCTTTACCCAGGATCTTGTTTTGTTTTCGCATATTCCATTTTGACTTGTCTTAGTCAGTTACATTGGTGGTTGCATGGAGACATGGATGGATGGATGGAGAACATGGTTGGTTTTACAGGTATGGCTACAGATGCAATTGAGACTCAAATATTTTGGTTTGAGTGGGAGCTCTTGCAGTGTGTTAGTCATGATGACTTTTTGCATTGGTGGTCACAAGGGAAAATTGAAGGCGTGTTCGACTTTGGTTGGTCTTCATGGAAACTAGTGAAGGGTTGAGAAGCTTGCTCAGAGGAAAACTATTCTCCAAGTGGGATATTGTTATATTATGGAGCCTATTTTCATGTGTGGAAGAGTTGAAGACTATACATGAGAAAAAGTGGTTTTACTATTCATGGTTTTGGACCATAGTTTTTGTAAAACTCCTTTTGTAATCACCTATAAATATATCTTTGATGAGGAGATATGGTACTTATTCGGATGTGAATAATTTAGAGGATATAATTCAGATGTGAATTCAAGTATTGAGAGAGCAGTGGATTATAATAAATTTGAGCAAGTTCTTGGTGGGACGTAGCCCAAATTGGGTGAACCATGTTAAATATTGTGTCTTTGAGTTGTGTTATTTTACTATGCACTTTTATTTGAGATCCGTAATATTTTCTTCATATTAGTTTCTACTATTGCAATTCTTAATGGATTGTTCCACATATTTTATCCCTTATTTCCTAACATAGGTATAGGTTGAATACCACGATTCAGGTGCTCATTTGGATCAAGTCTAGGTTTTTGGAAGCGTGAGGAAAAGTTGTAGAGCCATGTGAGCTCATGGAAGCATGCAAGGGTGTCATATATGTTATTTAAAGTATGTTTGGACCTTTTGGATATGTTTCATGTTGCGTTATGGTGTTGGTTCAATTAACCCTAGCCTAAACCATACAAAACCCCAAGGGGTATTCATGAAAATGATATGGGATGAGAATATGGAGAACTATTTGAGCTATGATGATGATTGGAGATGATGCATAGGGGTGTCCTAGAGGTGTGAGAAAAAATTAGAGTCATTCTGAATAATATTTTGCAAGATGAGTTGTTTTTAGTGAAACATGATCAAGAAGAAGGTGTTTTCTAGCTCGAATTACACCTTCTGATGCTCACCCTAGATTGTATAATTTGTATGGGACCTTGTGGATTTTAGGGATATTTCTAAAATGATTTTTTTGGTTACTCAAACTTTCACTCGTGTCTTAGATCTATTGAACGAGTCGTTTGAGTCAACAATGGGACTATCTCCAAGTTGTGAGACCTTGAGATAGACCTCTAGAGAAGGTTGGTTTCTCTACTTACTTCTATCACTCACATGCTCTACGCTCGCTACTCCTAATGCTGAAATGAAAACCTAAGCTAAACATGACAAGGGACTAGGGATAGAAGGAGATACATGAAAATGTAAAACTAATCTAATGGAGGTGATAGCACCAAAATAAAGGGGATTAGTTTTGAGCGAATACGAAGGAGAATGCGTAAAGGAAGGCTAGAAAAGCATAGCACAGTGCACAGAATGCAGCCACACACTCATTTCCATGAGACATAGTCAAAAAAATATATGCAAGGGATGTGAGAAGGAACAACAAACACACAACGTGAAAGATAGGCAAGGAAGAAGAATAAATACAAGTTAAGGCATAGAATAGCCATAAAACAATGCTCTTATAACTTCGAAAATGCATAGTCTGTTACAATGGCATATGAGGCCGATATCCACATGTAAAGACCAGATCCAAAGGTTTGCAACTAAAAATACAAGGCAATGCCTTTACAAACTGAAAGAATCCAACCCTTTATAATGAGAAATGCTCTTACATTTAAAGATGAATCGATGAGAAGGGAGAAGGAGAAGGAGGGAAAATCGAATTTGAAAACTCAACCACCAACAACAATAATAAATGCCTACAAATCTATCAAATGCACTTCTCCATGACTATTTGAATTATAGGATAAGGAAAGGGGTGAGATCTGAATCGTATAGTGTGGTTGGAGCAATCAAATCTTGTATTAATGACATGAGATACATTTTCCAACTTATCATCTACCCAATCCCACCAAAATTTGAACTTTAGTGATCTAGAGTATAACCCATGTCATCAGCTATTTTTTCATCTTCTGCCATGTGTCACACCTTGTTTGGTTTCAAGGATTAAGCGCCATGTTGGTGTACTTGGTAGGTTGTGTGTGGTTCACTCAATTTCCGACATCCAAGTGGCATAAGAACTCAGCGCGAGAAGAAGGCATAAAGGCGCATGTAAAAGGAAGAAGTATAGAAAGAAAGGAGGATGCGTGAAAAATAATTCCCATGGGAGGAATGGAAGGAATTCTCGCTGGAGGCACATATGGAATGGGCGCAATCATTACAAAGTAATGTGTGGCAAAGTGAGGACAGGCCCGTGAGAATGTCAAGGACTTAGCTAGTTTGGGAAGCACGTCTTAGATGTGCACGAAGGGTTGCATGAACTGATAGAAGGAAGGTGATCACATTGAGAGTGGGCATGAGGAAAATGGAATAATAAGAGGAAGGAAAGATGAAATTCATGAAGAATATGGAGAGCGTGAGAAGATGCACGAGGAACCTGCAGCTAAGAAAACTATACAAAGCAAGTAACTATACTGACTCGTAACCTACCATGTTAATCTTTAGAGCCGAGAATGGGGATGTAAGTTATCAAAATAACTAAGATATTTATTTTAGACAATAGATTCTATAAGGTTTCATAAAAATAATGAGGTCATTTTATCGTCACATTTTTATGAATGAATGTTAAGAAAATAAACAACTTTTTGTGAATTCAAAACCCTTGCTTGAAAGTGGTAAGATATATTTGCTTCCTAAACGCCCAGAATTGATTTCTACTGAAATTATGATGATTTTATGATGTAGAGGACTCCTTCAGATTTCTATAAAGGTATGGTAGAGTATGTGGTGATGAGTGGACCCCACTCAAACAACCAAATATCGAAGATGTTTAATTTGGGACTAGGTTTTCCAAAGGAGTTGCAAAATAAATAGACTTTTTTTATCATGGTACTTTCAATTTATTTCCATAATGGTTTCATATCATGGTGATGCTTCTAAATGGAAAAGTGTGCCATATTTATGATGACTAGTCATAAGGCAGTTTTGGGGTAGTTCTAGAGTAGTTTTAGATATTTTCTTGGTTGAAGGCCTTCCACTTAGATTTGTAAGGAGTTATAATATGTTTTGAAAATAGGGTTAATATGGATTTATAGTAATATAATTTTTGTCTCTTGATGATGAATATTGATGAGTCGTCCAACTTGATTTGTAGAGAAGAAGGTTTGTTGTTTCTAAGGACATAACTACTTTGGCTAAAAGAATGAAGTGAATGAGGTGCAAAATGAATGATTTGATGCTTGTTATCAGTTGTAAAGTGAAGAGGGATGAATTTTTTTCCTATTTAATGCATTTAGAGGTATTGAAAGTGGAAGAAAGGGTGCAAACTATTTGAGTTTGTAAAACTACTTTCTAGGCAGCTTGATTTGGTGAAGAGGAAAGTAGGTGTGGTTTGCACATATGGATGTTTCATGAGCTATAACATGAAATTATGTAATATAAATTTCTTGAGGATTCCATATAGTGGTTACATTCCATATTTTAGTTGTTCTTAGATGGTCTTGATGCCCAAAGGTGAAGACAGGGTCCTAGAAACAACTGTTTGGAGAAGGTTTTGAGCCTTTTGAGTTGTGTTATGAAATATTTTATTAGTTCAAGCTTATTTATGACCATGAATTGTGTTTATATGTAAAATTACACATGTTTTATGAATTTTAGAGCTTTAATAATCCTATTTTTGGCATTTTTGTTTTAGTCGATCGAGGTGATGGAATTTTGATCTTGTTTTGTGTAAGTTTGATGGTTTTGGGCATGGAAGGCCTATATGGGTCATATGTGAAATTTTTAATGAATTGGTTGGAATATTTAAAAGTTTTATTGGTCAAATAAAATGAGGGAAATTGACCTTTAGTTTTTTTAATCAAGAGAAAGGTATAAAAGTGAAGTTGTAGTTCAAATTTGAACTAGTTCTTTGAGATGAGAAAAATTGTGACCCATGTGTGTGCTTGTAAAGGTATGAAGGTAGATTTTAAGATATAAAATATTGTGCAAGAGGATGAGGAATGTTTGAAATTTGTATGCAATATTTTGAATCAAAAAAATTTGTGAAAGTGAAGGAAATAGTGAATTGGAGAAGTGATAGTTTGAACAAGGGTTTCAAGGTGTGTGAGTTGAATCGGTGATCTCCATCAGTTGTGGTAGAAACAAGACATCAAATATCTTCTTCAAAATTTGGTTGAGTGGGTGCTTAATCATCTTATGGTTTTGTAGCCTGCTAGTGGAGTTGGTGCTTCACTAAACTAGGGGTTGGTGCTCCTTATAGGGTTGTTGCTCTATTAAATTAGGGGTTGGTGCTCCTTGTGTAGTTGGTGATTCACTAAATAAGTTTCATTTGAATAACATAATCATAAGTTTTAGTGTTTTTTCTTCCCCTTTAGGTTTTCCCACTTATATATTGTGTTGTGGTGTTCTCTCTCTTGCTCATGGTTATTTGATTGTATGATTTATGATGTTGTGCACACATTAATGAATGGTTAATTGGTTTATGGTTTGAGAAAGAAAATCTGAAATTGATTAAATTTTGTAAGGATTGATTCACCCTCCCTCCTCTTAGTGCTTTGTGCTTCCAACATTAAGCACCTAATTATCACTCTCCAAAAGTGAACATCTTCACACATCAAATCATGTTTTCAAGACACATGTGGCATATCAATAGAAAGTTCTTAACGTGTGTTAGCTCATACAACTCATAACAATCATCCGTTCAAGTCACAAGGCTCCAAAATGCTTCCTTCTCTAAAACTGCTTAAACCTACTATTAGGTATCAAGAAACAATATTGAGTTATCTAACCTCCAACATCTTTAACTCCACTTCCACCACTTGGAACACTTCATTAAGGACCTAACACTCCTCAAGCACTCACATGCATACGTCACATTAAGAAATCCACATTTGCATACATGTTCCAACCACCATTCTTGGAAATCCTAATCAGGTTGATTAGGCCATTAGAACTTAAGCATGACATCATATCATCTGATCAAACTAGGAGTTAAACCTCATCATAAGCTACCTCTACAAGTTATACAAGCCCAAATTTCACTGCAACACCATGTATTTCTACCAAACACCTCTTGGACTTCCATGACCTATTTTGACCCTTTAGGCCATTAGTGGTAGGTCAACTTGGAAGAGGTATTTCACTCATTTTTTCACTGAATATTTTCCAAAATTGTCATGTACATTTAGCACACATCCTAAGATTT
This sequence comes from Taxus wallichiana var. yunnanensis, assembly GCA_018340775.1. Taxonomy (NCBI): domain Eukaryota; kingdom Viridiplantae; phylum Streptophyta; class Pinopsida; order Cupressales; family Taxaceae; genus Taxus; species Taxus wallichiana. Next base: position 334,333,699 of record CM031240.1, on the reverse strand, counting down.
CTCCCACAATTGGTCTTTCATCATGACACCTGTAACTCATACATGTACCTAAAAATCTTCACAAAATAAGGGTTTTGTTGTAGCTTCCCATCACACCTAGAGCATGCCACCACAACCAAAATGAGATCTATTGAATTCTCTACATCTCTAAACCTTCATATTATCCTTCCCAAGTCATATTATGGCAAAAATCTTCATATTTTCTCCATCGCTACAAGACTAGGGTTTTAGGAGGATTTAAACCCACTTGGCTTCTTAACAATGGTTCATAAAATTTTAATAACCAAATGAACCCATTCCACTTGGAAAATATTCTTAGCTCCATGCCCTAACATCCACAAAAATCTTGGGTCCCCATGCAGAGTACACACGTGTGGGTGAGCATTCAAATTTGACCTTCAAGCTGGGAATGACTGTTTTGAGAGAAAACTAATCCTAAAACAACTTTTCATACTTTTCTATCAACCTCCTAACCTGAAACTTTGCATACACCTCTAGGATGACCTCCTCCATGATTTCCAATGCTCATTTATGCTCTAATACCTCTTAAACTCACCATGTTATCCATTTTTCCTATGTATTCTTGGCTTTTCTTCTTGCATTTTCTTCCAAAGGACCTTGAACATGCACTATAACCAGAATTATGAATTTTTACACCTTTCACACATGTTATGCAATGTCATAATGCTCTTCACATGCTTACATTGACTTTTTTGGCCTATCTCATATCTTATGCCATGCTTGCACTAGATCTATGACTAGGCCTAGAATGGCTTGGTTCAACACATGCCTCAAATAAACCGGCATGTTTTTCAACTTGCAGACTTACTAACACCCTTACCACATCTCTCTCGAACATTTTAGACATCATATTAACCTTCATATAACATTTTAAGCTCATACACAACACCTATTTTCATGAACCATACACTACACCATACATATGCACTAAGACATCGTGCCACTACAACACTTCATGAAACCAAAACTACTCACTACAAATCAACATTCACTCATTTCACCTTATTTGACATAAATTATCATACAATACAACATCATGCAATCACCTATATACACCAAGAAACCCTTTGAAATCAATGTTACTTAACATCAATGATAAAGAACAATGACACATATCCAACATACCACAAGCTGAAAGGTATTCATCTTTTACTAAGGGAGATGAGGATCAAGCTAAAAGAGGGTGTGAGACCAGTTCCAAAGAGACCATATAGGATGAATCCAAACTAGCACATCAGGGTGAAAGATTAAATTTACAAGATGTTACAAGAAGGAATCATTGAGCCCATCAAATAATCCAAATGGATTATCCCTATTGTGATCAATATAAAGAAGGATGGGAGGATCACGATTTATATGGATTATAGAGTGTTAAATTCTTCTTGTGTTATCGATTCATTACCTACACCATTTACTGAATAAATACTTGAGAGTGTAGAATAGCATGAGATATATTCATTCACATATGGTTTCTCAGGATATCATCAAGTTTAGATTGCACACGAAGATCAATCCAAGACTGCATTTGTTACAAAGATGGGGTTGTTTTTCTTATGCGATTCTTCCATTTAGACTTAAGGATGTACTAGTGATATTCTCATGAATTGTTGTACTAATTTTTCATGACTTCATCCATAACTTTCTTTAGGTATATTTTAGCGATTGGACCATTTATGACTTAGTTAAGGATCTTTGTGACTATTTTTCTTGATGTTTGAGAAATGTAGATAGCTCAAGTATATCTCTCGAACATCAAATATTTCATCTTATCTACACCATTTGGAACTTTTTTAGGACATATAACTTGCGAGTAAGGTTATCTTGTTGATCCGGAAAAGATATAAGTTATACTCGGATTGGAAGAGCCAACTAATCAGAGTGAAATGTGTGGATTCCTTGGTCATACATGCTACTATAGAAAATTCATCAAAGGTTATGCAAAGATAGTTTTGTCACTGGAATAAATTTGGAAGGCCAAAAGGAAATTTTATTAGAAATATGCGCAACAATATGCATTTGAGAATTTGAAAGAATGATTCATGATTGTGTTTATCCTATGGTTCCCCTCATGGAAATTGCCTTTCCATTTCCATGTGGATGCATCAAGCATTGTAATTATATATTTCATAGCCCATCCTAGAGAAGGGAATTTTGATCATCTAATTTGTTTTTTGAGTATGAAGCTAACATCTAAGGAACATAATTATACAACTATAGAGTGTGAGGCTTTGTCTATGGTGTAGGTGATTCAAAATTTCAAGAAGTATATTCTGGAAAATCCTTTCACATTTTATACAAGCCATATGGAACTAAATTACTTGGTTAATAATATTGTGCTACAAGGCCACATTTTCATATGGATCCTATTATTCCGTGAGTTTTAATTTTCAAAGAATAATAGTGAAGCCTAACAAGAACAATCTAGGACTGGTCATCTCTCCTACATAAATTCTTGCAAGGACGTGTAGAGTATAGAAGATGCAATGTCGGAAGCATATCTATTCAAGTTCCAAAGTGCACACCTAATGATTTAGAAGACATTTTGAGTTCTTACACACGAGATATTATGCCACATGGAATGAAAACTATGGAGAATAAGTGGTTAGCTATATGAGTTACACCTTATTAGTTAGTTGGTAGAGATATTTATAAGATGGGTAGAGATGAAGTATTGCACATATGTTTCTTGGATCATGAGTGCAAAGAAATTATCAAAGAGATGCGTAGTGATATTTTAGGGGATACTATGCTAGAGAAGTTTCCATGTGTAAGATACTTCTAGCCGGACTATGGTGGGAAACACTATATAAGGATACCAAGGAGTTTGTTAAAGCTTGTGATCATTTTCAAAGAATTGGAAATCCAAGACAATGATATGACATGTCATTGCAACCCATATCATCTACATAAATGTTTGAGAAATGGGTTGTAGATTTTGTTGGACCAATTGCACCGGTTGAGTGATGAAATGGAGTGTGGTACATTATTACTTATATTGATTATTTGACAAGGTGGGTATAAGTTGTGCCTATTAAGGACTATACCATTACTATAGCTGTGCACTTTCTATGGGAAAATATCATAAGAAGGTATGGCTTCCTGTTAATCCTTACAAGTGATAGGGTACTCATTTTCTAAATAAGACCATCAGGATATTATTAGCATAATTATGGTGGCACACCACAAAACAACTTCTTACCACCCACAGGATAATGGAATAACATAGGCCTTTAACAATCTTTTGATCCAAATGTTGACTAATATATGTGATGTGGGAAGAAAGGATTGGGATGATAAAGTTTCAGTTGTAATATGGGCATATATAACCACTTACAAGAGGTTGAATAAATCCACACCCTTTCATTTGGTGTTTGCATGCAAGTCATCCTACCTAATGAATGTGTATTGCCTTCATTGTGAATTTTACACGTAGGAGGCCTCGTGGACGAGAAAGAGTTTTATGTACACCTTAATGGGATGATGAAATTAGATGAAATATGTGCAATCATATGATGGATCCAAAAGATGGAGAAGGCATGACAAATGGGTTGGCATGACAAGAACATCAGAATAAGTCTTTTACGATTGGAGGGTTGGTACTTCTATATGATTCTAAATTTACGCGTCACCGGGGAAGTTAAAGGTGCATTGGTTGGGACTCTTTAAAGTAACAAATATTTTGGATTAAGTGCATGTCATTTCTAGGCAATTGATGGCATGATGTTTCCTAGTTACTTCAATGGTAGTAGGTTGAATCCCCTACTATAAATAATATTCTTATAAACTTTGTTTGTAATAAGGTAGTATTTCCAATTAGATTATATTTCTCTTTCTATTTTACTCTTTTGTTTTGAAATAAGAACATATGTGTGTAGGAGCTGATGTATTTTTTTAAGTCGATGCATGAGGACTGCGCATACTTTTAATATGGCATAGTAGGTGAAGGAATTATCAGATCGGTATACCATGGTGAATGGAAGGATCATGTAATTGGTGAATTTTCTTGTTCATTAATGTACAAGAAAACTTGGTGATGATATAATAGGAAGAAATCAGTTTAGCAAGAAAGATAATGCAAGGTAGGTAGCGTAGGAAGAAAACTACTTTGTATGAGGTGTAGAGAAATGAAATGTGTGGCCCAGAAGGCACGCATAAAAGGATCTATATCCTAGGAAAGTAGGTTTGTAGAGTGCGTGAAGGCGCGCATAATAGGTTTTGTAACTTAGGAGAGTATTTGCATTTCATAAGGTTATACATGTCACTTGTGGAAGGGAAACTTAGAATACCTTGACTTGGTGAAAAAGAGTGGAAAATTTGAAGAAATGGTGAGAAAGTAACACCTACCTCAACCTACGCATTAAATTCTAGAAAGAGGTAAAAATATATAAATAGGTGTGAGTGGTAGTTGTAATTTACATTGTAAATTGAAGCTCTTATGAACTTATGTGAAATGGAAAATGAAGGCAACAAATATGGTAATGTGAAACCAAGTATCCACAAGTAGAGAGATCCTTGCATTTGGAAGAATCAAACAAACTAAAAGAGTGGAAGCTAAAGAAGGATTTGGAAGACATAGTTGGAATTTTGAATGGAAAAGGTATCGTTCTAGGGTTAGGTTGTGAGCAAATTTGTGAAGCTAGTGTAGGCCGGTTGAAGTTTCAGAGTTTGGTTTCCATGCATTAAGCAATCGCAGTGGTGATCATGGAAAGAATTTCAAAGTTATGACACACAATTATCAGGGTTTTAAATTTCCATAGGTTAAGCTACAAGTTTGAACAATGACACTAGTGAAGAAGAAAACAAAGGGTAAGAAAACCATGGAGGATTCCCATGACAACGGGTTTTTAGAAATGTAGTATCCCCAAGAGATTATCGTTGGGAAGGCTTAGGCATCATAGATATGGAAGTGAAAATCAACGAATATAACCACTTGCACCCTAGGACATGAAGTCGATATAAGTAAAGATACCCCGGTGGAGATAGGATCGGACACGGGGAGAGGGATAAATTGTGTTAAATGGTCAAGTGTGCAAGACCTTCAAGAGTGGCAAAGTATTGCAATTGTTTGAGTTATCATTTTATGAAAATAAAGCATGACTTTTGCAATGGTTGATGTCGTGGTTGCATGGATACTACTTCTACTTCACAAGTAAGAATAATTTTCATCACCACATAACTAATCGAAAAAGTAACAGGATTGCACAATAGGGGAGAAGATATCTCCATAGATATGCATGGCTAAAGGCGTAATAGAATAAACAACCACCAAATTTCATTATCAAAGGGTAATTTTTCCTTCAATATTATAAACATCTCGAACCCTACTACCAGAGTGGCCATGCACTTAGTGAGTTATAATCTTGGATCTTTGAAGAGGTGAACATAAGTGAATAAGAAGTTTCGCACATTATGCATAATATGGTGCATGGAACCAAATATAATATTACTCAAGTACATTACAAGAGAGTATTGTGGAGGAATCCAAAACCCAACATGAGAGAAGATCATATGGGGTCAATTTTTATGTTGATAGTATTCTAGAAAATTAGAGTCCTAGATAGACCAACAAGGAAGGGATGGTAACATCATATTGAAAATAGATCACCAACAAAGTGATTTATGAAGTATACTTGTGAAGGGGCCATCAAAAATCTATACAATGTGCGTTTAGATACATATTATAAGAGGATGCATGTCACTTTCAAAATGAATGGCACATCCCTAGGGATTCACCCACTAAGTTAGAAGGACAAGTAGAATTTTTTTCATGGCATTTATGTCTTGTGTGATTCTTGTTGTTGAATAGAGACATGGGTCCATGGTGTAAGTTGTCATTTGCATTCATAGATAGGTAATTTAGGAACACAATGAATAGAATCAAGGATGTGCATCCCCTGAATTTTAACATAGATAAGGTAGACATGGAGTACCACACTCTGTAGAAAAACTTATGGCTACATGACCAAGAATCCATATGTGGAAATAATGGAGTTAGATGGGATGGACTGAATCCTATTGTAACTTTGGCATTCGGTAAGGAAGCATACAATGTTTATATATATTTATGACCTAATTTATAGGATTGTAAGGTGACGATGTGTTTGATGTAGACATTACACCACCATATTTTTGGAGGACACTGTGAGATAGAAGAAGTGCAATCCTTAACCGGTCCAACAACAACAAGAAGATGAAGAGGAAGGAGATGAGACAAAATGGCATTTTTACTACAGCCAAAGGAAGAGGAGGTTGGCACAACGATTTGAAATATCGGGGTGAACCCCTCCTATAATTCTTATGGCTAGCCCAATTCAGAGCGTGTGAGAAACAATCCCGAGTGAAGAGTAGGAAGAAGCTCAGAGGACTGGATAAGACTCGAAGGGAGAAAAGAGTCCTCATGTAATACATATTAAGGAAGAAGATCCCTTTGAATCCTTGGAGCAAGAAGAGGATCATGAGGAAGAAGATCATGAACATGACGCTAAGTAATAAGAGGAAGAGGATATTGGTCTCGTGAATTATAGTGTTGTGCTAGAGTCATTGCGTGAGTAGTTTGTAGTGGGACCAAGACCTAAATATTATGAAAGGACAAGGCTAAGGGGACACTCACCTCCTCACCCTCACATGTCCTATATAAATGACACATCAAAATTCAGCAATGTGAGGTTCCAAAGCTCGTGGATGTAGAAGAATTATATTGTTGAGATATTCTCAACAAAACAAAATCCTATGTCTCAACACAAAAATGCTTTCTTTTGCAATGCGAGACTCATATAGAGGAGCCGGAGTTTGAAATAAGAAAATATGTCATTAATGAGCTGCGGGGAGGAAGTATCCATTAAAAATAATGTCATTTTTACTCCACACAACTAACGGACGGGAAAGAAAGTAATGTCTTAATAAAGATGGCTAGTGAAGTTGCACGTAGGAAAATTAATAAAGGAGCCACACTACGTAATATCCGGTACAATTTTGATGATGTTAGTAACAAGAATAAGAAGTGGCATCAAATTTGAATAAGGTAAAAAAAAGGTTATCCGATGTTAATACTAAAGTGACTAAATTGATTACCCACATTGCACACACATGTCGTGAAGTAGTCTGGAGGCCAAACTTAATAAAAATAGGAAATTACTAACTGGAATAATTGGTTAACTTATTGCTAATAAAGGAAATAGAGGATAGGAACCAACATCGGAGGAAATAGATAGAGAAAATCAAGAAAATATTGATAGGAGGATAAAGGAATGTGAGAACCTTGGCATGGAGGTAAAATAAGCTTCACAAAAGGCATAGAAGGTTTTTAAAAAATCAAACACCTTTATTATAGATGTGAACCTTACTAAAGAGGAAACAAAGAGGAGTTGCATCAAATCCTCCCTATATACCGGTGATAAACTAGCGTGTGCATAGGTTATGTAGGAGTTGGAGGAAATAAAGAATACAATAGTAAAAGGGCCAAGGTAGAGGGAAGGTGGAGGAGTTGCAGGTGATGGTTATGCAAAAAGGGGACATCCTAGAAAGCATGGCAATAGAATGGAATATCATTTTTCTAAAGTTTTGGGAAAAATCCAGTGGACTAACCCTAGAGGGGATACCAAACATTCTTGAATCATTACCAAGAATTTCAAATAACGTGCTCAAAGAGTGGAAGTGACTTGAACTAGCCATCGGTGTGGAAGTTATGAAACTCCTCTAGATACCTTAAGCCTATTTTTGTCGTGCGGATTATACATTCTTTATTCATACATTCTTTCCATTCTTTACGGAAATTCCAAATATTCTTTCACTTAGAATTCTTCCATGATTCTTTATTGGTCCATTAATTAATTCTTGTATTGTCAAGGGTAGACAATATAACTAGTGTGGGGTAATGTTGGGTCAATAAAATGGCCAAGGCATATGTGCAAAGGTTGGATAATTGTGTGTGGAATCATAAAGGAATATGCATGGAAGATTGAATAAGTGCATGAGAGGTGCACACGGAAGCACAAAGTAACTTGTGCAAAGGTTTGGCAGAAGTAAGAGATAACTTGATCACCACACAAAGCTAAATATAGGAAAAGCACAAGCTAATGTTGTCATCAAGGCACATCGGAAATAGATAGAGCGTGGACAATAACATGATAAGGATATGCATGAATAAATATAGACATAAAGCATGCATGGAATAAAGAATAGAAAATTATAGCAGTACATGAATGAAATAGAAATTCTAGAAGAAAGAAGATCTGTTAATGGATAACCGTGGGTTAGAGACTAATTATAGGAAAGATTTAGTTGTAAAAACATGCAATCTATGTATAGGTTTGGTTTATTCTTATAGTGTAGTTTGATTAAGCATTGAAGGACAAGTTCCCACCTTATATATAATTTTAAATATCCATGTAATGGGTGCATAAGTTTTGTGAGTGTTAGTGTTGTTAGAGTCCACATTGGGTCCGCCTTACACATGAGTTTATAGATGAAGAATTTTTGAGCTTATCCTACTACTAGTTATTGTGATTTGTATAAGCATCATTATTATAATGCATATACATCTCGCTTTTGGTTGTAGACAAAGTGATCTTATGCATGTTATGATTTCATAAGAATTTATCCTCCATATAGTATATTTTTGTACTAACCAGAGTCTAGGAGCTACATCTTAGGAGAAAACACGAGAAGGATCCCGGTATGTTTGTGCACGCGTCGGGTGAGCATCTATACCTCTATCTAGGTTAAGGAACATCACGATAAACCATGTTGTGCTAAACCTAGACTACAATATGACACTCCTAATTATAAAATGCATCTTTCTTCTTTTTGGTGAGAGGGTATTTTCATCTCCACAATCAATCTGCCACAAACTCATACTCCCAAAGAAATGACAATGGATGACTCTCATACATGAATATTGTGCCTCAATGACACTATAACACTATAATATTCTCAATTTTTGTCACTAAAAGTGATTATAGTACCTGAAATTTAGACATAATGCACTTTGAAATAATCATTTGGAATTTATTCTAGCATTATCCCATTTACACATTTATTAACTTAATTCAAAGTAAACTTTCACAATTCCCACACCCTAAGTCCACAAGGTCATGACTCATTTTTCATCTCAATACTTCTATAACCAATGTGCTCCATACATAACATATCTTCAAACTCCAAACTATTTTTCTCATGTCTTTGATCAAGTGCCATCTTGAACTCCGAATGGGATTGATAAATTAGGATAAATTTGCATTAAAAACTCTATCCGAGGTCGATGATATTGTCCATTGTACTTGCAACAATCAAATTTTCAAATTCACATGTTACCTTAATCATCTTAAGTTCAATTTATTGGGAATCATTCACATAATTTGATTATATAAGCACATGAACCCACACCTATTGCGGGAATCTAGGGAAATCGTATCAAGGTACACTCTAAAAGGGACTCTTTGACCCTTATCATATAAGTATCAATTCCTTATGGCACACTTCAACAAGTTACAATCTTATTACATTATCATTTTTCCTTGGATCACTCTCATGTACCATAAGTGAATCTAAAGTTCATTGGCAAGTGTTGAAGGCCTAATTAGGCTTTCCAATTTAGAATGTTTGTGAGGATCCTCCCTATAGTAAATTAATCCAATAATAAAATATATAGAAAAAGTGTCCTGAAATGAAATAGAAAGAAATTTATTGAATTGAAATAATAAATCACAAGACACTTTCAAGTGGGTAACCTCCTTTGTGAAATCTCAATTTGATAAAATTTATGGATGTTTTACACTATCTTATACAAGAGGAATTTATACTAATTTTATCTAAGTTAACTATCACTTCCCATGCAAGTGGGATTATTCCTAATAACTCAAGGGATAACTTGTAAGTAATATGTATATTTTATTATAATGATATTACAAAGATAAAGGTAGAAAATTGGGCCTAGATCCCCTCCCCTTAAAAAGGTAAAAATATGGCCTAACATCCCTCCCCTTAAAAATATTTATCCTCAAAGTTGAAGGTTAATAAATTCTTGTAAAAATTGGAGAAGGGGATCCCATGTTGGATTATGTGCCACTAGATTAGGGATTTTGTGATGGATTGGTTGTAAAGTTGGCGGGACCACTTATCTAAGACTATTTCAAGCTCAAGAATGATGGATCCTTCACCCTCAACCTTACGAATTTCTATTTGAGTAGTGACTCATTTCCCAATAACTTTATTTAAATAATAGACATGAAAAACAAGATTAACATGAGAGGAATCGGGAGTTCCTTCTTATATGCTATTGGGAAGATATTTTAAAGAACCTTGTAAGGTCTATAGAACGTAGAGGCAATATTTTGGCACTCTTTTATCTTCAAGGAGGATTGTTTACAGGATTGTAGTCATAGGAAAAACATATCCCTTGGTTGAAATGTGTGTTCCAAACACTACTATTTTGCTTATTGTTTCATGTGGTTTTGGGCCATGTGGAGATTTTTTTGAATAAATCCAATAATATTCTAATTTGATTGAGAGTGGTGTCAACTACATGCAATTGAGAGCTACCTAAAGTGTAAGAGATAAGATATGGTGTTGGATATCCATAAAGTGCTTCATATGGGGTAATTTTTGTGGATATATGATATAATTTTCTTACCACCATTACGCAAGTGGCAACCACATGACCTAATGTTGTTTCTTATAGGAGAAATAGAAGAGAAATTTTTCCAAACATTTTTTGACTATTTTTTTGACCATATGTCCTGCATGTGATACCAAGAGCTCATCTTCAATCATGTTTGCATTTTATAGAATAAGTTTATCCAGAAATGGATTGTAAATTTTGAATCACCTTTCGATACAATCAAAGTGGAGATGTCATATAGGTGGAATATTTTATCAAGAAAAATTTGGGAAATGGTTAAAAATGTGTTGGGTGGGCTAAGGCATAAAATTGACCATACTTAGAGATATTTTTATTGGTTTACACCCATATTTAGGAAGGCCCTCAATGATATCCATGCAAATATTTATCTAGATCTCGTGTATGAATGGAAAATGTTTGTAATAAGCTTGAGGTCAACATCATTTCACTTTTGTGACATTGATCACATTCTACAACAATATTTTTGATATTATCCTTCATTCCATGAGAGAATAAATTTCTACAAACTCACTCATATGTTTTCAAAAATAATGAATGAATAGATGAGGGTGATGTTTGTAGTTCCGTAATGATTTTGTGTTGTAGTGTGGACTTGATGTGTAAAACGACATCTTTTATACTATAAATAATTTTCATTCCAAGACCGGGGTGATTAGGTAGAATCGATAACTAATTGTTGAATGAGACATTATGTGGTTGAATCTTGTTCTCACTCTTTCCACAGTTTGTGTATCCATTCTAGACGTGGCATGGGTAAAGTGCGTAGGGAATATTGGTTCTCATATGTATAAGAGAGTGCATCCATAGCCACATTTTCTTCCCCTTTATTATAGGTGATATCATAGTCATATCACATGAGTTTGGTGACCCATTTTTGTTTATCTATAGAGAATACTCATTATTCTAGGAAGTATTTGATATTTTGGTGATATGTTCTAATACAAAAATGTTGACCTACCAAGTATGGACTTCAATTTTGATTCCATGTAATATGACCATCATTTCTTTCTCACATTTAGTATATTTCACTTAGAGAGGTCCGTATTGGTAAAATAAATGGTGTAACCTTATTGGGGAGGATGCCACCAAATCCATTGCCATAAGCATCACTTTTAATAATGAAAGTCTTGGAGAAATCCAACATACCTAAAATATGTGTAGTACACATACATTATTTTAATGTCTTAAAGGTGTGCAATATTGTATCAATTCATGACAACGCATCCTTTATTAACATGGAAATCAATGGGGATGCAATTTTTCCATAGTCTTTGAAAAACATTGTAGTGGTTAGTAAGACGCAAAAATCCACAAGGGATTCTTTGTGTCTTTTGTTTTGGAAAAAAAATCATGGCTTTAAATTTTTGGGTGTCAACTCATAAATCAACTACAAAGACAAGATGCTCAAGGTATTGAACTTCCTTCTGTCTAAAGGAGCACTTAGAATGTTTTGCACATAGCTGGTTATTATAGAGGATTTGTAATGTTAAGTCAAGGTGTTGTTAATGTGTAATGTCCCCTTTTCTACACCTAAGGCTAAGGGTCAAGTCGAATCCAAGTCGGGTCATACCCAAGGGGCTGCGGATGTTGGGGGCTACTAAGAAGGGGCCACATGGTATTAATAGTCATGTTTGGCATTTGGGGGTCACTTTGGACCTTGGTGACTTAAACGGGAAAAAGTAACTTTATTTACTTTTAATTTATTAACCCCTCAATGGAATGAAACGCAACTTGGTCTATTGGGGCTCTTTTGCCTTGGAAGTATATAAAGAGCCGGGAGTGTAATGTCCCCTTTCTGTGATGTCCCATTTTGCTACACCAAATGGCCCAAGGGCCAAGTCGGTTCCAAAACGTGGTTAGACCTAGGAGGGGAGCTGTGGACACTGGAAGCTTTTGGGAAGGTGCCCCATGGTTTTAATATCCTAGTTTGGCATTTGGGGGTCACTTTTGGACGTGGCGGCTCAAAAAGGAAGAAAGTAACTATAGTTACTTTCATGTTAGTGGCCCCTCCATGGAATAAAAGACTACTAGGGTTATGGGGGCTCATTTTCCAATGAAAAGTATATATGGAGATGGGGAAGGAAGAAAAGGCACTTTTTGTCTCATACTCTTAGCCTCTACTCGTGCGATTGCTCTTTTGTTGCATTTTCTACAACTTGTGGTGTCAATTCCAATAGGGACCCTAGCTTTGGTGGTGAGAGACCCATCCCTAACTAGTAGGTCTTTCTTCGCTAGTGAGAAATCTAACCTAGTCTGTCATCTTTGATCCATTTTTTAAGGCCGTGCTTTATAGAGATATTTCCAGAGGGTTCAAAGGAAGGGTTTCAAGGATTTTGGGGATTTTGAGAAACACAATCAAAGGGGCTCTGAATCGGACTAACGCCGACCATCTAGGCTAGGCATGGAAACACGTGGAAGGCACCTCCCATATTTCCCGACTCTATTCCTAGCGAGGCAACTTGCAGCCTCTATTTGGGGGTTTTTTCAGTCGGTCATTTCAAATCTGCAGGCAGTGGCGATACTATTTCCTATATCTGTCGTTATTTCCAAATACCCTTATTTTACTCTTATAATTAGAGGTTCACGGACCTCTAAAGTTGTCGACCACATAGGGCATTCTCTGTAATTTTTGGCAATAGTTTGACTTGTGTAAAATTCCCAAAAATAGTTTTATTATGTCCTCTATAATAATATCAAGCTCTCTTCAATTTTTCAAGTGATTCGAGTGCATATCTTGGAAGATATTATTTTTATTTAGTTGTTATCCTCACTATAAAAATTTGTATAAATCAGTATTTTATTTGGCTGCAAGTTTTCGATATTTTGTGCATTTTTAAGTGGTATCCCATCAGGGATATTTTAGTGGTATCGAGTTGTTGTTCCTCCACTGTGTTGCTTCAATATGGTAGTTTGGAAAGATCTCAAAGGGGGTTTTATGAAGGAAATGTTCACCAACATGGTGAAACAAAGTAGGAAGCCACTAACCTTTATTTGAGTCAGCTCCACCTGAATGTGAATCAAAGTAGACCTAGGGACAATAAGGAACATGGTGAGAATAGTGATAGAGGGCGGCCAATAGAGGTGATTGATGAGGATTCTTGTTGGAGGAAGTACCAATCTTTGAGTAGGGGTTTCAGAGATAATATGCCATTTCCTTATTATTACATGATGAAGATTAGTTGCAAGCCCAAAGCGGGGTCATCATATGTCGATACACGAATCACAAAGAAACTCGTTTGTAGAAGAAGCTTATAAAAAAGGGTATGATTTCCATTGAGAAAAATAATTACATTAGGGAAAATTTTCTTGTTAGAGAAATTATTCCAGCTCGGGAGAAGAAACTTGTTTGTGCAAGCAAGGAGGATGTAATGGAAACTCTTAAAAGTGTGAGGAAGGGAATAGTAGAGCTAGAGTTGATAGGGTGATAGCGACTCAAGCAAGACAACACATACAAGAGTTTAAGGAAACGATGAGGGCCATTGATGCAAGAAAGAGTACACCCTTGAAAGAAGACTCTATGGAGTAGCTGGCACATGAGGAGGAGCCTCACATGGACACTGGTGTAAAATTGCAGCTGCTGTAATTTCGAAACCAGCAACTTTTGATCAACTTTCAAATACTTTCAACAGCACTCAGGAAACAATGTTGGGGGCAGCTCAACATATGTCTATCTTTAACACATGGAGGACATTGATGGCCTTGAAAGGAACTCAGGCAACAATGTTGGGGGCAGCTCAACATATGTCTATCTTGAACACACGGAGGACATTGATGGCATTGAAAGGTATGAACAAACATGGCTGGTTGGTTGCAAAAATAAAATATATATGTCAATCCAAAATGTACCTATCAATCCTCCAAATAATAAGTCATTATCATATGGGATGGATTTACCAGGCAAGTAATGAGCATAAAATTGTGAAATGTGTTGATTCTTGTTCCACGGATTCTCCATCTAAAATCATGAATCACAATAGGGATGGTGCTATTTTGGAGGTTTATAAAGCAACGATAGAAGGTGAACCTTTTGATAATCTTATTTATGAGGAGATACAAGAGAAGAAAAGATGGAAAACCTTACATGATACAAGGGTGAGGAGCTCTATAAGCTATGGGATCTTGGTAATATGTGGAAGTTATCCAAAACTATCAATTCCGATGTTGAAAACTTTGTGACTTATTCCATAAGCCAAAGAAGGAATTCAAATGTGTCTTTTGGGATTACAAGTGTTGGAAAGCATTTTTTCTTCGTTGGAGACTCCGATGCAAGAAGGGAGAGTACCTCTCAAGGTACTAACATTGGTTTTCTGATTGCAAAAAGAGGTAGGAGAATATTTTTTAATCATCTTTAGCTTGATGGACTGTGTATAACAGCAGTCATAATGAGAGGAGAAAATAGCAATATGGGACAATAGGGGCAAAGAGGTGAGAGTGGACATTTGGGGGGGCCGGCCTCATTCATTCTTCTGCTAGGCCTTTGGGGCTTCATGAACTATTTTTCTTGAAGGATCCAGAAGTTAACTAGGCACAGTAGCCCATAGATATGTTGGATGAGGAGTCTTGTTGGGAGATGTACCACCCTCGAGTGAAGGCCTTCGTAACAACATGCCATCCAGAATATTGCAAAATTAAGGTTAGCCAAAGAAACCCTTGAGAGAGATCAATAGACATAGGTACGAGAGATATAAAGGAGATTGGGAAAAATTTCTATTCCACATTTGGACGGTTCTAAGAAGTGTACTTTGCATAGTCTTAGGTGCGAGAATTCGAAGACATACTCGACTCAAATCCTATGCGTGAGGAAGATGTAATTAATTTTGCAAGCTCGCATCTTGAGGGAGACACTCATGATTTGTGGCATCATGGGATGAATACACAGGGACACATACACATTATGACTCATGCAGAGTTTTCATAGAGTCTAGTGAGCAGCTTTGATAGGAGGCACCCGACAAGTATTTCAGGAGTGGACTCATTGCAGACAAACCGGTCCCTTGGATCATTACATCGCAGATTGTCGGATATTACCATCATGGTACCTAATGTCATAGAGAGGAGGTTGATTTCACTTTGTTCATAGCAATTTTTACCGATGCTTTCTCTGGATTTGTGAAGGCATTTGAACCTTCTTCTTTGCAGGGTTGTTAGGAAAGCTCAGGACTTAGAGTTATCCACTCCAAAATTGAGGGCTCCACCTCGCATTCATCAAAGGGAACCTCCATCTAGATTAGACGAATTTCAGCAGAGGGAGCCTCCACCAAGCCGGGAGGTGGTTTAAAATCCAATCATTTCCCAAGAACATAGAGATGAGTTGAGGTGAAAGAAACTATGTCTTAATTGCCACACACCTTGGATTCCATGACATGATTGCAAAAGTAGAATGAAGGCTCAATTCATTGAAGTCTTCAAGGAGAGCAAGGGTGACAGAGGTAAGGAGTTAGAGACTCATGAGATGGATGATGGAGATGGGGTTACATTGGATAGTGCGATACGATGCGGGAGGAGAAGACTCTTCCTCGGGAGATTATAGCTGCATTGCATAGTAATCGATGTACAAGGCATTTAGGATTAGAGGATTTATAAAGGGTCGGCGTGTTGGGTACTCATTGATAGTGAGGCAGCCCATAATTGTATTGATGCCTCATTGGTTGAGAGGCGAGGACTACGAGATAGAGGATTTTGAGTACCTTAACGGGTTATAGCCAATGGAAAGTCTTTGAGGTGCACACAGTGGGTTCCCCAAGTGAGCATCACAATGGGTAACTATACAGTTACCAATGATTTCCACGTTGTTAGAATGGGAGTGACCAACATAGCATTGGGAGTGCAGTGGCTCCACTCTCTTGGAGCACCAAGGATGGTTACGGCTGAGGGGATGGAGAGGATGATCCGGCATGGTGAGGAGTTTTATTATTGTGGATCGATGTGGAGTATGATGGATGTAGGTGTGGCCAGCAATGTTGCACATGAGACTATTACTGAGGTCGGGATTATAGGTTCAGATCATCCGAGCTTATCATTATGTTGGTTATCTGAAGTTTCGGTAGACTGGAGACCTCATTTGTTTGTTGAGTACTCCAAGAACCGACACATTGGCGAGATTCTGGATGGTCACATACAAGATGACAACTACAGATTTGAGGATGAGATGATCTTCTATCAGGGAAGATTGAACCTTGTGTCAAATTCATGGTTAATGATGGAGATATTGCGACATGTGCATTATCCTTCCGTGATTTGGGCATTTGAGTTATGATGAGACTTACAGTTTCATGTTAGAGAGGTTAATATGGCACAGGTTGAGGGAGGATATCCCCAACTTTATACAAGAATATATGGTTTGTCACTGTGACAATTCTAAACCTACGGGTTCATCATTTTTGAATCGACATTGGATAAAAATCCTATGCATTTTACTTCTTCTATGCACAGTGAGCACTTCACCCATGTGTTAGTCAATGGAGATACGTATTTGACTCATGGTGATTCAAAGAGGTTCACATTCAATGCGGGAGGTGGACTATGTGGAGCCGATATTTCGGTTGACTATCTACTAGAGTCTGGGACTTTTCCTCCACTGGACACACCGAGATACATTATGAGGATCCTTGCTCTCACACGAGTGCAGTCATGTGGGAGAGTTAGCACAATTTGCACGTACACGGGTTGTTTCACAGGTGTGGATTCGGGGGACTCTACAGACCCGGAATGAACTTTCATACCCATGAGTCGATTGGAGAGGCAGTGAGTGATCACATGATGATAGCGCTGCATCGGCAGGGATTAGACAGTTGGCACTTTCGGCGTGGGTACTAGGGGAGAGTCGGTGTGGACATCATACTACTTTAAGAGCAACATTGTTCTCCACACGACATGGAGAGCATGATCACTACATGGGGTGTCTTGGTTACTTCACATCACACCGATCATCAATTGACTACAGGATGAGGTGGAGAAACTTACGGCATGGTATTCAACCTCTATAGCATGACAGGATAACGCTTGGGGTCAAGCATTTCTCGGGAAGGGAGGACTGTAATGTCCCCTTTTCTACGCCTAAGGCTAAGGGTCAAGTTGAGTCCAAGTCGGGTCATACCCAAGTGGTTGTGGATGTTGGGGGCTACTGAGAAGGGGCCGCATGGTATTAATAGTCATTTTTGGCATTTGAGGGTCACTTTTGACCTTGGTGACTTAAACGGGAAAAATTAACTTTAGTTACTTTTAATTTATTGACCCCTCTGTGGAATGAAACGTGACTTGGTCTATTGGGGCTCTTTTTCCTTGGAAAGTATATAAGAAGCCGGGGAAGTGTAATGTCCCCTTTCTGTGATGTCCCCTTTTTGCTACGCCAAATGGCCCAAGGGCCAAGTCGGGTCCAAAATGTGGTCAGACCTAGGAGGGGAGCTATAGACGTTGGAAGCTTTTGGGAAGGGGCCCCATGGTTTTAATATCCTAGTTTGGTGTTTGGGGTCACTTTTGGATGTGGCGGCTAAAAAAGGAATAAAGTAACTATAGTTACTTTCATGTTAGTGGCCCCTCCATGGAATAAAATGTGACTAGGGTTATGGGGGCTCGTTTTCCAATGAAAAGTATATATGGAGACAGGGAAGGAAGAAAAGGAACTTTTTGTCACATATTCTTAGCCTCTACTCATGCGAGTTGTTGTTGTTGCACTTTCTACTGACTTTTGGAGTCAAATCCCATAGGGACCCTAGCTTCGGTGGTGATCGACATGTCCTTAGCTAGCAGGGCATTCTTCGGTAGTGAGAGATCTACCCTAGTTTGTCATCTTGGATCCGTTTTCTGGGTCATGCAACAAAGATATTTCCAGAGGGTTCAAAGGAAGGGTTTCGAGGATTTTGGGGGCTTTTAGGAAAGAAAATCAAAGGGGCTCTAGATCAGACTCACGAGCCACCATCTAGGCTAGGTGTGGCAGCACGTGGAAGGTGCCTCCCATATTTCCCGACTCCATTCCTAGTGAGGTGACTTGTAGCCTCTATTTGGGGGTTTGTCTAGTCGGTCATTTTAGATCTGCAGGTGGTAGTACTATTTCCTATATCTGTCATTGTTATTTCCAAAGACCCTTATTTTTCTCTTGTATTTAGAGGGTCACGGACCTCTAAAGTTGTCCAGCCACATAGGGCATTCTGTAATTTTCTGGCGATAGTTTGACTTGTGTAAAATTCCCAAAAATAATTTTATTATGTCCTCTATAATAATATCAAGCTCTCTTTAATTTTTCAAGTGATTTGAGTGGATATCTTGGAAGATATTTTTTTATTTAGTTGTTATCCTCACTATAAAAATCTACATAAATCAATACTTTATTTAATTGTAAGTTTTCAATATTTTGTGCATTTTTAAGTGGTATCCCATCGGGGATATTTCATAATGTTCGTCCCAAATTTTTCTATAGATAAAGATGTCATATAAAAATACCAAGATAAAATTACAAATAAAAGGGTGGAAGATTTTATTCATTAGTCCTTGGAACGTTAATGGGGAATTCATTAGTCCTTGGAACGTTAATGGGAATTGGTAAGACAAAAAGGCATGACCATAAATTCATAATGGTCATTATGATTCTAGCAATCTATCTTGGGGATATCATCTTTATTGATTTGAATATGGTGGCAACTAGAGAAAATATTTAATTTGGAGGAAAATGTAACACCATGAATCTCATCATGAAGCTCGTCTATCTCTCGAAATAATAAATTCATCTTTGATAGTAATTTTTCAGCTCCCTAAAATCAATGAAAGTCGCAAGACCCATCTTTTTCAAACAAGATGAAGTAGTGAATAATAGGGGCTTGTACTTGGTTAAATGACTCTCACCTTAAGAATTTATTTTACCAACTTTTAACTTGTCCTTTTAAGAACAAATATAGATATGGTTGAATATTGGAAGGAACACTCCTGGAAGGAGGAGGTGGATGAAATGGTTCTTGAACATTGAGGTAAAACATGATTGGTTAAACAAATATTGTGGCATTTTTATTCAAAATATATTGTAATTCATTGAGGGTGTCGAGAATATGGAGGTGGATTGAATCTGAATGGGACATACTTGATCGATAACCCCATCAGATCTCTTCTCAAGGAGCTTCTCCATTTGATCTAAGATACTAATACTAGTAAACCTTTCGGTGAGGTCCTTAAGGTATACGTCTTCTGTTATCAGAGAGTTGTATCCAATGTTTAGATAAGTCTCACATGATTAGTCCATGGATACACAACCATTGAGCTCCAAGGACTACATCATATCCACCCATGGGTAGGACAAACATGTTCGATAAAATGTTATATTCCCTACGGAAATACCAAAAAAAAAAAATCATTTTCCATTACAAGGAAATGTTCCTCCATTAGCAATCATAAATTCAAATCTTGATCATAGATATAAAAATTAACCTACTTTTTTGGCAAGCCAAGGGTTAATGAAGTTATGCATGTTACCTAATTCAATTAAAATAGTGAGAGGAATCTTCTTTGAATTCCCTTTGACTATCATATTTTGAGGGGTTATGAGTCATGCAAATGTGTTTCTGAGATATTTCCAAATAGGAATCCAAAGGAGTAGATTCTTTCACAATATTTTCTTCATCCTAGGATTCTTGAGCATCTTCTCAATCCTCTACATCTAAGGGTGAGTAAACATCCAATAGATACAACTTTTGTTTGACACATATATGGCCCCTGGTGAAATTTTCATCACAATTATAGCATAACACATTTTCCCATATAGCGTGCATTTCAACCTCTATAAGGAACTTAACATGAGTTCTTTTTGGAGGTAGGGCTAGAATATTGCATTATGAGGAGGTATTCTTGAATAGAGAAAATTTGAAAAATGATGTTGATATGTTTTTTTATCTTCCACTAATTTAGCCCAAGTTAAAAACTTCCATCATGTCATTAGGCTTGACATTTTAACCTCACCACAAATTGTATTCTTTATCCCACTTATGAAACAACTCTTGAAAAATTCATCAAATAAACCTTTAATTTTATCGTCTAATTTTTCAAATTTTATTTGGTGTTAACAAATTGTTCTTGTTTTTAGAATTTAGTGAGGGCTTCCATGAAATCCTCACAAGAACTAGGGCCAAATCATTCTCCTTTTAATTTAACAATTTTTTCCAAATTGAGTTCATTATGAGATTTCACATAGCACAGACACCACTTGATGACCTCTTATTCTAGGTAAAAGAAGGCAATATGGACCCTATCTACAAAAAAATATTATACGAGAATAAAATATTTTTCTTTCATATAAATATAACTAATTGGATCTATGTCGTTAAATCAAGTAAAATCAAACTTTGGGTCACACATCATGTTTGAATATGAGAAACTCTTGTCAAAGTGTGTCTCAATGTTGAATTTTTTAATGAGTGTTACATTTTGTTGATTAATTCCATTTACCATATTTTTAAGATCGAGACTTGGGATCATAGATCAGCAACTTCTTCCTCTTTTTTCTTTTTGCAAACATAAATCATTACAACCATGACCGAGGGGGTTCTCAATGACCGAAAAAAACTTTTTGAGGTTATATGTTAAAAGGATTAGCTCAATAAGATGATTGTAATGGTATAATTATCTAGTGGGAAAAAATATTTCTAACGAAAAGTTAAAAAGGGTAGTTTGTATACAAAAATATCTGAAAAAATTAAGTACACCAAAATTATCACCACGGTGAAAAATTGGCAATGGTGTTAGTGCTCAACAAACAAAAATAATTATGTTTTGATTTTTTTAGATTTGCCTTGTTTTTTTAATATTACCCTATGGCACGCATATATCCCCCATATTTTTCACTAGCTCTTTACAAGTTCTATTGTGTATTTTCATGAAATTAACTATGGAATGTGTTCTATTTTTACAAATAATACCTCTATTTTGTGTTCTATTTCGGAAGAGATCATCTATTGGGAATTCATGCACATCAAGGATTTGCACTCAACCGAGAGATGAAGTAGCTTCAATATTCAAAACAAGAACTCAACCATGAAAAATGTGCATGCATTAAGGGAAAATAGGTCTCCATGCTCATAGATCAAGAAAAAGGAGTACATAAAGGGGGTGTTGTGTAACTCCCATGCATAGCTAATCATACCTCCATGATGGAGAAGAGGAGTTACTTTTCGGAAAGGGAATGTAACTCCTATATGACACACACTTACACATATGACAGATT
Source organism: Taxus wallichiana var. yunnanensis (assembly GCA_018340775.1). NCBI lineage: Eukaryota > Viridiplantae > Streptophyta > Pinopsida > Cupressales > Taxaceae > Taxus > Taxus wallichiana. The sequence goes on along the minus strand of CM031240.1, from coordinate 334,311,836 downwards.
CCATGAAGAAATCATCATAACTCCTATGACACCTATGATCTATGCTCTCACCTAAGTGAGATGACTCACCTAGTGAGGTGGTAATACACCTAATAAATAAATAAAATATGGAAAATACCACTCACACCAACACCCCCCTTCATCGTAACTTAGGATAAGGAAAGGTAAGTCAACAAAACACACGAGAAAAATAGGTCCTAGAAATTGAGTCCGATGAGGTACCCATGTACAATGAAAAATATCAAGTAGTGAAGGAAAACCCAGTGGGAAAAACATCCACTTACAAGAGATAGAAAAAACTCCCTAAACAAATAAGAAGAAGAAGGAGAGAAGAATAAGTGCTATCTAGCCTCCCAAGAAGATGAACTTGTCACAAGCCACCTTATACTAAGTGAAGAAGAAGAATAATATCATCGAAGTGATAAGGTGTTGTTCAAATCCAAGGAACAATGATCTATATGTGAGGTAGAAGTGCTAGCTACTCCATGAAGAAATGGTGAACCCGAAGAAGTGGTGAAGAAGGAAGGTGGAATGTCTTGAAACTATAAAGAAGTGTACTCCATGTCCGATGAGTCTTGAATCATAGTGCCTCTGAAAAGTCAGTGTAGTGGACTAGAAGTAGGTGGATCAAGAGACAAATCCTTGAGATGTGGTAAGTGATAAGTAGATGGTGGAGGTGGATCCCCATCACCATGAAAATCAACTATGCTAGAAGATATGTCATCAACATCAGAAGTGGGCTCAGAAATATCATCAAGTCTAGGTGAGTCGGATGAAGAATCTGAAGGAGGAACAAAGTGAGAGGAGTAAATCCAAGTGTGATGATTAGTTATACCAACCACAATAATAATGTCACTATGTATCTTTATGATATAAACTGAATTCATAGTGAACTCAACATGCATGTGATATCCAAGGTGAGTGATCTGATAAACTGAAAGGAGATTAGTTGTAAGTGAAGGGATATTAAGCACATTGTTGAAAGTACCACCACTTACTTCAACAAACCCTCTCTCGACAACCTATGTATAATTTTTTTCACCAAGTTGTATAGAAGACATGTTACATGGCTCTAATGAAGAAAACTCAATATCTGATGAGGTCATATGATGAGATGCACCTAAATCAATAACCCATGTAGGATTGGGTAGCACAGTTGTAATTAAAACTCTTTCCTTTGGTTTCTCCTTGGTTGATTCTTTTTTATTTTTCTTTCTCTTTCACTTTCCATTTTCCACTATCTTTTTCCTTAGAACATTTGTGAGTTGATGAAGATGATTTGAGAGACTCTGGAACTCCTATGTTGTTCTTCTCAAGAAGACTCATGAGGAGGTCAATATTTTCTTCAAACATTTTTCTTCATCATGCCTACCATTGTAGTACCCACATTTGATCTATTCTTTAGGAGGTTTAGAACTAGAAGAGGAAGTGGAAGAGTTTGATTTTTTTGGATTGGTCTTTTTGTTCTCATGATCCTTGTTGTTTTGTTTCTTCTCTTTTGAAGCCTTTGGTTTTTCATGACCAATAATGAGAGCATGGGATTTTGTGGATTTTAGAGTACCCATTTGAATTAGCTTATCATGTTCCCTAATCAAATTAGAAATAAACTCACCAAGGAGGGCATATTCTAGCTTGCACCAAGTGCTCTTTTTGTTACATGGAAGGTAGAGACAAAAATAGAATATTCGGGACCAATTTTTGCAAGGACAGAAAGTATTAGTTGTGGGTCCTTTTTTTCTATTCCAAAAGTTTCTAATTGTAATTTGAGAGATTTGAATTTGGTGAAGAAGTCTGAAGGGTGTCAAAACTATTAGGGTTAAGGCTAATCAACTCATTTTCCAATCTGTGTCCTCTCATTTCATCTTGTTTATCCAAAAAAAATCTAACGCATCCACAACTTCCTTGGGTGATTTGGCTAAGGTAATATGGAAGAAAAATTCTAGAGACACGAAAGAGACAAAAAACCAATGGCTTCATCACATTTTTCAAACCATTTTTCCTTTTCTGTAGCATCTATAGGTTCAAGCTTGTAATCTCGTAGTTATCTGGAAGAGTTTTATTTTTCAAGGTGAAATACATAGCTTCTTTTAATTCACGATAGTTAAATGGGGCAAGCAAGGGAGTTGTATTGGGATCCTGTGATAGAAAAATGTGTGCAAATAAGATAGTAGAAAGAAAGGAACCACAAAATTAAACACCCCCTAATTGTGGAATGGTGCTCTCTTCCATGAGGTTGTGGACAACTTGCTCAGTAACATGCAAGTGAAGAAGAGCATGTACAATGAGGTGAAAGGGGGAAAAAGAAGTCCCAATAAGCCTATAATAATACCCAAAACAAGTAAATAATTCCCCTTAAAAATTATTGTTTCTTGATTGGAAGTGAGACTAATTAATGTTAGTTAATCTACAATTAAAACCAGCAAGAATGGAGAAGGGAAAACCAATTTTCCTTTGGAGAAGTCAAGGAGGCCACCTCAACTCAGTGAGCTGGCTAGCAAGATGGCTCCTGGGTGAGTTGGGCCTGTTGATTGAGTTGCTAGAATGGTGATTTGACCACCAAGTTGGGTGTTTGTCTAGCTGTCGAGTTGTGCACGGGGTCAACGAAACTATGTTGGGTTGAGTGGAAGTCATTTAGCGTTGTCCAAGTTGAACAAAGGTCACCGAGCCAAGCCGATAGTGTGTCGGGTCGAACCCACGCATCCGAATCGATGTTGGATTTTTGACGCATGTCCTCGAGTTGAAGCCACATGTTGGGAAAATAGAGGTGGTGTTTGAGACATCGAAGGCGAAGGGTAACCATCAAACGGTTACAAAGGTAGGTCTCCACGTGGCAAGGAGGAGGTCGAGACACTTTGTTGACGTGCTAGGAATCCTTCGGGGAGTGAAAAGAGTTGAAGATCATGAGACGAGAGCAAGGTGGTGGGCACCGTAAAGTGAACTCCAACCGGACATGCAAACTCACACGGTCGAAGAATCAATGCAAACATCGTGTTAGGCATTGAAGAATAGGTGACAAGGAACATGATAGGTGAGCTCAACATATACATCGATGATGAATCCAATATACATGAGACAACTTAGTAAGACGAAGTAGTGGGAGCAAAAAACAAAGCAAGATTGGTTAGACTAATGGTTGAGGTGCAAGAGTAATGCGGTGGAGTTGGTAAATGCACAAGATAAAGCACGAGAAAATGAAAAATGCACACCAATTGAATTGACAAGTTAACAAAGAAAATCAGTGAGCAGTCAATGCAATGTGAGGCGAGCTGTGGGACATCTTGGTTCCTAGCTTTGCAAGTTGGGGCTGAGTTGGGCCCTTAGACCAACCTCTTCAAAATCCAAAACTAGCTCCTTTAACCCTACAATTTTTTGATCCTGAACATAATGAACACCAACAAGGCACAACCCAGCACACAAACCAAGCACAAGAACCCTTGAAAAATGCAAGTAAAGCACAAAGAAAGGATTGAGAAACTTGCACATGAAATACAAGATGGGGAGTAGTGAACAAAAATTGTAGCAAGAGACACAATTCTCGATCCACGTTATCTTATACCATGATGGAGGGAGGAAAGACGAGGATCTAGAGGGAATATGTGCACATCAAGGAGTTGCACTCAACCGAGAGATGAAGTAGCTTCAAGATTCAAATCAAGAACTCAACCATGAAAAATGTGCATGCATTAAGGGAATTTTGTGTAACTCCCATTCATAGCTAATCATACCTCCATGGTGGAGAAGAGGAGTTACTTTCCCTTAATGCACGTACATTTTTCATGATTGATTTCTTGTTTTGAATCTTGTGGCTAATTCATCTTTCATTTGAATTTAACTCCTTGATGTGCATGTATTCCCTTTAGATCCTCGTCCTTCCTCCTCCGTCGATTTCTACTAATCTGTAAGTTGTTATGGTTACACCATCGATTGAAAACATTGGGGATTATACTAGGTGTGTCTAGTTTAAGGGCTTCTTTGTCGAACTTAATCGTTCATAAATAGTGTCATTGCACTATTTTTGGGTGCTAAATATGGAGGGTAGACCATACTCGTAACATATTAAGTCCGACGAGTCAATAAAAAATATTAACGGATGTTTTACATTATCATATGCATCACATTTATACTAGTTATACCCAAGTTAACTATTACTTCTCATGCAAGTGAGAATATTCTTAATAGCTCAAGGGATGGCTTACAAATTATATGTGTATATAGATTTTATCAAAACATTATAATAAAGAGAAAGGTAGGATTAATGGTCCTAACATTTTTAAGCACATTCTTACACATCCATTAAGAGGGATATTTGTGTGGGTTTGGTGCCTCTTCAAAGTAGTGTTATGTAAGCAACACTCATCATAATGGGTGTTGAGGTAGCTTGATTCAAATCTAAAATAACCTTTTTTAGGTCAAGAGGGAAGCGGGGTTTGAATATAAAGAGAAGTCATTTGTATATACAAAAGTGTGATTATGAGGTTTCAAGCACGTATCCTAGATCTAGAGAAGTAGGTGCACCAAATTCCAAACTTTTGTTTCATGTCATAGTAGTAAATATTGAATTAGCTACCTTAGGGTGAAATCACTAGGAGATCATGTCCGGCACATGGGATTATGTCCAAAGCTCATCTTTATGTCCCCATAATTTATATGAATATTTATCACACATTGCACAACCGATGCGGGAGCATCATCATAGGATAACAACAAAGGAAAATTTTCACTCAATCATGGTTGAAGAGTTCATATTAAAGGTGTTAAGGCATGCTCAAGTCATGAATAAGGGGTCTAGATGGAGTTTTAAAACTTGGAAATTCAAATTCTTGTTCCCTCCAAAAATTGTAATTCAAATTATAAAGCATGTAGGGACTTGTCAAGGGGGTTAGTTGTCTAAACATGTTTTAGAAATCTTATAAGGTGAAGTATAATTCATCAAATGCTAGGAAAGATGTAAATATGTCCCCTCATGTTGTATGGACCTAAATGACATGTGAAGAGTCACTAAAAAATCAGTTACAATTCAAGAAATAATACATATAAAGATGATAATTCGAATGATATGGGATGTTATGGGGATTCCTCGAGGGAAGGAGAGGAGAGACTCTGAGGAAGCAAATGAAAGAAGATAATATGAAGTTTTGTATACAATACACAATTTTTGTATGAGGACTATGTTTTTAGAACATTTATACACTATTTGGTAATGTATCTTTCTCCTTACTATGACTGATGACATTTATGCCAAGATTTTAGTACATTCATTGTGTGTAAGGATGGTGTTTTGGTGTGAAGTATTTCCATTCAAGACCTATTGTGGGAAGGGTAAGCTTTAGATCACCACTGAAATTGTGACATAGGACAATTGTCATATTGTTTGGACCTAGGAATATCGGGAGTTATTTGTATTGTGAACTATTATTGATAGTTATATGTATGTTGTAGGGATCTTAATCCATTGAGGAAAATTGTATGTGATCATTATTGTGAGTGAAGGCAACAAAGGAAAATTAACCCCTTGTTCTAGCACTAGTGTGAGCATTTGTGGTCATTGCAGGATGTGACATAATGAGAAAGCATTGCAATGTTATGTGTATTAAGGTTATAGTTTGGATTCATAAGGCTCAAATAGTGGATCAAGGGTAGAAAAGGTGAAAACAGATGATTGAGAACCTAGAATTGTGAAGTAAGAGCTTCATTTTATACACTGTATATGAGCTTGCAAAGTCAATATCTTGGTGATGAAAACATATTTTCCTTGAATCTTCACCTCCACTGATAAGATATTCACGTTGTAGGATGGGGTGTTAGTCTGCAATGGTCTTTGGAAGGATGGAAAATGAAATATTCATTGTTTTTGAATGATTCTTAACCTCTTGAGTCCACAAAATAGTCACTAGACATGGTTTATGAAGGGTTTGAATTTTGAACTATCTAACCATCAAATTTTGAACTAAAAATTGGTATATAACATCCTTATGCAACCCCTCATAAAACATTCTTGAAGAATTTTAATTTGTTTTTTGGTCCATTTGTGAGGAATTCATGACAGCAGCCATGAAAACCCTAGTACGAGTCTTAGAAGGCTAATTTAGTAATGTGGTTAACAAAGAAAATGTGCTTTTCAATTAAAAACCAAACATGGAACTTCATATGTAGGACAAATGCCTTATTGGGTGCTTATAAATCATGAGTTTAAGCCTTGAAGTTTCCTAAAAAAATGAATTATGACATATTCAAAATTGTACGACCTAGTAGAGGGTTTTACAAATAAGAAAGACAAACCGAGATAGAGAGAAGAAGGTGGAGAATTAGGTCATCAAACTTAGTACACACCTTGACTGGATGAAAGAGTACTAATGAAGTTATACAATGGTTCGAGTGCCTCTAAATCACCATAACCATGAGTGGACCAAAATACTTGTCTTAAGGGGATTTTAATAGTGTAAACACTAAATCATGTACTTTAGAAAATATTTAGTCTCGATCTCATACTATTATTTAGAGGGTTTTTAGTGAAAAAATTACTAATTAACCCCCTTCTTTTGGCCATCTTTCTTTGTTTCATTTCGCCATTCGACCTCCACCACACATAAGCCCAGTCTATTTTATCACTTTTACATTATTTTAACCTTGGTGGGCGCTAGGATAGTATTGGGCTGCCCTGGTCCCACCATGGGCACCCCGATCCTTTTTAACTTTCCCACCACTTTTTGGGTTCTTTCTATCTATTTCAAGTTCTTATCTTTTTGGTGGTTGGTCATTTTGGGATTAATTATGAAATTAGATCAAGATAACCCTATAAATATAAAGTTATGAGACCATAATGAGGGACCAAGAACTATGCATTACTACTCCACCTAAGGCTACATCCACTCTATACGCATTTAGGAGCTCACTTGCATCCATCTAGTTCCATCACAAGGACAAGGTTGGTACATCCGCATCACACAAGTACATGGGGAGGGATTCTATTCTATTTCATACACACATTCTACTACACTTTTACATCTAGTTATTGATTGCTACTTCACAAAGTGTGACTGGAACAATAGCACCTAGGACACATGATGCACACACACGAACTATATTTGGTTCTGAAATGTAATGCAACACTTAGTTAGTAAGCCCATTGTTGTGGCGGTTTAGGTCAATCGACCCATTCATTTACATTTTTCTTTTTAGGGTTTGATGATTATTGGGTTTTGTAGTTCTTCTATTCATCTTGGATTACCAAGTGAGATCTAGTGTAGTGCGGTGAAGTTAATGCGACACATAGCGAGGTTTTCGAACCACTTTCCGAACATGTGAGACTCAAATCTAGAGATTTTACACAAACCATGGTACCCATTCTCAGTAGACCAGAGCGCCCGTAGGTGCCCCGGTCCCTCTCTAAGCACCCGACCCAAGGAATCATTCCAGATCTGTCATTTTTAGGACTCATGCACAGTCATTCCGCTTCTAGATTCTCGAGTCACCTTTGCGACACGGATCTAGCAAGCTCCTCTAATCAATTGATTTCATTCTAACTCTCCTTACACTCTAGGGTTTTACATTTACATCTTGATAATTGTTTGGGTTTTTTTCTATACTTGTTTACTGCATTTATTAATTTATTTACATGTTATTCTAGATTAGATTAACTACTCCCATATTCCCAATTTTAGTTAATCAAATAGTCATTTTAACAAAGAAAGGATGTTTGAGGTTTTGATTGCTTGAGACATTTTCCTTTTTTGATATAAGGTTTTTTTAAGGTGGGGATCAGGTATTGAAGGATTGGAGAGCACTAGTGGAGATAAGGAACACAAAATTTGCATCACGGGGGTTCACTTAGTAAAAGTATGGTATAGCATGTGCATTCGAAGGGTATTAAAGAATACCCTTAATTCTAGTTTTTACCTCTGATTATTTAATTTATAATACCCCCTCCCATTATATTATTAGAATTAAAATACCCCTATTTTTTCCATGTACCTTACTTACCCATTTTTCCATGACAATTTTATTTACCCCTTTTTATTTCTACCCTAATATATTAAACAAAAATATATCATATTTCTCACTCAATTTTTTTAATATGCATTTTCTCTCAAAAGATAGTTTGAATCCATTCAATACCTATTACCAATTACCTTATAAATTGTAAGTTGTAATCATTTATCAATAGTTCTTCAAATAATTAAGATGGTGAAATAATATCACTTGTGTTGAAAAGCATACTCAATCTTAGTTTTCTACCATCTTATTATTTCTTAGTTAAGAATCTCTTAATTGAGATTTCTTTATTCAAAAAGAGATTATAATTTAACTTTATGACCACACTCCTTAAATTGCAATTTTAAGGTATTTAGTTTTAAAAACTAGAGTTCAAATGTTTTAGTTTTATATTAAAATTAAACCTCCCTTTCCTTTGGCCCACCTCTCTAACCTACCCCCAATACTTGATTCAAAATATTAATAAATTAAACCCTTTCACCCCCTCTTGTCTACCGGTATATTGACTTTACTTTTATTAATTTTAATTACCTCAATATGAACTCACGTGCTAGGATATTGCCTAGCTAATGAACCCCCGTGAGTTGCATGCTAAGGAAGAAGGAACCATTCAAGAAACACTAAAAGGAAGAAATGGACAAGATAAGAATACAATAATTAATTTATAGTTGTAATGAAGAGGATTATTTGTTTAACACTTATTGAAGTGGTTCATAGGTTGAAAGTATAGAGAAGTGTCATTGAAGGCCAAAATAGTAGTGTTGCTAGTTTTTTAGATTAGAAGCTAAAGGGGAATGATGAAGATCTTACATGAAATGAAGCTATCTTGGTGGATGAGCTAGCTTTGTTTAAGGGGGAAAATAGAGTATGGGAGATGTTGAGGACCTTGAAGGTAAGTAAGGCGATTACATGTTTTTAGCTAATCTAAACTAAGCAAATAACTATAAAACCAAGTGAACTAGATTATATGCATGGAAATTGATTGCACTTAAATGGATGATTGTGTTAAGTGGCTATGGAGCATTTCATCAACAACCCTTATTTTAAATATTGGATCATGGTCACACCCCTGGACCTTGCAAAAAAAGTGACATCTTTATACACCCTAACCTTAGTCTTTTTGTATATTACTTTGAAGTTAATGATGTCGATAGAATTGTAATTCATGACAGATTTTAAGATTGTGTATCTAATGTATTTATTGTTCTAAATTGTAATACACATTTTGAACATAACATCTCAATTAGAAAACCTAATTTTAACATTATATTTTGGTGAACCCACTTTATCTATCAATCATACCAACCTAGGGCTTCGTTCTTCACTCTTAGGGTTTCGTATTTTTTAATTTGGTCTACGATTACCATAACTTTTCTTTGGGTTTTTCTAAAAATCCTATTATAGTTGTGTCTAGTTAACATCACTACAAATGGTTGACATTAAATTTTTTTATACTCATTTTCAGCACTCGATCCTAGTAAAACTTATTACTAAATTAGGAGATTCTATTGAAATGAAATCTAAATATCCATCTACCCAAAACACATGAGATGGTGAATTTGATGGATGATCCGATTAAGCAAGAGCAACTCCTCAATAATAAAATAGTTTTTGGGTAGACTATTGCTTAGATTACCCTAAAAACAAACTCATACCAAACCTTAACCAATGGAATGATCATCTCCATACCACCCATTTAATCCTAGCATATTTTACACTTTTTAGCCTAAGGGTTTTTGTTGAAGTAAATTACTTATATTTCCCCATTACAGTTCTAGAATCCATAGAAAATTTTGTATAATTCCTAGAGTATATTGATAATGACGTAGTCTTACTTTTAAAAAATCCTATAACTCTTATGGCACTTACTTGTGAATGGATATTTTGTTTACCCAGGGAGTCCATTGTTTCACACAAACAATTAAATCAAGCATTCTTCATTCACTTCCGAAGAAGTGACACTTATGAATTCTATTTCAAACCTCTCTTAGATTTACATCAAGATCCAATTGAGAGCATTTCTAACTACCTTTGATTCAAGGAAACCTTACGAACTACCCTACCTACAAACTAATGTGGAAAACGATAATTACTTGGTTGAAACTTGTTTCCTCATCTTGTCCCAAGTTATCAAGTGTGGGGATTCCAGAAGGTAGAGGAAAAGCATGATACCTCTAAACTTGGGACGGAAGTGTACATGCTCGCAGATAATGATCCAAAGTAATCAATCCTAGTCGAACTTATTACTAAATTAGGAGATGATATTGAAATGAACTCTAAATATCCATCTACCACAAGCACATGAGATGATGAATTTAATGGATGATTTGGTTGGGAAAGAACAATTCCCCAAAAATAAGCTATTTTGTTGGTTAGACTATATCTTAGATAACCCCGAAAACAAACTCATACCAAACCTTAACCAATGGAATGACCACCTCCATACAACCACTTTGATCCTAGCATAGTTTACACTTCTTATCTTAAGGGTTTTCATTGAATTACAATACTTTTATTTCCCCCAAAACTGATTTTGGAATTTACATAAAAAAATATAGAACTCCTAAAAGAGTATATTGATAATGATGTAGTCATACTTTAAAAAATCCAAGAAACCTTATGTCACTTGCTTGTGAATGGTTCTTTTATTTACCCAGGAGTCCATTGTTTCATACAAACAATTAAAAGAAGCATTCTTGATTCATTTTCGAAAAAGTGACACTTATGAATTTTACTTCGAATCTTTGTTAGCCTGCATCAAGATTCAATCAAGAGCATTTCTAACAACATTTGATTCAAGGAAACCTTACCGAGAACTACCCAACCTACCAATTGATGTGGACAAACGATAATTACTTAGTTGAAACTTGCTTTCTCGCCTTGTCCCAAGTTATCAAGCATATGGATTCCATACTTCATTATCATTCCCTTGACCATAAGGTAGAGGAAAAGCATGATACCTCTAAACTTGGGATGGAGGTGCACATGCTCACACATAATGATCCAAATATATAGTCCATATTTTCAAATTATGACACTCCCGTGGATTATAAATCTATAAAATTTTAAAGAAACATCCACCCAAACACCTAAACAGATGGATACAAACACAAGTGATATTTAATTTTTCTATTTCACACTCATGCATTATACAATGATGCTCTCTCCACACAAAACAACAAAGCAAGTCAATATCCAAAAATATCACATGAATTTTTACATATGTTAGTTGACGGGAAGATCATAGAACTTCCCATACCTATTCAACATTGTTTTAAGACCCATCGACCAAAAGTGAAGGAAAACTCTATTTCAAATTTCATCAAATTATAATAATGATACAAATGCATGCACTACATTACAAGCCAAATATGGCCATTAGCCATCACCATCGAACGATGAATGTTCTCCATATGGTTGGGTAGCCAAGTTTTCCAACTCATAATCGAATGTCATCTCACGGGCATAGAGATCAACTTTGTCAAGCCACCAAGACTCCTTCCCAAGGAGTGTTTGTTCAATATTACCTCTATTGACATGCGGTGGAAAAATGTGCTAATACATAACAACAAGAGTAGTATTTTCATTTATAGGACATTAGAACACCCCTTGTTCTTATGGGTTACATCGATATGATCAAAGGGTTTAGAAGGCTATATCAAAGCTAAAATCATCTTTGGTCAAATAAACCCTCGTGTACTCATTATTATCATGTCTACGCCCTTAGAACTCTTGTTGATTATTGCATGTAATTGGTTAGAGCATATAGGGATAACAATAGACTATCGTGCACAATGTCTCATGTTCAACTCACACAAACTCATCAACAATATATATCCTTACATTCATTGCACAATACCCAAATGGCAACAACTATTACCCAGACCCCACCTCATCTCTTCAATCGTTGACAACCTATGCCTTATGCCATTAGTACATATTCAAACTAGTTGTTTTCATCATTCTCAATATGCCAAAAATACAAAAACAATTCAACATGACAAAAAATACAAAACCAAGACTTACATGTGGCATGTTTGTTCTTTACATGGACTTAGGCATCGTGGTTATTCGGATTTAACACTCTACATGCATCATATCCTTGTGCATTGGATTCCCATAGTACAAATAAGATAGTTGTCAATACCTCAATCCATAGATGTCATACATACACTATGGCTTCTTAAGCCTCGATCTTTGGAGGAAACCCGCCACATTAGGGGTATATGCCCACACTTTCGGCATTTTACATTCCAAACCTAATTAGATCATAACTTTACACATTTCAGCTTCTTGTAGCCCTTCACTCTATGGGATACCCACCACACTAGGGGCTTAACAACATCGGGGTCATCCTACATATTGAGCTTATATAGATCATATCCTTATGCACCAGTCCATTTCAAGTATAATGCTACTACTTATCTAGATCGCCTTATTTCCTATGATACGTGTTATATTGTGCTTCATTTGATAATCACATTGTTTATTTCTAGATGTCTAGAGTTAAAATGCTCAATTCTTACTCGTGTTGACTAATTACTTTTAATATTTTCCCTTTGTACACTACTATAGTGATTAACTACTATTAGTCTCAAGCACATGTTTTGGCTATTTGACATTGTTTCACTACTCATCTCCTACCTACATGTTACTTTATTCATGTTTACCCATATATATGCTTTTATGCTCATATTTGCTTACTTGCACATGTATGCTCACGTTTGCTTTCATGCATATGCATGCTTCTATGCTTCTCTCGCACATGCATGCTTCTAAGCTCTTGTATGTTAAGTTTTTATATATGCTTTTATGCTCATGTTTGCTTTTATGCTCCTATATGCTTTAAGCTCAAGTGTTCTTCCATGCTCTTGTATGTTATATGTTTATATTTTCTTCTATGCTTTATGCTCATGGTTGCTTATAGGCTCTTGTATGTTATATGCTCATGTTTACGTTTATACATGTGTATGGTATGTGCTCATGTTTGTGTATAAGCTCCTATATGCTCCTTGCTCATGTATGCTACATGCTCATGTTTGATTAAAGGAACTTGTAGGCTCTAGCCTCTTGTTTTCTCCTAACATAATGGTTGACACATTGTGTTCTATAATATGCTCATAACACAATGTTTATTACATATCTTTATTGGCATGTGTTCACTTTGTACACATAACTAACCACTAAAATTGGGCAAGTCGTCATATCTTGGAAGTTATCTTTGTTTGGTGGGTCTATGATGTCATGTGTTTTCATGTCGTGTCATAGGTCCTAATGGATCCATTAAGCATCGAGTTTTGTATTTCTGTCACACTACTTTTCCGGTCATATTATGCTCTTAGCTATGGATTTCTAAGGATTATAGGATATGTTTATGACATGCCTAACAATGAGATGACACATGTTACTTGTTCAACAATGATCATATCTTATGCACTTTGTTATATAACCATGTTTAATTTACATGTTATGTATGGTTTACATCCTTATGTTATGGTTAGATACTATTTATAGCTAACACTTTATTTTTTAGCTAAGTTAGTCTTTATGGCATCCCTCATCCCAAAAAGGGGCCATTTTGTGGGATTTTCTAAGAGTTCACACAAATCGCCACCGTAATGCTTGGGTACATGATGTGATAGCATTCACACAATTATTCAATACATATTACAAGTTTACACATTCACATCATTATGCATATATCAACATCCCATACAAATGGATGCTAGCATGCTCGAATACTACAAGTTCATTGCTGCAAGCAAGCTCAAGTACTACAAGTTGGCCACTAACAAGCTCAAATGCTACGGTTGGCTACTAGAAAACTCAAATGTTAAGGTTCTCATATATCATCGTTCCTCTGGCTACTAAAGCGAGACTCAAATGTTAAGGGTCCCATATATCACTATTCCTATGGCTACTAGTAGGCTCAAATGTTAAGGTTCGCATATACAACACCCATGCACACCTTAAATGATAACATCTGGGAAATCAAGTGTAGACGTTTCGTGTTTTTGAATTTCAAATTCTCATTTACTAATTTTTATATGCACCTCTATCAAGCATTAATACACACTCTGTCATGTGATTTGCAAGTTTCCCATGTCTAGTGTGGAGGGTACACTATCTATCTTGTGTATCTTAATACCCTTTGAGATACTACCATTTACTTGTCATTTTTATGTTAATCCAATAATATCATTACTAATTTAAAATGGAGTCAACTATAGTACTCAAAATTTGAACTCAAGGCAATTAGCATGTATTTCAACATTAGCCAATTTACACCTTTGTTGACATAATTCTAAGGCATCGTTCAAGCCCTTCACTTTGAGTCAACTAGATCATGACTCACTCTTCATCTCAACACCTCTAGACCAATGCACCCTATACTGAACATATCTTCAAACCCCTAACTATTCGCCTCATGCCTATGATCGGGTTCCATTGTAAGTCTAAACATGATTGTCAAATTAGGACACAATCAACTGACAATTATATCTAAGGAAACAAAACCATTCATTGTACTTCAGTAACGATCAAATTTTCAAATGCACAAGTTACCTTAGTCGTCTTAGGATAAATTAAGCATAAAATTATTCACACAAGTCACCTATATAAGTGCATGTACCCTAACCTATTAGGCACGTCTAGGGTTCTCATAACGAGGCACACATTTAAGGACTCTTAGACCCTTATTATTGAAGTATTGATTCCTTAAAGCACACTTCTATATATAAGTGTTTGTACCCTAACCTATTAGGCACTACTAGGGTTCTCATATCGAGGCACACTTTTAAGGACTCTTGGACCCTTATTATTGAAGTATTAATTCCTTAAAGCACACTTCCATAAACTACAAATGAGTACATTATCATTGCCGCCCTATATCACTCTCATGCACCAAAAGTGGGGCCAAGTCCGTTGTCAAGTGTCAAAACCGAAAGGAACGATAAGAATATTGTTTCAAGCCACGAAGATCTCATATGATAATAACACACCACATTAGATTTGCAAAACGGAAGTGCTAAAATATCATATACGAAAATCCATCATAATCCATAATGCTCAATACATTACATTGCTCAATAATTAGGATGTACATATAAGAGGGAAGTGCAACTACTACCCGGATCAATGGTGAATAACTCTCATTAACTAATATTGGTAATTAAGTTAACTCCACAAGAGTAGTAAGCTAACTCCACATAACTAGAAAGTTAACACAATTAGTAAGCTAACTCCACACAACTAGTACACCTAAGCAAGCTAACCCAACAAGTGTAGGGCTGACATAAGTGTAACAATTACCCTAATAAACAAATAAAAGGATAATAATAACCTACACTAACACCCCCTGCAAGCATAGCTTAGGTGGACAGAAAAGAAGGTGGGTCCTGGCAACAAGGCCTGATGAGGTACCCATGTACAATAACTAGGAAAAAGGGACACCACGTAGTACCCAAAATTAGTAACAACAAAGTAGAGAGAGCAAACACATGCTGCAAGGCATCCCAAGAAGCTCAGCTCAAAAAACTTTTATAATGATGAAGAAGTTTGGTGTGCACTATGGTTTGAATCCACTACTCGATCACAAAACTCAAAAACAACTGACACTAAGCTTCACCAGAATAGCTCCAAACAAAAAAATTGTCAATGGAGTGATGTCGAAAGTGTAAAAAATACCAAATATAATTCAATCAATCACACGGATAGGCGTGCCACGATCTAAAAAATAATAACCAAGGCAACAAGACAAAGACGCAAGATCCAAATAAATAAGAGTGCCACAATCTAAGAAAATCCAAAGGTAACAAGGCAAGAATACAAGACACGAAGAAGCAAGATCAACACTACAAATAGGTGTGTCATGATCCAAGAACAATAACTAAGGCAACGACACAAGATCTAAAGAATCAAAGAATGTCACGATCCAAGAAAAGCCAAGGTAACAAGGCAACGACACAAAACCCGAAGTAGTAGAATTAGCACCACACCCTCCCATAATGCTAAATGGGTAGAGTGATGCTATATGAGTTGTCAAAACAACTACTCAAACAATAACAAACTAATACTAGGCTTCACGGAAACGGCTCCCCCACAAGAGAAACTTTCAACCTACCTAAAAGTGTCAAAAATAAAAATCTAAAATCTCTCAACAAACAAGAAAGATTTAAATGTTGGCACTTTATAATGGAGTGTGTTACAAACATGACATTTTAAATTTTAGGGTTTCTCTTAAAATAAATAGTTCCAATGGAACAAGCACGAAAAAATAAGCACTTTTAAAAAACAACACTCGATTTCGAGTTGCCTATCAAAAGTTACAAGTTTTTACTTTGTGCTTTAATATTTATTTTTAAAAACATAAAATGTCTTTTGCCTTCACTCTTCCTCAATTTATCTTTTCTAGAAAAAACTTTCCAAAAAAATGGAAGAAAAAAAATCTCATTACAGAAGGTGAAAACCCCAGGAAAACAAGAAAGCTGTTTTCTAGATTTTCTACTCAAATGTCTGTATGAATTTCCAAAATCACCAAGGTAGCATGGATCTACAAGATTCTCAAATCCTTGACACACGAAAACTCTGAAAGCGAAAGAAAAAATATTACCAAACACAAAAACCGAGAAAAACCCTTAAACCGTTTTTCTCGGACTTTTACTTCCTCGGCATTCTTCCCGACAAAATTTTTAAGATTGTCATATCCTTGCCAAACGCAAACTATGTGAAGCGGAAAAAAACTTCAAGATCAATGCAAAAAACAAACCATTTTTCGGACTTTTTCTTCCCCAATAAAGATTTCTAATATTTCCAGATCCTCGCCAAACAAGAACTCTCCAAAGTGGAAGAAAAAACCAATATCGTATGCAAAAAAACCCAAAAACTATTTTTCTAGACCTTTTACTTCCCCTGCACGAATTTCTTCCCGTGGCACAATTTCTAAGCAGATCTCTGTATCCACCTAAACAAAACTAAAATAAACTCAAAAAATAAATTGTCTCCTTCAATGGCCAAGTTTGTAGTCGTTTCAGGGGTTTTGCTACCTTTTGAATCCAACATAGCCCTTTGTTTTACGTAAAAATGGGCACTGCAACAAAGTGCTAACAAATTCCAAAATATATGAAAACAAGTAAACCCTTGCTTGCAAAAAAACTTACATATAAATGTCTACATCATCTATCGCTCTGATACCATGAAAGGAATGATAAAAAGATTGTTCCAAGCCTAGAAGATCTCAGGTGATAATAGCACACTAGATTAGATTTACAAAACAGAAGAGCTAAATTATCATATATGAAAATCCATCATAATTCATAATGTTCAATACATTACATTACTCAATTATAAGGATGTACATATAGGAGAGAAGTGCAACTACTACTTAAATCAATGGTGAATAACTCTCATTAAGCGATCTTTGGTAGTTAAGTTAACTCCACAAGACTAGTAAGCTAACTCCACATAACTAGGAAGCTAACTCAACACAATTAGTAAGCTAACTCCACACAACTAGTACACCTAAGCAAGCTAACCCAACAAGTTTAGGGTTGACATAAATACAAGAATTATCCTAATAAACAAATAAAATGATAAATAATAACCTACACTAACATAAATGTTTTATTAGAGCTTAACAATTTACATTGTTTATGCACATTCTCACGCATCATCATTTATTAGGGAGAACTATGTGGGTCTAAGGCCTCTTTGGATTATATTATGTAGGTAGTGCTCATCATTGTGGGTGTTGCGGCGACTTGACTCAAATCTAGACTAACCCCTTTTTAGGTCACAAGAAAAGAGCAAGTGTTTGAAAACGAAGAGAAGACATTTGTGAGGACATGAGTGTGATTGAGAGATTTCAAGCACAAATCCAATGTCTAGAGGTACGGGCACACCATATGTCAAAGCTTTGTTTCAAGTCACAATACCAATGGACATAATTAGCCACCCTACGAAGAAATCACTTAGCAATCCTATCGACACAAGGGATTGCGTCAACACTCATCTTCATGCCCCTAGAATTAGCATATTTGCAACACGCACACATCACATTTACAAAATTTCAAATTAGTCACACCTCCAAACCTTGCATAACAATATGATCTTTCTAAACTCTAACCCTAGTCTCCATGCCTTCTATTTTTAGAAGTGTGTATCGATTTGTGACTCGTAACATAATTCAAGATTGTGTACCTATTGTATTTATTGTTTTGAACAAAATATTTTGAATATAATGCCTTATTAAAAAATCTAATTTTTACATTACAATTGTAGAAGCCGTAAAATGCATAAAAGAAAAACACCTTGTAAATATCTCCAAAAATGCTTTCCAACACTTCAAAAACGGCCTTAGACAATGTCAGAGGACAACATATTGACCTCCTTTCAAAATTCAAGTACAAATTTCCTAAAATATGCATCTTTTAATGAATAATGAAAAATCATGGAATTCAATTTTTGGTAAGAAATAACTCAAGTGCACGGGGCCACTCCCACATTCATTGAATTTGTTAGGAAATAGTTTTTACGTTGGGTAAATTATTAGTATATTGTTATTTGTTTGTGAGTTTGTTGGTACTCGTGTCTATTACCGGGTTTGTTGTTCCTATTTGGTAGGTGATGGTTGTGCTTTTTATATGGCTATATAATAGCCAAATGTATTGTTCGAGATATCTGGAGAGTAAATATAATATATTGTTGTTATTATTCTAGTGTATCCGCTTGATTTGGTAGCGAGCGAGTGAAAAATTGAGTGTTAGATGGAAGAATAATTTTATTACAGGGACAACTTCATTTGTCCTGAGTTATAAGACATTTGTGAGGCGTCTGATATCTGTGTTAAGAGATTCGTGGCCCATAACTATGCTTTGATGCAAACTGATTCAAATTCATGTATATGTGCGGGCAGTGTATTCAATCATTCACATGCGTTCAGCCAAATCTCATTCCTACGTGAGATCTCGGGTGGTGGACTTGAGAATACAAAGGAAACATGTCTATTAAGATACATTTGATTGGGCTGAAGTCATTTCATACATAGACCGACTTACGCATGTTGCATGCAAGATCGTGCAATCTATCCACTCTCCAAGTTCATGCAAACATCCTCGTACACAAGTAGATTGTTCATGTTTTTTCATCATTTAGAGCCGTACTCATTGTCATAGTTTACATACAATTGGATTTCAGTGAATTTCTTGGTCAAGTATATCGTCCTCTTTCGAGATAGCATTGGATTTCTGCGGTGCATGTAGATTAGGCTTTCATTAGAAGTTGTGTTGGATTCTCTATCAAGTTGCATGTAATTAGTCGATCATCGCTCACCGAGCTCCACATGTCGAATTTTGTATTGGGCGACGTATCCAAACATCTCAACTAGCGTGTTGAAGAATATTGAGCTCGTATTGGTGTTGGATTACTAAGAAGTTGATCAACTTGGTCTTTATATTTTGTTTTTAATTCAAGTCTTAATTTCATAATTTATTTGGTGTTTCCACATGTCAAATTTTGTATTGGGCGACGTATCCAAACATCTCGACTAGCGTGTTGAAGAAGATTGAGCCCGTATTGGTGTCGGATCATTAAGAGGTTGATCAACTTGGTCTTTATATTCTTTACGTCTTTAATTCAAGTCTTATTTTCATAATTTATGTGGTGTTTCGGATCAACTAGAATTTTGGATTTTGATAGCTATCATTAATCAAAGTGTATTCGCATCGAAAGTTTCACAAACTGTATTGTCATTTTTTGTCATGGATAAATTAAGTCATTCAAAAATTTGATGGAAATGATTTCCACACATGGCAATTTCAAACACAACTATTTCTCGGTCAATATAGACTGTGGGATATCATTGACGGGAAAGCAAAAAAACTAGCAGATGAGATTTGCGAAAGCAAAATGGGAGAGCAAAGACCAAAAAGCCACAACAATCATTGGATTGGGACTATCTTATGCTTATTTGCATCATATAGACTTGTTTAAATCCTCTCATACAATTTGGAAAACATTAAACAAATTGTTTGGTTCACAAGCTAGAAGCACAACGATAGCATTGAAGCAAAGATTGTTTGGTCTTAAAATGGAAGAAGGCGACAACATGGTAGAGCACATTAGTAAGTTTCAATCTATCTCAAATTGGTTAGCTGGTATTAAAATAGATGTACCTAATGATGATGCAAACGTTGTTTTATTGAATAGCATGTCAACCAGATTAATTGTGATTGTTGAACCGGAAGAAACTACAATGTATGGTAGAAACAAGAAAGAAAAAGCATTTGTTAAGAAAAAATCCAAATATGGTTCAACTTGAAAGGTACAAAAAAGCGACTTGCATGCTACTATTGTAAACAACTTGGTCATATATCTACAAATTGATTAATACACTTTTCGAAGGAGAGAATGTCATGGTTGATGAAGAAGAGAATGAAGAGGAAGGAAATATTGCTTATACAGAAAATCAAAGTGATGAAGATTTTCTCTATTAGATGATTTTCTACTGGAGGACGGAGGCATCGGAGGTGGAAGACAACCAACGACCTCTCATCAGTCATCAATGATAGGGCCGCACTTTTGGTATGATGACATTTGTTTCAGTTGTGTTGTGAGGATTTCAGTTTTTCAGTGTGGCGTGAAAAATAAGAACAGATGATGTAAATTCATGTTCACTTGTGAGTATTCCTCATGTAACCCCTTTTGTAGAAACATTGTAGAATATTGATCAAAATGTATTGTAGCAATCATGATGTGAAGGTTATTGGTAAACTAGGAAAACCAATTGTGTAAGGTTTTTGGTGAACCTATAAAACCAATTGTGAAAGGTTATTGGTACACCTGCAAAACCAATTGGGTAAGGTTGTTGGTAAAGGTTCAAAAAAACCATCAGTGGAGGAAGAAATGTGTGTTGGCACATGTGTGAGTTTTGTGCAAGTCGGATGCTGTACAGTTAAGGAGTTGGTCATGAGCACATAGAGGTGGCACGCTACAATCAAAGAACGAGATATGTTTTACCATGTAAAAACTAAGGGGGGAATGTTAGGAAATAATTTTTACGTTGGACAAATTATTAGTATATTGGTATTTGTTTGTGAGTTTGTTGGTACTCGTGTCTCTTACCGGATTTGTTGTTCCTATTTGGTAGGTGATGGTTGTGCTTTCTATATGGCTATATAATAGCCAAATGTATCGCTCAAGATATTTCAAGAGTAAATATAATATATTGTTGTTATTATTTTGGTGTATCCGCTTGAGACTTGAGCATATATCCCCAATGACATTAAATATTATAAATTTGGCCTTCAATGACATTGACACATGTCGTCCTACTCAACCCAATTTTCGAGGAAACATTGATTTTTCATAATTTTTAGATATTCCACGTCATCTTTACAGCTATGCATATCCTTACAGATGTAATCACAAGGTCTCACATGGTACTACTACCAATCAAATGCCAACATAGAATCCAACTCACGTTGTTTGCCACATGCACCTAGTTGCCACCAAGTCACCCACCAAACAAGCACACAAAAAAGCACACAATCGCTTTTGCTAAACATGTGGGCAAATCTTTTGCACACATCATGCATTGGGCAGTGGGGGTCAGGTTTTGTTACGAACCCAACAAAAATTAATGCCCCAACTGCTCATTAGCCACCAATCATACGACTTGTGCATTGACATGACCTTTGTCCTATTTAATGACTTAGACCCTACATTTAATAGCTCAATTGTATATGCAACCCTTGTTAGTGCCTCTTTTATTGTCAAACCTATCCCACTAGCAAATATCCAACACCTACTCATAACTTGGTCATTGTCCCACTAAGAACTTTAAATGACTAACCATCGCACAGAAGCTAAGAAGAGAAACTTCATCAACCTTGTGAACACAACAAAACATAACTAAGGACTTTACCTCATGCGATTTGAAAGCCCTTCCTGGAATTCTGATTTGGCCTCGAACAAAAGCAAAGATGATACGACTATTGTTAGTTTGGCATTTTGTGAGAGCAGATATGGTACACAAAAGCCAAGATGAATACACTTACCATTGGCCCTGTCCATCCGTCTATTGGATTGTAATCACCCGTATAAGAATCTCAAATTTGGGTAATGATTCTTCATGCCATATACCATGTATATCATATAAACACTGTTAGTATTATTCCCATTACAAAATAGATATGTGGTGTTTGTTGGTTTGCCTAGGCATACATGTCTAATTGAATCAACATTTGTCTTGTTCCTTTCTTTATAGGAAGAACTCTGAAACAAAGTTAGCATGCAATGATAATAGCATATGGTCTCATGATGACTCAACATTCATATTCTTCCTTTATTCGTGGGAAAAACTCCAAAACAAGGAAGTGAGCATGCAACAATGATAATAGCTTTAGAATTGTATAACTCAATTTTTTTCTTAATGACTGTTGATGAAGTCTAGAAGAGTTTGCCTCATATCGATTACATGTAACCCCTAATGTAGCAAAGTAGAACAGACGTTATAGAGAAATATTTATCACAAGTTCCTTTGTCACAAACAAGTTCCCCTCAACAGAAACCAGTTTCTGTGTATTCTGTCCTAATGTAAAATATTGTGGCAGCCAAAACAGCCATACAGTTCTGAGATAATCCTATAGCTTTAACCAACATAATGGCCTTGAGTTTTGTGAACACGGAGGCTGCCAAGGATTTGCTCCCAAAAAAGCGATATGAACATATAAATTATAATGGCCTATTGATTGTAATTTCTGCTGTATGACACACTAAAAGAGACTCTACAAATAACATGAGAATTTTCGATTTGTGTGAAAATATAAGAAAAAAGCATATGCAATTCTTATCACAAATCAATAATCCATGGGGTAGCTTGAAAGACTAAATCGTACTAAAAGCTTGACTTGGAAGGAATTAACCACCACATCCATCCAACATGTTGTTTACAAGCTTGACAACTCTGAATTACTATTTCCAAAAATGCAATTACAAAATAAAAATTGATAAAATGTTCAATGCTTGACTTGAGGCTGAGATTGATAGCCCTTTGATTTCACACTTTTGGGAATATGATCGTGAGCCTTTCTAAAACTTCGAGGCAACTTGTTTGAACTTTGATTTTGACCCTCACAAGACCTTTTTGACATTTTCTTGGGATTTTGATCATGACTCTCACCAGAACGTTTTTGTTTTCTGGGATTTACAGCAGAACGAAGAATTTCATCTTTTGGCTGCTGCTCTTTCTCATATTTAATAGGATCAATAACCACTCCAGCTTTTTAATAACCTGAAACAGAAGCACTGTTCATCAGATGACACCAAAGAAAAGGCCAAAACTGTCTACTTTTATCAGATAGTGAGGGCAACTCCCAGAGTTCACTTACCGCAGGTCGTATCATGGTTTGGAAGGCATGAATGGTGTTGAAGTCTGGACCTATAGGCATTCGCATGCTCCGTTCAAAAACTTCTTTGGATTGGTACGGAAAAGGAAGTGATGGGGCATTGTATTTTGTTGCCTGGCAATATAAAAACCTGCAAATGTTAGTATACATGAGCAAAAAGACACCAACAAAGAGTTCTACATCCTACTTACACCAGAGACCCTATCAGAATAATAGCAATGACTACTAAAATAACAAAGAGATACACCACCTAAATGTTCCAACTAATGTATTGCCAATTAAACAGCACTATTATCATTCAGTCTGCCAAACCGAGTTTTCATACAAGCAAGTTGAATTAAAACTCTGATAAAACCAAAAAATCCCAAAGAAACAAGAGGTAAATATCAGCATCCTTGGGATAAGGAAAGGAGGAAACCCAGGTAAAACATCCAAACGAGTTAATAAACAAATTCTAATACACAAAGTTCCTACTCAAGGACGGGAATAAGGCAACCCTGAATGTGAAACATAACAAGAGGAGAGGAATCCTAATTGAGATTTGATTCCCAAGAGCCAAGCATAATGATTGAAAAGAAGAAAGGGACAAAGCAGAAAAGGTGATGAAATTTATTTCATCTCTCATCTTGACCAGAAGATTAGTGCAGACCTTTTAGTTCATCAAATTGATACAGACATCAGCAGCTTTCACAAATACATTCAAATCAAAACTCAAAACCAAAAACAGGAAACCGAATATCTAGCTCCATACCAAAAATAGGATAGAAAAAAACCCAGAAACTATCAAAAACAATCACATATAATACTGCATACTCCACATAAAAACAAAGGTATACAATCTGTGCTATTGAACAATAGTCACCACATATGTGGTTGCAAACCCTCACCTGCCATTGTCTATTATAAGATCATTTGAACATATTCCCTTGACAAGCAGCTCCGCAAGAGAGAAAAAACAGTGGAGATTTTGCAAACCTTGTTAGGGCCAGTCTTAACTTAGTTTGAATATTGTTTAAAAGAATCATAGCAAACTCTTCCCAATCTATTTTTATAACAATTCCAGAAACTTCAAGATGCTAACAAAATTGTCAAAGCTATCATGAAAATAACATCAAAAATATACTATATTTATTTAGATGTTTTGAGCTGTTCAAAATAATGAGTAAGACACACTATAAGAAAATAAGAACAAGGTTGTCAATTAGCCATATCTTAGTTTAACTTTATAAGCCTAATATAATGATCAAATTATTGTATTTTGTAACAATTTGACTTCTATATTATTTATTAAACCTATGACCTTCGGTTAGATTATTTTGTTGCTAAGTTGAATAAGTTATGTTCACAACTTATTCTCATGGTAGTACTTTTCATTATCATTATTGGATGGCATAATTTTCTTTTGTTGTCTCTGAAACATTACAAGATTGCGTTAATGTAAATTTATATATATATATATATATATATATATAGTATGGGAGATAGTATATCACATCTGGATAAAAACATATCTGAAGCTTATTATTTAAAGACTACGAGGAGAGAAAAAGGATGTCAAGGTTAGACATTGAGATATCAATTTGACAAGAAACGCCATTATTTTTAAATTTTATTAGAATCAAACAATTTGACAGATTGTTTCAAGTCTCAACTTAGGAAAGCCTTTGAATTTTGAAATATATTTTCCGTCAAACAGTAGAGTGTGATCTACTGGAGACAGAATTTGAGGGAGAGGAACAACACTGCAGACACCATGAGACGCCTGGCCAACACACAAATATCGAAGTGCAAAGAATGGAACGCTAAAGACCGATGATCTAGTATCGTAATAGTTGAGTGTGAAGCATTGATCACATCAAATGCTTCAAGATCAAAGCATTCTAAAGAACCAGAGCATTTTCTACACCAAGTATACCATCTAAATATATTATTATAGGTCAGCCTAACTACAGTTACCACATGTAAGCATATGATAAGCTACTAAAATATGGGTATGCAATGGATATTAATAAGAGATGCTTCCTCAAAAGGACAAGTACAAATAAAGATAGTTGTTATCAGCATCTTTCTGGGAATCCTTTTATCCAAAGAATTGTTTAGATAATGGTAGCACTCTTTATATTCTAGCTAACCAATGTGCTATACACATGATTTCTTAGAAGCTGTGCCTCAATAGGCAATGTGGTCCTTCAATATTTTATTACAATCTTTAATCAATAAATTAGTGTTGTTTATTTTATTGAAGAGTTCATTCCACTGGAAGTGTGCTATTAGACAACCATATAGTATTTGAGAACATTGTCAAGTACTTCCATTTTTCAGAAAATGGACACATCTTCAGAACTTGTACAAAATGGTCAAAATACTGTAACTGTAGACATGCTGCATTTATTTAACTAATTTTCTTCAAAGTCATTTAATACACTATTACTAAACTTGTGAAAAAGGCATATTTCCTCATCTGTCGGGCTGTGTGACTGGTTGAGATGGAGTGTCACCAGTTAAAAGACCCAGGTTCAAACTCACAACAGGCTTAGAGCCCCAGAATGTTTGAAGGGGAGGAGTTTGACCTCCAAAAAAACTGTTCAAGCATGGTCTCATAAGCTTCCGCAATGAGATAAAAAAGAGCATTTAAACATATCCAATTCGGGCCATACTTCTTCACACGTGTTCCATAGAGGAAAACTTTCAATTATTGCATTTTGTCAGCATGACATACTTGAGTTGTGAAGTTCAAAAATATAAAACTAATAAGAACTAAACGACTGTGACAAAGAGTGTGTTCAAAAACAAAAAAAGGTTCGTGACGACATCCAAATAATGAAATGATACTGAATTCCAAACCCCAAGAGCAGAGTTGCATCCTGAATATCCCTCATTGGGATTGATTAATCATGAAAAGTGGCTCAACGTGGTGTCAATCATGTTCTTATAGTCTTCCTTCATCTGGGTGGCCAAACCAATTGTGTTGGTGATTAATGCTTCATTCCGAACAGTTCCCAAGCTGTCTCTGTCCGTGTGCTTTTCGAGGCCTCTGCCACTGGAATTTGGACCCCCAGAGTGGTGGTACCTTGGAAGGCGGGACAACTGAGGGGAAGTGTGTGGTTGCAGGACTTTTCAGTGAACATGTTCAACACTGTTTCCCCAACTACTTGAATGCTGCATTCCATATCCATCCAAGCCATATTAAGGTTGGTTCCAATCACCCGTTGCAGTAATCTTTCCTTCCCGCAGGCTCTTGAGTCTGAATTAGCCGGGATGGCATATTCCGGTTGGCTAAATTCTTATCCTCGACTCGAAGAACAGTATATGGTTGGCTGCGAGGGATAATCTGCTGTTGTTTTCCTATGCTAGTTTCGAATAGGTTGATGTATCAGAAAGGACATTCTAGGTCATGCTTACAACCTTGTAGCAAATGGCCATGTCGAACATGGTACAACCTGATTCTCTGAAGGGGAGGAAGACCCGGATCTGTTTTCAGATTTACCACGAAGATCATGGCTTTCTGGTCGAGGGAAAATCATGCCCTAAGATAATCATGCAGACAATCATGGTACATGGCAAAAGCGATCTTTATATACAATGGAAAACTAACCCACTCCTGCATACTATCTGTGAGGGTTTGGTGCGTTTTGACTGGTGACCTTCCTCCTTGCATATGTTCTGCGTAGTTGTGCCGGATTTCCTCAAGTCTGATCCATATCCATAGTGTCAATTGCTGAGAGAAAGTTTGCTTGCAAGAAAGGGAATCTGACAGGCCTCAGATGCTTCATATTATCTTTGCTGAGACCCCTTGGCAGGGTCTTTTTATGCTCAGCTTTGTCCTTTGCCTTGGGGTAGTAAGCAGATTTATACCTGGTTGTATAACACCTTTATATTGGCCTCTGCCCTTAAAATATACTTCTTTTTCCCTGGATATGTCCTTGCTCAGCCATTATGGAGCAAAAAGAATTAATGCAAGGCTGGAAGCAATTGGCTTTTCAGGATATGGAAGAAGTACGACTTGACAGATGGCTCCACTTGCGCAGGTGATGTATGGATTTGCTACTGAAATCTTCCAACTTTCAATGAGAGCCATTGGATTTAAATACTAAAACCAAAATCTTGGGCATGCAGCCATGAGGAAGTCTCTTTGAAAGATATGAGGAACAGCACGGGGTATCATGTATATCGTCACAATGGATGGAGATAAAGATGATAGTTTCTGAAAGCAGGTGGACTTTGGAGTCCCAAACAAAAGCAATCACCAAGCAATGGACAATTCCAAATTTGTCTGAGAAGCAATGAAAATGAATGCTGAAACCCTGTTTGTCTTGGCCTTGCATGTATGCGTACCTACAAATATGAGGACCATGCAGAAATTTTCTATTGGACGAGTATACAACCCTAACAAGCTCCTCCATATTTGTATGTCGTGATTAATCCTAGGAGGAAATCTGAGGTATGCACACATCTGCAGCCTGTGACCCTGTAAATGCGTACTCTAAAAATTAGGACTGCAAAGTCGTCTTACAGTGCTTAAAATAGTTCCTGGAAGAACAGCAAGCACATATTCCCTTGGCAATACATGGCGGAAGAGTGGAAAATTAAAGATATAGTATGAGGTTGTATTATGAGCAAGGGAAAGTAAGAAATGTCACACATTTTTAGATAAGACGATGAACTTTCAAGGTAGGGGAAAATATTATTCAGTTGGACATGTGAGATCCGGTGGTGTGTTCATGTGTTTAATGGGGAAGAACGATAGTTGGTGAAGGGGATTCAAGTGGTAACATGACAATTAGAAGGATGTGGTGTGTCTAAGCTACTAACACTAGGCAACGTGTGTCTGGTGAATGTACTGTTAGCGATATGCAGAAAATAAACAGAATCTAGGAATATAAGAGTTAAAAAGTGTGAGGAGGTTTAAGGCTTGGAATTTACAATGGAAAATGAGTACCAATGCCAAGTATGCAAGGAGGAAGGTCACCGGTCAAAACGCACACCGAGCATATGGGATACTTTAATATCAATGTTTTAGGATGTACAAGTGTCATGTCATGCTTGTGATGAGTTTGACTAAGCCTTACAAAGTACAAGGGAAAAAAACTCTAGTGTTCCAGGGAAACATTGGATGTAGTTGTGAAGTGAGCGGGATGTTTCTAGATAACTAGACCCTGTCTTAACCAAGCATTACGGAATTAAGTCTGGTTGGAAGAAGGGTTCTTATATTTATTTCGGATGACATGGACCAGGGTTGTTGCTCGAGGAATATTTTCCAGACCAATTGAATCAAGAGAGCATGATTGAAGAGACCTGTGTTCTTGTAGTGAGGCCTCCCCTACTCTTTGGTTGTGTGATACTTGACTAGGCTAGGAGTGAGAATTTGAACCACTTAGAGTCCTCTCTACAAAAATCTTTGTTGAATACAGACTATCAGTGATACCAATATTTGGGGTATAAATATAATTTTGAGGA
The DNA here is from genome assembly GCA_018340775.1 of Taxus wallichiana var. yunnanensis. Lineage (NCBI taxonomy): Eukaryota > Viridiplantae > Streptophyta > Pinopsida > Cupressales > Taxaceae > Taxus > Taxus wallichiana. Next base: position 334,282,983 of record CM031240.1, on the reverse strand, counting down.
TGTTAACTGGCAGCAAAGAGGATCTTACAGCACATCAAAGGCGCATTAGATTTTGGAATTCAGTATGTCTATTCTGATGATTTTCAGCTAGTTGACTACACAGATTTGGACCAGGGCAAATCAATCGATGACAGCAAATCAACAACAAGATATATTAGTTGTTACAGGAAACAAGTAAAGGGACAGGAATTTGCATAGTTACGAGACGGGGGACGGGGTTTCCGGGACGGCAAAAAAATTCTAAATTTTGGGGACGGCAGGGGGACAGCTAATTAAAAAATATATAAATATTTAAAATATAAAGATATAGTGACTAAATTATATAAATAAGCTGAAATAAAACCATTTGAAATTAAAATAAGGTGGAACTTGAACTCATAAACATCAAATACATTCCTTAATACTATAATATCAATATGTTAATGTCATAAATTGAAAATTCATAATACATATTTGAATTTTGAATTTGAGACAAGCTGAAATTTCAAATATATTATAAAATATAAAAGTAAAACATTCTAAATTATGATTGATCAAGTGACAATAGTTTAAAGTGTTGTTTTTATGTTTTTGTTGAAAAAAGCGGCAGACCACGTGGGGCACGTCTGGGCGCCCCCCACGTTCCCGTCCCCCCACATTTCCCACGTCCCCCACATTTCCCGTCCCGGGGCGTTTCCCAACGTCTTGAGGCGTCCCAGGCGTTTCCCAGCAAAAAACACAGTGGGAAACATGGGGAAACATTTCCCCACGTCCCAAGGCGTTCGGGGCGCCCGAACGTGTCAAAATTGGGGGGACGCGTCCCCACGTAACTATGGGAATTTGTATGCCATTTTTTAGAAAAATAGGAGAAGGGTATCAAGAGATGCAGAAATAAATTTATATTAATATCGGTATGCCATTTTCCGGGAAAAATAGGAGATGGGCATCCGGAGAAGCCAAAATAAAAATATATTAGCATGTATATATATACACATATATAAGTGGAAATTTGAAAACAAATTTTAGTATACCATGTGTAAACAACTTTAGAAAGGCATAGTGATAGAGCGAATAACTGAATTAAAAAATTTAAGCATATAAGTGAGATTAGGGCAAGGGGGTTAAATGGGGCACCCTATATATAGATGGTGACAGGATGAGAGACTATATAGGCTATATGCCTATTCCCCTATACAAATAGGCTATCCCTCAAGAGGCCGAGGGCATAGATCTAGATAGGCCCTCACCCCCAGGTATATATATATAGATATGTAGTGGGTCCTCGCCATATATCATATAGGGTAGTAGTGATAACTTCAGCCTATTTTTAATCATTTTTAATTTTCTTTTCATTTTTAATAGGAGACCACAGCCCTGGTCATGAGACTAAACAGGAGATGCAAGGACACTCAAAACGAAATATGTGGGTGTCAGGACACATCTCAGTACCAGAGACATGTCTTTGTCTCTAAGATGCATCCTAGATTCTAGAAGACACGTCTCATAGTAACAATGGATATATCTTGAGGCTTGGAACAGGTGTAGTTTCTTCAGCAAGCAAAAACCACAAGACATTGCTTTGTCTTCACGGAAGCAGAGTACAAGACACTGATTTTGGTTACATCTGAGTTGGTGTGGCTGAGGAGGATCTCGCTGATTTGCAATTGTCAGGAGCAACCTACAGTTATATTTTTCAATAACAATATGTGTTCAAACTGGTTACCAAGCACATAGAGGTTCATTTCACTTTTTAAAAATTCTGGTCAACAAGGTGTTATTGAGCTGATACATTGTGCACATCAGGAGCAAGTGGCAAACACCTTTATAAAACCTCTTTGTATTGAAAATATAATTAACCTGAGGGTAAACTTTTCATGTTTTCAGATATGACCATTAAGGGTATTGGAATAGTTAATATAATGCTCATAAAAATAAATGCCATACATACTTATACTAGAAAAGAACACTAACATCCAAAATACTAACACAGTATTGTGCTCTACAAAAAGGAAGTAATAAGGATGTTTAATTAGTTTTGTAATTACACCAAAGGCATTCCAAATTGGAGTGAAGTTTGTCACCACTGACATGCATCAGAGGATGGGTGGTGGGGATTTTGCGAGGATGGTTGTTGACACAGCTGATTTAAGACCATCAATCTCGTTTCAAACCCTATATTTGCCATTATATTGTTTTTCGCAGCATGTCCAACAGATTAAATCATGAGCAAGAGTCAGAGCAATAGTGAGCAAGGAATCAACAAGAGGAAAGGCCCCTCGCAAACAAGCGGCAAACAAGGTTGCTCGCAAGTCAGCCTCTGCTACAGGCAGAGTGAAGAAGCCACACAGGTTCAGGGCACTGTTGCCCTGCGAGATAACCAAAAAAACAGAAGATTATCGAGTTGTTGATAAGGAAGTTGTCTTTCCAACGCCTTGTGAGGGAAGTAGCACAGGATTTCAAGACTGATCTCAGGTTCTAGAGCTCTACCATAGCGGCCTTGCAAGAGGCTTCAGAGGCATATCCGGTGGGGTATTTCAAGGACAAAAATCTATGCGTCATTCATGCCAAGAGGGTTACTATTATGCCCAAAGACATCCACCTTGCCTGCCAAATCCGAGGCAAAAAGGGCTTAATTTCTGCATTAATTTTACCGAAGCTTTTATTTATCAAGCTAGTTGTTTACTCGGCACAATCTTCATTGAAAACAAGGCATTCTAGTGGTCTTTATTTCCCAAAATGTTTTCCCTTGTGATTACTGCAACTCCTCTTAAAGCGATCAAATAGCTTATATTTTGAACATTGCTTTGATCCAGTTTTGAAATTAAACACCTTCCAATCGCCATTACATTATTGTGCAAGTTCAAGCATCATCTCTCATGCCCAAAATATTGCAATGAATGGACCCACTATAGCGTATTATTGTTGATGTTCACCTACACACCCAAAAGCCTTTTGAAGAAAATAAAATAAAATTTCCTTTTTTGGGTATTCTTTTTCAATTAAGAAAATAATGGTTTATGATGTCCTAAGCTTACTCAACAAATGATTTCATGCCAAACAAATATGTTCCGCTCCAATGTACCATGATGGAAAAGGTAAGTCTAATTATTCATTGTAACTAGCAATCACACTCAAGTGGTGCAATGGAGATACCAATAGGGAGGCATTGAAGAAGTAAAAGTTTAAGGATTAAAGGTGAAACATTGGACAGGGGAAGAGTCGCGATGAAGCAAGGGATTGAGGAAGGAGAATTTTTGGGTTGGAGAATCTATTGGAAGGAATATAGGTAATCCATGTTTTTCTTTCGACAAATCACATATGGACCACGTGTCACTTTTTCCAACTTTTTCTTACCATCGCCACATCATCTATTTAATGCAATGTTTATTGAACATTAAATTTGTCTTGATAGCAGCAAACTTGAAAAGCCCTTCTTTTCATTGGATTTGCAACTTTTAGGGATTACTGCAATCACATTGTTATATGTTTTAATAACATAAAGCGTGGAAGCCAACAAAAAGCGTTAAACACGCGTGAAACATGGTATATACTCCATGCACAAGCACTAACTCACGGACTTGGGCATCCCTTTGCTCCAATGACAACGTTGCCTCTTAACGAGAGAGAATAAGTTGGACCACGAGGATGAGCTAGAAGGAATTGCGGGTAAGGGCGGGAAGCATGTCGGGTCGACCATATGCAAGCTTCCTATCTATAGGGGGTGACGAAGGAGACTTTGCAAAGCCTTCGAGGTGTGGAGAATGTGGATGTGAGGGTCGATGGTCTAAGGTTTGTCCCCTTGGACACGGTCATCGTGGTCCCTTAGTAGCGTGCGAAGTTCTTGGATTTGGAATCAAGTTAGACATTTCAAGATTGTGTCGCCTCCTCTACTAGGCACTGTGCACTATGCAAATAGTTATGCTTTTCATTCATGACATCTCGTTGTCCTATTTGGGGTCCTCCAGTTTGCCTTGTGAGATAGTATCTCCACTTCATGTTGTTTTGTTATGTGATTCCATCCAACCCTTTTTAGACATGAGCCATCATCCTCCCGAGATAGGCCAAAATGGAATTTTAAAGCAACCATCAAAGCTTAATGGAAGGTGGATTTTTTGGATGTAGTTGTCGAGTTAGGGATGGAAAGACCCGATGAGACAATCTTTTGTTCCTGACCTTCTACTCACAACAAAATAATAGAAACAAACCCACAATTCACAAATCCTTCATTACATCCACAAAATGCAAATTGTAAAAGCAGACACCATCACTTATATATACACAAAAAAGATACGCAAGTAACGAATTATCCACAAACAATACTACACGATACCGGTTGTTGAATTTGTAATGTTAACAAGTAATTACGCCCATAGTCGTTTTTCCAACCTAGACCAATGTGAGCAAATTCGACAACCCACAAATATCGTCATTACAACTATGGGCTGTTTGGTCGTTGTCATGCGGTCATATCCTTGTCGTCCACATGAATTTGGTTCTTTGGGCCCTACCAATTCTTCTCGTAGTCATGTGCTCTAACCATTTATCGCAACGAAAAGCATGCATCCATTATTTTGAAGGAAAAACAAGTCATGGGCGGTGGGGCCTACCACTCCACCAACATACACCATCTTAGTCCACATGTTATCTACTCATTGGTTGTTAAACACCTACTCAAGACAAATGATAAATGCACCCCTCTAGAAATCCATTGAGCTTTACAATTTAAAATACATGTGGCGTGTGGAAGGTATAGAAGAGTGCATAAAGGTGTGTGACTAGCCAAAACCACATCAAACACGAGAAGAGACTTTCTTATTTAAATGTTCATGTCATTTCTTATTTAAATGTCCATGCTCGTACATGTCATTGTCTTCCACGAGAATGAGCGAACATTATTGTGGCTATCTCATGAACAATTTTAGAAGAGCATGTCATTCAAGATAGGAGGTCCACCAAAAGGGTCATGTGTTACTCCTTCCACCTTGGAATGTACCTTTTGTTATCCTTTGACTCGTTCTCCTCCTTTGAGCCTTGTAAAGTAAATGCCTTGTTTCTCCATTGCACTTCGCTCGGCTTCGAGCTAGCATCGAAAATTGTACTCTTACCAAGCTCGACTTGATCCCACGATTTTGATTTGTATTGGATTTTCATTTGGTTTTGGGATCAACAAACATTGATCTTTGCATTGAAGGTACTCCGAGCTCGACTATAATATCCCTTTCGGGGCTAAAATTTAAGAACAAAGGAAATACCACAAACCCCAATTGGAAGTAAACTGAAATTTGTGACAGCCAATCTGAGAATATTATAAACCCTAGAAGAGAACTGAATTTGCACTTTTACAGCATCAAACACCATTCAAACAAGCTGATCATTGGTGTATAAATTATCCAAAATATTATAATTCGCAAATGGAACAAACACCAAGCAAAAGCACTCCAAAGTATATGCAAATTTAGAAATTCTATAAAGCTGTAATTAAATTTATGACAGCAGAATTAAAGCTCACAACAATGGCTGGAAATGGAGATTCCAAGCCCCAAAAATCTCATGAAAGTGTGCAATCATCCTCTAAAATCATGAAGAATATGAATATCAACTCCAAATGAAGGAATGTGCCCTAGATGGCACCTAACTCCATCTCCAAGTAAGTCGCCACCCCCCCTAGAAAAGGGCCTAAAAATGGTGATCAAACCCTAACAGCTCTTCTCCAACCAAACCCTAACTAAAAATCTGCAACATCAATCTTCTTGAAGCACTTGGAAACAACAAATTGAAGAGTTTTTGTTCTTCAATCAAGCAAGGGTTTCGTCCTCCTTGTTAGCCACACCAAAGGCTTTTCACCCTTAAGTGGAAGTAATTGAGCAATTAGCCCAAAAACCATCTTAATATCATGATGTACAAATGAGCCATGTGAACACCTTATATACATCATATGTGGTGCCAAATCTCTAAAACATGATCCCCATGAGGGTGACCTCCTTTGGAGCTATGTTTCTCGTTTATCTTCAAGCATGCACTCAAGGACCGACCTTTTTATGAAAATATAAGTTTCTTTTTTTTTCTCTTTCCCATTCCGTCTCTTTTTTTTTATCCTTTTTGCCTACAAAATAAATGAGTATTAAAACACCTTTATATTATTAATAATATTAAGTTGCCCTAAAATGGAGAATTGACCGGGCCCAATTAAATCATTATTAATTATTGTATTTTAGAAAAGGGGACATTACAGTCCTCCCTCTCAAATTTGCTTTCCCTCAAGCAAATGCAAGCTCACATGCCCAAGTACTATGCCCAATAGATGAAGCATGCCGTAGTGCTCAAAAACCACTGGATCCGTGCGGTCAAATGAAAGAGCTCTTACACTTGTTTTCCCTCTCATTAATGATGTTCTTTGGTAGCCCGTGAGGTTTTAAAGCTTCCTTGAAGAAGAGATCAGTTGTTGCCTCAATTCTGTCCTCTTCATCCTCAACTTCCCAAACAACAGTAACAACCTCTTCCTTTGCATACTCAGTTGTACAAAAACCTTCCAACCTGCTGCAATCTTAGTCATGGAGCAAAAATAGAGGAACAATCAGCAGCTTGACAAGCTAAAACAATCCCCAATGTGGCCTCTCCACCTTTCATCCCAACCTTGTCAACTATGGTGGAAGAACATCTTCTAACCACCATCATGAGTGCAACTGAAATAATGAGATGGTTGTCAAAAATGAGGACAGCAGCCTTATTGGTGGCAAGTGGACTCATGGTTGCCAGAAAAATACTTTCTCTAACCTTTGGGAGTAGTAAAAGGTAGTAACACATCCTCCCACATCCCCTTCATGAATTGTTGGAGCTCTTTGGCATGAATCGCCAAATTAGGTGCTAACTTACCACGCTTTTGTTGCACTGCTCTGATTTTCAAGTGAGCTGCCCCATGAGGCTCATCTTTGGTTCCTTCGTACTTCACATCATTCACCAATCTCCAATGGTATTCCACTCTCAATAGCAAACTAGGAAGCATTATGCAAGGTTGTCCCAAACTAGACCTGTAGCAAACTGCTTAGCTGTCCAAAAATGACTGTTTGAGGCTGCCAAGAAAGTGTCCCAAGCTGCATACTTGTTGTTGTCCTTAGCTTCACCCATGTCTTCAATCTTCCTTGCTTCATCTTCCACTCAAGGGTTGAAAAGTCTCTATTTTCTTGCAAGGTGAGATCACATGTGAACACCAACTCATCATTCTTTACGATGTCATCTTCATTTTCAACAGGAGCCCTATCATTTTCCTGGATGAAGAGCCAACTCAGCTGCTCTTGCTTCTTCATACATGTACCTGCACATAGGACAAACTTATTAAAGGAGACGAGGGTCCCCATCTTCACCACTTCATGCCTTATAGACATGGTGGCCAGGTCTTTTCCTTGCTGCAAAAACTCATAATCTACGCACAAGCGATGGCTGTCCAATAATACAATCATGTTGTCCAAATTACAGTTGTAACCACGTATTTCATTCAAAATTAAAATGATGGTGGTTGGAATCCCTCTTATGACAGTTGTAAGCATGATGCTTTTGTTAGTCCCTTTCAACCAAGTGGCTGGAAATTCTTCTGCAGTTGACAACAAAATGGAAAGGGGACTGGAAATGTTGTGGACAGCAAGTGAAAGGAAGGTACAACAGCTGTCATACTGAAAACCCTTCATGAATCTCCTCAAAAACAATGTAGTGGGGGCTGGGAACAAGTCATTATTGACTGAAAATGCTCCGAAAGATTGGAAACTATCCCTTCTCATGATTGTCCTCTTTTGTGTGGCACCAAATAGAATGTCAGACAAGCTGGGAATATTTTAAAACCCACCAATCAAGACTCTTATTACTTCCAATCATTCCTTAAATTCTCAACTGAGTTACAATGCTTGGGACAGCAGGATAACATCCATCTTACTCACTTCCAAACACAAAATTCATGAGCTCAACAGTGACATTAATGCCTCTACACTTTGACCCACAAAAGATCACCCGGATCCCATATGCAAAAACAAACTTGAGCTTGACTCAACGGATCTACATGCCCTATGCTGCAAGTGGTACCCTTAGCCCTAACACCCTTCTTAGCATGTTTTTCATGACGACAAGGATTTTTGTAAGGATATCAAGCCTCTATTAGAACCAATACTTCCATTCTTTGAATTATAATCACGGATATAGTCAAAATGCTCACCCTTCATCTTCCCATCAATTTTAACATGTTGCTCAAGATAAAAAAATATATTGCAGCGACATAAGAGGAATTAACAAATCTGAAATATGATCATTACTATCATACCTTAGGTTGTCCTCAACATGTTCACCTTCCTTTGCCGGATGAAGAATGATTGGGATATCTTCTACACCTCTTTAATAGATTTATCTTATCTTATCTTATCTACACATACATCCTTGTGAATCGTAATTACTGAGTTAGGATCAACATTCTCTTTCCTCTTAGGGTCTTCGTCTTCAACAAGTGAAACCCTTTCGGCTTTCCCTTCATCCATACTCTATGGACACATGTATGGAGCACCTACATAAATCTTGCTAGAGTCATGAACACCATTAACTCGCTTCTTATAGGTTGTTCTAACAATTCCAGCCAGATGGAAATCATCATTAGCAACCAATAAAGCCCTTTTCTCATGTCTATGCCTCTCAACGTGGTCTTCTTGGAACTCCACCTCAAAACCCTCATATTTTTCTTCTTCCCATTCATGTCCCATGATTTTTTCCTTGACCTCTTGAGATGTTGATGTAACCACTACCTTAGATGGTTCTTTTTCTTCTTATGGTCTAGGGTTTAACCCTCAATTTTGGAGAGTGTCACTTTCCCCAAGGCACGATGAGGATCCACCTATGGCGCTTGAGATCTAGGCTTAGGCCTTGACCTACTCTTGTTGACTCCTATGAACTCCACAAGTGAAATGGCATCACGAATCTCATTTGGAAGAGCCCTATACTCCTCATAGCTGGCCACAATGTTGTGACCCATTGAATGTCGTGTTTCCACCATTGGAATGACTTCTTCCTTTGGTAAGAACCTGGGTCACCAATCCATGTTTTGTCTCCTAAGTTAGTAGATGTATTCTTAGTCACCGTCTTGCATGAAAACCCTCAGGTGCAAAGATCAATGCCACGATACCACCTGTAATATCCCTTTCCGGACTACAGCTTAAAAACAAAAGAAGTAGCACAAACCCCAAAGGAAGTAGACTGCAATTTATAACAGCCATTCTGAAAATATTATGAACCCTAGCAGTGAACTAAATTTGCACTTTTAGGGAATCAAACACCATCCAAACAAGCTGAAAAATGGTGTATAAATTCTCCAAAATATTATACTTAACAAAAGGAACAAATACCAAGCAAAAGCACTCTAAAGTATATGCAAATTTGGAAATTCTATACAGCTGTAATTAAATTTATGACAGCAGAATTACAACGCACAACAATGGCTGGAAATGGAGATCCTAAGCCCCAAAGATCTCTTGAAAGGGTGCAATCAGCCTCTAAAATCATGAAGAATATGAATATCAACTCCAAATGAAGGAATGTGCCCTAGATGGCACCTAACTCCACCTCCAAGTAAGTCGCCACCCTAGAAAAGGGCCTAAAAAATGGTGATCGAACCCTAGCAGCTCTTCTCCAATCAAACCCTAACTGAAAATCTGCAACATTAATCTTCTTGAAGCACTTGGAAACAACAAATTGAAGAGTTTTCGTTTTAATCAAGCAAGGAAGGGCTTTGTCCTCCTTGTTAGCCACACCAAAGGATTTTCGCCCTTATGTGGAAATAATTGAAGAATCAGCCCAAAAACGATGCAAAATACATTTTAGACAGGATCATGATGCACAAATGAGCCAAGCAAACCCCTTACATAGTTCATATGGGGTGTCAAATCTCTAAAATATGATCCCCATGAGGAACGACCTCCTTGGGAGATATGTTTCTCCTTTATCTTCAAGCATGCACTCCAAAGACCAACCTCTTTATGAAAATATAAGTTTCTTTTTCTTTTCTTTTTCCCATTCCATTTCTTTTTTATTTTTATCCTTTTTGCCAAAAGAAATGAGTATTAAAAATACCTTTATATTAATAATAATATTAAGTTGCCCCTAAAATGGAGAATTGACCAAGCCCAACTTAAAATATTATTAATTATTTTATTTTAGAAAAGGGGATATCGTATAGCATCATGGATTTCATATTAAGTATTGAGATTCATATTTGTTTGCGTCTAACAACTCGCACCACTAACGGGATCACCCAACTTTGCATCTTCCCTTGACTCCCCCATTGTTTCGCTTCACATGATGTGGTTAAACATTGCATTGGTCGACTCTCCAAACAACTAGATGATGTAGGCTACACGTGTCCCCATGCCTAGAGTTGACATCTCTTCCAATTGCCCTCGGCCAACATCCATGCATTCATATTCATTGGCTCATCAATAGATTATAATCTTCACACCAATCAACTGAATTATAATCTTCAAACCAATCAACTGAATTATAATCTTTGATAAGAAAGAGGATTTTCGCATAGGTTCCCCCAACATTTTTCCCACCCTTGCACTTCTCCCTCAATGACCTTCATCGCCCCTCTTCCTCCTTTGATGTTTATCTCCCTCAACTTCTTCGACACGTCCCCGTTCAAAGTTTCCATCACACATTTCACGTGCGATTGCTAGTTAATAATTAGTTGAGAATCTTTTGATCGTCTCTCTCACTAGATATATTTCCCAAGTTCAATTTTTAATATGATTGCTGAAAGTCTGCAAACTCTTCCAACACCAATTTCTAAGTTTCTTTGTTTTCTCCTATCTTTAGTTTTCTCTAAATTCATACAAGCTGGAGCTACACTCTAACTATTTTGTATAGTAGCTGTATTGTACTTCAAATAGCATTCAAGACAACACACACAATAAAGAAAGCAGATCCCGAGAAGGTATGGGGTAATAACACGAGACCAAATTCGAGAACAGATGGGTTATGTACTTGCCAGCCTGTGAGTCCTTCCATAGACTATCCACATAACTATTACAAGACCTCCAAGACACCACTCAAATTCACTTTAGTGGTGCGAGACCAGATACTTTTTGCTCTTGAAGCAAAAAAACATGGCATTATCACCTTAAGTTGCTTAGATCACATCCCCGATTTTGTATCAAGCATTTGCATCAATAAAGCCCCTAGAGCACGAACCGCAAGCACAAAACATTGTCGGTACAGGATACATACAGAAACGTCCACAAGTCTGAGGGCGGCAAGTCGGGTACATCCAAATACGCTGCAAATGTATCCAAGTGTACCCAACCTACCAAGCCCATACCCAAGAGGTTTTCAAGCCATATCCACGGAAATATACAGTTTTTAATTCATTTTTATTTTTTTCAACATTTAACACAAAGTGCAAAAATAAAACATGTAAAAAACAAAAGAAATCTTAATAGCTTAAAAGGATGCTATTAAAAAAGGAAAACATGAAAGCAAAAACACTTGCCTCTCATTCCATCATTGCATGCTTGCCTCTCTAAGTTCTCATTCCTCATTTAGGTTGGATATTTCATTAACAATCATTGTAATCATTTTCCAATGCTAGAATGAGTGTCCATTTGTTGCCAAGGTGATTGAGGAGCTTGCTGGTTGAAAAAGGAGGATTCTTGGATTGTTCATTGAAGGTAAGGTCTTTAACTTTTTTAAGAAATCTTCATACATTTTAGTCTTTTTCATTCTCATTTTGAATTTTATTGTTTTCATTTTAACTTTTCGAAATGGTTTTGTCATTTTTTAACAAGTTGTCAACTACATACATGTTATACCCTCAACCCTAAGGTTTAAAGATTTTTCCCCTTATGGTGTTGTTTTTAAAACTTGAAACACAACTAAAGGGAATATTTTTACAATGTCAACAAGTTTTACCTCTTTTGGCGAATTCTGAATCAAATTGAATCTGATTTCATAGTTATGGAGCCATGTCACAATGTTGGAACAACTTTCGGGTGGTGGATGCTTTCTTTGGCAATGTCATGATTGCGATGGCGAATTCAAAGGCTTGTATAATTAGGTAAAAGCCCACATGTGTGCAATAACAAGTCAAAGCATTAGAACTTGCAAGGGGAGGAACAATGTAGAGGTGCAAACAACAAAAGCTTTAGAGTATATCAAAGAACGAGAAGACACGGAAGCAACCTATGCCATGTCTCGTACTAGCTCCCATTGTGGCCCTGATACATCCTTTTGTGGTGACACCCTTCACGCAAGATGAGGATTCACCACTTACACAAAAAGGGACAAAAGGACCCTGCGAAAATCCTTACAAAATGAATAAGGATATCGCAGATGAGCTTATCACAAGACGTATGTATGCAAATAGTTTGTCATTGATGTTATCAAAGCACCATATTGGCAAGATATGGTGAGAGCGATCAACAAGGCCCCAAATGGGTACAAAGGGCCAGGTTATGAGAAGCTCCGCACCACCCTACTAACAAAGGAAACAAACATGTAGAATCCTTATTCTGCAACCAATCCAAGATTCATGGGTGGAAACAGGAGAGTGTACTATTTCTAATGGATGGAAAGATGTAAGAAACCAACCTTTGATCAATGTTGTTAAAGTATGCCCTAAAGAGGCGATATTTTTAAAAGCAATTGATTGTGAGAAGCATGTGAAGGATGCCCAAATCATTGTTGATGTCCTCATCAAAGCCACCGAGGCGGTGTGGCCTCAAAATGTTGCCCAAATCACATCGGACAACACTAAAAATTTGCAAAGTCATTAGGATGTTAGTGGAAGTGTAATGTTTTTTTATGGGGACTCGGAAATGGCTAAAAGCTCACAAATCAGATTTATAGAGTTGTTATAAACATGTAAACCTGCAAATTAAACTCCTTTCTAGGGCAGCAGCCTGTTTTGGGGTTTCAACCTCACCTTCGTGCCTTCAAAACCTTCCGATCAGCTCCACTTAAGTCTCTAAAATTATTATATATCATCAATACCTTAGATATGAAGATATGAATTTCAATGAAACCCTTGTCTGCAGTGATACCCTTAAATTCATAACCCAACTTAGAAAGCTCCAAAATTCATGAAACTCAAGCTATTGGCCTTATAAATTATGATGAACAAGCTAGTAATTTCAGATTTCCCAATTTAGTAACACACGTACAAAAAATCCACTCCAAGGTAGGTCGCTCCACTCTAAACAAATATAATATTACACCAAAGAGTCCACAAATGCAAGACAAAGATACTTTTTGCTTTTCAATTAGCTTGCACACAAAAATCTCATGAAAGGTTTTCTTCCTTCATAAGTTTCCCAACTAAGGGTTTTCGTCATTGAATAAGGTCCTCAACCCAAGGTGTTTTGTCCTTGAGAGAGAGAGAGTAAAAGGGCTACACTGGCCAACTTTCACCAAGATAAGAATAATCACCAAGAACATGAATCAATAATGCCCAAGGGACCTCCTTATATAGCCACAAGGAGTGTTTTTTACAATATAAAGTGATGGCCAACCCCTTAAGGTAAGTGCTTTTAAATATATAAAAGGTATTTGGAACCTACATACACATAATACCTTTATTTCCTAACTACTTAAGTGCCTCTATTGGAGCGTAAGGATTCTCGATCGGATACATGATAACAAATAAAACAACAATAAAGATGTAGTTCAGATCTTCACATTGCTTTTCCTCCTTTGACCCATAGGAAGGGAATGGGTTAAGGTCTTCGAAAATCAGCCTTCAAAAGGAGACATGACAGTCCTCCCCTCTCGAAATTGCTTGTCCCCAAGCAATTGCAAGAACCCGATCCCAAATGAATCTCAGTTGCTCCTTATTTCTTGTCCCTTCTTGCATAGTGTCCTCTCCATGAACTCTACTCATGCCAAAATATCTCATATCTGCAAGCATAGAAGTGGCTGAAGTATAGCCGTGACTGCGGAAAACCAAAGTGAAGTTCCATTGGGCTCTTGCTTTCCTTCTTTTCCTTCTAGATATTTTCCAAATTTGAGTCCATTCGCAGCTGTGTATGTTTGTTTGTGACTGGACCAGCTCTTTAGAATTTATCTAAAAATGATAAAACTGACCTTCCTTGGTTTGGGAAGGTGACCAACTCCATGTAGGGCCTCCTAACGGTGCAATGAACTCAATTAGCCTCTCCGTTAGATGGAAAAAAGATCTCAGCTGTACCCTTCCCTTCCAACCTGAACCTACACATGAAACAAACTTATTAAGGAAAACCACAATACTTATTACTCTCCTTTCATGCCATGTTGGTGGATGGAATGGCTCTCTTTTGCCTTCTTTTCCTGTGCTCAGCTGAAATACCTCTCCATGGTTAAGAATTTGTATTTTCCTCCCTCTGATCAGATTGAAATGGGTTGGTGATGGTTGCTTAGGGGCTGAGTATCCCTTCAAAAACTGAGTTTCTTCCTCTCCCAAGTGGTCAATCTTTATCATCATTATTTTGCTACCTTCCCAACTGTTGTAGCTAGGCATGTTCCCTTGTAATTGGGTAGTATTAGTGACTGAAAATAATTTTAGGAGAGCTGGCCAGTCCTCTTTAAGGAAGTTGGGTTGAGTGTCTACCATCCCAATCATTGAAATCTCACTTTCAACTGTTGCAAAAATGAGTGGAAGGCTGAAAGAGTAGTATGCAATAGACACATAAATGTTGTAGTTGCTTCCTTTTTGGGAGTTCTTCAAATTCTTCCTTGCATTCTTAGCTATGATCAGTCCTTTCCCTTCTGCTGGTAAGGTAGTAAAATCAGTCAATCCTTGCTTAACATGCCTACCTTTTCCATTCCTAATTTCATGAATTCTGAATTCTTCATTTTTAAGTGGAACTGCAACCCCTTCTTGTGAATTTTGAGGGTAAATTCCCATAAAGTTTGGAGCTCTTGACCCCCAAGAACAATAGGTGCCTCAGCTTAACTAAAAACAAAGAAGTCAATACAAAATTCATACCTTTCCATGGGACTAGTGAGCTGGGGTATCTTTCTCGTGCAAAGAGGAGATGTTCCATAGGTTATGGTAACCGTGTAGCCTTTGAAACCAGCCTTGTTTGGCCCCATCCTTATTGCCAATTCTTCTTTAATAAATTGATGCATATCGTTGCCCCTCCACCCCATTTCGTCTAGCTCTTCCATTTTCATGGAACCATGGGTTAACTGAAAATTAGAATCACCATCATTTCCCTCCATAATGATTTTGAAATCAGATATTCCTCCCTTTGTAAATCTCAACATAGCACCTATATGCCACATGCAGAAACACCTTTGAAATTGAGCCCAAGTATCTATATGCTCTTTACTACAAAAATTACTTCTTACCTCATCACCCCAT
This sequence comes from Taxus wallichiana var. yunnanensis, assembly GCA_018340775.1. Classification (NCBI taxonomy): domain Eukaryota; kingdom Viridiplantae; phylum Streptophyta; class Pinopsida; order Cupressales; family Taxaceae; genus Taxus; species Taxus wallichiana. Next base: position 334,267,643 of record CM031240.1, on the reverse strand, counting down.
GAAGTATGATGTGCATGATGATATCCAATAGGAGGATACAACACACATGAAATATGATTACTCTTCCTAACCAACTGTCCATGGTGACAACAAATCTGAAATGACATATTGGCAAAAACTGAGATATCCTCATACCGTGGGCTGCCCATGACACTCTTATGACTCAGAATTTCTGAGTTTAAATCAGCACTCTTTCTTGGCATGGTTTCCTCACCGGATGGGATCTTTTCTTTCTTGCATTCATTCCAAAGTTGTTGGTGCTTGTCTTGGGTAACCTCTGGCTTCTTGTTAAGGTTGAGAACTCCATCAAATAACCTCCTTTTGACTGTTTTTAGGAACAGTCCAGCCACCTCATCAAGTGTTTTACTGGAATCCTGTCCTTCACGGAGAGTTTCTTCCAATCTTCTTGACCATATAAGACTTGTTGAGGTACCATCAATACAAACATCATTGTGACCCCAATTTCTTCCCTCAAACACAAGTATATCAGACGGATTACAAACCAAATGGAAAGAGGAAGTAGTTACCTTTGCACGCATACCGTGGGCCTTGGGAAGAGGGTTACCTCTTATCACTCCAATCTCAGTCCTTGTGCATAAAGCGACCTTTGTCTTGATGCATGCATAACTTGGAGGTTGCCTGAAAAGGTGTAAGTACCCCTTACTACTCAATGTGCTCCTCATTTTGCCCACATTTGTATCAAACTGATTATGATGATTAGCTCCATGTAATGGTGAACTAGGGAGCAATAAATCTGAGACATGTTTGTTCCTTGGACTTTCAACAAGATATTCATTTCCTTTTGCCTTTGCTCCTATAATTGGTGCTTTCCCCTTTTGCACCACCTCCATACCTTGTTCACATGTGCTTGGGATGTCTTTGTGGCTCTTACCCAAGTCTAATTCTTCATCATTTTGCTCTTTATTGACTGCTGTTATAAACAGACCAGCAAGTTGATTGTTATCATGTCTATTTGAGAAATGGGTTCCAACCTCCCTTTTCTTCCCCTTCTTGCTCGTCATCCTTCTTTTCAACCCTGGCTTCATCACAAGCTAAAATATCATCAGTATTAACCAAACGATGATGATTAATTACCTCATATAGCTGACTCTCTAGAACAACTATGGAAGTAAGGACTGAATCTTCATCCTTCATGGCTAGAACACCTTCCCCATTTTCCTTTGGCATGGTGGATTCCTCCATGGGTTGTTCCCTCTCCATTATTTGTAGCCCTAATTGTTCTTCTTTCTCTATCATTACAACTTGGAAGTTATTCTCCTCTTCCTTTCTCCATGCATGTTGAAGATCCTTTTGTGGTGCCTAATACCTAAGTTCTTGTCTTGCTCTTCTATTGTTCACTCCTATGGCGTCTGCGAGGATAGGGCATCACGAATCTCAGTTGGAAGGGCCCTATACTCCTCATAGTTGGCCACAATGTTATGACCCATTGAATGTTGTGTTTCAACCACTAGAATGACTTTTTTCTTGGGAGGAAGGTAGGCCGGAATGACCTAGATGAAGAATCACTCGCAATTCTTGGTGGCTGAATATTATTGCTTGCCTTTGAAGAGCTTCCTTCACCATTTAGGTTTTGCATGGCATGGATCAATTGTGCCATCTTATTCGCCAATCTTTCTTGCCCTAGGGCAAGCCTCTCAACCCTAACATCATCAATATGCATGTTTGTCATTTATCTATTCTTCTGAACGAAACCCTCTAGGTTGGGAGGATCAATGCTCTGATACCACTGTAATGTCCCTTTTTAGGGGAACTCAAGAAATGGCTAAAAGCTCACAAATCATATTTATAGAGTTGTTATAAACATGTAAACCTACAAATTAAACCCTTTTCTAGGGCAGCGACCTGTTTTGGGGTTTCAACCCCACCTTCATGCCTTCAAAACCCTTCCAATCAGCTCCACGTAAGTCTCTAAAATTATGATATATCATCAACAATCATATAATGCAAGAAATCAACCCGTCCGGTTTACCCTAGCAGTGGGGAATGTGGGTTATATGTGGGAGGTCTTGGGGTCCATTCCCCTGGGATGGCCATCTCTATGACTCATCGTTACTCGGCTAGGCGGTGCAGCAGCAGTCACCGCTTGGGTGGCGGAGGTGGCTCTCGCATGGTGCCAAGCCGGCTTGGTGTTCAATGCGACGAAATTCGAGGGCAAGCATGAATCCCTGTGTTCGATGCGGACGAGGCATATCCGGGCATTACGGCACAAGAGCTAACAAAACTACTTTTAGCTCATCTAGTTTACCCTAGCGAGTGGGGAATGTGGGTAATATGTGGGAGGTCTCGGGGTCCATTTCGCTAGGCGGTGCCGAGGCGGATCGGTTGCTTGGTGGCTCTCGGCGTGGCGCTAAGCCGGCTTGGTGTTCAATGCGACGGAGGTTGGAGACAGGCATGAATCCTGTGTTCAATGCGACGAGGCATGTCCTAGCATTACAACACAAGAGGTAACAAAACCAATTTTAAGCCCGTCTGGTTTACCCTAGCGAAGGGAATGTGGGTTATATGTGGGAGGTCTCGAGATCCATTCCCTCGAACTAGCCACCTCTATAGCTCGTTGTTACTCCACTCAAGCGGTGTCGGTAGTCGGCTCCTTCGGTGGCGAAGGTGGCTCTCGGCATGGTGCCAAACCGGCTTGGTGTTCAATACGACGGAGGTCGAGGGCAGGCATGAATCCTATGTTCGATGCGACGAGGCATGTCCTGGCATTATGGCACGAGAGGTAACAAAACCACTTTTAGCCCGTCTGGTTTACCCTAATGGTGGGGAATGTGGGTTATATGTGGGAGGTCTCGAGGTCCATTCCCCCAGGATGGCCATCTCTATAGCTCTTCGTTACTCGGCCAGCAAGCAGCCTTGGCGGGTCAATTGCTTCGGTGGTGGAGGTGGCTCTCGGCGTGGTGTTGAGTCGGCTTGGTGTTCAATGCAACAGAGGTCGGGGGCAGGCATGAATCCTGTGTTCAATGCGACGAGGCATGTCCTAGCATTATAGCATGAGAGGTACCAAAACCACTTTTAGCCCGTTCGGTTTACCCTAGCGATGGGGAATGTGGGTTATATGTGGGAGGTCTCGAGGTCCATTCCACTGAGCTGGCCACCTCTATAGCTCGTCATTACTCGGCTAGGCAGTGTCAGGCGGGTCAGCTGCTTCGATGGCGGAGGTGGCTCTCGACGTGGTGCCAAGACGGCTTGGTGTTCAATACGGCGGAGGTCGGGGCAAGCATGAATCTTATGGTCAATGCGACGAGGCATGTCCTGGCATTACAACATGAGAGGTAACAAAACCACTTTTCTCCTTATAAGGGAAGTGAGGAAATTAGATCTCAAGAATGGAGGCCTCCTGATGTGGATTGGATTAAGTTAAATTTTGATGGGGCTTCTAGACGCGCTCGGCAATGCGTGCGGGTTGCGGCTGCATTTTCAAGGATTCAAGATGCTGACCTATGTTGCGCAAAGAAGAACGGTTGTGGCATTTCTTCCAGTGATGTCACGAGAGGGCATGGCCCTTCTTTTTGGTTTAATGGAAGCAAAAAAGCGGAATTGGCGGCGTCTTTGGATTGAGGGGGACTCCAAGACCATCGTAGGTTTGGCTCAGGGTGAAGTCCCTAAAGCCTGGTCGTTGAGACTTGTTTGTGCAAATATCAAATCCATTCTTCCTTTTCAAAGGTTAAATTCTCACATATTAAAAGTGAGGGGAATAAGGTGGCGTATTGTTTGGCTAACAGAGGGACCGAATTATGGGAAATTCATCACAAAAGGTGTCAAGTCCGGGAGACACGCTTCAAGTCTAGGAGACGTGCTTTCCCAATGATGTCATGTCCCTCGTGTCGAGGGACGCAGGTTGACTATAGATGGATAGGTGATTTATGGTGAATGTCGCCGACCATTAATTGCAAATTCTTTTGGATTGATGATGATTAAGGCGGGAGATCTGCGCATGGATTTTGTGTACTCACACGTGTTGAGTATTGTGTGGAAGGTTGGGAGGTGTGTTTATTTATGGATGGCGGTTTCATTACTCAAAGCATATTTTTTTCTTTCTCACTGTCATGGTGGTAGCTTTTGGGTTCGGCCTTTGGTTTACTTGGGCTCTAGCATGAGGAGGCGAAGGATTCATCTGCTGGTCCCATTCGCAAAAGAAAGCGAGCTCTTACGGGGCGAGGCCATGGGTGAGTCTTTCTCGACTTGGATGGACGACAAGATCAAAATCCTGCTATGAGGGGCTAGCTAGAGAAAGTTTGGTCTATTGCAGAGAGTATTGAGGAAGATGAAGAGGTTGATATCTATGATAAGATGAGGAAATTAATGCTCGATCCAAATCAGTCTGTGGGTTGCAGAAATGTTTTCGAGGTTGCCCAAGGTTTGAGCGTGGCAAATATTTTGTCGAACTCTTCGGGTCAATTTATTCTTCACCGGGAACATGAAATTTTGGAAGAGCATTTGGTGAGCATGCAAAATTCCACATTCATGCTTTGGCTTAGGGGGTTCAAGCAATTTCTCGAGGGTTGGAAGCGGTGGTGAAAACCATGGCGTGAAGTTCCGGGAGAGCGCTACGGTTGCGATGCCCGAGTGTTGCGTGGTTCCATCTCCTTCTCCTTCACCAAGCTGAGAGGATTCAAGGTTGAAATTCTTGCAAAGATGCCATCAAGCAAGAAGATGAAATAGCGAGTTTGAGTCTGGATTTTTGAACTTGATGGTGGGTGCGTGCGCCTCATGTCTTGGGCTTGGAATTTGTTTTTGGCCGGTGTGTTTGGTAATCTATAGATAGCATAATTTACGGGGTAGTTTGTGAAAGCTTACTAGAAGCTTCTATTAAAATTTTGTAATATGATCGTATGGAACATGATAATGTGCCTAAACTTACCATGGGAGTCCATTGATGATTGTAAATATCATGGACTGGATCTAAATGTTTTTTGCAAGCTAGGGCCTTCTCCCTAGGTACCAATAGCAAAAAAATATATATAATGCAAGAAATCTGATTTTTAATACCCTAGATACGGAGATATGAATTTCAATAAAACCCTCGTCTCCGGTGATACTTTAACAATTCACAACTCAACATAGGAAGCTCCAAAATTCATGAAACTCAAGATATTGGCCTTATAAATTATGAAGAACAAGCTAGTAATTTCAGATTTGCCAAATTAGTAACACACATACCAAAAGTCCACTCCAAGGTAGGTCACTCCACTCTAAACAAATATAATATTGCACCAAAGAGACCACAAATGCAAGAGAAAGATACTTTATTGCTTTTCCAATCAGCTTGCACACAAAAACCTCATGAAAGGTTTTCGTCCTTCACAAGTTTCCCAACCAAGTGTTTTCGTCCTTGGATGAGGTCCTCAACCCAAGGGGTTTCGTCCTTGAGAGAGAGAGTAAAAGGACTACACTAGCCAACATTCGCCAAGATAAGAATCATAGTAGGAAAACTCGCCAAAACCAAAAACTCGCCAGACCCCCAAAAAAAAAACTCGCCAAAAACTCGCCAATATTCGGCCAATACTCGGGAATACTCGGCAACTTAAAAAATACTCAAATTTCTTTAAAAAACATAAATTTTAAGCAACACATAGCTACAAAATGTATTAAATGAGCCCATAAAATGTTGGAGAAGTGTTTTCTATTAGATTTGAATACAAATACAATACAAAATCGCATCATCATGCGAATACGAAACCAGGCCGATACTAGTCCCCACACTCGGCTGCGTCTCCACGCTCCTCTAGAAGGTCTGCGAATGGCTCGATCATGGAACTAGATGATGGTCTTTGGTGGCTCCTCTGCCGCATGTTGGAGATCACCTCCAAAGATGTCATCCACCCAATATCTCTCTGAGTCCTCGCTAGTGCTTCTCCCTCCATAGCCTTCCTCTCGAAAAAGAAGCAATCTCGCATTGTTGTGAACGTAGGGTTTTCCTCTTCTTGCCCAGGCCACTCACGGTATGGATCTATCTCATCCAAATCAATGAGCTCCACTGATGTCGCCTCAACTTTTTTTGTGCGAAACCGGAGATTGTATTGCACAAAAACCAAGTCGTTGAGCCTTTTTTGAGTCAACTTGTTGCGCTTCTTCGTGTGATTAGTCCGAGCACGGGAGAATACTTGTCGAGTTTTGGCGAGTACTCGCCGAGTTTTGGAAAGCTACCCAATATTTTTAATTACTAATCTGTCTACAAGCAATCAAAGCTCATGATTCTTTCAGAAGATTGCAAGAAGTTGCTTGGTCCAAAAAGGTGCAAAAATGGATTTTATGAAAATAAGAAAAATATTGCCATCACTGCGTGGAGCTCGAGAAAATATGCACTTTTAGAGAAAACGACACCTGAAACGGAGCCACAGAATGAAAGTTATGGCACATGCAAGTTTTTCTTTGCTACATCTTCCGGACCCTTTCCAAAAATGGCAAATTTTTTTCTATGCTTGTGTTTTCTTCACCAAAAATCCAAAAAAGGAAAGAAATTTGTCTTTGGCGAGTTTTGGCGAGTTTTTGGCGAGTTTAAGCGAGTATTCCAACTATATACTCGGCGAGTTTTTTTGCATTTTTGGCGAGTTTTCTGCGAGTTACTCGTTTAGCATAATTTTTGGCGAGTTTTTCTAAACTCGCATGAGTTTTCAAGCAGTATTCCATCTATGATAAGAATAATCACCAAAGACATGAATCAATAATGCCCAAGCAATCTCCTTATATAGCCACAAGGAGTGGTTTTAAAATATAAAATGATGGTCGACCCCTTAAGGTAAGTGCTTTTAAATATATAAATGGTATTTAGAGCCTAGATGCACATAATACCTTTATTTCCTAACTACGTAAGTCCCTCTACTAGAGCGCAAGGCTTCACTGATAAGATACATGATAACAAATAAAACAACAATAAATATGTAGTTCGGATCTTCCTCTTGCTTTTCCTCCTTAAACCCACGGGAAGAGAATGGGTTAAGGTCTCCGAAAATCAGCCTTCAAAAGGGGACATGACGGGAAGCGAGCTATAGGCACATTTTTGGACACCTTGTGTTGTCCACTCACTCAACTTAATACTAAAAAAGTTGGGCAATAAAATTGAGTGGATTAAGCAAGTGTATGCCAAGGGTGAAGAGATCCAGATGTTTGTGACACTAGGCGCAAGGCATCCTCAAATCCTACTCACATTTGGAGTTGTTAAAGGCAAGGGATGCTATCTTTCTTTTATTTATAATGTTGTAAGTTTTTGAAAATATAGTTTTCAACGAGTTTTAATTTTTATTTCATTTCTTACTAGGTTGTTGAGACTCGATTTGCATCACACACAATCATCTTGAAAGGACTTGTGAAGGTGCAAGCGACACTTAATAAAATGATCACTTCGACCTATGGGTTGTACGAAGGCATTCAAACACCTTGAGTGAGCCCCAAAAGTGAAGGTGTTGATCTTAGATGACAACTACGGTGATCATGAAGAATACTTTGCCAAGTTTCATTAAGCCCATTATGAGTATGATCCGCTTTAGTGACATGAATTAGACATGTCTAGGAGAGATGTTGATGGCACTGACTTAATGATTCAAAAAATAAAGACAATCATCAATGCAAAAAAACAAGATCTTGAGGAAACATCTTTCAAAGAAGTAAAATCATACCTCATTGAGTGATGGAATAAAATGACCACCCTATTGCATCTCCTTGCCTTTGCATTGGCTTTAGATTATATAGCACAGAGATTCTTTCTTTGCCGAGGAGGGCGGCACCATATAGGGATGTTCAAGTCGTAAGGGGTATATATTGGCGTTCTTTAGGTTCTTCTTTGTTCACGAGATCAAAGACACGGTTATTACCAAGTTTGAAAATTTCATAGCCTCCACGGGTCATAGCCTTTGTACTCTTTAGGATAGATACAAGAAGGAATCTCATATGTGGTGATATCTCCATGGTTGAACATCCATGTACCTCTGACCTCTTATGATCAAGGTCTTGTCGGATGTAATATTTTTATTTTTAATTCTCTTTCCTTTTTGTTTTAACTTTTTAAAATTTAAGTTTGAGTTTTTACTTTTATAAATTTTAATTTTACATTGAATTTGCCTCAATAGGTTGCAAGTTCATCTTCCTTTGAGTGCAAATGGAATATATATAGCTTCATCCACTCACGACGAAGCACAAGAAGTTGAGGGCATAAAGGTCGGGCGTTGGTGTATATACATTCCAACTTGTGCCCTTTATCCCACAAACAAATAGAATACAAGGATGGGGCAACAAAGCATTTGTATGTTGACTCAAAGAATGTTGACTTGGATGCTTCCATTTCCCACTTGTCATTACATGACATGGAGACTTCTTTGGCACCGCATGACCTACATGCACAATGGGGTGCTAGTGGTAGTGGGAGTGTTTTGAGTCCATGTGGTTCTAATGAACCACATCATGATGTTGATGTTGATGTTGATGTTCTCGATGAAGAGCAATATGATGAATATTGAATACTAGTTCAATGAAATAGTTAAATTTAATATCATGACATTGTGACTTATAGTTGTCGTTTGCCATTTGGTTGGCTTTAACAAATTATGAGCTAGTGTTTTGTGGTTATTTAGCTTATTTTGTTTTTATATGCATAATATGTGGGTAATTCCTATTTATTAGACTAGATTTCATATATTTTTAATTTTTACATATTTTTTGTTCGGTCGTATCCAAAACTGCATCCACGGTCAAAAAAATGTTGTATCAATATCCAAAATGTATCAGCAACTTGACAAAATTCATAAATTGAAAGAAAAAAATAAGGATAAACAGCACGAATGAACAAAATAGAATACATATTGACCACGGAACTAAATTTTGCATCCACTACAAGTTCTACAAACAAGATTTTCAATCTGTCATTACATGGATTTAAAAACCTTCTAACCAGCAGGCAATTTCCATTTGCTCCATTTATTTCACTCCATTGCTTGGTTGCACTTTGGACATAAATTTTGCCTAAATTGCTTTTTCCAAAGTTAAACCAATTTGGACTACAAAACATACCGTGCAGACATAATCATTAAAAGATAATAAGCTGATACATTTTTATGGATTATGTCGGAGAATTTTCCTTTTAAATGTCCCAAGCTAACAACTAACAAGCAATGTCTCGTTAACATTCATGGAGATAATTTGTTTTGACAAAATAGTATGCTTCTGTTATGACATTCCTGGAAACATTCAGGTCCATAAACATGTGATTGTCATTGTAATAAACCTCCTAAAAATGCAAGATCATTAATTCTCAACAAATTTATTCCATGGACATCCACTACAGATTTATCTTTGTTTCTAAACAAGCATGTTGATGGTCCTAGAGTCTTACATTTGTCATTTTTGCAACAGTTATGCTGAAGAAATAGATTTTCTTAACACATGCCACATGGTGGGAGCATTTGATATTGTGATGCTCCTATTCATTTTCAAACATGAGATTGCCCATAGTCATACTATTGTGAAACATTTGTTCTATGCCAATAATAATTGTTAGGCAGTGGCCCCAGCCCACCCATCTTTTATGTAACCTACATTTGAAGGCGATCAGTCCAACCCAATTTTTTGAGTTGTCGGTCCACGACGCCATTTTTGTATCAGAGCTACAGTTTTCAGATTTTCAACTCAAATATCACAATTTAAGATTTATGGTCGCAAGCTTTCCAAGCTATAACAAGAAATTTCTGTTAGAAACATAAAAATAGTATCAGAGAACTTTCTTGGCCTTGTGGGCAGGGAACACCTTTTGGAGAATGAATTTTAGAAGATATTTGAAACATAGTATGCATACTCGAGTAATCGCCATGCACAAAAAAACTCACCAAAACCCCTGCACTTACTGCCGAGTTTTTGGCGAATACTCACGAGTTTTTGGATACACTTTGTTTTTAATATTTTGCTTAAAATTTATGTTTTTAAGTTGCGGGTATTCCCGAATATTTGCGAGTCTTGCTGAGTTTTTGTCAAGTCAAATTTTTGGGTCTATCGAGTATTTGCCAAATACGAGTATGCGAACTATGATTTGAAAGATTCAGATTCAAAGATTGATGTACATTATACACATAGGGAGTATACAATTTACTAGTCAAAAACCGGTTGGATAGAGTAGAGGAATGCTATATACGATATGAGTAAATATAGGAGGGAAGGCTACGGAATGCATTAAACCTAATTCAAAAATACCTACACGTAGGGGAAACTTATGATGAAAAAAATTCTTGGAGACCTATCGTTTTAGAATATGTTAAAACTCTACGAGGAGGATTAAAAGCCATGGCTATTGGCACTTGAAGAAGTGGATGAAAAGAACATGAGCAAAGGATGGCAATATTCCATTCCATGAAACCATTGATGAAGTTATGGTCCCCATCGACAACTTTTATGAACACGAGGCTGACAGTGAAGAGGCTAACTCAAATGTTGCAGTTGTCATCTTCTTATAGAGACTACTTGGAGAAGACGTTGGGAAAGAGGCTCCAATAAAGAATGGTGAAAAGGCTACAAGTACCATACAAACCCACAACACTTACTACCTTGTTCAAGTACCATATTTGAACCAAAATTGGTGGATTGGTGAGGCCACTACACAAAAAGGTGGGTTAGTGGACTCACTACCTTGAAAGGTGAGTTGGCCCATTAACCCCCAAAGTGTCTAATTAGATAAAAAGGAGGGCTCAACCCACTACCCGACATAATTATTGGCATAGAACACAAAAGGTTTATAATATAAACATGAACCCAAGTTTGATGCTCTCTATCTAAAAACAGTTATTACATTTAGTAAGATCTCAAATCCTCAAATCCGTTGATCTCGAATGGGTCCTTGAAGCAAGACTGACCCATGTCAGCATTCGAGGGTGTTGAAAGTCTATTTTTAAAAAGTACCAAAATCTATTTTTAGTAGTGAATGACCGGGATCAACATTCAAAGCAATATCAAAATCCAAGCCAGATTTCTAAAAAGTCTATTTTTAGAAAGTCCTTAAATCTATTTCTAGCAAGTTTTCAACAACTTTTAGTATTTGGCATTTTTCAGCGACTTCAGAGCATTTTAGGGCTTCAGTTATGCATTTGACAATAGCAAAGCAAAGTGCTATTATTTTGGCTATTGTCATAGCAGCTTTTTTCAAGTTTGTTCCGTCATCTTTCCAACATATCATGTGGTTAGCAAATCGAGTCAACAAGTTACAAGATATGACCTCAACAAGGAGCACTAAAATATATGTAATAATATTATTATTTTTGGATTTTGGATTTTTTTCTGCCCATCGATTTCACCAAGGTGGACGCATGTCATCTCCATGTAGGATGACCTTTTGGTTCCCATTCAGAACCCTTCATTTACTATTCCTAGCTTCCTTCCATCTTCTACATTGTTTCACTATAAAGAAGATGGTTTCAAAGGAAGACACAAGTTAAAAGTTAAAAGTTTTTGTAGGCATAAGTTGCAGGTTTCAGGTTTGCAAGTTTTGAGGCATACATCTCTCCTATAGAGTTTGCCATTTGTATACATCTTCATTTGCAGAGGATTGTGAGGCATACATCTCTCCTACAAAGTTTGCCATTTTGCATACATTCTTGATTGCAAAAATATTTGGCATACATCTCTCCTATATAGTTCGCCAATTTGTATACATATTCAATAAAGTTATTTCTACAATTGCAGATTTATTTTTGCAATACAATTTTGTTTTAATTCTGCAAATACAGTTGTTTAATTCTCCAATACAATTATTCGATTCTGAAATTTCATTTGATCAATTATGAATGTATTTCCACGACACATTAAACGCCACAGTTAGTGTGTTGTCCACCGAATTCCAAAAATAATTTGGATCATCTGTACTGTAGCAGATGAAGGAATCAACAAATTTCTTTAGTATGGATGACTACACGCAACCCATGGAATGCTAGGACAATGTGAGCAATACCAAGATGTTGAAAAAACATATAAACATTTGTGATAGGTGGCAAAGCACCTCTGGGTAGTAGCAAGGCTGCCTCAATATCCATATGTATTAACCATTTTGTTGAGGTATGAGTATGGGAATGGGTATGGCCCATATGTACAAAAATTAGGTACGACAAGTACACAAAAATTGGCCCCAAGATACGACTATTAATACACACACACACACATAATAGCATAATAAATAGGAAATAACCATATAATATGCATAGAAAAACAAAATAACCACAAAAAAACTATTGATAAATTAATACATTTATATTATACATTTCATATCTCGCCATTAGCCATTGGCATATACCATATATATGGTGTTTGCTTTGTAATCAAACAAAAGTATATAAAATAGAAAATAACCAACACATGCCTAAAGATAGAATACTAGATCTTTACACATAATAAAATACTAAAAAGGAAAGACCTAATATTTTAAAATTAACTACTAACCCAAGTCTGATTTTAAATTTTCCATTGGTTAAAGATGATCTCTAATGGTTGAGGTTATTAACATTTGTAAATGAACTAATATTTTATTTGAACAAAAACATTATTCAATGCACTAAGCAAAGTTAATTTTTTAATTTTCAAGCAATGCCATTTTCCCCTATAAGCCTTAAACCATTAGCAAACAAACATGCCAAATAAGGCATATTTCAAATTTAATATATGAACATTAATGATGAATACATCCCTTATACCACACTTAGATAACCACATACCAATTTTGCTTCACAAAAATTAAAGAACTAGTTTTGCAAACTACATCTACACAAGCTAAAACATCAAAACACCCTAAGCTTTTTTACCAACATATTTTTATCCCAAACAAACTTGTTGATTTCTTGTTGACTAGAAGCTCAAGGATAAAGTTCAGTTCAATTTCATCAATCAATAAAATTCGAAAAAAAAATCACCATTAAGTTCGAACTATAGATTTTATAAACAACATTAAAAATGCAAAAGCATATCAAAACATATCAAATCAAAACAAATAAACATACATAATCCCAAGTTCTTGAACTACATAATACACAATTTAAAGTTAATTTCATAAACATTATTATTATATTTATAAATATTTAACATTATTATTATTAAAATTTAATATTTATAAACACTTTTAAATCTTTTGACATTTTAACAAACCATATATAATTTTAAGTTTTAAACTTTAAAATATTTTAAAAGTAAATGAAAATATAATATAATATAAAAGATAAATTAAACAAGATAAAGAATTTAAAAATTAGAAAAGCATAAACATAACCCTAAACTAAAACATTCAACATAAAATTGAAAAGGAATCTCCCTCTCGAACTGTGAACACAACCTGCAACCTCCATAGCTCCGCAACTCCACGACCCCAAGCATAGTACTCACGTCTGCAAGCCGCAACAGTCACATTCGACGGAATATTCATGGCCGCAAACACCTCCAGTCCTATGCAGTAGTCACATTCAAAAACAAATTTATGGTAGATCTTAGACCAGCTCAGCTCATGTCCCCTCAGATTTCAGCTGCTCTCACACGCAGCCATGCCCAAATATTCAGTGTTTCAGTCAACTCAAGTTTTGCCTCAACTAGAAAAAAATCTTGCTATTGACCTCATGAGAAGTGCAATGTGTTTAGCAGACGAAATGGGGTACTATAAAAGTACGAGCAAAATTTCTTTTTGGGCCACCAAACCTTGCCAAATATTTGCAGATTTTTCATCCATAATAAAAGTTCTGCGATTTTGAATTTCATGCGAGAAATTCGTCAAACCTTGTGACTTAGACTAGAAGCATGGTGCTCCTTCAACTTGGAAATCACGTCCACTATCATCTTTCAATAAGGAGGATGGCTTGGAGAAACTTTGACCTCCAGGCATTTTCACCTCCTTTGTATTCTTCTTTATTATCGGTTGTGCAATACTAGGTAGCCGGGTATGGGTCTGCAGACAATGGGTGCAGATACCACATGTATCAGGGGTGGATACATGCCCGGATACGTGTTTCAATACCCAAGCACGTTGGTGACATACCTAGGTACTAAAACGCATAACACGAGCATTTCCCAACATACACGGGTTTTAGGCATTAAAAACGTATTTTTGTCAAAATAAAGTCAAAGACAACTTTTCAAACATAAACAACAAACCCTAATCGTAAAATACACCCCTCAAACTCTTTTTAAGTAACAACACCGCATTTACCTCACAACACATACTTATCTTTCCTTGCTCATTTGTTTGTCATATTTAGATTTTCAATTGCTAAGGGTTGATCCAAGAGCCGAGTAAGGAGCTTAAAACAAAGAGGGTAGGTGATATTGTGTTGTTTTAATTTTTAATTTTTAATTTTTTTAAAGCTAGTTTCTAGTTTATAACTTGTTTTCAGTTTTTTTGTTAATATAACATTTCCACATTGTTTTTTTTTAGTTTTTAACATTCTTTCAACCTCTAGCTATCAACACTAGTTAAATAATTAAATTCTATTCCATTTATAATGTGTTTTTTGTTTTAACCTATTGACCGAGGAGCTCTTTGGGATTGTTAGAATGGCTCCCAGCTTTCATTTCATGGGTCAAGGTATAGTCATGAAATACGCTCCATGTTTGCCCCTTTGAAAGTATGCCACGACAATTGAAGAATTATTACGCAAAAGGGGTTATGTTTGGCTTTGCTTAGAGTACAAACTTCAATTTAAGAGCTTGTATAGGTGGATGGATAGGAGTTGCCACATGCAAAACTCTTGCATACATCAAAGAGCAAGAAGATGTGAATGTGGAAGATGCCCCAAGATCGAGCATCCTTTGGCAAAAAAAGGATCGAGAGTTAACAAGCCACTACGTCTCCACATGCCAATGTCGTGACCCTTTCAAACTGTTTTTGTCATCCTTTTTGGTTGCAAACTTAGATGATTCACCTCTTAGTCACAAGAGAACAAAAGATGTAGGCCTACAAGAAGTAACATTCAAGAAATGAAAGCCGGGACAACCAACCAACAAATTGCGTGTTTCATTTACACATGTGGCATCCCTTTTAATGTTAATAGATCCCCATACTTGAAGGATGCGGTGAGAGAAATCAATGATGCCCCTAAAGGGAATAGCAGCCCGGGGTACGAATGGGTGTGTACCACCTTATTGGCCAAAGAAAAACCTGTGGAATATTCAACACAACCCGTTGAGAATTCATGGGTTCAATGGGGTGTCCATTGTAATTGATGGATGTAAAGATACCGCAAATATGCTATTGATCAATGTGGTTGCAGAGTACCTAAAGGGGAAAACGTTTTTAGTGTTGTTGATTGGGAAGCCCAACTTATTGCAAACATCCTTATAGAGTCCATTGAGGTAGTGGGGTCTCAAAACGTTGTCCAAGTTATAACGGACAACGCAAAAAAATTATAGAGCTATGGTTGAGGAAAGGTACGGGCACATATTTTGGACACCTTGTGTCATTTATTCCCTCAACCTAATGTTACAAAAATTGGGCACCAAAATTGCTTGGATCAAACAAATCTATGAGAAGGTAAGTGAGATCCAAATGTTCATCAACAACCACCACATGTCCCAAGCCATATTTAGGAGCTTCTCGCGTTGCAACTGTTGAAGGTAATTATCTTGATTCTTTATAGTTTTTAATTTTCAACATCAAACTTTTAAATTAATCTTTGTAAGTATGTAGTTTGTAGAATTTTAATTTTTTAACAATTTTTTTATTTTAAATTTTATTTGTTTTAATTTTTTTATTAGGTTGTAAGTCGAATTTAAGAGCTTCTCGACGTTGCAGTTGTTGAAGGTAATTATCTTGATTCTTTATTGTTTTTAATTTTCAACATTTAAATTTTAAATTAATATTGTATGTAATTTGTAGAATTTTAATTTTTTAACATTTTTCTTATTTTAAATTTTATTTGTTTCAATTTTTTATTAGGTTGTTGCGACTCAATTTGCCTCACATGCACTTATCTTGAGACAACTCGTGAAGGTGAAAGAATCAATGAGCCGCATGCTTATTAGTGTCAATTGGAATACATGGAGGCATGCAAACATTGAGAGGGCTGCAAAGGTGATAGTGTTGATCCTCGATGACGAGTGGTAGAATCATATGGAGTACTTGCTCATATCTATTGGGCCCAACATGAGTATGTTGAGATTTGTTGATATGGATCATCCATGTTTGGGTGAGATTTATGATGGAATCGACTCGATGATTGAGTTGATTAAGTCCATTATAAGTGATAGAGAAAAAGATCCTACAGAGAGTTCAAGGAAATGCAGTTGCATCTCATTGACATGGGGAACAAAATGACCACCCTGTTGCATCTTTCTTTTTTAAAGTCCAAAATACTATCGTGCGGAGATCCTTTCTTTGTGTAGACAATCAAATTTGGTAATTTATCTTTTGAAATTGCTAGTTGTGGTGATGCTCCTTCGTTAAGACAAACATCCACTTTCAATCTCCTCTCAATACATCTTATTGTCTCTCTCCCAACTTGTTTATCCCTACACATTGATGTGTCGTCACATTTGAATACAAATACATAAAATCAGTATTTAGCCTTTGCTTATTACGACAAATCTTTCGATTGCATTCCCAGTATCCCCTGTTCAAAACCATACAATATAGTCAAGATGTAATTTATGGTCTTAGCCAATCTATACTGAGTCTTGGACCAACACATCCTCCAACTTTGCTTTCAATTCAATTATCTTTGTTGGGTCATTTTATCCTCCTAAGTCGGCCTTGTCATAATGAATTACCTTTGGAACCCTATATAAACAAGTTCATATCACTTCATTTACTCAACCTGGCACTCTCATAAGCTCTCATTACAAACACTAATACAAAAGGCACTCAAGGCTCCATAAATCTTCTTAAAGTTGATGCACATCCATTAGGGGCGGTCACTACTATAGTTCTAAAGCACTCAACCAAGTCAAGGAGTTCAACTTCCCTCATTTCCAAGCATCCAAAGATCTCAATCTAATGTCTTAGCAAGAGCAAAATCATCTCAAACATTGTCAAAATGGTTCAAGCTGCCAGTCTAGCTGCATCCATACAGATATTACATGTTAGGTGGAGAATTACATGTGGTTTGAGGCCTCTTCGAAGTAGTGTCAGGTGATAAATTTGGTCATAGTTTATTATTCAACAATATTGTAATTTTCTCAAATAAACTCATAATAATAATAATAATCAAGTAATTATTTCAACCATTCGAGACAACTTTATTCTCATAAGAGATTACATTATATAAAGGATGATCTCCTTTATACAAGGAGACAACATCAATCACCAATCCCCTATATCTCTCAACCACTGCTAGAATCTCTCACCTATCCCACATATCTCTCTATCATCTCATATCCATATTCTAATGGTGAGATTAACTCACGTACATACAAATATGATATTAATATCACAATATTAATATCTCACTCAAATATTTATCTAACCTATACAATAATGTGAGCACTAACAAATAGGTATTCCTAACATTCCCCCCCTTAGTGTGAACATGGGGAAAACATTATCATGTACTGCTAACCAACTCAAATGATGGTTTTACACTCGGCTAACCACCAACCTACAACCATGATGGTTTTACACTCGGTTTACCACCAACCTACAAACTACCAAGATGGTTTTACACTTGGTTTACCAACAACCTACAAACAAAGGATGGTTTTACATGTGGTTAACCAACAACCATATACATCATGATTTTATAGTACTCTATTAGTTCTCATCACCTTCTTACATTCGGGGAAAATACAAGAAATTGCTCACACATTACAATTTTGAACAGGAATGTACTTTTGTTCTTATTTTCACATGGCAAAAATTACAAACACAACTGAAAAAACGCCACAAATTCATTGTGCGGCACCGTCGCTTGGGGCTGGCGAGAGGTCGTTGGTTGACCTCCTTCCTCCATTGCCTCCATCCTCCAATATTGGTTTGATACTTAGCAAATTTAGCTTTGAGGATCAATTACAATGCGGACGTCGACTACCCAGTAAATGTGTCTCAGTAAGGCTTTTTTTGTTTTTCAATTTTTGACACTAAACAATAAAATGAAAAACACGATAAAATATGTTATTTTAAACATAACACTTGATTGAACAAAAACTATTACTAAGAAAATAATATTTAATTACTTTCTAGACTCAATAAATTAAGACTAAAAGAAACCTAAAAGCGACAAACTATAATTTAAAGACCACACATAACATTTAAACATTCCTTGGACCTCATATAATTAAAAAAGGAATATGTCATGAAATTTCATACACTGTAACTCTATAATATGAAAATTCTTTAAAAAAACTTAATTTATAACATCCTAGGCACTAAACGCAAACTCTTAATAAAAAGACTTTATCTAAATTTGACTCAAATATCTTAATAATCTTAAACTTAAACCTAACACGATATTAAAATTTTGCATGTGTATGAATATATTAAAAAAAAACTTGAACCCACGTGGAAGAAGATGAATTTTGGAAGAATTTTGATGTTGTAAATCATGATCTTTTTATAGAACAGCTAAAGCATTGAGAAGATAACATGAGGCCTTTGATCGCGCTTGAATAACAAATAAACACCTGCCAAATTTAAAGTCTTATCTCACATGCCTTTGTGCCATGTCATCATTGTTCGTCTCCCAATCAATGCAAAAAGCCAACCCAATTTACTACAAGGTTGCGCATGTGTCGCTCAGATCGCGATTATGTCACGAGTGATTTGTTTGAGAGCTTCTAATCCGAATTATTTTTGGAATTCGGTGGACAACACATTAATGGTGGCATTTAATGTGTTATGACAATACATTCATAATAAAATAGCTGAAATTGTAAAAGCAATGAATTGTATAAAATTGTAATTGTAAAAGTAAAATAACTTTATTAAATATGTATACAAAGTTGGCAAACTCTATAGGAGAGATGTATGTCAAATCTCTTTGCAAACGAGAATGGATGCAGAATGGGCAAACTCTGTAGGAGAGATGTATGCCTTGCAATTCTCTCGAAAATGAAGATGTACACAAATGGGCAAACTCTGTATATAAGAGATGTATGCCTCCAAACTTGAAAAAACTGTAACTTTTGTATATAAAATCTTTCCACTTTCAAACTTGTGTCTTCATTGAAACCATCTTATTTATAGTGAAACAATGTCAAAGATGAAGGGTTCCAAATGGAAGTTAAAAGGTCATCAAATGAAGGGTTTGAAATAGAAGCCAAAAGGTCATCAAATGAAGGGTTCCAAATGGAATACGAAAGGTCATCCTTCATGGAGATGTCATCCATCCACGTTTGGAGTGAATTTGAATGGGAAAAAGATGACAAAATCCGAATATCATATTATTATTTTTAAGTGCTCCTTGTTGGGGTCATATCTTCTAGCCCGTTGACTTGATTTGCAAACCGTTTGATCCATTGGAAAGATAAGAGAGTGAACTTGAAAATATAATCTATGAAAATAGACTATGGTATCATCATACAATCTGAATCCCATGAATTCTTTGAAGACCCTTAAAAATGCCAAATACCAAATCTGTCAAAACCTGCTAAAAATAGATTTCAAGACTTTTTAAAAATAAACTTTTTATAAACCCTTCTCTCGACTGCTAACATGGATCAATATTGCTTTGAGAGCTCATCTGGATCAGCTTCCAAACCAATGGTGACAATGAGAAGACTAGTATGGTGTGTATAAAATGCAACGAGTCTAATGATTGATTAAGTGCCCAAATTGAAATATAAACATGTACGAAGCACCATAACAATTTGGTGGCAATAATAAAGAATTCAACAATCCCTTTGATGTTGTTGGTGTTGTCAGGACAACAGATTTTCACAGATGGAAAATGTCTTGAATGAGTCCTCTAGTTTCCTTACAAATATTTAATAAAAAGCTTCACATGTATGAAACTGTTGATGCTCAAATGGATCTACCCTTTATCTGGGCTAAGGCATTGTACCTCATAATATTAATGTGTCAACTCTCCTTTTGGATTTCTCTGGTACATTGGATTTTTTTGCATCCTATGACAACCTGCTCTAATACTAAATGATAAATTTGGTCGAGTTTTTATTCAACAATATTGCAATTTTCTCAAATAAACTCACAATAATAATAATCGGGTAATTATTTCAACCATTCGGGACAGCTTTATTCTTGTAAGAGATTACATTATATAAGAGGATGATCTCCTTTATACAAGGAGTCAACATCAATCACCAATCCCCTATATCTCTCAACCACTGCTAGAATCTCTCACCTATCCCACATATCTCTCTATCATCTCATATCCCTATTCTAATGGTGAGATTAACTCACATACATACAAATATGATATTAATATCACAATATTAATATCTCATTCAAATTTTTATCTAACCCATACAATAATGTGAGCACTAACAAATAGTTATTCCTAACACCAATGTAAACGGTGCATGGATAGCACTTCAACCCAAACACTAACCTTCTTCTTTGGGTCTTCCACCCATAGTTAGGGTCCGAGTTTGATTCGGACTATTCGAGAGAGTTTTTGCAACAATGTGACACTTAGGGTTTGACAGCGACACACATTTCCAAGTAGTCAAAGGGCACAAGAAGTTACAAAGCCACATTTTGAGCAAGTCAAGGCCATACGGTCGATCCTCACGGTGATGTAATATTCCAAACCAAGGCATTTTCTAGTTGCGATCTCGGGAATGCATCTTCATGTTCACAACTCCTAGTTTGTGCACCCAAATCTCTCTTGTTTCACTCTGTATAGCTAAGTGCATCTCTCCTTTTTGTTTTTGAGCTTATAACATATCTTTATCACTAGTTGCAAGTATTAATGTGTTGTTTTGATATTGCATGATTAATGTTGGAAGTTAATTAATCAAAATAACCCCTATAACAAACCTTACACCTTATTATTGTTCATTTCCATAACATTAATAAATTAAAATTTAAAAAGGGTGTAAACATTTGGTGAACCCTGAGATTGTTTGAACTTCACCTAATATAGAGGCTTGTTTAACTCCTTTGGTTGGGCCTTCTAATTTTCAAAACCCTAGGGTTCTCCTAGTGCATGTATGATATTGATTTTGTGGCATTTATTATTCTTTGTTTGGCCATGGCTTCCATGCATGCCTTGTGAAATGTCATGGTTACCATTCCTCTAAGCAGGTCCATACCACTTATGGTATTGCAAAGCATGTTGTTCTTCTCCATGTTCCGATTTGGTTTATATAATCGATAATAATGATCAAACCACCAATTCCCTTCGGTTGCCGAACTCCCACCCCGCTTTGACCCATCCCCAATGACTTCTCTTAGTCACTTACCTTGTATTATTCATGACTATGCCTCATAACCTAAAGTAGGAGCCTCTCTTGTGGAACCTTGCATTAATGATCTAATTAATGAGCTTACCTCTCCCATTCCTTTCGACCACACTATGGTGATGATGATGACTTTGATTGTAGCACTTATGATCTCAAAGGTTGGGATAGTGACTATGAACAAACTCCTCTTCCACAAGTGAATGCTCCTACTCATGTAATAGAAACTATAGAATCTAGTGATGATGAGAGTGTTTCTAGTTTAGTTGATGATGATGTTCCTTCAATCTACACTTTAATTGATGGTGTCTCTTACTCTTCTAATAGTGACATAGATTCAACTAGTAGTGAATGCAAAAGTAATGAAATTAATTGTGATACCTCTCTACCTCTTGCACATACTATGAATGACTCTACTTGTGTCTCTACTCTTCCTCTTGAATGCAAAAGTAATGACATTAATTGTGATTCTTATATCCCTCTTGCACATGCTATGAATGATTCTACTTGTGTCTTTACTCCTCTCCATGAAAGCAAAAACAATGATTCTATTGTTATCTCTTCTTTACCACTTGTAGATGATAATGTGAATAATGATAACACCATTTCTATTTTTCCTAGCAAATGTGAACATGTGGATTCTCCTCTTATTGCATGTGATGCAAATAGTACTATTTCTTCTCCTAGTGTGGATACTTTGGCTGTAAATAATGGTGTTATTCCTTTAAAGCCCCAATGTGAGACTAAAACTGTAGAACCTCATGTTATACCCAATGTGACTTCACATGACACATCATCCCATATTGATTTTAAGTGAAATAGTGTTCTATGGCTATTATTAATGGTAAAGTGCAACCCTTGAATGAGCCTTTTACATATTTAAGCCATATCTCCTCAAGATGTACTCTCTTTTATGCATGTGGTAGGTGATTTACAGCGTAAACTTAAAGTGCATACCTTAACTTTAGAGAGTAAAGCGTACTATACTAGCATTGATTCTAATACTATTTATGGCAATCCAATTCCATGTAAAAATCTTTCAATCTCCTTTTCCTAGGAGCTTTGTTATGCCTTCATTCCAATTATTTGATGGCACTTCAGATCCTTACCTTCATCTTAAGCATTATTAGACACTCATGGTTTCACATAATAATGATAAGTCTAAACGATTTTCCTAAGAGCCTCACAAGTGATGTGATGTATTGGTTTACCCATCTTCCTAGTGGATCTTTGAGTACCTTCCTTGAACTTGAAGAAGCTTTTCTTGCCCACTTTAGTCATCATAGAGGCCCTAAGGTTACATATGAGCATTTACCTTCCTTGCATCAAGGCAAGATTGAGCCCATATCTGATTATATTTTGTGGTTTAAAGAAAACATGCACCTATTATTGTATCAACCTATTGATATGGAAATGCAATACATATTTTTTCATGGTCTCATACTTCCTCTTAAAAATAAATTACTTTATGATACATGTGTTTCATTCATAGAGCTTTGTCTCCATGTTATAGATTTAGAACGAGACCTCATTCTCCCACATCAACCCACACATTTACATAAGGACATTTCAATTACTTCTACCATACGCGACTATGATTTACAACCGGATTCATCACCTAATGAAGGTCATGTTAAGCTCCTACATCATGGAATCGCTTTTCATCATCCCCAAACCCTCTATACAAGCTCCTCCTATTCATAAGCCAAAGCCGCTATGGTTTGACAAATTTATCGATCGGCCACACAATATTCTACTCACTTTAATGGATAAGATTTTAATTAGATTACTCTCCTCGTAGGCTCAAACGTGAAAAAAATTCACCCTTTTTGTAACATCCATCATATGAATAGACAATGCGACAATGATTGTTATGCATTGGATCAAAAGCTTAAGCTACTCGAAGAAAAAGGTATCATCACTTTTGACACGCAACATTCAGATAGATCTTATTCTCCTCCTCCATGGCATCACCTTGCAAAAAGTGTCACTCTCCATACTTGTTCTTCCACTAATGGGTCAGCTCCGCAATCTTCTACAAACAAGAGCCCTTGAGATGGAGTTATTACTCACAACAACCTTTGGTGGTTAAAATCAAATGGATTGCCAAAAGCAATCATTTGTTCGTACCACAAGTTTCACACATTAATCATATACCCTCTTTGGTATCATCCGTCTTACATCCTCTACAACCAGCTAATTCTTCGAGCGTAATTCACCGTAGTGCATTTTCTAAATCTTGAGTGACTAGTCGCTTTTTGTTGTTCTTAGTTTCCTCATTACACTATTATGTCTTCGGCAATCACCTAATTCATTTATCATCTACATCACTTCTTGTTACTACCCTTCACCGAGTACCTCGCAATATATGAAGAGCACCCTTCTTTCTTAAGAATAGGTTTCCTCGTCCTGTATGCTCTTACGAACTTATGTGGGGGTGACGCACATAATAATCATTACTGATTGTACTTTGCCTCATTCATATCTATAATAGATTCGTGTCCAAAAACACACCAATGAATCATCCACAATGGATATCAAAATTACATCAATCACATTATATCTTGCACAATAAATGTATTCTAATTATTTTGTCGCCTCTAAATCCATGATACTATTCATGACAACATCATATAACTTCACATGCTATCTCTAATGGTTCTCACCCTCCTAGGATTCCTCATAGGTCTTCTAGTGCACGCATTATCTTTGTTGGCTCTTGCTCTTCTAGTCCTCCCCATAGGTATTTTTCGGGACACATTGCTTCTTGTGGATCTAGTCCACCGGTTCTCCTCTCGGGAGTTCTATGGCACAATTTCACTTCTACATCATTTCCACATGAGCATCATCACTTGGCATTGTTGTGGCACGAGCCCCCTTTTCTTTGAAAACTACTTCATCTCCTCATGAGGCTCTCATTGGGTAGCTCTTATGCTACCCCTTTCCCCATGCATAGCTAAATACAAAAACATTCAAATATTTGCAAAAATATAAAATCAGGACTTGTACACATAACTTGCATGGTTAGCACTTTACATTACATATATTGTTTGTCACTATGGTTTAATAGATAGCATATATTTTCTATAAACACTTTACACACATAGAGCGTTACACGATGACAATGATAGGTGTCGGCCTAGCTCTTTCCCGGATACGGGATTATCTAGGGGCATCTCCTATACATATTCTATATAGGTGTTATTGTTTCATTATAGTTCCTTTCTACTTCCTCATTACACTTGATTACATATATTGTGTACATGTTATCTTTTAAGCTAATGGAACTAACACATGTCTTGTCAACGCCGACATATCTTGTTTTATGTGCTTTACTAGTTATGATTTTTTTATCATTGTTTCACATCACTATTTGTTACACATGTTTGTTACTTCTTATTTATTTATGTTACTACTTATGACATTGCTTCATTGTATGCAGCCTAAGTGCTTGATTGTCTTGTGACACCGTGGGTGTCCCATATTTGTGTTTTATGCCTTGATGTGTCTCTTTTGCATACTATTGCACAGTAGCTCACTTGACTTTGTTATGTCTCTATGATTGTTCATTACTACACGAGTTGTTTCTACTAGTGTTATAGTTGTTTCTATTATTGTTATTATTGCTTGTTTCTTTTGAAGCATCATGGTTACCGCCATGCGCAACCCCTTTGTAGGTATAGATCTCAAAGGTGGCCACCACTACAACCTTTTGTGTTTCTATGCAGATTCTCATACTTATCCGACAAGGATACACATCTTTTCTTTTGAGCCGCGCACTCAAATGTTTTATCGCACACGCCTCAAAAGAGGAGGTATTCATTGGGGTGTATCTACATCTACAAACAGATTTTCAAGTAAAGGTTTTCATAGGGCGGATCCCATAAACATCTCCAGGCACATAAATTTGCAAAATTACATAGGTTCAAAAACGTACACCACAATCATGATCGTACGAACATTCTTGACCCTCCCATACGATTCTTCCCTAGGGCAAATCACTACAGAACTTTTCTAGTTTTGGCCCAAATTTCCACTTATGGATACAAGTTTTGGCATAATTTCATACTTAGTTGATACGGTTCAAAGTAATTTACAAGGGTCATGAATATTTCACTCCTTTAGTTCAGTACTCCGTTTTAGTTACAAATACATGATTTTGGGGGCATGGGTCTCCTCCTCCATCATCGAGCACATTACACACTCCTACTCAGGTTGTGTGGCACACAAGAGAGAGAATGGGGCACCCATTCACTTTTATATTTTGTCTATATATACAAGATTGAGCTTGGATCTGTCACGGTGGTGTGGTATGTGGGGTTATGGAAGGCATCGAAGTAGCTAAGTTCTTCGTAGGCAATCCTTCCTATCCTCTTAAAGGGGAAGATATCAAGGTTACTAAAAACTTTGATACATGGCTTCTTCCTTCACAAGGTGCATTGATACCTCTCTCTTCTTCTCTCTCTACCTTCTATTGGTGTTGGGTTGCATGCACCCAATACTCCAATTTCTCCTTCGACACAATTGAGGACTAATCACCCCCAATCCTTCGGCAAATTCAACAATACAATCGACTCTCCAAGTACAAGCAAAGAATTGGAGCTCTTCCCTCCGTAGACCAAACAAGTGTATTCTTTCCATGTTCTTCATCTCTTTATTTCGCTTTATACAAGTTTAAATTTTGCATTTACCTTTGAGTTACAATTCAATTTCTACAATGGACATCAACTACACTTTGTGTTGGTTTCACTATGGAGCATACCAACACCAACACATCCGGACAACAAAAACTTTGAAAGCAAAGACGGTGTGTCACACACTCGTGTATCTTTTCCTTTAAGCACGTAAGTTTCATTTCATACCTAAAGGTGGGCAAATGTAGACACTCTAATTCGACAATTTACCTTTTGACATTGCTGTTAGTTGTGACAATGCTCCTTTGCTAAAACAAATATCCACATTCTATCCTCACTCAGTACATCTTATTGTCTCTCTCCCAACTTTCTCACCCCTACACATTGATGTGTTGTCACATTCTACCTATAAATGCATAAAATCAGTATTTAACCTCTACTTATCATGATACATCTTTTAGATTGCATTTCGCCATGTCTCATTGTCCATGAGTGTACAATATGGTGGGGTGTAATTTTTGGTCTTGGCAACCTATATGGTCTTGGACCGACACGTCCTCAACTTTTCTTTCAATTTGATTATCTTTGTTGGGTCATTTTATCCTCCTAGGTCGACCTTGTCATAATGATTTACCTTCAAAACCCTATATAAGCAAGTTCATATCACTTCATTTACTCACCTAGCACTCTCATGAGCTCTCATTATAAACACATACAAAAGGCACTCAAGGCTCCCTAAATTTTCCTAAAGTTGATGTGCATCCATTAGGGCAATCACTATTATAGTTTTGAAGCACTCAACCAGTCAAAGAGTTCAACTTCCCTCATTTCCAAGCATCAAAAATCCCAATCCAATGTCTTAGCAAGAGCAAGATCATCTCAAGCATTGTCAAAGTGGTTCAAGTTGTCAAATCTAGTTGCATCCACATAGATATAACATGCTTGGTGGAGAACTACATGTGATTAGAGACCTCTTCGAGTAGTGCCAACGTAGGCGGTGCAAGGATTGCACTTCAACCCAAACACTAACCTTCTTGCAAGGTCTTTCACCCATGGTTAGGGTTTGAGTTCGATTCAGAGACTATTCAAAGGGTTTTCGACTATGTAACACTTAGGGTTTGACACCGACACATTTCCAAGCAACCTAAGGGCAAAAAGTTCACTGAGCCAAATTCCGAGCAAGTCCAAAACCATACAAAGGTCGAGGTTATACAATCGATCCTAATGATTTGTACACTTTCGAACCAGGGCATTTTTCAACTACTGATCTTAGGAACGAAGCATCTTCAAATTCACTATTTTCCCAGTTTGTGCACCCGGATCTCTCAATAGTTAGGATCGATTGTGTTTTTGAGCTTATAGCATATCTTTATCAATAGTCATAAAAGTATTAATGCATTGTTACGATATAGCATATGATTAATGTTGGAACTTAATCGAATAGCCCCCTCTAACAAACCTTACATCCATATTATTGTTGTGCATTTCCAAAACATTAATCAATTAAAATTTTAAAAATGGTGTAAACACTTTGCATTAAAGAGTGTCGCACCATATAGGGATATGGAGGTTAGTGAGGGGTACAAGGCAACCTTGACTAGACTCTTCCCTAATCCAGAAGTACATGATGCAATTAGGAAGGAGTTTGTGGATTTCATATCTAGAAGGGATCAGTCCATTATAGCTCTTCATGACATGTACAAGATGGACAGTTATTCATGGTGGTACCTCCATAGGCAAGCATACCCCCACCTCCAAACACTTGCAATAAGAATTTTGTGCAAAGTAAGATTTTAATTTTTTAAAATTTATAACTCTTTCTTTAAATTCTTTTCTATGTTTCATTTTAAATTAGTTTTTACTTTTATAATTTATAATTTTAGATTTTACATTGACTTTGTGGCTTGCCTCAATAGGTTGCAAGTTCTTTAGTTGAGCAGAACTAGGGTACCTACTCCTTTATCCACTCGGTTAACCACAACAAGTTGGGAGAAAAAAGACAAAGGATTTGGTCTTCATGCATTCCAACCTACGCCTTCTAACACACAAGTAAGATGGGTACAAGCAAGGGGAAACAAAGTGTTGGGATGTAGACCCAAAGACTCCAAACTTGGAAGCATCCATTGGCCACCTTTCATTGGTAGATCCGAAGCTAGAGGGTACTTCGCATGGTCAAGCTAGCGAGGAGTGGCACTACTACTCCTTGTGGTTCTAATGCACCACGTGAAGGTTCTACCTCTAATGAACCACATGATAGTTCTAATGGCGCTCTTGCTAAATACATTGAAGAGCATCATGATTATGAAAACAATGAATATGTCGATTTGTCTTGATTTTTGTGTATACATTGTAACATTTGCACAATGTACTTATTCTAAGTTCAACCAATGAATATCATGACATTTGGCATTGAATTATCATTATGTTTTGTGGTTATTTAGCTTATTTTGTTTACTTTATGCATATTATATGGTTTGCTTATTTAACTATATTTTTTTCATATATTTTATATTTCTTGCACAACCATCCTCAAGCTCCCCAAAAATTGTCGTACCAAGCATACCGATTCCCATCCCCATATTTGTACATGTTCCCATACTAGCTAACTAGGGTCACTAGATTGAAACCACAACTTTTGCGGAGACCATCTTTAACAAGATTTACCTAGCATCAAAACAAGACGCCACTAAGAGGAATCAAACGGGGAATATGGGTGCTTTCAAAGTTTTTACAAAGCAATGTGAAGCCTACAAAAATGAAAAAAAGAGTTACCAAATAGGGAATATGAATGCTTTCAATGTATTTATTGTTAGAATATGTGGAGAGAGAAAGAATGAAGAAAGAATAGAATGTACAAAGATGGAATGAAGAGAAACCGGAATGCACACATTTGAGATTGTGTGTCCGTCTATTTATTATGAATGATGTAGTTACAAAACGGTTGATATAGTTACAACCGGTTACAACCAACTCATAGTTAAATAACTAATAACATCCTTATAAATAAGTCTTATATTCTCATACCCCCTCTTAAGGCTTATTCTACATAAAGAAAAAACAAACATTCTAACAAAACAGAATTACGTAATCTTCAGAGGCTTTCACTTTGAAAGCAATACTATGACTAGGTAGGGCTCCATCAAGCTGCTTCGTGACCTTCGTAAAGGTGTAGCTCCCGGATTCCACCTCCCGAACTCCCAAATCACAGATCTCTGAATTATTGGACAACCATCCACACTTTGAGCCATCCACAAGCTCCATCAAGTTGTCTCATGACCCTCGTGAGGGTATAATTCCCAAGATCCACAGTCTCCCGAACTATCTGAGCAACCATCCATACCGAGCTTCATCTACCCTGTATCCTTTCTTGCCTTCAAAGTTTAGAGCAACTTTATATTGCATATTCGTCACTGTCCTCACTACCTTTTGCATCTGGTGGGTCTTCAACCATGGCTATATTGGTTGTATTTGATATGTTTTTACCTTGAGCACATCATTGGCTCGAACATGACAATCCCACGAATTTTTATTCATAAGTTGCATTTGTATTTTCACTTTCCATGTATGAAAAGATAGACCAGAATATCTTTCTACTGGAATTTCCATAAAATAAAATAAATACTAATGCGCATTTACCAAGATAAATAAAATATCAGTTCCTCTGCCCTACGACTGGTTTAATGCTCTTATACGACTGCAGAATTTTGTGCCCTAGAAATTCGTGAATGCTGTACCTGTCAACCTGTAGCCTTTAGAAATTGCGACGAATGTATTTGTTCTGGTTTTGTGGTTATTTCATACTCGAAAATCGTGACTGTATTCGCGTCTGGTTGCAGCACTGTTAGTTTGACTGTAATGGCTTGAAAACGTGCCCTTCCACGACTGTGTTTGCAGCGTGACTTTATGTCGTGGCCTTCGAAGAAGCCCTAAATGATGTCCCTCGAAAATCTTC
Source organism: Taxus wallichiana var. yunnanensis (assembly GCA_018340775.1). Lineage (NCBI taxonomy): Eukaryota > Viridiplantae > Streptophyta > Pinopsida > Cupressales > Taxaceae > Taxus > Taxus wallichiana. The sequence goes on along the minus strand of CM031240.1, from coordinate 334,237,739 downwards.
TTGTGATTTCCGTTGATTTCCTTGCAAACTCTGTGAAAATAACTGTCCCGTGCCCTAGTTGGTATTCGCAGCCACTTTTACTGTCCTTTTGTGATTCACGTTTGTGTATATAATCAGCCTTTTTGCGAACTGTAATATGACTGTAACAGCAGCAAAAATGGTGACCTCCTTCCTTCTCTTTCTCCTTACCGCGCTCTGATACCAATGTTAGAATATGCGGAGAGAGAAAGAATGAAGAAAGAATAGAATGTACAAAGATGGAATGAAGAGAAACCGGAATGCACACATTTGAGATTGTGTGTCCGTCTATTTATTATGAATGATGTAGTTACAAAATGGTCGATATAGTTACAACCGGTACAAACAACTCATAGTTAAACAACTACTAACATCCTTATAAATATGTCTTATATTTTCATATTTACAAAGCAACAGAAGCCTACAAAAATAAGAAAACAAATACGGGTTCACCCCCAGTTTTGGCCTGGGTCAGCCCTAGCTAGCCAGGGTACATCCAAGACACTTGCTCAAGGACCCAAGCGTGCCTGGGGTTGTTGGGGAATACCTTGGGGCAAAACCAGACCCAGATTGATGGCTTCAATTTGACAGCAGCTGATCAAGCAACACTTGAAGCTGAAATACAGTAAAGGTATCTTCTCTCTTATGTATTATATCATCTTTGTTCGAAGATATAAGAGCTCTATTTTCTTTCCTGTTTAAGTAGATCAGATATATATCTTCAAATCATATGTTTCACTTTCAGATATCCATTTGATAAAGTTATTTGTTCAGTGCTATAATAGCTCTATTTTCTTTCCAGTTTCAGAAGATTAGATATATATTTTGAATTCAAATGTTTCAATTTCAGATATCCATTTTCTAAAGTCAGTTTCGCAGTCCTCTTCAGATTTTAGATATAGCTTCCTAGGGTTTCTGCCCATGGATTTTATAAATTTCAGATTTTGTTTTTCAATTTTTGTATTGCTTTTAGATTTCAGATTAAAAGGAATTTTAGATTTCTAGAACATTCAAATTTCAGATTTATCAGCTGTTTGAAAATTCTTCGCTTTTCATATTTGCTTCAGTTTCCATTGTAAATTCTCTACTAAGTTAGAAGAAAGTCACACTTGGGCTCACATCAGTGGTATCGAAACTGAAGTTTAAAGATTTTCAGCTCATATTTCAAAACTTCAGTTTTTAGGTCAGAGTTTTACAGGCCAAAAGAAGTTTCTGTTTGGAACATAACTCATAACTACGTTGCAGGAAGCGTCCTGACCCCCATACCCACGTAGGGATATTTCTAGTACAGATACGGAAACAGAAATAATTCTGAAATGGCCCTATCCCAGGTTCATACCAAAAATGGTACAGAAACAGCCTGGTACAACCCGAGACATTTCCATCCCATTCCCATATAGGTACAAGTCACCGGAAAAGTCAAAAAATAAAAAAACAGTTAATACCCTAATTTGCATGCCCTCTACTTGCTAAACACACTTCCTAGAAGTTATAAAAATTAAAAAACACACATTTGACCCATTACAAAACACACTCTCATTCCATTGCTGATTTTCAGTTTTCACAAACTTTCAGCAGTATTAAAAAATAATATATTTAAGCATGTGAATGTTTTGAACTTTCATGAATACTATTATTTTTTAAGTGTTTTATCTTTTATCGACTAAAAATGAGTATTATACATTTGTAGTATATTTTTTTCTTTTTAGATAATATATTGTACAGACATTTCCATGCTGTTTCATACCCAGGGTTTTTTGAAAATCAGCATTTCTGCATTTCGGACCTGTTTCCATTTCCATATGCATATCTGTTTCCTGGCAACCTAGACCCACACTTAAGTTGGTTTTCACATCTAAGTAATGCAGAAATATTGGTTTCAGTTAACAGTGCAATTACAGTGAAGCTTTATCCGTCCCCTGCCCATTTTAAATATTGCATGCACTACAACAATAGCCAATGAATATGATGGGGTCCACACATTTGTATCATTATAATTCTCTTCAGTAATATACGCATGTTAACACTTGTATATAATCACATGCTAAGATTGAAGTGATAGCCTGTTAACAGCCTTCCTAGAGCATGGTCCTTGACTGTCCAAGTTTTCTTTCATAATTTAGGGGTTAAAAATCATTTATCTCCCAATTTTGTCTCATTTTGGGTTTAATATTTATAAACTTGACTAATTTCTTATTTGTTACTTCTTTTCCTAGGTAATTCAAGTGGAAAGAAGTCCAAGGATTGCTATGGAATATCAGTTGGGAAGAGTCCAAAGTTTGTGAAGGTTGGCATCAACAAAGACAAAGACAACAACAAATCACTCTTTAGAGAGGGATGAAAGAGAAATTGCATTTTCTACACGTGCTATTGGGCACTACAGACAATTTGGTTTAAAGGGCATCAGAGCTTAGAAATCGTCGTAAATTCGTCATCATAGTCATGTTCAGAATTAAGTAAAGCTTCTTGGAAGTGCTAAACCTTCTACATAAATATAAATTTGATATAGACCACAAGTATATATGCTCTTTATTGAGAAAATTTTAAAACACAAATAGCTTCATATGAACATATATTGCCCACTGACCTTTTTGTCTGCCTTCTCAGAAATGACAACAAATTTTAGTTTTGCATCCTTCCTTTTTCTCAATGCTTCTTCCCTTTTCCTTTTCTCTTCTTCTTGTTGCTGCAAGATCCAAGATGGCAACCCTTTTTCTGCTGGATGTGAGTCCACTGGCCCCAGCCAGGAAGAGAACCAACAACTTCAGATGCTGGTACCTCTTCATTCAATGCCTCAGCTTTTGCCTGTTCAAATTCTGCTTCTACATCATCTCCTGCGAAAGCGCGCTGAATAAGATCTGTTTGAGATCCAGCTCCATCAATAAGAGCCATTCCTGCAGATATTGCTTCCCTTTCTGGTTCCTCTTCACTATCACAGCTAGAATCAATTTGATCCAGTCTCTGTCGATGAAGATCAGAAATTTCCCGATTAGACATTCCGGGGTCTGAATTATCTCTGTCATTTTTGTTATGAATCTTATTAGAATCCACCTTGGCAGTACCTGCAATTGAAACTGCTTGTTTGGTTCGCACATAATTCTCTTGCACATTGAAGACAGTTTCGCCTTCATTTTCCTGTTTATGTTGTCTTTCTTGCTTCTTTTGTTTTCTTGCCATCACTGCATTAATTTCAGCTGGCAATTTTTTGTTTGTTTTAGCTCCAGGCTCACCAAAGAGCCACTTGTTACTGTTTGGAACTTCTGATGGAGTAGTTTTCTTCACCTTGGGAATAACCATTTTTGCTGTAGATTCCATCTTCAAATTGCTCGAACGAGAGTCAAGCGAAAGATTTTTTTGTACACATGCATCAACAAAAACAGGACCTGCAGTTTCTATCATTGGAGGAGCCAGTGAATCTTCCTGCATTATCGTAAAGATATTAACAAATTCTGGTAATAATGGACTAACAACAAGATGAAAAGAAGTTAGAAATTTCCCAGATGGGTTAACAAGCAGTAAATTGTTTATGTTTTACCAAAGCCAAAGGTGCTTCAAAATAGTCATCAAATTTCTCTTAATTTGCAGACAAGAAGATTGCAATATCTTCACTAAAATAAGACTCGCTATCAACATGAAAAACTACAACAATGATGATATAAGAATTATATTACTGATGAGAAAATTACCACTCCGTGCAGTCCATTGAAATCTAAGTTTAGTCGCTCAGATGCTAACTTAGTATCAGTTTTCACTTGATCCTTGAAGTTAGTGTTATTACAATTCTGTTTTGAATCTTGTTCCATGTCACTTTCAGAATCCCCATCACTTCCATCACCCTTATCCACTAGCATGTCTTCAAATTCAGTTTTTGACTCTTTATGAATTCTCTTCTTACTGTTCTGGGTAGTCAACTCCCCAAATACGAGTCTTCCCTTTTGAGCATAACTAGCTTCTTCTCCACTACCAGCATCAGTGTTTTCAGTCCTCAAGGCAGATTCATATTCCTCTAAGGCAGTAACTGCTTCATCGTGAGCTTGCTTCTTTCTTTTTCCATCCCACGCACCTGTCAAATAATCACTGGAGGATCAGATTAGTTAAAACATCATAGATCTCAGCCAAAAGTGCATATTAGGAAAATCCAATATATGAGAGTAAATTATCCACATGTGCGACACCTTGTTAATTAACAAATATAATTGTGTCAGTTAACAAGACACATTGCCAACTTGTCATTTTCCAGAATATCTTCAAATGCTATACAGCAACTAACATGTGAAACTCAGACACTTCGTAATACATGGCAATCATTCCCGAAGAAAAAACTGAGGCAAACATGTTATGCTCTACAATCTCTGAAGGCTTAAAATAAAATTATTTTATTTTAAATAACCTTAATGAATAGATGTAGCCCAGATGAGGCAATCAAACAGCTCAAAGAGATTACAGCAGCATTCCAATTCCAAAACAAGATGTTGTACCCATAAAAGAATACGAACATAATTGACTAGTTCTTTCAAAGAGAATAAGCTTCAGCATGATGAGAAGTCCACTAAGAAATCATGAAAGCTCCAAGTAAGTTTTCCAATACATTTGAGTTAGGCTGGATCAAAATTTGGTGCTAAACAAGGGTATTTTTAAAAGAGAAAAAGTGGTCTTATTCGACTGAATAAATCTAATGACAATGGAAACGACACACTTGTGAGATGGATTCAAAAAGAAAAAAATAAGAATATTTTACAGATAAAGAATGGACAGAAATGAGAGATGACAAGGGCTAGAAGGAAGACACTCATAAGTGACAAGTGATGATAATGTTGAACAAGATAACAAAACCCGTCAATGGAATGTTAGCTCAATAATGTTTGCAAGAATTTCATGTCGTCCATCAGGATTCAATTCCAGCTGAAGTCTGCCACAATGAAATGAGATGTCAAGCAAAGGAATGGGAGAGGGTTAAAGTCCCAGGCATTTTCACCAAATATAAAGCCTCAGGCATGGCATCTAAGACAAAGGGTGCCCGTGCTGTTGTGGTTGGCCCCTCAGGTTGTGTTAAAGCATCGAACTTAAAAAGAACAGTAGAATATAACAAAGGAATCAAATAAAATGATAATGACAAAAACAGTGACCATAAAGCGTTTTAGCACAAGATTACAATGGAAAAGAATACAATGATAATGAAGAAGAAACAATGACCAAAGAGAGTTTTGGCAGAAGATGAGACATCAATGGAAGACAAAAAGTAGAATTTGGAAACAAGCACTATTTTAATAGAAAGAGGAACAACAGACCATAAAACTACAATGATTGAGCAGATTCCAAAGTGAAGATAACCAATAATGTGCAATAAAACACCTTACAACAATGACTGATTAAAGTTGGTAAAAATAGATACGAGGGTAAAGAAAGATTGCAAAAAAACAACTGTATGACAAAAAAGGAAACAAAAAAATTCTTAGTAAGCAGCAAACTGGAGAAGGGAAGCTAGATTAATAATTAATAATTATCAATGAGTTATTGTATCACAAAACACCACGACAAATTTATTCATAGGAAGAAGGAAGCTAGAAAAAGGAAACTAAAGTATAATTCGAGATCTACTATTGTATTTAATCGCCTTCTCCAAAGTTACAATAATGCATCCATCGTAGGCACAGCTCAACAATGTATAACATTTTTAAATCCTATCAATATTTGCCTCTATTTCCTTGAAAGCTACATGAATTTCAGTGCATTTATAACTTATAAGAATGGCTGTTCCATAATTTACAAACATCAAATATCTCTGGACTAGTCCCGCAAGATTGTCTCGAAGAGATCCAACTATTTCATAACCACCAAAAATTGGGTGGATATCACAAGAGCCATGCGACAACCATCCACACATAAAATAAACAACCTGCTGAAGAAAAATACGTATGAGTTATAAATGATTTTAAAGTTGGGAATAATATAATAACAGATATATAACAATAGAGTCTCTCTCCATATGTAAAGAGAAAAATATATGTAACAGAGAATCCTAAAGGAAAATGGTACAAGAACTCCAAGCAGGTCTTTATCATATTTCTGGCAGTTTGACTTGGGCCATCTTCAGTTCAAAACAATCAAATCTTCAAAGAGTAGCCCAAGATTAAATGATCAAAGGATTCCAAGGTACCATCCACATTGAGTTCCTGAACCTATTTATAATTTTCACTATTCATGCTTTGTTAACTTGCTTAACTAATCCACTCTAAAATGTGGAGTCATAGCCATAACCTATAAATTGATCGTCGTCATGACTAACATTAACCATCACAGATAGTGGAATTGATTATTGGTGGGGGAGTGTCGGACAGTCTACAAGACTGCAACTTTACGGAGTGCAAAGTGCAGCAGCACGTGCCTGAACTTCTTAGCCCATGCCTGTGGGTCTTGGCTGTCACGTCCCTCTCCATGCCATCTGCTGGTCATGGGCTTCACGGGACCAGTAGGAATCCACTAAGACAGGGCCCCTGTCAATCAAAACAATGGGGTTCCTCACTGACCTTATGGCCCTACAAATGGAAAAAATTGGCTTCAGTCGGGTCACCTGAAAACTGCTAATTTTGATCCAGTGACTGACTCGATATCTCTGAAGTGGCTGAAAACTCAAAGACCTTTCCAAATCTACGCACATTTGAATGTTTATAGGGTGTTAGCCCACGGGGAGAGACATTAAGTACATGCGGCTGAAACCTGGAAGATGAAAGCCGTAGCACAGAGTCATATGAGCTCAAGAGGGTTCTTCAACACTGTTTTTGCTAATGAAGAGGGCAATGCTGCAGTCTTTCAAAATGGGCAATGATTTTATGGCAATGCAAGCTTATTTATGACTCCATAGTCTCTTGATTTCGATTTTCCATTCAGAATCCTACTGATACCCCGGTTTGGTCCCTTCTCATCAACCTACTTGCTCCTCTTTGGAAGGGATCTCTGCTCAAAATGATTGGCAAGCCTATGGGTAAGTGCATCTGCATTTCTTATGATATCCTAAACAAATCTCATGTGGCATTTGATAGAATTTGTATCTTTATGGAACTGACTATGCTGCTATCCCAGAAAGTTTGGCTGAGAGCTTCCAGTGGTAGCGCATTCACTGCACCTGTTGATTACGAAAATCTACCATTGAGATGTAACCTTTTCCATAAACATGGACACTTGGCCAGAGACTGCCTACTGGCTTTGAGAGTGGAGAAAGCCCTAAAATGAGGGCTTTACTCCCGTTTAAGGCAAGAATAAAAACCAGTCACAAGATAATGAAATTTGAAAGGCAAGGAAGAATGATTGTCGGTTGCCTGTAAAGAAAATCCTGGGTCTTCTCACCCTAAGAATCAAGTTATTGAAAGTCGAAATAAAATTCGATTACTTGACACAGTAAAAGAAACTGAATAAGTTGAAACACACGGGGAAACTGCTGAATGTGGTAATTTTTTTCCGCTGCAAAATGATCAGGTGCAATCATTCCCTATTGGAAAGCTAAATATTGAAGAGGATCTTGCTCCTGAGATATAGGAAATCCCCTATGAACTCTTTTTCACTCAAGAAAGAAATACTCTCAGACTCTTCACCCAAAAAAAGCTTCAAATAGATGTGAGTCGGCAACTAAGAGTTAGATAAACAGGAGCAGAAATTTTAAAGACAATGGTCAGAGTCTTGTTGAAGCAGGAATCAACCCCAGATTGAGATATCCTTGGAGTGGAAGAGAAAATGGTAGTTCTCTCATGCAATATGAGGGGCATCAATGCCCCTGCCAAGAGGCCATCTGCTCAGGCATCAAATTCTAGTTATGATACCAGATTTTGTTATGATTCAGGAAATTCGAATGTACTAACCTTTTCCTTGCTAAATGGGTTAAACAGATTTGGAAGGAAGCCCAATCAAAGGCTGTTGACTCAGATGGGAATTCTGGAGGACTGGTATTCCTCTAGAACCCCAGGAATATAGATGGTCTTCTGATGGGTAAGGAATGGGTTGTTGAAGAAAGGAATCAACCGCGGATTGAGATAGCATTGGAGTGGAAGAAAAAAATGATAGTTTTCTCATGCAATATGAGGAGCATCAATGCCCCTGCCAAAAGGCGCCTGCTCAAGCGTTAAATTTTAGTTACAAAACCAGATTTTGTTATGATTCAGGAAACCAAATGTACTAACCTTTCCAGTTTTCATTGCTAAATGGGTTAACGGTTAACCAGATTTGGAAGGTAGCCCAATCAAAGGCTGTTAACTCAGATGTAAATTCTGGAGCACTGGTACCCCTCTAAAACCCCAGGAATATGGATGGTCTTCTGATGGATAAATATAAGGCATTCCATTCATATGAAGTTGAAGCACTTTCAAGAAGACTTCCAAACTATTTTCACAAATCTCTACGTCCTGAGCTATCTTCAAGGAAGAAAGGAAACTTGGAGCCTTCATACTACATTCAGATCTACTAACAATGGTGGATCATGGATTGTTGGAGGATTTCGAAAATATGGTGGCCTGCCAATTAATGGAGATACTCAAAACCTGATTTTTTTCCTATACGAAAATGCTCTTTGAGATATCAATCCCAAAAATTCATCTGGCATAATAGAAGAATGGGGCCAAACAAAACAATGGAAAGGCTAGACACAGTTTTTTTGGGTGACTCGTAGTTGGACCACAACTGGATCTTGGAAATACGATAAGATAAGATAAGATAAGTATATTAAATGTCCAACAAATGACCACAAAGTAGGTCAATGGGACTGTACCATACAATGCAATGAAGAAGCAGCAAGGGAACCCAAAAGGTCCCAGAAAACAACAAGAAAAAGAGAAGAAGGGACAGGAGAATGCAGAAGAAGAGAGTGTACAAAGGAGAGGGGGTGGAGGGAGGATCCTCAACACCAACCCTCTCAACTGTCATCTGAAGCTGGCTGGAAAAATCTGGTGATATGTTGATGTCTGGTGTCAGGAGTTGGAAGAAGCCTGGTACACATACGCCTGCGGAAAGTCTAGCTCTCTGATTAGGCCTGGTGAATTGCCGCCTATGGGGGGTGGGGGCTCTTGGCCGAGTCTGAGTCCAGATGCCCTGTAGTCTGGGAAGTAGCCCCCGGTCCTGACAGATCTGGTCCTGGGAACCCCCGCTTGATGCCCCTCTCACCAGGGAGCACAACAAAGTAGGAGGTGATCTGCCGAATAGTAGTCTCCCTGGAAGGGGGATGGAGGATCCCGTCGCGAAGCTTAAAAGCTTCCTGTAAATAGAGGGCGAGACACCTCTGATCATAATATTTGAAGAACCTCGTGAACGTTGGGCGTTCACGGAAAAGACAGTGAAACCTCCCTCTGATCTCATAGTAGATGGGGCACCTAAAAATGAAGTGTTCCTCTGTCTCAATCTCTTGGAGGGAGCAAAGTTGGCAAATCCTCTCGGACCGGTCCAACTGGTGATCGCTCTCAACTCGAAGCCTGTGGGAGCCAACTCTGAACTGACCCAGAGATATGCGAAGAGCATGCATCCAATGGCGGGAGATATAGGTGGGACGAGTGATCAGTCCATTGTTGATCTCAAGGAAGTGATTGGCGTAGAAGGCCATTTTCGGACGTAGCTCACCCTGGGGTTGGTCCAAGTGATCTGGATAAACTGTCTGTAGATGTCGTCCCTGATGATTCTGCAAGTCTTGCTTACTTGGCAGAAGGTGTGTGGGAGCATCCATGGAGTAGCTAAATGGGGGGAGACGGTCCATGTTGATCCCGAGGGATCCCAGGAGACGGGAAACCCCGGCATACCAAAGCACCAAGCACGGCCGTTATGGTCAAATAGAGCAATGGCCTCCGAAGAACGGTAGGCAAGATAGATGTACTGTCTATGCCTTTGGAAAAAATCTGGCGATCTTTGAATGCGGTGCAAGAGTGAGACGAGACCAAAGATGACCTCCAGTCTGAAAGGGTGAGCCCCAAACTCGGCAAGGATGATATTGTGGGGAATAGTTTCCTTACACCTGATGATCCGTCTGAGCATAAGGATCTGAACTCGCTCAATAGCAGCCCAATCCAACTCAAGAAGGGAGGGACCCCAAACCTCAAAACCATAGAGAACCATGGGCCTCACAAGCGACTCAGAGAGGGACATCTTGAACAATGTGTCCTGGAAATGAAGGCGGAAGCACTGTCTCTCAAGGATCACTAGGGAGCCATACCCCTTGTTGATGCGGGGTTGAATAGCCGGACGTAAACTGAAACGAGGTCCAGAGAAGAGAACTCCTAGATAAGTGTAGGAGTTGGTGATCTCCAACTCCTCCCCCATGTAGAAGAAATGGAAGTCCGAGGTCTTCAGGCCATTAAAAATCATAACCTTAGTTTTACCAAGGTTAACTGTCAATTGTCTATGATCACAAAAAGGGCTAAGGCATCCAATTGTCTCTGTAACCCCTCCGCAGAAGAAGCCAAAAGAACCACATCGTCTGCGAATAGAAGGATGTAGATCAAAACCTGGTGAAGAAGATAGCAGTCCCCGTCCTGAATATGGTCCCTGAGAAACTCCTCCAGCTCATCAATGTAAATACCAAACATAAGAAACCTAGAGGCACACCTGTCAAATATAGGCTCATGTGGTCCCTACAAACTTCTTTCCAAGAGGAATGAAGAAATGGTGGTCTCTACCATTAAAGAAATATGGATCTGAAATGTACAATCTTGTTTTTCAGAGATTATTCGTAGTAAGAACTAAGAAGTATTGAGAGTGATTTCTGGGATCAACTGCAGGGTATTTTTTTGCTCCAACAGTTTGAGTCTCTCTACAGGGCTCATCATCAGGGAAAAGATTGAAGCCAATGCTTGAATCTTGTTTATAAGCTCAAAAAGGTGGGGGAAAATAATAATAACTCAGTGAATGGAATACGAACACCTTTGCAAAACTTTTCCATTGAAAAAAAAATGAGAGAAACTTAAGAAAAGATTCAAAAAGGAGCCTCTCGAAGAAGAACAAAGAGTAGGTAATGAATTCAAAGAAGTTCTGGTCTAGATGAAATTTTCTGGAAACAAAAGTCTAGAATTACCTGGATAAAGGAAGGGGACTAGAACACCAAAAAGATCAAAAATGTGCTTTTCCCTGCAGACGCCAAAGAAGAATCAAGAATATTTTATGTCCTAGCAGATTGATCAAAGAGAAACCATCGGAGATAAGAAAGGAGGCTGTCAACTTCTTCAAACACTCTCTAAAGAACAAGTGGAAAGACCTGAAGCTCAGAACACCTTGTTGAATTTATTCCTACTATTATAAATAGTGAGGATAATGAAAATCTGATGAGACCTGTTTCCAGAATTGGTTACCAAGTCCGTAAATATGGATCCGTTGAAGAGGGCAAAAAAAATTAAAATCCTCAAACCCAGAATTCTCAAAGAAGTTTGGGAAGATCCGATCCAAAATGCATACATTTGATTGAGCATAATTTTATAAATATGCAAAATTAACAAATAAAATTTAAAAATTAACAAGGTGATATAAAATGTTGATATATTTAATGTTGTATCATATATAAGGCTGCTGAGAGTCATTTTTTTGCAAAACATTTAAAGTGTATATATATTATATACAAATGATTTAATGGGCTGCTGAGTGTCATTTTTTTGAAAAAACTCAAGTAGTGGTAGGGAATTTAGCTTAGGTTATTACATATGGTTAATTATTTAATATAATATAGGTTAGTAGTGGTAATTCTATGATTGTTAAGCCATTCACACAAATCAGTTGAGGGATAAGATTTGGCAAAGTAATAGGATCGTGAGAAATATTTGTTATGATTTACAACATTGTGTGATATCACTTAGTGTTTACAGTTTTAATAAACCATTGTTAACAGGAGACGGGTATGGCTAACAGTACCAATACAAGGAGACATGGAGGGGTATGGGTGACAAAAGATAAGAGTAATTATATGGATATTCATCTTTAAAATTTCATCAGATCTAGGGTCAAGAGTACAAAAAAATTATTTATTAACATTGAAATGCAAGTCTCTGAGACAAGTGCCAATGAGTATCAGTCTTAGAGACAAGTGCCAACAAATACCAGTCTCCGAGATGCATTTTTTTGGTAGAAGACGAGTCTCTGTTCAGCACTGCAATAAGCATCATCATGGTACATTTAAATCTAAAATCTATTTTAGTATCAGAGCATAAGCTAATCCTGTGAAAGCATGTAAGAGTAAGCAAATGTTGTTGATCAAGTGCCATGGCTTTGGAGCAAAGTCAAGGTCCTATGCAGTGTGACGAATCTCAGTGTACGCTGACTTGTATGCTTTCCTTGATAAACAATATGAGGAAGCTTAGAAGATTTGAATATGTTGAAGAGCATGCCTGAGATAGTTTTTAAGAATCTTTTATTTTGTATTAGTTGCTGGACTGAAACTCACTGAACAGTACTGGGTCCTCACTACATTTTCTCAGTGGGTGTTGACAACCTCATTGATCCTCTCGTATGCAACTGGAGTACAATCTACCATCACTACCATTGATGGTCACCATCTTTGGCTATGGAGTCGCTTTGGCATTGATCGTGTCGTTTTCTGCTAATACAGTCTGTCGCCTCTGCCACTACTTTTCCAAGCATACTCATATTGTGTTTTGTAACTGTTTGGTGATAGGTTAAACTAAAATTTCCTCAAACTCACTCTTGAAAGATTTGGTTTCTCTGAGCACTGGAGGAAATGGGTCATGGATAGGGTTAAGACTTAAAACTCCTATATTTTCAGTAGAATCCCCTCTAGCTTCTTCTCTGTCAAGAGGAGCCTTAGACAAGGTGACCCTCGATCCCCATACCTTGTCCATTTGGACAGAGCTATTAAAGGCTTTGCCAGGAAAAGCGACTAAAGGGGTTGCCAATTACTTCAGAAATAAACTCGATATACCTGCAATTTGTGATTGAAACAACTCTTGCTGATATTTTATCTTCTCAGGAAGCGAAAAGCTTCAAAATTATTTTGAGCACGCATGAGTTAGCTGTCGGTCGGATGGTTAATAAGGCAAAGTCTCACATTTTTCACTTTAATACCCATGAGAGGCTGCAAATTCAAAACGGAAATATTCTTGGGCTTTCATCTGCTAAACTTCCAGACAAGTACTTAGGGATTCCTATGTTTCAAGGCAGGGTAAAAAGTGACCTCTGGGAAAATCTAGTGGAAAGATATAGCGAAAAACTAGAAGGTTGGACAGGAAAAGAGTTTTCAGCAGCTGGTAAACTTTAATCAATCAAGTCTGTTCTTCAGGATCCCCTTATTTTTTCATATCTATTATTCACATCCCTTCTAAAGTTCATGACTCAGTTGTTAAATTTCAATGCATATGTTTAGCACACGAGACTGACAACAGGAACAAAATTTGTTTATGGATTGGAAAAATATCAGCAAACCCAAACAGGATGGGGCTGTTGGGGTCCGTAGTCTGAAACAGATCAATATAGATACGGGTGTTGAGCTTGTTTGGCAGCTTTATGAAGATAAATACAGGATATGGAGTAGGGTATTGCGACATAAATTTGTTGATAGCATGGATCCCATGAGAATCTTCAGTGCAAAAGAGGACTGATGGTTCCACAATCTGGAAATTTATTTTCAATTGTAAGAATATAATCACCTGACAACTCACATGAGATGTGGGACAGGGGGACATGCTCAGTTTCTGGCATGACTCTTGGATTCTTCATCCTCTTTTTATCACAGGAGACTAACGACAGAAACAAAATTTCTTTATGGATTCGAAAAATATCTGCAGACCCAAACAGAATGGGGGTGCTGGGGTCCGTAGTCTGAAACAGATCAATAGAGCTATGGATGTTGAGCTTGTTTGGCAGCTTTATGAAGATAAAAATGGGATATGGAGTAGGGTATTGTGACATAAATTGATTGACAGCAAGGATCCCATGAGAATCTTCACAGTCCAAAACAGGACTGATGGTTCCACAATCTGTAAATTTATTTTCAATTGTAAGAATATAATTACCAGATTGAGATAACTCACATGAGATGTGGGACAGGGGAACGGGGGACATGATCAGTTTCTCACGTGACCCTTGGGTTTTTTCTCCTCTTTTATCACAGGAGACTGACAACAGAAACAAAATTCCTTCATGGATTGGAAAAATATCTGCAGACCCAAACAGAAAGGGGGTGCTGGTGTCCGTAGTCTGAAACAGATCAATAGAGCTATGGGTGTTAAGCTTGTTTGGCAGCTTTACGAAGATAATGATGGGATATGGAGTAGGGTATTGTGCCATTAATTCGTTGACAGCATGGATCCCATGAGAATCTTCACAGTGCAAAACAGGACCGATGGTTCCACAATCTTGAAATTTATTTTCAATTGTAAGAATATAATTACCAGAAAACTCACATGAGATGTGGGAAAGGGGTACATGGTCAGTTTCTAGCATGACCCTTGGATTCTTCCTCCTCTTTTTATCACAGGAGACTGACAACAGAAACAAAATTCCTTTATGGATTGGAATAATATCTGCAGACCCAAACAGAAAGGGGGTGCTGGGGTCCGTGGTCTGAAACAGATCAATAGAGCTAGGGTTGTTGAGCTTGTTTGGCAGCTTTACGAAGATAAAGATGGGATATGGAGTAGGGTATTGCGACATAAATTCATTGACAGCATGGATCCCATGAGAATCTTCACGGTGCAGAACAGGACTGATGGTACCGTAATCTGGAAATTTATTTTCAATCGTAAGAATATTATTACCAGACAACTCACATGAGATGTGGAACAGGGGGACATGGCCAGTTTCTGGTATGACCCTTAGATTCTTCCTCCTCTTCTTAGGGGTCTAGGAGGTTTTAACGGCTTACACAATGCTCTTGAAAACCAATGGGGATCTAAAGTGAAGGATTATCGGACTGAGATTCAGGTTAATGCTCTTATCATGAGAACCTAAAAACAACCAACTTTGGAGCCAGAGCTTCAAGAAAAATGGAATCAGCTCAACGGTATCATCAAGGTCCACAAAAGAATACACAGAATTGGAAAAAGATGAACTTAGATGGGAAGGCTCCAAGAGTGTGGAATATATTAATTAAGATGGTTATACCAGTCCTCTTTTTGCAAAACAAGAAGAAGATTTCAATTGGTTGAAAATTTGGAATGGCATACTTGTGTGAATAAAATCCTCATGTAGGATAACTTGCAGAAAATTATGACCATCTTTTGCTAGTGTGAATTCTCCAGCTCACCATGGCATAAACAACTTGCTTACCTCAATTTCATGGGTTGTCAAGCCGGGAAAATTCATGATTGTGTAAACATTACCAACTAATACAGAGGGAAGACAAAATCACTAAATGGGACAACTACAAAGCTCTCTTACCTTGGATTATTTGTGAAGAGAAACAGAGAAATCTTTAGCAGAAACAGAAACAGAAACACAGTCAATCATCTTTGGAATTTGCTTTCAATTTCCAGAAATGAACTTTTTCGCTCCATCCCAAATAAATCAAACAGGAAAAACTTGATTTGGAGACCTCCCAAGCTTGGGTGAAACTAACTTTGATGGTGCTTCTAGACACAATCCTGGCCCTTTGGGGCGGGACATGTTTGTAGAGATGATCTACACCGCAGGGCCAAGGATGCCGGTGCAGAGGACAATCCTACACTTAAAAACATGTTGTGGGTTGTAGAATGCACAAGAGAACTAAACACAATAGCAAACCAAACACATTCAAATGAGGAAGTCTTCTTACAGAATAATGCAACTGCTTTTCAAATAAAAGAATAGGGAATAGTTCAATGATTTACAAAATTCGATTAGGCTAGGAATGAGGATTCCTAAGCTCGGCAAGGGGGGAACACTTCCTTGGCTGATTTTCCTGGACTGGAACAAAATGCAGAAGAGTATAGGAGATACAATATATGCTAGGGATGTAGGTATTCACTATAGTCGTGTGTTAACCTATGGGCCGAACACCTTACTATCTATCTATATATATATATATATATATATATATATATATATATATATATATATATATATATGGGATGAAAGTTACAAGGAATGGTTACGGAATGGTTCATCTACAGGGCCATGTGATAGTTGATCTTCTTGCTTGCAGTCCACTGACAGATGCTCTGACGTGGCACGAATGTGAAGTGTCACTTGGCAATGGAAGGTTGACTAATGATCACTGAATGCAAAGGTCCTACACAGGACTGAGGAGGTGTGAGGTATGCTACAAATTAAGGTACCAATGTCCCAAAGTATTCGGGGCTGTGAAGTGTTGCAAATGTTACAGAGTGATGCATGGCACTACAAGATGTTGTGTGGTATTGCGAGATGCTGTGAATACAGTGAAGCTGATGTGCAGTTAACATAGGACTACAAGATGTAGTGCAGCAAGGTACCACAAGTCTTTGCAAAGGGCATGATGCGAGTCACAATGGAGCTATGGTATGCTGCGAGGTGTTCCACCAATGTTGCGAAGTACTGTGAGTCCATGTATGGCACAAGATGCCACAAGGAAGAGTGCGTAGGCTTGCGCGGCTAAGATGTGTTGCGAGGCTGCATATGGATCATTCACCCTTTCTTAGGAACAATGGTCTCCATTGCATCTACGATTAGCTGTAGGAAATGAACTTTAAGTTGTTGAAGGTTGTACCATTTAGCTTGACCAATGTATTGCCCTTCCTTGACCACTCAAAACAACTAATGTGTTCCTTGGCAGATGCAAGTTGTTGTCGCTTTGATCATTTGATCCTTGAATGTTGGGCACTCATGCTCGGGATCCAAACCAGAAAAATGTTGAATCGGTGTTGTCTCAAGTAATGATGGCAAGAATAGTTACCATGTTCAAGAAGTTTAGATCATCTAGAAGAAATAAAAAATTTGGACATTCGGATTTTTGTGAAAAGTTCGGTTTCGTTTAGAAGATTTTAAAAATACTATATACATATTTTAAAAAATAAAAAAATATATATAAATATAAAAAAATGTAAATTTCAAATATATTATATATAAACATATCATACATGCAATCTTTAAGTTTTAATTTCAATTTCACTTTATAAAAAATCAACTTTGCTCAACCAGCATACAAAAATGTTCAAGTCATAAAATTACATCAAGGGGGTCACTTAGATTAAAAACCCCATTTAGAAAAGTATCTAAGCATGAAAACATAAGGTACACAACTTAATAAAGTTTAAGTCAACTTAAAAACACCTTAAATGTAACTTAAGTTTAAATAGACTTTTCCCTCCAAAAGTGGAACAATTTCCACCATTAGATTAGGTTCTATCAAAACCGTTGGATTGGACAAATCCAAAAAGTTGTTGTAATCCATAAGGATGCCCCGTAAAGGTCAACTTAAGCTTTGGAAGCTCCTTTGCAAAATGAGCAAGATTGAGAGAAAAAACGGGAGAAAGGGGAAAAGGCTTATCCATGCTTTGTTGTTACCCCTCAAACCCCCATAAAGCCTCAATAGACCCTCAAGCTAAAACTTGTCGTGAAGGTGGAAGCTTTATAGTTGTAGTCATAGTATACGAGATCGACAAGTATTTGCAAGAAAATTTGTTGTGCAAGTAAACTCCAACAAAACTCGCAAGTTTTAGAGGATGAATTTTTGCCATTATTGACAAAGTATGTACTCACCAAAACTTGACAAGTACAACACCCGACCTCGCCATACAAGGAAAATATGCAAACAAATAGTCCATACACAATAAAACACGGAAAATACTCTAAAATGTTTGTAGACAAGACTGCACGGAAACGCCCCATGCCTCGTACCAGCCACGGAACGCGTGCAATCTGGCACGTGGTACAGATATCTGTGTGGGTACGTACCACTGGGGGTAGAACCGCACCCATAACGTACCATGCCCCGTGGGTCGTACTGAGCTAGAAAACGTCTTTTTTAAAAGGAACTCAAAAAAATTTAAAAAATAAGCATTTTTTCTTAAAATTAAAGCAACCTAATTCTACCCTAACCCTAAAAGACCCCCAAACACCTATTTATACACCCAATCCCTCTACTTTATTCACACACTCATTGTTTGCTATTTTGCTAATATTGAGCTTGAAGGAGAGAAAGAGAGGTTGAAGGAGAAAGAGAGAGCTTGGAGAAGAGAAAGAGAGCTTGAAGGAAAGAGTGATTGAGCTTGAAGGAGAAAGAGAGAAGGAGAAGCAAGTCTACAAACAACAAGGAGGATTTTTCCAGGTATTTTTCATGCATTCAGGCATTCTTATTTTTTAAATCTTTTGAGCAATGTTTTGTATATGAATATGATCAATGATCAATATCATGAATGATGATTATTGATCATGATCTAAATTTGTTTTTAATATTTATTTATTTTACGGTTTTTAAAATATATATATATATTAATTAATTTTTTCGTATTTAATGTTTAATATTGAAGTTTTATTTAATTAAATGTCTACCCTTTGTGTATGCTCTCACCTCACCATTTATGGCGAACTTGATGATCGAATCGAGAGATTCACGTGTAGGGCTAAGCTGTTTAATTTTTTTAATTAGTTACGTATTTTTTTCTTTTTTAAAGTTTTAAATTGAATTTGTTAAAAATTTAAACGCCTACCCTCTGTGTATGCTCTCACCTCGCACCATTTATGGCAAACTTGGTGATCGAATCGAGAGATTGACATGTATGGGTTAATGATTAATTTTCTAATTTGTATTTATTGTTTTTGATTAAATTATTTAGCAATGTTTTAAAAATATCTCATATTGTAGGTTAAAATAAATTAAACCTACAATCATGGCATCGATTCACTCACTTCATTGGGGCAAAAGAGGGAGGAAATGTTTGAGTGGTATGGCAGTGAAAATGGATCCTCATTCTCCTTTATGGAGGCATGTGGAAGTGGTAGAGCTCGTTGCCGGTGGTGGTGTCTCGTGTTTGGACGTGCCCCCATTGTGCCACCACATTTAAATCCTCATATACCCGTTTGAGAGCTCATCTAACTGGGGTATCGGGGACGGGTATTAGACCATGTAAAAAGGTGGAAAAGAAAACAATAGCCATGTACCTAAAAGAGTAAGAAGATGCAAACTTTGAAGTAGCAAGAGCTCGCTCTCGAACCATTTCTTTACAACAGAGGACTATGGGAAAACCACCAACACCATCATTTCATCCTTTCATTGAGACTCATGCTGAAACTGTTCCAATTGATTCCCCTTTTGATGAAGATACCCCAGGGCCATCAAGCAAGAGAACAAAAGGGCCATTAGAAAAAGCATTTAACATTGAGAAGAGAGAAATTGCAGATGAATTGGTGGCTCGGTATATATTTGCATGTGGGCTACCATTCAATGTCTTGAGGTCACCTTATTGGCAGCAGATGGTGAGAAGCATTAGTGAGGCACCACAAGGGTATACAAGCCCCAACTATAATAAGGTTTGCACTTCTCTTTTGGCAAAAGAAGTGCAACACATACATACATCTCTACAACCAATTAGAGATTCATGGACTAAATTTGGAATCTCTATTATCTCAGATGGATGGAAACACTCCAGAAACAAACCTTTCATCAACATTATTGCAGTATGCCCTAAAGGGCCAATGTTTCTTAAGGCTATTGATTGTGAGGGGGAAGTAAAAGTTGCCCAATTCATTGCAAATATTCTCATTGAGGCTACAAAGTCAGTGGGCCCGCAGAATGTTGTCCAAGTCATCATAGACAATACTAAAAATTGCAAGGCAGCAACGTTGATAGTAGAGGTAGGTATGAGCACATACTTTGGACACCATGTGCAATACACTCCCTGAATCTAATGTTATGGAAGATTGGGCAACTTACATGGATTGAGCAAATCTACACGAAGGCAAACGAGATTCAGATGTTTGTCACCAACCATCACATGTCTCAAGCCATAATCAAAAGATTCTCAAAGTTAAAGCTGTTGAAGGTAAAGGAGCAACTCATGAGCCATAACTTATAAGTTTTACTTTTTAAGTTTTTAAATTTTTCATTTTAAATTTAATATTTGATTTTAAATCAATTTCAATTTGTGTTGTTATTGAATTGTTTCCATTCTTTTTTAATAGGTTGGTGAGACTAGGTTTGCCTCTCACACACTCGTCTTGAGACAACTTGTGAAGGTGAGACGTGCTTTGGGTGGCATGGTGATTGATAATGTTTGGACCGTCTGGAGGCAAGCTAACACAGAGAGAGCCCAAAGGATAAAATCATGGATCCTTGATGATGATTGGTGGGGAAAAGTTGAATATTTGTTGAGTTTCACGGAGCCTATTCTAAGTATGATACGATTTGTAGACAAAGATAATGCTTGCATTGGAGAAATATATGATGGCATTGACTCCATGCTTGAAAAAATCAAAGAAATCATACAAGCCAAAGAGCAGGACCCTGAGGAAAACTTTTACAAAGTGAAGTTAAAAATGTGGTCGTGAAAAGGTGGAACAAAATGACCACCCCATTGCATCTCCTTGCTTATGCTTATAAATCCCAAATATTATAGCAAAGTGAAATAGTTGGGATAGCTGGTAGGCAACGACCATATGATGACCAAGAGGTTGCAAATGGGACGAGGGCAGCATTCAGGAGGTTGTTTCTTGATCTAGCTATATCTAGTGCAGTCCGCCAGGAGATGTCGATGTTTGTAAATGGACAAGGTAGCATGGGAGAGATAGAGGCTCTTTGTGACAAACACAACTCGGATCCAATCATGTGGTGGACTATACATGGCCATGATGCCAAGTACCTACGACTAGTTGCGATCAAATTGCTCTCACAAGTATAAAGTTTGTAACTTGTTATTTGATATTTTAATTACCAATTAAGAATTAAAATTCAAAATGATATCATTCTTTTTTTTTATATTAATAATACTTTGTTTTTGTGACAAGTGGCTAGTAATTCTTCTGCAAAGCGCAACTGGAGTACTTATGGCTTCATCCACTCAGCCAAACGCACCATGTTGGCATCGAAGAAGGTTGAAGATCTAGTATACGTTCATTCCAACTTGCGCCTCTTAACACACAGGACGAAAGAGTATACTAGTGGTCCTAACAAGCTTTGGGACCTCCAACTTGAAAACACGGACTTTGAAGCTTCTGTTTGTTTGTCCAATGTTTCACTTCTTGGCGTTGATGACGAACTTCCAGGGAGCCCTTCACAACTACAAGGGTTCGAAAGTGGAGCTAGTGGGAGTGGAGCTGCAAGTGCCATCCATGAAGATGATTTTGACGATCATCTAGATCAAGATGATATGCTCTAGAAGTTGAGAACTTGAATGTATTATGTTATTAACTATTATGTTTTGAACATTATGAATCAATACAAACTCAAGTCTCAATTCTCAAAGTATTGGAAATTTCAAATTTGTTTTCATGTTCTATGAATGATTTTAAGTTGTATGAGTATTAAATTTCAATAAGTATGCAATGTATGAGTATTAAATTTCAATAAGTATGCAAATGCTTCTTTAAATTTATAATTTATATACATATTTATATATATAACGTACCCAAAAGCGTACCGTACCTGAGGTTTTCACAAATTTGTCGTTTCAGCGTACCAAACCCGTACCGTCGAAACAGTCTTGTTTATAGATGATGTCGAACATGCAATGAGGAGTCACCGCCATCTAATACTCGGGTGGAGCTGCAATCACAACCTTTACAAGGAGCGAGCAATCATAACCAAGTGCAAGGACTACTAGAGTCACCAAACATCTCCCCAATTTTTTAGTAGAACGGAGAAGAGGAAATTGTAAATTATTGTAATTTGTAACTTGCATAGATATGCAATTTATGATGATGATTTTCAATGACAATCATCATAAATTCATAGGACTTATAGGTTAGCTATTGTAATCACATGACGATGCAAATTTGTACTTTATTTGTACTCAAATCTAATAAAAACACTTTCCCAACATTTTACAAACTCGTTTGATACATTTTGTAGCTATAGTTTGCTTAAATTTAAAGTTTTTAAAGAAATTTAGGTATTTTTAAGTTGTGTTTGGTGAGTATTATCGAGCATTTGTCAAGTCAATTTTTTTGGCTCACTTTGAGTAATACCGAACATTTATTAAGTCAAAAAAATTGGTGTGTCGAGTATTTGCCTAGTACCAAGTATGTTAACTATGGTTTTAGGGTAAAGTTAGTTTCATTGAGTAAAATGCCATAAGACTTTACCCCATGTCTAGGAGTTTCCATTTATTTTAGATCTATTTTCAAAGTATGTAATGTTTGTTTTGTTGGTCTTGTTAATGTTTTGCAAGTATTGGAATGTGCTTGAAACATATGGAGGCTTCATGCCTACTCAAAGGCCCCAAGGGCTTTTCCGAGTCCATAAACCTCATGGGCCCTTCACACTTCTGCAAGGCTCAAATCCTTCTTCAAGCCCCTACTCGGCCTTCATGGGCCTCTCTCTTCTCACCCCAATTTGCCCTAAAGTGTCTCTTAAAAAAAGGTGTTCCTTATTTACATGCACTCCTCGACCTCTAAACCCTTGAATAGGCTAGTCATAGCCACACAAAATCAAATAAAACATATATCGTTTGCGGTGAGAAGAAAAATTGTATATTTTTATTTCCATTATATGATAATTTTGGGTTAAGACCCAAACCAATGTTTAGTTTGGTGGAGCCAAAATGTTCAATCTAACTAAACATTGCCCTAATGCGACTAAACATGGTAATGATGATGGGGAGTATGAATTAAGGAGCTCCATGTTGTATATCGGATGAAGACCCAAGTATGGTCATAGATCAAGAACAAAGGCGTTCCAACCAACTACACATAAAATGGTGTAAGGACATAATGCAAAGGCTTGATCTTCCTATGTGGAGCCTTAAAGCAGTTCATTTGAAGATGCGACTAGACTTTATTGCCAATCTTGAACTCATGAGATGTGTAATGCACGTCACGACCCTCTTTGTATTTCAACTACCGGTATGAGAGTATTTGTTGAACCTTCTAGTCAATAAACTAGATGTGTTGCAAAAACATTTGTGCATTGCACATTTCTTGTTTTGTGAGCACGACTCTATGCTAGATGGTGCGTGGTAGGAGATGTCTAGGGGTGTCACTGGTTTAAACCCAAGGCATGTCTAGAATTGACTACACCCCATAAAACTATAAAGAGCTTTGATGTAGGCATGTTGGATGTACAACAAATTACCTTCCCAAGTGCATGGATGTGCACTGTTCTACATCGCAACATATGAACAAGTATGCGTGGTCAACAACTTTTGCTTGTCCATCATCGCTGGATGAAATGTCATCGACAAATCTAGTTGTGTACCCATCATTTCCTACAAGATTTGCCAAAAATAACTTACAAATGCAAGCCATGATTAAACACAATGGATTTTGAAGACCAAAGTGTTCCCAAACATGGTTGAAGATTTTAAGCATGGGGTTTCTTGTTCGTTGATGCTCTTCTTGCAAATCACCATGATGGCCATCTTTGAAAACCTATCCACTACAATGTACACAAAATCATTTTGGTTCTTTGTCATTAATAGTCCAGTCATGAAATCCATACTAATAGACTCTCATGGTCTAGATGGAACCAAAAAAGGTATATAAAGTTCATGCTTCATGTTTGTGGGCTTGGTGGTGCAACAAGGAATGCAAAACTTGATGTAGCGCTCAATAACTATGTGCATGTGAGGCTACTAGAAGTGTTGTTGAAGCGTTGTCAATGTCTTGGTAACACCTAAGTGTCATGCTAACTCAAGCTTGAAGCGGTGCATCTTGCAAATGAGTTGTTGACGAGGTAAGACATCAAGAACATAAAGATGTCCAAGCTTGTTGGACATGTGAAATTCACAACCTATTTACTTTACAAGAGTGATGTACGCTTCGTGAAATCCTTGTCAACCTGGGTAGAGAGATATCTAGTATGGGAAGTTACGACCATGTGTCTCAAGCACTACGATGATCATTTGACCTAGTGAGCCACTACGTCAATACACCGCCCATTGTCTTTCCCTTTTGTGCTTGACCACTAGATGGAATTGCAGCTTATGATCAGAATAAATAATCATTTCCGTGCTTGTCTAATTCAGCAATGGGATACAATTCTTTTTCTTGGGTGGAGTAGCATGGAACCGTATGAATGTATCTAAGTAAAGTGCAACCAAGTGTCCGTGGCGTGCGAGTATTGCACCGAGCGCATAGTCAAATCCATCAGTTTGGATCTCAAAGGGTTGGGCAATTTGTGGCATTGCCAAGAAAAGTGTTGCATAAAGGCACTGTTTGAGTCACTAAAGGCCCGTTGTTGTGCAAGAATCCAACTAAAGGTTGCTTTGGTGCACATGATATGGCCAAGGGGCCATGATATGTGCGAGAACCAGAGGACAAACTTTGGTAGAATTCAGAAAGTCCAAGAAAACTCCTAAATTCATTTAGATTGAATAAAGTGTGTCAATCTTGGATTACCTTGATCTTCTCTAGATCAAATAAGGACGCCGCGCAATCAATGATGTAGCCCAAATATTAAATCTTTGTAGTGCCAAATGTATACTTGGCTAAGTTTGCTCGCAATTTGTGTTTCGCACAACATCTCTAAGACGCGCAAGATGTGGGTGCACATGATCTAGATGAGAGGACATGGTATGTGCAAGAACCTGAGGACAAACCTACAATAGAAGTTAGCAAGTCCAAGAAAGCTCCTCAATTATGTGAGATCGCATGGAGTTGGCCAAACCTAGATTACCTTGATCTTCTATATATGTAAAAATTCTTGGAAGCTCAAACTCTCCCCAAAATAGACTATATAGCCAAAAAGACATGGATACTTATGCAATCGATGATGTAGCCAGTTATTGAATATTTGCAACATCAAATGTACACTTAGCAAGTTGGCTTACAATCTATATTTGCCCATTATGTCTAAGATGCACGAGACATGTTCCACATGCCCCACCCGAGTCTTGTTGTATATGAGGATGTCATCCAAGTAGACAATGACGAAAGAGTTGGTAAACCCTAAAGTATGTCACTCATTAGGTACATAAATGTTGTTGGTGCATTGGTCAAACCTAAGGGCATAAGCAACCACTCGTACAATCCCTCTCGTCTTGAAAGTTGTCTTCCAAAAGCCTTCAAGATGGATTAATACCTAGTGATAATCCGAGATGCACAAGACATGATGCACGAGACATGTTCCACATGCCCCACCCGAGTCTTGTTGTATATGAGGATGTCATCGGGTAGACAATGATGCAAGAGTTGGTAAACCCTAAAGTATGTCACTCGTTAGGTACATAAATGTTGTTGGTGCATTGGTCAAACCAAAGGGCATAAGCAACCACTCGTGACAATCCCTCCTGTCTTGAAAGTTGTCTTCCAAAAGCCTTCAAGATGGATTAATACCTAGTGATAATCGACTTCAAGCAAATCTTAGTGAAGTGTTGTGTGCCTTGTTTTAGGAGGTTTTCAATGCACAAGCAGGTATCGATTCTTCACCATTTTTTGTTTGGCATATGGTACTCGATGCACAAACCCCAAGTTCAATCTTTCTTGCATGTGAGGACTATCAAGCTGCCACAAGGAGAAAAACTAGGCTTGACCTTGCCTTGATTAATGAGCTCTTATATTTCGCGTCGAACTTCAACATCTCCCAAATGACCCATGATACAAAACATTATTTAGAAGAGAGGATCCAAGAACCAAATCAATTTGAAGCCTTACAAAGACAATGTGTTACGAGTCCTTTCGATTTTGCAAATATGTCTCCCTATTGTTGTAGGAGCTTGTCAAGTGACTTTGTTGCCAATGCTTTCTTACTCTCCCAAACAAGTGCTTCTAGACGAACCATGACTAGCACAATTTTTACATATGCAAAATGAGTTTGTGACATTGTTTGGCAGAGACCAAAGTGAGTTTGGTTGAAAACACAATCTTTGATGCAAACAATCAACCACTAGGGATTTGAATGACATGTAGCACCTCAAGCATACACACAAGATTCGAGCAAAATGTCACAAAACCTCTAGTGGTGTGATGTCACAAAATCTCTAGCAGGTGTGATGTCACAAATGGTTGTCCTCCATAGGCTTGACCAACACTCGTTACACTAGTGCAACTAGGAGCTTCATGTACTCATCCTTAAAAGTGTTTGAGGGTAAAACCCTTCGCAAAAAACTAACAATAGCATTCCAAGCCCGAATGGGCTCGAAATATTTCCGCATTGAACATTGTCGGTTTCCTACCGAGTGGGACATTAAAATGAACATCTTCAATGTTGAGAAGGTGATCTTCTATTCATCATTGAAGTGGTTGACAAAGAAGTAGGGTCGAGTTGTCAAATCCATTCATCCAATGTTGGGGGATCAATTTTTCCTTCAAACACTAAGATATCGGGTTGACTTGGACATTGAAATGGTTTTGTTGCTGAAACCTCTAGTGCACAAACTACGTGACAAAGGAATATGTTCCCAAGCTAAGCTCATCATGAGTTTGCGGGATCAAGCTAAAGAACTTGGTACATTGTGCATCAAGATAATCCTGAATAAGCTTTTCGATATCTAATGTTGCCTCGGGTTGTTTCTAGGTGTTATCCATCTTGCTCTTGCTATGGTGTTCTTCAAGAAGTCTAAAACAAATCCGATTAGGTGCCTTTTATGTTATGTGCGTGTATTTATAGGCATGTGGGAGCTTGTGCTCTGAAACTAATGATCCACAACACATGGCTCGAGATGTTGATGCAGAGGAAAACCCTACACTTGGAGACAAGCTTTGGTAGAATGCACAAGAGAACTAAACACAATAGCAAACCAAAAACAGTCGAATGCAGAAGTCTTCTTACAAAATAATGCAAATTGTATTCAAATGATAGAGTATAGAATAGTACAATGTTCGGTAAAAGGCTAGGAAAAAGGATTCTTGTCATCAGCAGGGGGATAAGCTTCCATGGTTGATTTTCCTAGACTGGAATGAAGTACAAAAAGTACAAGAGACACAAGATACATTGCGCGTGCAGGTACTCCTTAGTATCTGGTTATCAGTCATTTGTTAAACTATGAACCAAACACCTTGCATATATATACATATATGATTACAACAGACGATGGTTACAAGAAGGAACAGTTGTGAAATGGTTCATCTTCTCAGCTGAGTGATGGTTGGTTTTCCAGGTCATTGTATGCTAATAGATACTTTGATGTGGACCGAATGTGGAGAGTGCCAACTGGTGTGTCACATGGCAGCGAGAGGCTAACATGTGACCACTGAATGCAGATGTCCTGTGCAGAACTATGGAGGAGTGTGGTATACTGCAAAGCAGATGCCGACATCCCAAAGTAATGTGAAGTTGTGAATCGCTGCAAAGTGAGGGGCGGCGCTGCAAGAAGCTGCAAATACGTGAGACTATGTAATGCAGTGCACCAAAGTACCACAGGTGAAGGGTGTCCTATGAGTCTACACGGAGTTGTGTGGTATACTGCAAGGTGTTGCTACAATGTTGTTAATTACCAGGAGTCCATCTACACAGCACGAGACAATGCTAGGCTGATAAGCACAAAGTCCCAATGAAGAGTGTGTAGGCTCTCGCAGGTGCAAAGTGGTACGAGGCTGCAAACATATCACGAGATGAGTAGGGTAACCTTTTGTTTACCTACTTCAAGGAAATTGGGATGGACCCAGACAACCAGGAAGAGTTTGATGGGCCCACCAATGATCTCTACTTGCTGGGCCAAAAACAGTTGGAAGAAGTAAAGGTTGAAGAAGACTCCAAGTTAATTATCGAAGTTATCCAACGAAGAACTCTGAAGGGCAGAAGAATGAAGGTTGGACTCAAGGACGCCGTTATTCTTTCATCTACCAACACTAATAGGTATTCTAACCATGCTTATAAAGAACAGAATAAAGTGGCAGACCAGCTGGCCTTTAAAGCTATATTTAAAGACAAAATCATTTCCAGATTTGAACAACCTTGAGGAATGAGATCAAGACTTCATGACTGCAATGAAGAAGGATTCTGGAAATGCAGTCAATGGTTGAGGTTACTTTCGACTGTTATTTTTGCTGCAAAGCTGCTGGGCATTTCAGCAAGGAAAGACAGAGACAAGAAAATACTGTTGCTTCCTACCCCTGATCTTATTTAGAGCCGACCAATGTCTGTGATCAGTGCTTTATGTGTTTTCTTAGAGGTTTGGCTATGAGGCATAAGGATTGTCTCCTCTTTGTTGACTGTTTTCTTCTTCATGGCATAAGGAATGCCCCCACAGTTGTAACTTGGATACATAATGTCTACTTTTGGGTTGAGGGGCCCCACAATGTTGTATAATCTGTGATTCATCGCCATGACTGCTGGCCTTGAAATTTGTATATTTTGCCTATTCTATAGCTAAATCCTTTTATGTTGTCAAAAATAAACTCACTTAACAAATAAATCAAAAAGTTACATTTTAATTCAGTCATGTACATATATTCCCAAGTAACTCATACAAATACCTCATCATATCTAAATACCTATTGATTTACCAAAACCTACAACAGAACCAAAACTAAGATTTACTCAAAAAACAGATGCCAGTAACTATGATTAGAAAAGTTAAAACCAGGAGAGGACGATTTTGCTATCACACAAACCAAAAAACGAATCTCAAAAACAACTAGGCAACAAGTGGCTAAATTAGCAAGCAATAATTTCCTTCAATCTGTTTCATTAATCATGAAACAGTGTCACTCCATAAAAGAAATCTTGTTATAGCAGAGGGTACGGATGAAACCTACCATAAAGGGCAGAGAAAGAATCCCTGACTTGGGATATTCTTCCCCTTCATCTTCCAAGACCTTCAATGTATCCTCTTTGGCATTTGCTATAATTTGGGATTTCAGTTTACCATCTGAACCGAGAGAAATTTCTTCAATGTCATCATCTTCACTGCTGCTATCATTGCTGCTGCTACCATCATTCATAGAATGAATCTTCCTGGTCAAAAGAGTATTCATACGTAGTTGCTCAGCTATGGCAACTCGTGTTCCCTCATCCTTTGTTTGTTGTCCACGCTTTAATACTCTCTTTGCCCATTTTGATGTATTTTTATGCCTCAGTGTCATGCGTCCTGCATTAAGGAATAAAATATGCTACCATAAGCACTCTTAAGGCATACAATGATAGGGAAAAGTATGAAAAAATTACTTGAGTACCTCAGCACGCTTGAATTCCTGCTTCATAGCATATTCCTCTGCAGCTTCAGGATCAATGTATGTGTCTCTTAAACCTGTTTTTCGTTTTTCCTTCTTTAACAGGCGATGATATGTCTTAGACTTAATTTTTTTAATGTGTTTTGCTTTCAACTCGTGTCGTAACATAAGGCTCCGCATTTTTGCAAGTCGGCCCTGTCGTTCTCTTACTTCTTCAAGAGTAATCTGCAAAAGTTCAAAATGTCAATTTTTTCATAATTAATTGAATTGATATTTGACGTGTCACATGCGAACTAAAAAAATGAAATGCGTATATCGAGGGAACTCTGACAGTTATATGCATGACAGTATACACAACACGTGAAACTACTAATAGCATAATGCTTTAACAATTATGGACTTATGTTTGTAATTATGGACTTATGTCTGTAATATTCATAGTCAATTCCCATCATAAAATTTATGAACAATAAAATTATCAAACACAGCTGATTAGCATGAATAGCATATGAATGCATACCTTATTTAATTCAAGAAGCTCAGCTCCATCCTTTGTCTGAGCTTCAACCACACCTGTATCTTGTAGCAATGAAGCAATATTTTTTCCAGATCTGTTGTTGGCTTGAATGCAAAAGCTATAGCCCCGTACTACTTTTCCCTAAATCTACCCTTTTAGCAAGATTGATGGTTGAAGCCTCCCTATTCTTTTTGACAATTGGCTGCCACTTTTTAATATCCTCTTTTGTATTTGCATAAGCTGCTTTTCTTTCTAATCTTGCCTGTACAATCTTAGGCAATGGCGCCTGTAGAGGCATGACATTTTTTTCTAGTTGCTGCATCCTCTTTCTGAGGGATCCAAAGCCTGAATTCCCATACAGAGGGGCCATCAGGTCCCGAACGCTCAGACTTTCAGTAGGACCAGATGGGTTTTGGCCTAAGTTAAATTCTGATTCTGGATATGCCTCGGATATAACAACTTTCTTCCTCCTTTTCTTTCCTGAAATAGAAGCAGTCCGAAATCAGAACTTGCAAGTTCTTAGAAGTGATCTTTTCAACATTTAAGAGAAGAGAAATTATAGAGCACTCTGTTAAGTAAGGAATGAAGATTTATTCCATGCATTGGGCTTAAGAAAGACTACAGAGACAAGACAATCTTACTTACAAAAATATAAAAACACATAGTGATCCAATTACCTCCAAAAGCATTGAATGTCTTTCCAGTAACATCTTGCAGCATTCTCTGATGCTTTTCGTCATCATCTTCTTCTTCTTCTTCTTCTTCTGATAGAATCTCTTGCTGTTGTCTGCTAGAAACCAACTGATCCTGTTCATTATCTTCTTCACTGCTGTCACTCTCTTGTTTACTTTCTCCACTTAGCTCCTGAGATTCACTCATCCCATCTTTATCGTCACTATCCAAATCCACACGGGATGTCTGCTTTCCCTTCCAGTCCACTTTTACCATTCCCTTTCCAACAAGATCATCTTCTGAATGATCAAAATCTTCATGACCAAAAACAGTATCTTCATCAATTTCCTCGTCCTACATAGAGACATATAATAGAATCTGTCAGTTTTTAAGAAAGAAAACTGGCCAGAACAAATATGAAAAGCTAGAACTAAGATAGCCAAATGGGAAAAGCATGCTATACAGTGGCAAAAAAAGAACTCAGATAAAATTGTTACTCAGATTTAGAGCTTTTTGATAGTAATGAAAAGGTGATTATAGCTTAAAGTAGTGCAAATGCTAGGAATATCAAATAGCAGGAAGGAAAAATTGAACAAACATGTTGGCAATAAG
The DNA here is from genome assembly GCA_018340775.1 of Taxus wallichiana var. yunnanensis. Lineage (NCBI taxonomy): Eukaryota > Viridiplantae > Streptophyta > Pinopsida > Cupressales > Taxaceae > Taxus > Taxus wallichiana. Next base: position 334,206,790 of record CM031240.1, on the reverse strand, counting down.
AACTTATAGGCATGCAATCTTAAAGTGGTACAAACATGAAAAGATGAATCTTGCTGGAACTATGCTTGTTATTTGAACCTTTAATTTGTAAGTTCTTCCTGTGCATGGGATGCATTCAACATTGACTAAGAGAACTTTATGGATCCTAAATAAAAAATGGAATAAAGAAAATGAATTTACTGCCACGTTTCCCATGTAGGTCATGATAACTGCCATTACAATCCCCAAGCAAGAACAACAGGACATACTGACGCAGGGAGCCAGTAAACAGATAGCTTAAGCTTGAAAACAAGTTCACAAAACAACCAAGACACCATAAAATAAGAACTTCCAATGATCCCACTTAGAGCAGGATTTATTCCAAGCCTTCTCTCTTGCATTATACAAAATGTTAGTTTCTATTAGTTGTTTTCAAAATAAACATAGAAGATTCTTTACAGATTTTCAAAAATATTTCTTAACCAGCTTGCATTCCAGTCAAAAGAACAGTACAAATTAATCTGGTCAGAAGGATTGAACAACTCAATAATTAGTGTCATAGTTACCAAATCCGGATCCATTCAGGAGGGGAAATTAATCTGACAATCCAGAATTTTTTTAAAAGTAAGGAAAAATCTGGTCTGAAACACATATATATAAACATAGTTTATAGATATGAGAATTTGACAAATATATCAGAAAAAAATAATAGCATAATAAAATTATAGTTATTCTAAAAATGCGTAATATAATTATAGTTATTCTATACAAAATATTAAACAAATTATGTATAGAACAATACAGATCTTATGAAAAGTAGATATATTTAAATTTTTAATATAATATACTATATTAAAAACTTGAGAGTAAAAAGAAAATTAATAAACAGAAAACAGAACAAACCCGGACCAAACTTATCCGAACAAACCAGAAAATCCATATCTGGTAACTATGCTTGCTGTATATGCATTGAAAACAGAAATCAAAGGTAGCACCGACATTCAGAGTAAAAAGTGCAGCTGGAGTCTGACAATACTCAGGAGTCTGTCGATCCTAAAGTCTCAAGGCACTATGCACAGCTACTAACTTCTCTGCTCGTCGAGAGGTAAGTTGGTTCCTCTTAACTGTGTGGATGAGGCCTTATGTGGACCAATTCCTCTCTGCAGCAGAGGAACTAGCAACCTGTGAAAGGAGGCAAGTGGCAAGAATTCTCAAGTCTGGTGCATCCTTGCCATGTCATGTCCACCATCCAATAGGGTCTACTTGAGCTAATGTAGCTCTATCTGTCCTCGCCTCTGGTTTGTTAAATGTTGGTCCACGGAGATTGACAAAGGATAGCCATTGGGTCTGCAATAAAGTGGACTCCTCATTACTATACATCTTTCGAAAGGCCTTCATGAGTCCTTCTTTGACCTCTTCGTCATCAGATGGAAGCACTCTCCCAGGTCATGTTGCATACCATTTGGGATTTAGAGCATAAGCTGCCATATGAAGCGGGGTGTTCATTGTGTTCCACCACCGTGTCACAATGGGCCTGATATGCTCCTCATAAAATCCCAAAGTAGGATCCTTGCTATAAATGGCTTGCTTCATCTGCCCAAGCATGTTGTCAAATGTCTCATAAATCTCTCCAAGACTAGGAGAGTTTGTATCAAGCATATCTTATGATCCCCACTACAGGTGAGATGATGGAGCAAACATATCTACAAACAAGTTACAAAAAAATTAGAAAATATTAAGAATGAAAAACTAAAATAATTTACAAGTTATAAAGATGGATAAATATTAAAATATAAATAAAATCAGCAATTGCTTACCTCACTGTGGACCACCAATCATCGTCGAGGATCTTTTGTTTCACACCTCTTCCTTCAAAAGTGTTTGCCTCTGGGCATCTACCCCACTCTTGATTGACCATCATTAATTTTAGAGCCTCCTGCACCTCAAGCATCCTCTCTAACAAAATGACATAGTTGGCATATCTAGTGTCCAAGGGCTTGAGGAATTCCTTCCTCGAAAAGATTTGAATAGAGCAAGTGAGGTGTGATGGTTGCATATGAACATCTCGCACGTGTCTAGCCTCGCCACCACTATCTTCACCCAATCTTTCTAATGTCTTTCAATGCGTTGTACAACGCATGAACACAACATGGAGTCCAGAAAATGTGTTTCTAAGCACCCACAACCATCATGTCGGCTAACTTACGTACGCGGGTTGAATCACCACCACTTGTACAATACTAGAAGGCCTAATCTCCTTTATGGCATCCTTCAAAATTTGAAATTGGAAGGTTGCATCCTTCCTCTTCCCGTACAATCAATAGATCTAAAAAAATAAGGGCCGGCGGGACATGTAACAATGATATTGATGAGTGGCCAATGTTTAATATCGGTCCACCCATCCACGATAATAGAGCAGCACACCCGTATCAAAGTTTGCCTCATCTCCTCCATCACCACACTCACCTTAGAATATTCTTTATCAAGAAGGTTGGTTCATAGTTTGTGTTCTCCAGAGGGACATATGAGGAATCAGCGGCAATTACATCTTTGAACATTTGTTTGAAGAAAGGGGAACATGACACATGAAATGGTATAGCATTGGCAAAGAAAAATTTGGCAATAGAAGAGTCAACTACTTCTCATGATTGCACATTGAACATCCCCGCAACAATAGTACTAGTAGTCTTTCTCTTTCCCTTGGTAGAATCCTCTCCCCTTTGACTTTCAACATCCACAAATTGGGTAGGCAATTGTGTACCATGCATAGTCTCCAATGGCATCCCTTTTTTGTTGCCTCACCCTCCATGTGCAACCTAGTCACTTCGGCCTTCTCAGCTAATGTTATTCTTTCACAACCTTTTACCCCTTGTCCAGCTATGCCCAAAAGATGTGAATAAACCCATGTGTAGCTGCCCCTAAATTCTTTGTTGCAAATATGACACAACCACACTCTACTCCCCCCTGAATTTTTTTTTTTCTTTGTCAATGGCTGTTGCAAATTGTGAAAGAGGCTTTTTAGGATTGAATGGGCCCTTTGCATAGATTTTGAGGAGTTGAGAAGGGCAATCAAACAGATTATTTGAACCCACAGTTGCTGCAACACTCTCACTCCCTGAAGAAACCCTATTTATGGTTCTACCTCTATGTTGCATTGCCATTTGAATCTCTTCACCCTCACTACCCTCACTTGCTGCTCATTGTTTTTATTGGAAATGCAACACCCAACTGCAACTGCAAGTGAAAACAAAAACAAAAAACAAAAAAAATAAACTTCCCTAAGTTTGTGAAGTTTGAAACTTTGAAAAAAAAAAAAAAAAAAACAAATGAAACAATGAAAAATAGTTTGTGCAAATTTGTAAAATGAACAAAGGATGATAAACATACCTCTAATGGAGTAGAATATTGCTCTCTTGCCTTCTTCTCACTGCTGCTCTCTTTTCTTCTCTATGCTCTTTTCTTTCTTTGTCTTCTCCTTCACAAAATGAGAAATAACAAAAATGAGCTTCTTTTTTTGTTTTGATGGTAAGAGAGGTTTTAGGTTTAGGGTAGTTAGGAATGAATGTGGGGGTCCTTGTGGGCCCCCACATTCCTTTATTTTTTATTAAATTTGTGTTTTAAAAAAAAAAATTTAAGTCTAGGACATAGGGGACGCCCAGATGTCCCCGGTACGGTCGAGGGACTCTTGCAAGTCCCCTGGACGTACCGAGGACGTCTAGACGTCACTTGTAAAATGACGTCCCCAGGACATTTCCGATTTTTTGCAAAGTTTGGGGATGGGACGGGACGTTCCTACCCATCCTCGAGGTTCAAACATCCCCAAGTATGGGAACGAGCTAAAAACCTGGGGACGCGTCCTTGTGGAGCATAGATAAAATGATATTTTAACAAATTTAAATACATTATAACAAATTTGAAAATATTAAAATATAAGTTATTAAAATAAAACTTAAATATGTAAATTTTAATTATGAAAAAGTAAAAAAAAAATAGAAACATTATAAAACATTATTAGAAAATATGAAATGAAAAATAAAAAAATAAAAAAGTTATAACATTACAAAGCAACTAACTTGAAAGCTTGAGCCAATTAATTATATTAAACCTTTGGCCTATTCATGTTATTGAATCTCGGGTAAATGAACTTGTAAATGAAAGTTCACAACAATGACAAACAATGGTTGCTCCTCCTCGTGCGTTGCTCACACAATACCACGCCAATGTACAACCACCGTGCCACACCATGCCTATTTACTGCCCACAGAGCGAAGCCACCACATGTAGAACCAAACAATCATGGAGCCACACGCTTACGGGTTCAAAGCCACGCCCACGAAGAGCCACTCAACCCAAGCAAACAACAATGAAAATTTGACAATCGTAGGACACAAATTCGCAAAACAAAGTGAGATAATATGAGTGAAGCCCACAAATGTTGATTTCAAAAGAAAAATACAAAAACCTAATCGATTTTTTTAAATATGTTTTAATAAAAGCATGCACTCTTTTCCATACGGATTTTAGGGCAACTGAAGCGAACTTTTTGGGTTTTCAATAGTTGGTCGATTTCGAACTTTTGGCTTGATGTTTGGCAAACCATGTGACATAGAGGGCACTAATGCACACATATATTCAATTACCATAGAATATAACAACGAAGTTTGTTTATACTAAACATTATCCTTAAGGAGTCGCTTCACAAGATCTCCCAAGATGAGGGGAACCACCTACACCACTCGATCTCGATACTTCCATCCCATGATGCCTATGAAATGGTCTCGAATCTCTTATATATAGCTTACAACCTAATAACATTTGGGTTTAGGGTAAAACCTTAACCTACATATTACATGTTTTTCGGGAGCAGTACCAAATTAACTTAATATACAAGTTACATATTCAACCCACCTAACCATATTACCAAGTTCACCGAATCTTGTTCGATGCGACTTTTCGAGACTTCGGATCAATTTGATCCGAGTTGGGCTCTTTTAACATAAACAACCCTAGAAAAGCGCAATGAACCTAAAACTCGATATAAACGATATGAAGGGCAAAGAAGGCAAAGCGAAGAGCAATATAAAAGCATTTGCGAAAAGTAGAGAAACCAATTTTTAGTCGAAGAGGAGCATTTATCAATCATTTTTGGCGAGATGCTAGATCGAAGGCATTCTCACTTTACAAGTTCAAAAGGAACCGTTCACATCTGCAAGTTTGTGCACGTCTGCACACTCACAGGGCACATTACAATGAAGATAATAGGTCTGCAACTCTACATTTTCAAAGTGTCATGGCAGGGCAAGAAGATTAATAGCATCACACCAAGGAAGGAGATCGATGGCACTTTGGTAGTGTGTTCGACAACAATGGCGAGGTGCTCGACATCAAAGCAGGATGCAAAGGAGGTACGTCCCAATTTTTATTTGAGTTTAGTTAAACTTTAAAAAATTTATAAAATCGTATTAGTTTAGGTTATAATATGTAGCTTTTAATATTTAATTTATATTGAATTCATTTAGTTTTTAATATTTATTTTTTAGTTTTATAATTTGAATAAATTTAAATTTTATAATATATTACAAATAAATTAAAAGTAATAAAATTATTTTATTCATTAATTTTTTTATAGGGGCCTCACCCTCCAAAGCACTATATAGAGCCATGAGAGCACATGCGGTCGGGGTTCATTCAAGAGTGCGGGTTCAATGCCTACTTGATACGATAGACTTGGATCGATCGATAGTCATCCATCCATGATCTAAAATCCATACATTGATGGATGGACGACAAGTGCCTACCGTATCTATTTTTATTATTTTTATTTTAAAAATTACGGTTTGTCATTTGTATAATTTATTAATTTTAATTTATAACTATTTTTATTAAAACAATTACATTTCACTATTTGTATAGTTTATTATTTTTATTTTATATAGTTTATTTAGTTAAACTAAAAATATATTTTTATAGTTTACGCATATTAAAGTCCATATTTTTTAGTTTGTATATTTTGTTAAACATCAATTTTATTATACTGAGAGGCATCTTATTGTGAGGAGACCCTTCAGTGAAAGTGTCAAGCCTTTCCGAGACGAGCTCTTTCAAGCTGATTTTCCCAACATGTTATCATCTTTCAAGATAGTCACTTGTCATTGTCAAATGTGTTGTTTTTATTTGGCGTTAAGCATTATTTTGACAAGATATTGTGTCACAAGTCTAACCATTATTTTCTATTCATAAATGTTTCGTTTCTACTTTCCTTGCAAATCCTTTCATTGAACACACCGATGTAATCTAGAGGGTAAAATCATTTTTTTAAATTGTAAACCACATAAATGAAATGCATTCCAAACCATCGAAGTCATATTACCCCACCTCATAGAGGGTGAGAAGCTATATGGGGGTTTTATTGAGCTTTTCTCTTATGATCCAACATTGAGGGCTGCACAAGCTATAATTTTCCGATGTGAACATGGACTATGGCTTTAGGAATTTCATGGTGGTAATCCCCGTATCTCGGGCATTGGCTGCAACAAATACTACAATTATACAAATCATGATAATGACCCCATGATATGTAAAATAACCCGTGGGTTTAGGCACAAAAGGGCTTATGTTTCCTAGGATCGATAGCACCAATGTCACCAAGAAGGTCATTTCTTATTGTTGTCACCCACCTAAGTGCATCGAAGGGATTTTCACTATGGAATAAACACCGATCAATTATATGGGTATGAGGCGAGTTGTTGGTCATGCAAGAGGAGGAGTCGAAGGAAGTTGTGAAGAAAGTTGAGGGGATTGTTGAAGTTGAAGGAGTTGCTTGTTTCCCAATAGGTCTCACTGATTTGAGTGCTTGTATGGGATTTTTCAGCAATTTGAGAGCAGGTAGGCAAAGGAAATAGTGATGAGGACAGAGAGACAAAACTTGGTGGTTTAGAACGGGGCTTTTCACGCCGGTTTTGCTATGCCACACACTCTCCGAGCTTCATATCTTTCTATCACATTGTACCTCTTAAGTTTTGGACTTATTTTTATTTGGTTGGTGGTAATGATGTGCCTAAAATATGCACTAGTAGATATGTATGATCGTTTATTTTCTGTTTGGAGGCTATGATGATTTCTCACTTTTTGTTTTCCTTTTCGATGAAACAATGAGATCTAAATTGTGTGTGAGATATTATGTGGTTCAAAGACTTGGGGTTGATGGGAACAGGTTACAAACTTTTGTAGCCTGTGCAAGAATAATGGGACAACCATGGCAAGACTTGGAGTTGATGGGAACAGAGTCACAAATTTTTGTAGACACTGTACAAGAATTATGGGACAACCATGGCGGGACTCGAGGATGGTATTCATTGCCTTTTGTTTGATGTTGTGTTGCACGGAGACTCGACTCTATCAAAAAATGCGTCTCGGAGACTAGTACTTGTTGGTGCTCGTCTCGGAGACTTGCTTTTCGGTGTTTTCAAAATAATATATATTTTGTACTCTTTCTTTCCGGTTCTACCCGCGGTGGGTGGTACTAAGCAGCAGAGCCACTCGATCTGTTACATGGCATAGATCGGTTCATTCCCGGCTAGACCTTCACAACTCCCCGGTGGCCACCGGCCGGCAGCGCGTACACGTCTCGAGAGGGCAATCCAGATCTACTTGCCTCCTGGCGGTCGTTCTAATCTTAGTTCTCTGCGGGGGAGGGGGCCCTCGCCCCCTCTTCGAGGAGTCATTCCATCAGTAGCTACTTCTTATCAACTTTGAATGTTAGGAGGGATGGAACTACCATTTCTGAGTAGACAGCTCCTGACCAACCCCCTCCTTCATTCTCTTCTCCGCTTTCCTTCCCCCCTCTGACTCATTATCCCCGTCTGTGGGGGTTTTGTTTTCTTGGGGGTTTTTCTTGTTCTTCTCTTTTTCTCTCTTCTATTCTCGGGAACTCGTTTGAGTCTTCCCCACTTGCACTTTGTATATTGTTTGGACTGCAGTCCCATTGACCTACTTCTGTGGTCATTCGTTGGACATTAATATATTTATCTTATCTTATTTCGCCCTTAAGATTTGATGAGATATCAAAGATAAAAAAATCAATATATTTACTTTCGTCCTTTGTCAACATCTAATATTTTAATTTTGAAAAGGGAGTATTGTTTTTCTTAGGCTACATATCGTTATCTTTTCTAAAATTTACATATATATTGTTTTACCTTCTTCGAGTACCCGTCTCCTATTTTTCTGAAAATGGCATGCCCATCCCCGTCTCCTCGTACATGCAGACCCATCTCCTAAGAACTATGGTTTGATGTAATTTAATGACTAATTATGTTTTGAAGGTACGAATAATGGAATTTTAGGATTGTGTCATAGATAACCCAAAATATTTGCTTTTATAGGTCTTGGAATGAATTGAGTATGAAATTCCTAGAAAATTTTGACATTGGGGACTCCTCAAAATTGACTACGACACAATTATGTGTTATTATAGATCTAGCGAATACATAAGTGTTTAGTTGAAAGTTTTCAAGGAACGTTGATTCAATGATTACACAACAATATGTTGAAAATCTCACCATTGGTCAAATTCCATGCTTTTTCTTCAGGGAAATTGTGGTGCTGTAATGTACCCTTCTCAACGTCATTTCTCTTTGAAGACCTTGAGCCCATTCCACTTCCCGTGGGCTAAAAGGAAATCAGCAAACGAAGTTAATGTCATGATTTTTAATTGTTTTTGTGATCTTTGCATTCTTTTTTAGTAATTTTCTACGTATAGTCAGGTCGGATAGGCAAAGGAGAAAAGTCAAATGAAAAATAGAAGAAAAAGGAACTATTATGTCCAAGGAGGTCGGTCTTCTTTAGAAGGTTCTAATTGGTTTTTGGCACCACCTCTAGCTATTTAAAGGGGTCGCTTGGCTTGGAAGAGGTTATGCTTGCTTTTGGAATTTATTCTCTTTGAGCTCGAAGCATGTTTGTTTCTTCTCTTATCTGTTGAGAATGAAAACCCTCTTGGAAGACCTATTGAGAACGAAACCTCTCAATAGTGGGTTGGTTTGAGGATGAAACCCTCAAGCTTGCAAAAGGGTGATCACATAAGGAGTTTGTATTCAGTTTTGAAGGCATTTCCAGCCCTTCCCAAGGGTGGTGACTTGCCCTAAGGTGGAATTTGGGGTCTTCTAGGGCACGACAACTTCAAATTCAGCCATCATTGTGTTTCTCCTATTTTTAGTAGCTGGAATCTTCATTTGTACTTCAATTTGGGGCTTGGAAACCTTCATTTCCAGCCATATTTGTAAGGGTATTCACTGTTAATTAATTAATTTCCAACTGATATTAAATTGGTAAAAAGATATATTTTTTGGTGCTTTTCTCTTGCAATCATTTCCAAATTTGAAGAATATTATTTTGAAGGGTTTCTAAATTATTTCCAACAAGTTTGTGGCTGATTTCTATCATAAAATAAATATATTTACAGCCTGCTACTAGGGTTTGGAATTTAATTTCAGTTTGCTTCAATTTACTATTTGGATTGTGCAAGTTCTTTGGTTTTCAGTTTTTGTCCATAAAAGGGGCATTACAGTGGTATCAAAGCAAAGATCTTCCCAGCCTAAGGGTATTCATGCAAGACGGTGACAAAGAATACATCTACTATCAAAGGAGAGAGAAGAAGAAATCAAATCAACTGCTTGAAGGGCCTAACATGGCCAACAAGGGTTCTGAAGAGGCCAAGATTGATAGACTTATCGAAGGGCAAGAAAGGTTGGCGGACACGATGGATTTGCTAGCCCTAACCTTGCAAAATCTTCATGGAGCTAGGTAGCCTAATGGCTAATGGAAAAGGAATTTTTCCAGTGTATACAACAATAGGCAGCCTCATAGGGCACCAGCTGCTAGGCCCTTTCAGCCCACCTTCCTTCCAGAGGATGGGGTCACTCCAATGGTAGAAACAAGGCATTTAGTGGGTCACAACATTGTTGCCGGCTATGAAGAGTATAGGGCACTTCCAAATGAGATTTGTGAAGCCATATCACTTACAGAGTTCATAGGAGTGAACAAAGGTAGAGTGAGGCATGAGCCAAAGAAAGAAGAAAAATCCGATTTGCAAGATTATGGAGAGAATTCTGTGGTTAAAACCAAATTTTTGGATGATAATGTTGATGTTCAGTTTGCTGGAATTTTCAGAACAGCAATCAATATGAAGCAAGTTGATGGTATACATGACTTTGATGAGAACCATGGAGATGCTCCATGCATGTGTCAACAAAATATGGATGGAGTCAAGGTGGAAAGAGCTTCACTTGTTGAATATGAAGAATCAAAGGTGAAGGAGAATGCTGATCCTAACTCAAAAATTTTGAGTCACAAGGTTGAAAGTGTTGAAGATATCTCAGCAAACCTTCATCCGGCAAGGGAAGGTGAACAAATTAAGGACAGCCAAAGGTATGAGAGTGTTTCAGAATTGTTGATTCATACTATTCCAGATTTGTTGTCATCATGGGCAGCATGATGAAAAGGATAGCCATATGCAAATGTGTGGTCATCATGAGAAGCAATCGAAAGAGGGGAAGAAAGTGAAGGACACATGGAGTAGCAAAGAGCACATAGGTCCTTTCACACAAGTTCTAAATTGTTTGTACATGAAAGTTTGGGAACCGGGTGATCTTTTGAGATACAAGAAGGATATGGGCTTTGAAGAGTTCAATATTACTATTTCTAATGAATTCTTTATCTCATGTTTTTGGTTAGAAAAGAGGTTCTTGAGCAGTCCTATAAAGTATGTTATGCATTCTAACGAAGCGGTGGAGAATCATTGCTCACAATTCATAGGGCACTCCTTAGAAACAAATCCTACACTTGAAGATAGGGCTATGGAGGAAGTCACCATTGTCGGGGCAGTGAGATGCTTGATGTGGGAAATGGATAAGCCATATGGTCTTTATGTTGATTATCAAATGCTTCCCCATGCAACCTAGTTTGGGGTTCAATAATATAACTCAAAGATCACTAGCAGATAGTGGTGTCCAACATGCCATGGAATTGAACATTGGTTGTCATTCCTCAAGGGCTGATTGGAGATCTAGCTACAAGCAGAATTTGATTGCCATGCACATGATTTCAGTCATTGAAGTAAGTAGTTTTCAGCTTATGGCTGTTGTTGAAGAATTTTCAGTCAAGGAAGGGTTGTTTCCAACCCCTGGATCACTCACATGGCTGAGTTTGGCGAAGGATGTCATGTATGATAGTTGTACCAATATTTTATCTGCTGCCAGCAACAGTACAAGCCTTTTTACACTTGTATGACAGTCATAAAAATGTTTTTAGTCACATGGTATGAAGGAGAACTCAAGAGGATGTGTCTACAAAAAGGCTTCACGATTCCACGATGTAGAGCTGTTGTCATCCACATTTCCAGCCAGCTCAACATTTTGTATGCAGCCATACAAGTAATCCCAGTCATCTTCAGTTTGTTGATGTTGTTGAAGAACTTTCAGTCAGTATAGGGTTGATTCCAGCCCTATATTATTGTCATTGATGACTTTGAGTGAAAAATGCCATCAAGAGTTGGAGAATGGTTTGCTATACATCCCTCCTAATGAAGAGACCAAAAGCAATGATGCAGGGACATCATCACCAGGTCTAGTTTAGGCTTATAGTAAGCAAATTTTGGTTTGCTTAGGTCTATATTGGCCTTTTCAGTCAATTCATGGTGTCCTTTAGGCCTTAGAGGTTCAAAATTTTGAATTGAAGGATTTCCCTCCATTTTGACCTATTCAAAAATTTGAATCTCTAAGAGCCAATTTTTGGCTTTCTAGGTTGTGTAGGGAATTTTTAAGTGTTTTTTTTCAAGCATTTGGTAGTCTGTTTAAGCTCCAATGTGGTCTCCAAGTACTAGGGTAATGAATGAATTGCAACTTCTAACCAAGGTTGAGCTCTTTCACACTTCTTGTAATGTGACCATATCTTGTAAAGCTTGCATATGACCAAGAAAGGTTAGTTATGGAGAGGTTTTCGAGCCAAGAAGGTATAAATCTACCTTGCAACTGTTATTTCAGTATTGATCAATTGAGGCAAGCAATGTTGGAGCTCCAATAAGGGTTTTTAATGCAAAATTTGTGTACAACCAGCTTTAAGCAGGATTTGAAATCTGTGAATGATAGTTTAGATTAAACTTGAGCAAGTGTAGCTTATTACCATGACTCTAACAATATAAAGATAGTCTTGAATGAATGTGTTCAAGGTTTCCTGTAGGAATTCATTAATGGTAATTGAATTCAGTATTGAAACTTTTTAAATAACTGTCACAGTCGGTTTGGAGAAGTTGGAATACTCGCAAAACTTCAAGTTGATGGTAGTTCTTACCTGAGACAAGGCACTGGAGATCAATAAGACATTCATAATTTCATACTTCATTAGAACGTGAAAAAGATCTCAGAGAAGGTGACAAGTTTGATTTGAGCATTAGAAGAGTTGATAGCTTTTAGAATGATTTGTACCCTGACCCTGAAGCAAAATACAGTGAAGTTTGATGAAAACACGGGCATGGAAAGTGCAATCATAGCTTACTGGTAAGTTCATAGGTTGCTAAACCCTTCTACAGATATCTTCGAAGCATTTTGGAATCTTGAAATTGAATACAAAAGCTTTGGGAAGCAATTCTTTCATTCCCGGGTCTGTAACTGTAAACCCTTAGTGTTTTAGGATAAATGACAAGTTGGAGGCATTATACTGTGATGCTGAAAGTCCAGACCTGTTGCTGAAATGTTTTCCCAATCGAAGACCTTTGGCCCATTTTGTCAACCCGACGGCCAAAGGAAAAATATAAGGGTGACTTAAGTTACAATAAGTTATTACAAAGTGCAAAAAAATATTAATAAAGCACTTGTATTAATTTATTTGACTTAATAATAAATTTGTAATCTCTAAATAGGTGCATTGGGTCTAATATTATGTTGTATCCTTTCTAGGGAAAGTAGAAAGAGACCCATGCTATGTTTGTCATCCCTAGGCAAGAGAATGCGACTTGGACAAAGGAAGGAAAGTTAGTTTAGAAAGGATAAAAGTTATCACTCTTCCCAAGAAAAGTGCGACTGGGCATGGGAGGCCAAATAGACCTTAGGGAAAATAATAAAACATTATTTAATGTTTATTTATTCAAGGAGGAAGTGCGCCTAGGTTTGGGTATACTTTTAGGGTATTTTGGCACTCTTTTCTCATTGGATGATGAAAAGGTCATTTTGTAATATTTTTCCTATAAAAAGGAGAGGGGCGGCTTGGGTAGAGGACCATTGTAATCACTTATCATTTCTGAATCTGATCTTAAGCCAGGTGCTTTTGTATTAAAGTATTCTAAGGACGAAAACCCTTAGTATATTGCCTCTGGAGGATAAAAACCCTCTTAGAGTATGTGAGGGATTTCCACACAGGAAATTCTATTGGGCTAGCATGAGTATTTTCAGTCTTTTCAGTCAGTAGTTGATAGATCTTGTGCGGTGTGAAGAATAAAGATTGTAATTGGGCTGTGCCATTTTGATCTAATGAAGCGACCCATCTTTTGGCCATTTGGAGGTATTTTGAAGACATTTCAGGTCTGAACTTATTGTTGTATGTTGCATTAATTTGTGTGGATCGAATAAAGCGTTTTCTGTAAATTTTGGGAAGGTTTAAAGTGTTGTTTCAGTCCTCTATCATCTGCAGATTTCTGATATAAATTCCAGCCTAATATTAACTCAGAAAAGTCAGATTTTATATGCATATTACGCTGCCAATACGCACAGGTCAGTTTAGGAGGAAAACATGTTGGTTTGATTGCTGTTGTAAGGAATTTAATATACCAAACTAGCCGCATTTTTTTCAGATCTGTATTAGGGAAGTGCCATAACATACGTAAAATCTGTATTTGTTGTTTTGTTTGATTTAAAACTCTTTGGGGTATAAAGAGATCCATTTGGAGATCTTTCAGTTGTTGTCATCATCACTAGCAGCCACCCTATTATTTCAATCACACACATATTTGTGAATATGGGATGTCCTTCCACCATAGTTGACAAGGTTGGAACAAAGAATGAAGATGCCACTTTGGAATATATTTTAGCGTGTCAAGTTGTTGATTATTCATCAATTCCTTTCTCTAGGGCAGAAGTTACAACAGTCTAGAAGGTTTTTAGTACAGCTGAGTATGCAAAGAACAAATTTGTTGATGCCGTTTTTGGAGAAAATGAAAATGGTAGGTTTAAGGTAATAGCTGATCTCTGCTTCAAGGAAGTTCTTAAACTTCACATGCTGCCAAAGAACATCATTAGAATGAAGGAAAGCAAATATATGAACTTGTTTTGGCAAGAGATCTTGTCTCGACAAAAACAAGATCTACATTATTGGAGCATCCAAGCTTGCAATTGCTTGAGGGCAAGCAATTTTGGGAGGGGAGGACTATAATGTCCCCTTCTCAACACTAGTTCTCTTTGAAAACCTTGAGCCCATTCCACTTCCCGTGGGCTAAAAGGGAATGAGCAAAGGAAGTTAATGTCATGATTTTTAGTTGTTTTTGTGAGTTTTGCATTCTTTTTAGTAATTTTCTAAGTATAGTCAAAGTGGCTGGGTAAAAGAAAAAAACCAAATGAAAAATAGAATAAAAAGGTACTATTGTGTCCCCAAGAAGGCTGGTATTCTTTAGAAGGTTCTAATTGGTTTTTGGCCCCACTTCTAACTATTTAAAGGGGTCGTTTTGGTTGGATGAGGTTATGCTTGCTTTTGGAATTTACTCTCCTGGAGTTGGGAGCTTGTTTGTTTTCTCTCTCATTCGTTGAGTACAAAAACCCTCTTAGAAGACCTGTTGAGAACGAAACCTCTCAATAATGGGTTGGTTTGAGGACGAAATCCCTCAAGCCTGCAAAAGGGTGATCACATAAGGAGTTTGTATTCAATTTTGTAGGCATTTCCAGCCCTTCCAAATGGTGACGACTTGCCCTAAGGTGGAATTTGGGGTCTTCTAGAGCACGGCAACTTCAAATTCAGCCATTATTATGTTTCTCCTAATATTAGTAGCTGGAATCTTCATTTGTACTTCATTTTGGGGCTTGGAAACATTCATTTCCAGCCGTAATTGTAAGGGTATTATATTAACTTTTGTTGATTAATTAATTTCCAGCTGATATTAAATTGGTAAAAGATATATTTTCAAGTGCTTTTCTCTTGCAATCATTTCCAGATTTGAAGAATATTATTTTGAAGGGTTTCTAAATTATTTCCAACAAGTTTGTGGCTGATTTCTATCATAAAATAAATATATTTACAGCCTGCTGCTAGGGTTTGGAATTTAATTTCAATTTGCTTCAGTTTACTATTTGGATTGTGCAAGTTCTTTGGTTTTCAGTTTCAGCCCAGAAAAGGGGAATTACAGGTACTCACAATCGATTGCAGACATAATTCTGCACTATTATAACTCTAGCAAATAGATCAGGTACAAACTTGAGAGTAACTATTATTTTAATGGTTATATTGTATTTTGGGAATTTTCGCATAGGTAAAGCACCATAGTTGTCCTTATGGTGAATTGTGGTAAACTCTTATTGTGGGTATAGGAAATAGTTCGATTTATTATATTGGATTTTCTAGAAGCTCTGTGTGTTTGGAGGTGAGTTCATATGTCTCATCTGTTTGGCTGAGATTGGAACGTGCTATGCTATTTTTGTTCCTTGTTCTTGATGCTAACTTCTTTCGTTTAGGATATTGGGAAATATGATCTTTCTAACAGTAGAAATCAACATTAATATATAGCTAGAACTGTGATACCTGTCTCCCTCTACAGGAGTGTTGTTATGAGACAAGAATTTGCAATACTGTAGTTTATCTCCATAGGTGTAGGTGACAGGATATAATAGATTTGAAAACATAATGCAAATGTTTAATTGTAAGAGATAATATAAGTTACAAGCTTAGTTCGTAGACATAGTTTGCAATCAATAGATTACTGTTTTCTTATTGATTTTTTTCTTAATTTTAACCTTGTTTCTGGATCTATACAAGCAGTGGGCTATGACTTTGACTACAATGATTATCATACTTGTGCTTCAATGTTATGCCTGCTGGCTTGTGATGTTACAGTTTCAAGTTTAGTTTTTATAGTTATAATTTTGCAGATCAAGAAAATGTTGATAATTTATGTTTTATTGAAAATAAATATGTTATGTTTTTTTAGATTCATTTTTGCTCATATTCCTTCTTACTTTTCCCTCCTTTTAAAATTATTTGTTTCTTGTATGGTTTTGTTCATGGAACATTGTCATATGACAACCTTAATTCAGACCCAGTACTTTAGACCTTATTATAAAGTAGGCTATAACAGAAAAATATAAGCTCAGTTGACTCATCATGCTTGGATTTTTGAAAGCTGAAAGCAATCTTATATCCTTGTTTGATCATGATACCAGATAATGCACTGTCATAGTTCTTAAGAAACCATAGATTTCTTTGAAAGTTGAAAGCACACAACTCAGAACTCTTTATTTTGTGCACTAGATGTTTACAGATGGTGAAAAGGTTTGATGCTTCAAAAGTGCTGAGTAGACTTGGGTTGGAATATTGCTTTGAAGTTGTCTCATCCAGAAACTGCTAGAAGAATAAATGTTGGGATACGCCTAAGTTTATTTGCAAGCCTTCAAAAGAGGTTATAGAGCATGCACTTTGCCTTACAAAGGCTGATTGCTAGAAGAATAAATGTTGGGATACACCTAAGTTTGTTTGCAAGCCTTCAAAAGAGGTTATAGAGCATGCACATTTCCTTGCAAAGGCTTATAGACAAAGAACTGTATGTTCCCATGAACTTAATATCAGTTTCTCAACTTTCCTTCCACCTTATAGCGTCATTCTAATATTTTTCAGTAATATATTATTGAGTCTGTTATTTTTCCTGATGTCAGTCCTATTAATATTGCAGCAGGAAAGCAAGCCAGCCTACATGATGTATCGTTAAGACCATCTGACAATGGATGTGATGAATTATAATGAAGGTTATTTGTTTGTCACTGGTTCAAAACCAAACTTGATTGTGGTGTCTCAATGTCAACAGATTGGCACTCCAATGCAGACAGAGGGAGCAGACTGCACTCGAAAGCATTCACAATATAAAGGCATCCCTGCCTGAGATGTAGGAAGGAAATGAAAGCTCTGAAAATGTTGTGCGCTTGGGAAGTGTAATTGCTATGGAAACTGTTGTAAATGCATAAAATATCTCATTGCAGAGAATGGGTCGCCATCGTTTAAGATTTTTTCTCCTGGCTAGAGGAATATCTTCCCCATTTTTGTAATCTTGAATGGTATCTAATATTGGGGATGATATCCCTTAAATGAAACATCATATCTGGATCTGATCCATGTAAAATTGATGGAATCAACCAATTAACTTTTCATATAACAGATTTTGTTCTCTTAAGAGTGGATCAGATTATCTTGACTCTACCAAGAGGGGCATCAATCATTCAATGCTTGTCCATGAAATTCTGATCAATTGCGATAGAGGGAAAATTTCCATTGCCACTTATAGTTTCCAAAATTCAAGGGCCTAGTGATTGCAATTTGGATTCTGGGGTTGGGGGTGCAGAATTTGCAGAATTTTCCAGCTTAATAACTTTTGAAAGTTGAAGGCACTCTGAATTTCTTGCTTGGTTTGGGTGTCCGTGTTCATTAATACAATAGCACACACTGGATCAACTCTCAAAAAGGTACATAATTCAACAAAGATGTAACTACTGGTGGCCTGACCTTGGGGAATGTATGGTCTTGCTATTTGCACTAAGTCCCTCTAGTCATGAGCCGAGATGAGTGCATTTTGGAATTACCTTAGTGGCAAAGATTTAATGAATGTATGTGGAAATGTAGATCATGGATTTTCGTTAATTCATGCTGGTAAATGTCATTGATGAGGATCGCATTTGTCTTACTCCTCCCTTACATTGTCTCATTATTGCCAATTTCATTATTCATAATATTAAGCTTTTGGAATATTGTTAGGGTTATGCATGATAGATAGGGTGTCATCCTTATTTATTCAGGAAAATTGGTTAACCTTGGATCCTGCTGACATCTCCCATGCATTGTCAACTTAAAATTTACATACAATGATTCCATCTACTCTTGAAATATATTTTGCAAAGCATATTTTGAAAAACAATCATACCCTGAGCTAGGAGATTCATTTATTTTATGGCATGTCCCTCAAATTTGTTATGTTTATTGCTCACAAAATGCTACATTTTCTTTATGTTAGACGAAAACTAATAACTTCACAAAAACAATATAAACGAGGTCAATGTAATGGTGTATGCACACGCCAAAAGCATAGGAGTTTTTCGTGTGCACTTGACTCCTAGTGAGTACGGGCCAAGGTAGTCAACGTAGAAGATGTCAAGATGATTCTGAACTGGGGTTGTGAATGGTGCTAGGATGATAAGAGTAGGGGTGTGAAAACGCAAACAAGCCGGAAAAGTACCTCTACGTACTCTAGGGAAAGCAAGATCTGCTTGTCAAGGACAGTGATACTCCTACAAACCTGATTGCGATGGATGGTACGGTAGAGAATAATAGCGACACGGAGCCCTAGGTCTATGTCTTGGTCGGTGAATGGAGGGATGTTTGGTTGCGCTACTCGGGTGAAACGGTTGTTAGAGGTAGGTCAGCCTTGATAAGGCAAGGTCATGTAGGATAGGGTAATAGCGGATGGTGAATATGCCAAGAAAAACTCATATCTGTAAGCAGTAATAGGTGTCTGATAAGGTGGCGGACATGGTTGTTATCTTGCAAGGCTATACCGTCAGAACAACTAATTCTGGGATGAATTGTGTGGGGATGGCAAATAACGGAACACCTCTCACCTAAGCTCAAACAAGATGTCATCCTGGATATTTTGGTGTTCTAGTGGGGTGGGAATGCGAAGAAAGTGTCCAACTCTTCCCAGGAATATTTGGCTGTCCAAACTCATCCACAGTGGAGGGGCAACAATCATTGCATGGTGCTTGTTGTGGCCCGGAGCAAAGCATGGAGGAAGCCTATGATGAGAGGCTATATTGAGGCAATCCCGAGCTAGAACTGGAGCCTTAGGGATGTCATGTGACATTGTTTAATCAAAAGTGTTGCTTGCTGTCCTGCGAATCAGCAAATGTCCTTGTTTGGGTCATGATGTTTCTTGCACTCGAAATAACACGGTTGTGTATTGTACTTGTTGCAAGCTTGAGTGTGAATGTTTTTGAGCTTGTTTGGGTCTATAAGTTGTCCTACGTGTATGTTTAACTCAAGTTTAGAGTCGTCGTTCATGTCTACTTTGTTTAAAGTTTGTGAAGGTTGTTTGAAGCACGTTTGAATGTGATACAACAAAACCAAGTATACGCTGGAAATGGAGCTTTTAAAAATCAAATTCAAATTGTTTACACAAGAGTTTTAACAATTAATTCTCCAATTGTTTCACTTGATTTAATGGGAATTTAAACAAACAATATTTTTAGTGTTTTTCTGAGTTTTACAAGTTGCAATGAATGTGTGAAAAGAAGCAAATTACAGCAGCAAACTAAAGATGTCTTTACTTAAATGGAACATTCTACAAAGTAAAGAAAAGAGAACAATAGTATCCATAAAGAGCCTTTATTTTCAGATCTATGACCTTTATATTGTTTGAATGAAATTTACTAATCTAAGAGCTGATTTGGAAAGCAAAAGTTATGTAAACTAAGATCTATGCTCTATGCCTAACTTGATCTATTTTGCAACTGAATTTTCCTCAATCTATGAATGAATGAAAGTTCAAATCTAACAATTAAAACTGCATTCTCTCTTTTTGAATCTTATTTGTGTTTCTTTTCAGGTAAATCTCTAAAACTAAATTACTCTAGATCTAACAAGCAAATTACTTTCCTATTCTAGACCTAGGGTTTGATCCCAGAGATGAGAAAATCCTAGAGCAAAGGTGATTTTAAATCTTTAATCTACTAACATGAATTTACACAAAGCAAAGCTAATCTAATCTCTTTATTGCCTCTTTTTTTCAATGATTTTCTAATTACTACTGAAGAAAAATGATTATTCCGCTGCCACCATGGCGAGAAGCTGGCAATTGTATCTGGATTGTCAAACATGCCTCCTAGGACAACTATTGAAGTCGTTAAGAACCTTTGAGTATGTGTTGACTGCCACACTGCAGCCAAGTTTATCTCCAAGATTGTTACGAGACAAATTGTTGTGAGAGATGCAAATCAGTTCCATCGTTGCAAAAAGGACAATGTTCTTCTAGAGATTATTGGTAATGCTATGTGAAGCAATTTGTAAACAAAGGTTGGCAACATGGTGCACTGTTTCAAGCCTGTAGTGGTAAAATAGAGACCAGATTTTATTTCCAATTCCTTGAAAAAATCTAAGCATTTGGAGATCTAGACATTCTAATTGACTTCATAAAATCAGATATATAGTATGCAATGTGCATTATTGCCTTTATATATCGTCCAGAAGTTTGTTAAAGCTCTGTTTTATAATATCATGGAGCTGTCATGACATTGAAATGTATTCAGAGAACTTGTGCATGTCTAGGATGATATGTTGGGGGAGATGAATAAAAGGGAAAAGAAAAAGGTGATGGTTCTTTACACCAACCTTCGTCATTTTGTACTGTCCTCTTGTGTAGAGTAATTGTATAATATTGTGTGTATGTTAGGTCTGTCATTTGGGATTGAATTACACATACAAGAATATATATGATTGTGTGTTTTGTCTCATTTATGGTTAGAGATTTTGATGTTGCTTCACATCAGCTTCCAACTATCACATTGAAGTGGTTAGAGATTTCTAATGTGGCTCCACATCCCTTTCTTGGAGAGCTTTCAACTATCACATCAAAATGTATTTCCAAACTAAGTTTATGTTTGACATCCCTTCCAGTGTACCTTGCTACTCATACGCAATTGCTAGTATTATATATTACAAACAAAAGTGTATACATAACAAAATTTGTGATTGGGGTTTATTCAATGTGTTTATATAATTTTAAATGTGTTTTTAAAAAATTATACAAAACTTTTGCGGGGCTAGAAAGGGTAACCTATTATCATGGCAAGTCACTAATCCAACAAGACACTAATCCTAGACACATGAACTTCACTCTTTGTGACTCAAATATCAAAGGAACTATAACAAGTGTTTGGTACCATTATATTGGAGGACTAGTTGTGAAAAGCTTTGCCCAGTGGCGACGAAACAAGAGCTTTATGCACAATTCGTAAGTCAAATTCAAACAAATATGAAAAAATGACACTTGCATCAGCATTTAAATCTTCAATGAAGGCTAAAGTTTAATGCAATATGATACTTGGCTACTTTACTAGCTCAACAACTTTCCCAACTTTTACCCAAGAAAGCAGAAGTGGACATCAGATGTCCCAACCTTCTTTGATAACTATGTGGAATCCACAAGAAAAACACAAAATTGATAGATTGGTGGGTCAATTTTTATGCAAATGTCATCCCTTTCAATGTTGTTTGGCATACACATACAAAAGAAATGGTAGATGAAAACCCTAATTTTAGTAAAGGGTACACAATGCCATCTTTGAAAACCTAAGAATGGTTTGTTAGAAGAGGAGTTGACATCCATATCGAGTGAACTGGATAAAATAAAAAAATTAAAAAAACTTGAGAAAATCGGTTTGCACTATAACAAGTGATGGGTGGTCAATACAATGCAAAGGCCCCTTCTCAATATTTTGAAACAATGCCCTAAAGATGTTATGTTTATCAAATCCATTGATACAAACAACGATGTAAAGACTGCAGATTTTATTTTAAAATGCATTGAATCCAACATTCTTAACATTGGAGAAGAATATGTTGTTTGAGTTATTATAGATAATGCAACAAATTGTAAAGCAACATCGAAACTTCTAATGGGCAGGTTTCCTTATTTGTTTTGAACTCCTTATACATCTCATGTTTTGAATTTTGCTTGAAGATCAGCCAAAGTTGAGGTGGGTAAATAGTGTTGTGAGGGATGGGAAACAAATTTCCAAGTTTATACTTAATCATCACTTAACCTTGAGCTTGTATCGCTCATTTGCAAAGCATTAACTTCTTTCTCCTTCTAAAACAAGATTTACATCTAATTTTATCACTTGGCCAAGAGAGATGGAGGTGAGAACAGCTTTGAAACAAGTTGTGGTTAGTGAAGAATGGGCACAATCTAAGCTTTCTAAGGAAAGCCTTGCAAAAGATACTAAGAAAATATCTTAGGGAGTTCATTTTGGGAGGGCATGGAAAAGACCATAAAGATGTTCGAGCCACTTGTCCAATTGTTGAGATTGGTTGATGGTATGAAACCTTGCATTAGTTTTTGTATGACAGATAGAGCAAACAAAGGAACAAATAAAAAAGTACTAACAAATGATGTTAAATAAGTTCAACGTATATGGGACATATAGTACAACTAATGAGATATGTTACACATCTTATACATGCAGCAAGTTGCTATTTAAATCCTAAATTTATAGAGATGGATCACGATTTAGATGAGGAGGTAAAAGAATGGTAAATTGGAAACAATAAACTGGTTGGTTTGTGATGATAATGAGAAGGCTATGGTAAGAAAGCAACTTACTACATTCAAGAACCAAGAGGGCATGTTTTCCTACAAGGAAGCACAATAAAATTGGCTGCATGGATCCCCATTTATGATGGCAAACATATGGGTCTTCTACTTCAAAGCTACAAAAGTTTGTCGTGCATCTCCATAGCCAAAGTGTGTTAGTGCTTACGCATTTGAAAAAAACTAAGTACACATGATTTGATCCACACTAACAAGAGGAATCTACCAAGAGCTTAAATAAACTCAAATTTTATGTTTGTCCATAGCAATTTACGATTTGCTTGGGTAAAATCTTATCAAAAGAAGATGGTGATTCTCACCTTGGAGAATCACCCTCAAAGGAATTTATGAAAATGTTGATAGTGTTGATGAGCTTTATAGAGGATATGATGATGGTACTAGTGCTAGTGCTAGTGCTAGTGCTATTGCTAGTTTTGATTTTGAGAAGATTTTGATGTTGAAGCAAGTTTTGATATTGCAAATGTTTGAAACTTTTAAGTTTCATTTCAATGTTGAGCTTAGGCTCTAAACTTTGGATATTTTGCTCTCTTTTAATGTTATTCAAATTTCAAATCTTATGCATTTCTCAATTTTACAAGCTTTAATTTTATGCTCATTATTTGGTAGATGGATATATTTTTGCATGTTTTACATGATTTATGTTATATGTGTGTGTGTGTATGTATATATATATAATATATATACACATATACTTATTCCAGAGCGGATTTTCCTAGACGTTTTCAAGGATTTCATATTTCTAGATTTTTCCCTCTCGAACAAATACAGATTTCTGAACTTGGTATCTATGAACATAACTAATCACGGGCTATGGGCACCGTATCTACTATGCTATAGCCTCCATATATATAGCAATACCACAGACCTAGATACATAGGAGTGACTTTATCACAAGAGGAGGTTATAACCATTGCAAAATGAGAGATGCTCATTAAGAGAGTTGAACCACACTTAAACTCATGATGGAACTCTTATGCATCATAATACCATTGATTTGGTACATAATGTTGTCTTTATCACAATAGGTTACACAACATTGCAAAAGGAGTAATGCTCATTAACAAAAGAGTGCGACTATGTTTGAACTCAAGACGTAACCTGAAACTTTATTTGTGAGACCAAGATATTATGCACCACAAAATGCCATATAACTCCTTTTGAGCAGAAATAGATTCAACCTCTATAATGCTCAAGTTTTGCTCCAATCGCGCTAATACTCCCCTTAACTAATGCCAAGCACCCACTAACAACACCTTCATGCCTTCATGAATACAAATAGCTTCATAGGGCAAGGCTTTGCATGCTTTGATATCATGGTAAAGTTTAGTGTTGCATTAAACATCAGCCAAACAATATAATGCATTCATAGGATCAAAGTGTGAGAGGCACACAATAAAGAAGAGACGAAATATGGACTTGGTATCAATGTGCCTAGATCAATAATTGCAATTCACAAATAAGAATGAATCTTCAATTGCATCCAGTGAGAAGTTGATCCTCATTTAAGTAGATATCATAATGAGGAAACCCGAGAAGAATTGACAATTGAAGTGGGTGTCTTACCTTCTAAAGCTTCATTTTGTGATCAATATAAGATGAGTGTAACCAACAAACTAGCAAACCTTCTTAGTCATCGTACATCTCGAGGACTTTGCATCATGAATACTAAGTGTGAACCTCTGATGAGAGGAAAGATCTTTACTCCATAAATCCCCTTTTGGACCGATAATTGATGTTTTGCAATGATCCCAATCCTTTTCTTGATTAATGCTTGAAGTATGAGGCGTTATATAAGCTCACTCAACTTTGCTTATCCACTAGACCCTCTTGCCAACATTTGCTAAAGAAGACATGTTCCTCTAATGGTAAGCATTTTGGCAAATAGAAACCTTTAACATGTTTGGCACCAACTTTATTGCCCTCCTACACGCAAGCAAATGAGGATTACTTCAACCTTTCAATTGAAAGCTTGGGATTACATAAACCATTTACGGCAATTTCACAGACATCAGAGTACATTTCCACAAATCTCATTAGTCGTTTTCCCAGTCCCACAACTCAACACCACCATGTTTGTGATTATGTGCCACTTTTCCAAAATGGCACTTTTTATTCCATGCACAAAGACAATTGATGTTCCACAATTTGTTGACTTGTTCTTCAAACACGTTTGGAGTAATTTCGACAAACATTCACTATCAAAAATGCTTGTGAATTGCGCTTCTTAAATCAATTTTAGCAATTATTGTGGAAGCTTCTTAGTTGTTGGTTTCACTTAAAAAATTTGTTTCACTTAACAAATTTGTTTCATACACAACTACTTGGTCAAAATGAGGTTGTTGACTACACCATATCCCATGCCCTTCACATGCGTCAACAATAGACTAAGTGGTGGGTAAACCACTTGCATATCATTCAATAAATCTCCCAAAGCATGCAACGGCTACCAACCTTTGATACCTTACCATATTTTGGTTGCCCTTTCAGCTCCACATTTCTCACACCAACAAAAGGAGCAAGACACAAAAATCCCTAGCAGATTTTTGGCTAGGCTTCATGGCAAAATTCAAGACTTTCTCAAGAAGACTAGGGCCAAATACACAAGCAATCCTTGACCACCATGTGCCTCCTTTTTCCAAGTAGGCTGCACGATTGGCTTCACTTAAAGAAGAGTGGATTTCATAGCAAACAACATTGTAAGTTGAAGCATGTCAAACATTGGCCTCACACTTTTCTCCAAGCACTAGGACCCAATACTTTTCACTTAGACCTTCCACCTCAACTTGATAACCATGATGATACCAATATGATCAAATCAAGTCAGACAGGCCATCTCACCGTGGAGGAGGTTTCCATCACTCATCCTACAAACCTACCATTCCAAATTTTCAACAAGCATTGGATGAGGATCTTTTACTCAATGTTTGGACTCGTGATAATAGAAAGAAGTAAACAATACATACCTGATTTGTAAAAATCCACTGTAACAAGCCAAGTGACTTTGTCGGACCTCTTGTCAGAAACATTTCTTCACCGCCATAGAAGTTCAAGATACCTTCCTCTAAGTAGGGAGGAAATGCTCGAGCTCGCTCGTAGTGATCTCTTAACTTTTAATATCGCCCTGCGTTTTAAATAATTGAATGTATGCTTATCTCAATTCACTTGAGCCTTTCTAAAGGTGTATTTTGCATTTCGAGTTCTCAAGGACTGCATGTTATTGGCCTTCTCCAACCAGCACTCATCAGCATCCTTGTATGTGTATTTGATTATGGTAATGAAGATAGTACAACATCAATTAAAGCGGTGTAATAACCCTTTTTGACCATTAAACATGCATAGCAATCTGGCAAAATGCAGATTTGGCCTTTATAATGCAAATCGACTAGGAATATCAATTTAATATGATACTAATATCATCAATAATTCACAAATAACACTAGAGCAAGTCGCACTTCTTGGAATTAATGGAATAAATCGAGAATGCCCAATAATGCCTTCAATTATGATAATATAGTTTGAGTGCAAATAGTTTTAAGCAATGTTTTAAAAATCGGAACCGGTCGAGGGTTGGACCGGACCGGTTCAAACTCTATAAACCGGTTTACTGAAAAACACATAAAAATTACATTTTTAAAGAAAACTATATATTTGAAAGATTAGAAACCATGATTCCAACAATTACACACAAAATATGCAAAGTTTGCTCATGTATATACTATATAACAGGTAAGAAAGGTGTTTATAGCAAAATGGCACGAACTCCAAGTAAGAAAGGTGTTATAAGCAGAAATTTTGAATAAAAAATTGAATTTTTTATACTTAGTGTTGTATGCATGCATCTTTACATGACTCGGCCGGTTCAGGATGAAACCGGACCGGTTCGACCAATTTGGTTCTAAACCGGCCGATTCCTTACAAAACCGGTTGGTTCAGTACCAAACCGGTCGAACGATCCAATTTTTTAACCGGTTCATGTCTAAATATGTTGAACCGGTCAAACCGACCCCAGTTCGGTTTGGCGGTTCCGGTTTGGCGGTTTTTAAAACACTCGGTTTTAAGTCAATATGAAGGGTTTTCGTCCTTCATATGGACCTCACATGGGGTTTTCGTCCCAAGTGGTGAGATAATGAGAGAACACTCTCAAAATCAGATTTTACAAATGAAAGTTCACATGTCCAAATGGCTGCCCTTAGTCCCCTATTTATACTTTTGAAAAGACATGGCCGCTCCCTTATGACCATTCATTATGCCCTTATAATTATTTATTTTGTCCTTAACTTGGCCGACCCATATATTCTACAATTACTTTATAAAAAAACATAAAAATTATTAAATATTATAATGTTGCTCTTCTCCTTGCTTTCCTTTTCCGGCCACGAAGAAGGAATGGCCAAAAATCCATACTTGGTCTTCTAAGTTGGGAAAAGGGACATTACAAGCAGCCATCTTTCGTCTTTCTCTAGAATTTGTGTATATTTACAACTTATCTTTTTCTGATCATTCCGTAAAACCATATCCAATGTCTTCGAACAATATAGGTAAAGCAGATGCCCTGATCTGAGGCTTGATGGTTGTCAACTTGTCTGCCAGCTTTGAGTAGACAAATTTGAAGTTGATAACTCAACAAGATTTAAAACTTCTGATGAATAAAGGGAATATGGAAAATGAAACTTTGGAAACTAAAGCACCTTTAGGCTCAGAAGTTAGGAGAGGCTCCATCATGCCCAGAAACCTTTAGGTTGAAAGTGGCACATATGATGGATTTCTAGTCTGCCAAATTTCTAGGTATGACCACTCTTTAACAAGGAGAGCATGCACCAGCCTGCACGGAATCTTTAACATGGAAAGCATACTTGACAGGGCTTGAACTTGGGTCATCACCTTGCCTCTACACCATGGCCATTTAAACCTAGATTGCATTCACAGTTTTACAGGTCTTCAATATTTGGGATAAATGATGTTGCAAATAAATAACAGTTGTGGCTTCAATCAGAAAAGCGAATCCAGGTGGCTCGCAGTCGAAACAGAAAACAATAAAAGAAAAATAAAAATATGGCTTCTTAGGCTGACAATAGCATGCACCAATGCAACTCACACCTAGAAGAGGCTGGGTGCAAGTCCCAATCAAAATGCAGGACCTCATATGTGGGTTCTATGCCAAAAAGTGCTCTGAGCTTAATGGTGCATTAACTGTGTTTAGTTGACAACTGCGTAAGTATTACAATTTACCCATGAAAAATAGTGTATACTGCCAGATGGCAGAAAAACACTAGCTGGACAACACTTAAATTAATTGCATTCTCAATTTGGCTTGTCGCTTACAGATAAATGTGTTGGGCATAAAATTTCAATCATAAAAAAGTTCCAACGGACCCAAACCCACAAGAAAAACAAATGCCAAAAACTTAAAATGGCTTGAAAAACAATCTATAAAAATGTAACTAGATTAAAAAGAATCTGACATCAATCTAGAAAATTTAAAATAGCTTGAAAAACAATCTATATACTCGGGTGTCAATTGGATGAACTGGAGTTGTAACAAAAGGAGCTTCAGGGCTTCGTGTCTAAAACTAAGCAATATACAGCATCGAATCAACCGACCAGGCCAGGTGCAGGTCCTGGGTGAATTTGATGCAGAAAATATCCCTAAATTTTGACATCTGAGCTGAAAATTTCCGTACCAGAGGATTAAAAATAATACATCATTGAGTTTTAAAAATGAAATTATGATATTCTAGTAAAAAGAAACTTGCCTCAAAATCTGAGGGCAACTCGTACTCGAGGCTATCTACTTTATCGTATCTTTTATTCTTTTTGGTATCTTCCTGTGCCGAGCCCTCCTCATACTCGTACTCATCTCCATCAAGTCTTTCATTTTCATCATCCTTGTGATCTTCTTCGTCATTGCTTGTGGGGTGAAGGATATCCAATTCTTTCTTAAGTGAAAAAGGCAGGCGAGGAACCCTACTCCTTTTGGAACTCCCACTCTTGTTCGACTTGTTCTTATTCACCTTGGGCGGAGGACGAGGCATGGACCGGGAGATTTCTTCGCCAACATTTTTCCTTTCGCTGGAGTTTTCCCTTCGCCATCTCAACCTTGGCGTTAGAGGTATTCACCCTGTGCAAATTCACGGATTAAGCAATAGAACTATTTGGTTAATTTACGTTGGTGCTCGATGCCTGCTTTAAGAAATTCTATCCGTTCGATCCTGAAAAGCCAGTAACCGTATTTCACAAGGTTTCGGAGAAGAATGTCGAGCCTGAAAAGCCAGCAACCGTATTTCACGAGGTTAGGGTTTATTATTGGCTGCAACTTGGGGTTTGCTGTTATGTGGGCAGCGGGGTTGAAGGTAAAATAGAGGCAAATAAAAACTAGCAATTGCAAGTGGAATGTGCGATGGAAATGTTGAAGGGGATGCATCGGAGAAGTTAAACATGAGGGAAATAAATTTGGGGGAGGAGGAGGGCGACGAAGAAGGAGATTAAGAGAGAGAAAGTCTTGGATTGTGAGAAATGTTGGGGGAACCTATGCATAAATCCTTTTTTCGTGACTAACCATGTATGAAACTCCGTGCCCACAATGACCACTAGCATAACATCTTGACCTCTCATTTCGTTGATGTTTGATAGGCATAGTTACTAAAACTTTCATTTGGAAATGTTTTTAAAGATAATCAATGGTTGTGGCATTCACAAAAGAGGGAATTTTTTTCATGCACAACATGTCCCCTTCGAGCATCTAGGTCATTCAATGTTACAAAAAGGGAACGTGTCGTTGTAAAGATTATAATCTATTGACGAGCCAACAAATTTGAAAGCATGGAATCTATTGAATGCATGGATGTCGATGGAGAACAGTTGGAAGAGATGACAACATGTATGGCGAGGCATGGGGACAAGAGTAACCAACACCATCTAGTTGTTTGGAGAGTCGACCAATGCAATGTTTAACCTCTACATACGATGTGAAACGATGAGCAAGCCAAGTGAAGCACAGGGAAAAGATGAGGCATTCACTTTCCAAGGGTCTGCGAAGGAGAATGAGCTAGGGAAGATAACAAAAGGTGTTTTCATAGGTGTAATGAGGAACATGGGACCATTTCGTGGGACCTCCTTTCCTAAATGACAACTCCTCTAAAATTGTTCATGACACGAATATGGATTTTAAGGCAACGAACAAAGAACCCAGAGTTGTCAAAATTTAACCAACATGAGTAGCCAACATCATCTAGTTGTTTTGAGAGTAAACCAATGCAATGTTTAACCACCACATACGATGTGAAATGGTGGCAAGCCAAAGGAAGATGCAAACTTGAATGATCCTCTCAGTGTTGCAAGGAGATGTTAGATGTGAGCAAGTATGGATCGCAAAACTCAATACTTGATCAATAATGCAATTCAATGTCAAGGTGATGGAGGACTAATGACGCATAGATCGATGCTTGTTGATTCCAAAACTAAATGCAAATCCAATACAAATCAAAGTTTATATATCTAGTCAAACTCGGTGACCAGTGTAATCTTCAATGCTAGCATGAAGCCAAGTGAAGCGTAAGGGAAAGACGAGGCATTCACTTTCCAGGAGTCTGCATGAAGGAGAATGAGCCAAGGCACATAACAAAAGGTGTATTCAAAGGTGGAATGAGGAACGCAGACCCTTCTGTGGGACCTCCTTTCCTAAATGACAACTCCTCTAAAATTATTCATGACACAAATATGGTCAGTAAGGCAAGAACAAAGAACCCATAGTTGTAAGAATTTGGTAAAGTGATTTAGTTTGGGAAAAGAGATATCGATGTAATTACCTGTCAACATTACAAATCCAACAATTGATATTGTGTATTATTGTTTTTGGATAATTCGTAGTCGGCCTATGTTTTTATGTGTATATATAAGCGATGGTGTCTGCTTTTGCAATATGTGTTTTTGACACAATGAAGGGTTTTTATTTGTGGGTTTGTTTCATTATTTTCGGCAAATGAAAGGTTACATATCAAAAGATTCACACTTGGGGTATTTCCCAACACCAACAAGTACATCTACAAAATGTAATATGAGTCAAGGTCTAATAAAAAATAGTAGTGAGATTAAGAGTAACATTTTACCACATTTATTAAAACCCATATGGAGCATTCACTAAGTATAGACACCAAATCACACACTTTGGGTATATTTCTAGGTCCTAATCACATACCACTATTCATATGATTCCTAAGCGAGAAAAGTATTAATTGACCACTTATCTTTTACCTTTTTTGCTTGTTTTATGGTTTCCTTCTTAGTCTTACACACCTTCTTGCCTAGTCTGACTTTCGATGCTTCAATTTTTTTGAGTTTGGACATCAACGTCGAGCCAAGACGTCAACGCCAAGCGCTTTCATCCCCTCAGGTGCCCCCGACATCTTTGTATCTTGCTCGCATATTTTGGGTCTTTTCTAGCCTTTGGGCATCTTATTTCTTACTAATCAACATTTTAGTGGTTAATTATGAAATTCAACCAAGGGAACCCTGTAAATACAGAGCTATGTGATCATAATAAATGACCAAGCACTAAGCATCTACTACTATCACCTAAGGTTGCATCCAAGGGCATTTCAGGAGCATCAAAGCATCCATCTAGCTATCATTCAAGGGACAAGGGATTGCATTCTTTTCCATACACTTCATAGGAGGGGGAAGTTTTTTTCCATGCACGCATCTACTTACATCTTCTACATCTAGTTATTATTCTCTACTCTATACATCTTGCACAAGAGCCACCTCGAGCATGATTCTACACACACACGCACACACGTAACTACATGGAGTTTTAAATGTAGTGCAATGCCCAGATCGTAAGCTCACTCGGCACAGTGACCGCGTCGAGGTCACTAACTCCCCATATGAATCTTTTTCTTTTTAAGATTTGATGTGTTTTGGGGTTTTACAGATGTTATTTCTATTCGCGTGTTTCAAAGCGAACTCGCGATCTTACAACGCAAGCATACAGTGACATCTAACAAACATATCACACACGAAGAAATCACTTTATGATAATTTTTCACACCACAAGTGCCTAAAGAAGGTCCTCTGCCAGCGCCTGACCCGATCCAGTGCCCCGGTCCCGGCATTCCCAACAACTTTGCATTTTTCTAGGTCTGCATGCAACACTTCGCTCTCTGTTTCATCAGTTTTCAGCCTAGTATAGCTTCGGGATCATTGCAAATCAATTGAGTATCATCGCCCTTCTCTCGCACTTAAGTTTTTAAAATTTATTAGCTTTACTTACTTGTGTCAAATTTGTACTTTATTTGTCTATATATGCGATGTGACATAATTAAGATTTTAGCATTTATTTTTCAATATTTTCTTAATCATTTGGTGAACATGACGATCTAAACCCTACCTTATGAGTATGTTTTATTCTTCTCAATTAATGGATCAATCTTCTTATCCTTCTTTTGCACTAACTAAAGTTTTAGACACGGTTACTATTGTTTCCGATTTCATGCAAGTTCGTACTCAACATCCTCCTTAATTTATTATGCCTAAGGCTAATCCAACTATCGATGTAGTAACTACTTGTAGCACTCGCCCTCCTATGGCTCAGCTCGTTTCTATCCCTCTGCCTATCACTTCTGCGGCCCCTCCTACCACTTCTAAAGGTTATGGTATTATCGAGCAACTTAAGAATACATTGGCCAAAATTTCTCTCTATGACTTATTATGTAATGCACCTAATTTTCGTCGTACATTAGAGGCCTCCCTCCATTCTATCCACATTAAAAGCAATAAATCTTCAATGGCCTTCACACACCTTGTTCATTCTCTCAAAAATCTACCACGTGCTTTATCATATAGTGATGAGGACATATCGTCATTTTTTGTTGACAATCCATGTGCTCCTCTACTTATTATTGTTATCATCGGGCACTATTTTTATCAAATGTGTGCTCGTTAATAAATGGATCTCTTGTTAATTTATGTGCTCATTCCCTTTTAAAGCAAATTGACATTACAAATAATCTAATTGCTAAGAATTCCACTCTCATTCGTGGTTACGATTCAACTACTCGAACATGCTTACGCACTATCACATTACCTATACAAGTCGGGCCTAAAACTATCCCTATTGTGTTCTTCGTTATCGATGCCTCATTTCAGTTCAATCTTTTGTTGGGTAGACCCTGGATTCACGCAATGCATGTGGTCCCATCCATTGTTCATCGATGCGTCAAATTCTTACATGATGGCTATGAACATACCATTGTTGCGAACCATGATCGATTCGAGTTATGCCGCATAGACCCCAATCACCGTTATGCCTATTCCTCCATCACAACCTATTCCATATAGCAATATTGACACATATGATATCGGCCAATCTAACGCTCCACAATTGTATTCTTTATTTTCCATTAGAGCGCTATACATGTTGGCATTTCATTTAACAAGATCAACTCTCACCCGAAGCGCGCACAACTACTGTGTCCCTTTGTGTTATGTTTACTAGAATTTTAACATACATAAACATCATGATATCTAACTAAGTTATCAATCAATTATTCTTATCCATTACAAGAATTCATTTGGAAACACATGTAATAAGGAAACATAACATCTCAAACAATAATTAAGATTAATTGTAATAACACATATCCATACTCAGATGCACCAATAATCATAATCCAGCCACAATTATCCATTAATCTCAAAAAACAAATACACAACAAAAATCGATACATAAAATGTGAACACATAGTCATGCACGCAGTTATAACATAGAAGCATAACCCCTAACACATAACACAATGAACATCAAAACTAGCATTGTGTCCCTAACAAGGACTTACATTAGGTATATATAGGGGTGGGGACTTTCCCTTCACCTCCCATGCACTTCTTAATAATAGGTGTGGTAAAAATAGCCATTCATGCTTTACAAAACACTTTGTTAATAAAAGCTTGTCTAATAAGATTATGTTGTAGTCCTATTAATAGTTAACTCCATACACGTTCCTTCTCCAAAAATAGCCATTGCTTGCTCGCCAAGGTAGCCTTCTTTTATCCTTTTCATGATGAACACTCCAAGTCTATTTTTAGCATGTCCCTGAAAAATGGCTAAGTCCTCAATCTGCCTATATGTGTAATCCCGTGCACAACCCCATTTATGTCTATGTGCACCATCTAAACTCTTCTTATGTGTGCCTGTTCATGCGTGTTAGTATTCCTTCTTCTTGGTACTTAGTCAATTTTGGCAACCAACATTACCCCACATTAGGTATGTTGTTTGTCCTCAACAACACTATAGATTGTCACGCAAAAGAATAGTATGACACCCTCTTCGAACCAAAAAATGAAGAATAAAGAATATGGTTTGTGCCAAAGAATCAAAGAATCAATTTTCCTTAGGGGAAGGAGTACATGAAATTCCTTGATCAAATTTTCTCCAGTTCCTTCCACCCTTCTAACTCTTTACAAGCTCGAATCGGCATGTTATCAACAATGTCGAGAGTTTTGCAGAGTCAATTCATCAATCTTCCCCTTTAGTTATTCAATAAAAGCTTCCATCTACTTGGCTATGTCACCCAACCGCATCCATCCCGCATGTAATTTGTGGGAAGAATTCCTTTAGTCCGTCTCGAGCAAGGTCTTCAACATGTTTATTATTTCCTCTCTCGCTCCACCTCACCAATACCTTTTCTCGTTCTCGCCTCTATTATTCTTGTTCTTAACATGGAACTCCTTTAATTCCACTTCATCTCTAACAACAAGCAAACTCACAACATGAGCGAAGTCCCGACAATTATCATTTACAAACTCGCCACTTGTGCAACTCCTTCAAACTTCCACTACCAACGCATCATACTGCGTAAGGTGTTCTTCGATTTGTTCCTTATCACTTTTCTTTTTCGGGCCATTACTTCTTCCGCGAACTCTATAGTGAGAACCTTTTTCTCATGTGTGATCATGCGCACCAAGTCCTCTAGACGATGTAATGAGGTCTCGTATGAAGGTTGGACTTGATCAAGCAAATACGACGTGTGAGTGTAATAACATCTACAATGCATTCCACCTTCTTATACGTTGCACGCATTCATTCCTTCTCTTCTCATACTTCTTGCTTCACATTGCATGATGATATTATCTTTTCTTTTATCTCTTTATCTCTCCCTCTTATTTCCTTATCCTTCTCCTCTATCTACTTGTGCATATTCCTTATGCGGCAATCTTTATAAAAAAATCTCACCCTATGTCCATCGATAGTTTGTTAAGCACATTACACGCTTGTTTATCTCGTTAGCATATGTGCATCATTATCGTAAGCCTCTCCTGGTGTAGACTTAAGTCAGGTCTCAGTTATCGATTGCGCGCTAACCTCGAACTCTGGATCTTCCATGTGTGATTGAAATGCCCAGGAGAGCATCTTTCTGGTGCGCGGTAAGGCTTCTTCCTTCTTAAAGAATGACCAACATAAGAGATCTTTTGTGGCCACTGTGCTTTGATATCTTGTGTGTAATACTTTGTTAGGATCATCATCATATTACATCATAGGGCCTTGGGGTGTGTCTTGGCTTCATGTTCTTCCCACAGGTCCCTTTCGGAAAACTAAGTGCAAGGGTGTTCTCTACGCCACATGCTTTTGCTTTATCAACGTTCTTTTATTCTTCTCCCTCATGCTTTATTCCATGCTCAACAATGCACTCTCCTATGCGCTCTACCTCTTGCTCAATCATGCACTCAACTCCACGCTCCTTAGTAAGCTCCTTCCTCTCCTCCAAAATCGAGTACTTGGCACTTCATAGCCTCCTACCTTTGTTTCCATGACTCGGGATCTCCTCATGATGTGTATCACGCTCCTCCATATTCAACTCCTCAACCTCATGAACCAAGGGTTCCTCCTCGTAATACCTCCTCTTCCTCATTTCTCACGGCCTTTTCTTCATCGTTCTTAATCTCCTTTTTGGTCTACGCTAGACACTACCTTCAATTTCTTCTTCACTAGAGACATCTTCTTTTGTGGTTGTTTTGTGCTCGTACTTGGTTTAGACTCCTCACAGCGCGGTGTCTTCTTCATAATTACGTTCGAACATGAGGTGTAACCCCATTTCCTTCTTCCTCCTCACTAATAGGGGGAGTATCCTCGCGCATTCTCTCGTTGTCCCACAATATTCTTCCTCGTAGGCTCTTATGGGATTGTCAAGTCATCCTCCACATATTTTCCATCAACTCTTCTCGGCTTGAAGTATATATAAATCTTTACTTCCTCTAGATTAGTAATTGCCAAATCAATAGACTTGGACATATTGATATCATATGATATAATTGTCTCCTCATACACACTTTTCTTGGGATAGACAAATGCTTTGGCAATGTATGGTACTCATAGTCCACCTTATCAAAGATCAAACCTCAATTTGTGCACCTCGGGAAAATTTGTTCACCGATGTTTGAAAATATCGTGTTGTGAATGCAAACAAAAGTTCACACCAAGGGCTTTTCGACCCATCCTTTAAATAAAAATGGCCAATGCGAAGCACCGATTAACAACAAATTCTACCTTCCTTCCATTTACACAATTAGTTCACTTGGAATACGTCATTCTACTCCAAACACCTCGTGCATTATTTTGTACCATTTATCTCCTCTAGCCTTATATACATTAGTGATGGTATCACAAGTGTAGTTAGCAAATATTTTTGTAGGGGATGCATTTTCTTTGGGAACTCCCGTATTTTTATCATTCTCGCACCCCATGTTCGTGAGAACACAATAAATAGTAGGACGTTTCCAAACATGATCTTTTCCCTTGTGCGCGCTTCCTCAATGATCTCCTCTGCTATGAATCTAACAAGGTTATAGACTATACCTTCAGATATTTTATTTGCGACATAAAGCCATCACTTGTTCACTTGGCCCCATATTTCATGTCCGTTCAACTTTGAAGCAATCGCACATGACCATTCCAATGACAAGATCATCAAGCTTAGAAATGTCCATGGTGCGCCCTTCTCATTGGTACTTCATAATGTCATCGTATTATTTACTTCATCATATTCTTCCAAGTCTACCTGGAAGCTTTTTCCCCTGTCTTGTATGACGACCAATAAAATTTCCAAGTAGTGGTGCGATAAGGTGCATTCTTCTGTCTCGTGAAGAAGAAGAAGTCTTCATGGACACACGATATAATCCATTGATATAGTCACTCAGGCTTGCCAAAGTATGGGAGCTTGTAGAGTTGAAGAACCCCCGTGCTCTACAAAATCTGACACCCCTTGTCATCATAGATAGGTTTATCGTCTGCATTATCCGTCCCTTTGTCTTTTAAACCAGCTTAAGATCTATCTCGCACATGTTCACATTAGTGTGATGGTTATAGTCGCTAACTAACATCTTCCTCAAGTGTGATACCCAGTCTTTCTCTATAAACACTCCATCGAGGTACAAATTTCTTAATTTTCACTCCCCACCAATCTTCAATTTCTTCCAAAACAGGTTTCTAATATCCTGGTGGTGATATTTTTCCTGACATCCACCTAACAATAGGATACCTAGGCTCAAACACCAAATGTTGACCCTAAATCCCGACATCAATGTGAGACTTAGGAAGTTTGACCTATGTTAGGGATGTACATGGTAAAATTACTTTACTCTAACTCGTGAACAGAAAGAATATAAATACACATAACAAATTTTACTCCAAACATCAATCTTCATTCATATTTCAATAATCAGTACATTAGTCTCTTTTACATTCATATCCTTTTCATCCTCTCTCTCATACATCTCATAAGCTATCAATTCTCTCAAAAATGGCACTCACGCATACATTTATAGTGACACGCTCATATACAATGGATCAATTACAATAAATATACAAAATACATAAGATTTGAGAGTCACTTCTTTTGATTTACGCCTCTGTCGGCTCTTGTCTCATACCGATTCGGTTTGTCTTCATTCCACAACATCATGTTGATTTCTAGAGTGTAATGTAACTTTTTACTTCTATCCACGACTTTCCTTTATCCCATGCAACCTTCCTTTGTCCTACCACTTTCTTATTCCCTTCGTGGCTTGATCTAACTCTTCACAATTATGTATTGACTTTGGTGACTTCATTCTTATACTCACGATTTATCCAAAATTTGATGAAGAACCCTGTCAATACATATGGCTCAAACGATTTTCTAGGTTTGCACGTAAGTTTCGAGAAATTGCATGAATTTGCTCTTAAAAACACACAAGTTCTTCATAAGGTAAGGTATAAATGATTTTCCCCGACACCCTTTTATAGATTTTCAAATTTATACCGCATTAAATGCTTGCCACCAACCGCCATACAACAACTTCAAATCTTCTTTTTCTACTTTTTTGCACTTTTTCTACTACTTTCTTCCACATGCTTTGCAGTCGTAACCTTCCGGTGCACTTAATACTTCCTAGGTCGTAGACCTCGTCATGCACACCTCCCGCGTCGCGAAGACATAAACCTCTACATCATATACCAAGTAATTCGCCCTATTGTTGCCTACCTCATGTTACATTGCATGATCCCTTTTTGACACGTGGTCTTCATCCCGAGAAATTCCCCTATTATCACCATCCTGTCCTCATTTCTTACGACACCTTTTTATCTTTTCCTGCGTGCACACTCTACAACCAACAAACTAGCCTTCTACAAACGCGCGCCTACTGCTTTAAAGCACCAAAAAGGTCACTTTTCACGCATTTGTACTTGGTTCACCCCACATTAAAAGTATGCACGATCATTTCATGGATGAACTCAATAGATAGATCACTTCCAAAGATGCAAGCATGCTTATTACAACAAAACAAGGAAACCAACCAACAATACAAAAGCAACAACTTGAAAAAAATATGAAAGGTGTTGAGGTAGTAATGTCAAGTGCCCTGGATACCTTTTGGTGGACCATCACTTCATGACCCTTGTCTTAAATTTTATTTTAAATACATTTTATGAGTCAAGTATTTCACAATTAGAGTGAAACAATATGACCGATTCACCCATCCTATATATATAGGATGATCCCTCACGAGATTGATAGATAGAGTAAGAGCTGATTTTTATTATGAATGTTATGATCATTGAGATCATAGTATTATAATTACGAAGAACTGATCTATAATTAATTTGTGAAGACCGAGGAACGAAGTGGAAGTGTTGGGTTAAAGTATTTGTGAAATTCTTAATAAAGGCAATGCTTTATTTCAATGGGGTTTTTTTCCTTCGGGTTTCCCCACTATAAATTGGTGTTCCCATCTCTTTACTTTACTTGTTATTTTCTTTCATCTCTTGTTATTACATTATATAATTTGCAATATATAGTCAGCTAAATCTATGGTTAATTTAACTGCACATTATAATATATAATCTTCGACAATTTATTATATGGATCTAATATTTGTTAATTATATCTTCCCATCATTTCACTAACACGGTATCGAGTTTGCGGTTATGCGTGTACAGGATCAATCTAGATGCTTTTGATTCGCAAGAGTGAAGAAGCTTGAAGTTTATTTTCAGATTTGTGAAACCATAGTTGTTCCTCCATTAACTTCATGACAATCAGTGAAAATTCCAATTCCCATCCAATTTTTTTGAAATATTGGTTAATTGGTTTTTTAGATCTTGTTTGTGCATTTGTGTGCATAGATCTTGTTTCTACGACTGCTTTTTGGTCTTTCGCAGGTTTAAATCCATCATGTCTGCAAGTTTTTTAAAATTTTCATGCTTTTTATAGACATCAGTAGCTATTTTTAGCTCTGGATCTGAAAGTTTTCTTTAGATCAGGTTAGTTCGGTGCTTCTAACTCCGCCCCGACATTAAAAAGCTTTAGTTTTTGAAAGTTTTGTTCTTGTGAAGCTTCAACTAATAAGATAATTCCATGTAGTGTCATTGTGTCAAATATTTTAATAGATATTTTCATTTTTATGAAGCTCAAACCAATCATTAAGCTCCATCTAGCTTCACATTTTCAGTCTTTTTATAGATCTTTTTTGTCTTTGCAAAGCACAAGCAAATAAGGGCATTCCACACTCTTCGCGTTGTCAGACTTTTGTTAGCTTCTTTTGTCGCTTACGAAATTTGATCCAATACAATTGATCACAAGTCTCTTTGCATTTCACAATTGTCAGTCTTTTTAATCGTGGTAATGGTTATCCAATGAGAATAAGTCTGCAGTTTTCACATTTTCGTCACTTTGTAAGAATTGTGAAAAGTGAGTCATTAAGAAGGCTCCACGTGTGTTCAATTTTTTACTTTGATCATTTAGGTTACACTGCAAAGTGCGAATTAATAGAAAAATGCCACATACATTTGTATTTCGTGATGTCAATATTTTATTTAGTTTATGACCCATGTGAAATTTGATCCAATAAAAAGATCCAAGTCTTTTCACATTTCGCTTGGCATCAATCTTTTGTTAAACATGTCAGTACTAAAGAATAAGATTAAGCCACTTGCTTTTTTTTTTTTAAGACATTGTCAATCTTTGTCGATTGGCTTATGAACCAATAGAACATGTCTACGTTCTTTTCGCACTTTGTTTGTCCTTTGTTAGAAATATGTCGAGTGTGAAAAAGCGATGCAATAAGTTAAATACACATACGTATGCGGTTTAACATTCTATTTTTTCAATTAATTGTCTTCGGACTTGTTTGTTGCACTATGAAGTGCGATCAAATAGAAAAGCTACACATGTATTTTGCTTTTCGTAGTGTCAAATTTTATATCTTTTGTCGTGTGTTCCTTTATTTGTTTGTTGCATATTTTGGTTGACTTTTTCAACCCTGCATGACCCGATAATCTATTTGTTTGATTAAATTTCGGGACTTAACGTCCGCCAAAGGGGTCTACTTTAGAATTTTATAGCAAACTAACACGTTTCCCAACACTTTATTTTGATTTTTGACACGTGTCGTATCCTCGCTTTGTTCGCAGGTTTAAAAATTTATTTTGTACCACGTATTTTTAATTTTCTTCATATCACAAGTTTTCTAAGTTCTTTGTGTCGTAGGCTTTCAAATTTCCCTGTCTCATGAATTTTGAAATTTGTAAAGCTTAGATCTCTACTCTACGGCCTTCCATGGATTAGATTTTTTATTTTTGCTAAGTTTTTGTGTGTGTATATCGCTAAAAAATTGGTAGCTTGTTTTTTTATCTCTGTTTGGCTCTCCTATAAAGGGTTGGTTCATTTTTTAGCTATATTTGTCTTCATAACTATCTGTGTATTTAAAATGGCCACTAATGCTAGTTTTTCAATGGATAAATCTCATTTATTAAATGGAACTAATTACAAAGATAAGGAGAGTTAGGTTAAAAGCTTGTTTCATGGCTAGAAAATTATGGGATCTTGTAATTGGTGTGGAAAAATGACCCACTAGAAGACTTGCAAATCCTGAAAACCTTAGCTCCTTTCTCTCAAAGATCGCATAAGCTCTGTCCATCATATTGCAAAGTATAAGAGATGAATTTTTAATGCATATAGGTCATATGGATTCTCTTGTTGATGCATGGAGACAATTAAAAACTATACATGAAGGTAATCGTCTCTCCAAGATAATTAAACTAATTTTGGAATTGTTTACAACTCCCATAAAGGGGGATGAGAAAATAGTTAATTATCTAACTAAAATTTAAAATATTAAAGCTCAGCTAGATGGATGTAATTATGAATTGTTTTAGGATAAGCTTTTGTAATTTATTATTCAGATAAATATTCATGAAAAAATTAGAACTATATCTCCATTCTTAACTCTAAATATCATAATGAGAATGATCTATCTGATCTGGACACTCTGTCCTCTCTTCTGGTTCAAGAAGAGCGTGTTATGAAATTTTTCGATTCTAAAGATAATGTCACTCAGGCACTTCTCACTCAAGAACAAAAAAGTAAACATTCTAGATTCAAAAACAAAAATCAACTTTTAAAACTCCTAGTAAAGACAAGAAACCAGGAAATTTAAGAGATAATTTTGATGGTAACTGTCATTTTTGTGGAAAATTTGGACATAAGAAAGAAGAATGTAAATTGAAAAAGAAGTCAAATTTCAAAAATAAAAAATGGAATAAATCAGATTAAAATCAAGATGAAAATGAAGAGAATAATCATAGAGCTGATGTAGTAACTCTATAAACTACATCTATCACCTCTAAATGAAAAGCATATGTCTTATTTTCTTGTATGATTTGATTATCTATTCAGATCAGTTATCTATCAAGTCTTATCTCACTATTTAAAGGCTTAGAATAAGATATTGAAGGTATATATGTTTTTTATAAAACATTTCCTAACATGGTTAGTTGCTAAGCATATTGTTATGATAGTTGTTATACAACTAGTGTTTAACTTTTACAGTTGGTTAAAAGTGAAATCATATGATTTATATTATGCTTATTATGATATTATGACTCTAACCATGTTGATGTTGTGTTGGATATACATCTAGATTTGTGTTCAAGTGTTTTTGATGCAGGTGCCATCACTTGGAGCAACGAAAAGCCATGTGGCTAAAGAGGTTATTGAAAGTGATACACATGGGAGCTAAAGGAAGTATTCCTCTTCTATGTGAAGGCCAAATTTCTCTTGATAAAGAATCCAGTTCAACATTAGAGATCAAGTTGTCAGATATCTTCATCAAGCCATTATGTGTCATGCGAAGGCTTGCAAGTTTCATGCCTTTTTGGGCCTATCATAGTTGCTTATTGAGGGGGAGTGTTCATGCCAATGCCACTGTTAATGGCCTATTGTAAACTTCAATAGTTCCTCCAATTTGTAATAAGTAAATAATAAGAGTATGTGAGTTTACTGTAAATCCTAAAGTGAAGCATTAGTTATGGGTATGCCTTAGTTTATAAAAGGCTCCATAACCCGATATAAGTCTTAATATATAAAGCATTTGTCTTGAGAATTTATGTATGGGAAGATCTGTAGGATTTCCTTTATTTACATACTAGCGAGAATCATTTTTGATGATTTATGGATCTCGTAAATACCTTTGTAGAAAAAGGTAATTTGACATTTTTGTATTTTTTCCCACTTAACATTAAGGGGAGTGTTGGGGTAATAATGTCAAGTAAGGATACCTTTTGGTAGACCACCACTTCATGACCCCTTGTCTTAAAGTTTATTTTAATAAACTTTATGAGTAGGTCTTTCACAATTAGAGTGAAATGGTATGATGATTTACCCATTATATATATATATATATATATATATATATATATATATATATATATATATATAGGATGATCCATCATAGGATTGATAGATAGAGTAAGAGATGATTATTATTATGATTGTTATGATCATTGAGATCATTGTATTGTAATTCGCAAAGAACTAATCTGTAATTACTCTATGAAGACCGAGGAGCGAAGTGGAAGTGTTAGGTAAAAGAATTTGTGAAATTCTAAATAAAGGCAATGCTTTATTTCAAGTGGGGTTTTTTCCTTTGGGTTTCCCCACTATAAATCTAGTGTTCCCATCTCTTTATTTTACTATTATTTTCTTTCAGCTCTTGTTATTACATTCTATAATCTACAATATATAATCAACTAAATCTATGGTTAATTTAACTACACATCATAATCTATAATCTTTGGCAATTTATTTTGTGGATCTATAACTTTTTAATTATACCTTCCCGTCATTTCCCAACAAAAGGGAAACCTAATCTAAGTGGTAATATTGCCTTATTACGAATACCAAGAAGCTTTATTTATAGTAGGGCTTCAACCTACTGCAATTGAAATAACCGAGAAATGTGGTGTCATCCAACGCCTGCAATCGACATGAACTCCGACTCAAGTATTTTGGCTCCTTAAAAGGTCCCAACCAATGCATCTTCAACTTTCCAGGGGTGGTGCAAAAACTTGGAGTCATAGAGAAGGACCGTCCTACCAACTTCACATATCTTATTCTTAATGTTTCTATAATGTCAAGCCTTCTATCTTGCCTTCTCATTCTTTTGGCTCCAACACACAATGATGCACTATTCATCTAATTACATTTGTTTATAAATGCATTCTTTGACAACATGTTCATCATCCAATCCACTTATGTGCGCAATACACAAGGATGCCGACATGGATTCAATTAGTAGTATTGCCTCTGCGTAGAACACCAAATGAAAAGGCGTGGCCTTGTTCACCTTTTATAAGTGGTCTTGTAAGGCCACAATCGAACTTACACTTTATTATATCGGTCTTTTCATCCAACATCACAAATCTTTGTAAGATTTTGTCCCAAAATCTTGTTGAAAGCTTCTACGGTGCCATTAGCTTGAGGGTGATAAGGGATAATTTTATGGTGTGCCACCATTAACTCGACAAAAAACATTGATTGTCTCATTTAAGAAATGAGTTCCTCTATCACTTGTCAAGCTCAATGGATAGCCATACCTACTAATTA
Source organism: Taxus wallichiana var. yunnanensis (assembly GCA_018340775.1). NCBI lineage: Eukaryota > Viridiplantae > Streptophyta > Pinopsida > Cupressales > Taxaceae > Taxus > Taxus wallichiana. The sequence continues at coordinate 334,162,777 of CM031240.1, read as the reverse complement.
TGTTCTCCCATTGAAAGCACCCTAAACTTTACAAAGCAAATTACATGACTAAACAAGGAAAGCTAACACCATTTCCATCCATCTAGCCAAGGTTCTAAGTCTAGGAATGTAACATTAAGATAAAAGCTTAAAAGAATGCTTAACTAGTATGAAAACCATACAAAATCTACCTAAACATGCCTACTAATATGCTTGAATTACTTAACATGGGCCTAAATAGACCTAATAGGGCAATCAAATGGTTATGGTTCTACTCCAAACAAGGTGAAATGGCCTCTGCCGATGACTACTTGGTCACTTTGGATATCCATCTATTAACCCCATTGGAGGATTTAAGCAAGGATCGAGTCCGACTATAAATCATATGCATTATATTAGATGCAAATCAAAGCATGGTGTAAAGTATAAATGAATGAGGCGCACTATTTTTAGTTTTCCTTTTGGGAGAAACTTGTATTTTGGTGGAGGTGGGACTAATATCCCCAAATTAGATTAGAATTACTAATCATGATTAAGCATTACTAATCACAATTAGTGAATTGCCAAGTGATTAAGAGGTGTGGGGCCTTAATCAACCGCTTAGGGTCAACTAGAGGCCAAGATAAGCTTTTGAAGCTTAAAGACGTTGTGGAGGTGAATGGGGTGATTTTGAGTGGTTATAAGAGGGGTTTAAGCCAATATTAGGGCATATTGACCAAATCAAGGGAAAAATAGGCTTAATTAGCCTATAATCGCTAATTGCATGTTTTGAAGAGGATTTTGGCTTACGATTCACTTTAAAGTAGCATCTTGATTGCGAAAAGAGGTTTGGTGATCAACGAAGTGTTTGTTAACTTACCAAAGTGGCAAGAAACATTACTTAATTAGTAAAGAGCAATAGTTATGACATAATTGGGAAGAATAAGAGTGATTTGCGTGCGTTTTGGCAATAATATTACAAAAGCATAATTTAGGTGTCTACATTTGCCCCTATTTGAGGTGAAGTTAGTGACTTCACTTCAAACATAGTAAACAAGCATAAAATAGGTAAATTTTTGAAGAAAAAATAGCAAGATGAGGATGCCCCCTCGAGTGTCGATGGGGTGATAAAAGAAGTCAATTGACGATTGAAAATATTATTTGAAATGGATAGAAGAAAATAGGTCAGAACGGGCATGAAACCCTTAGGTATTGAAAAGGAATAATGATAGGGATAAATGTGGTTGTTTAATGCCCTGGGTGAGTTTTTTAGGAGAAAAATTAGTAATGATAATAAATGATAATGGAGAAGAAATGATTAATGGAGAAATATAGGACAAGTCCAACCTTTACATCTAGCCTTTCCATAAGCAACCAATTTATATCATTTTTCCCCTAGGTCTACATCATCGACCTTTATTGAAATGAACAAAAATGTAAGATAACATGAAAAGCTAAATTTCTAATATTTGTCCATTCTTTACGTAACTCCACGCAACATACACAATATAATGCAATATGAGAAAGTAAAATGATGCTTAACTCAATGCATCATACACACAAGCAATCCAATATGAGTAAGTGAAATGATGCTTAACTTAATGCAACATACATAATGCAATGCAATATGACAAAGTAAACTAGCTAACCTAATAGAGAAACAAACACAATCACATATACTCAAACAAACAATCATTCTAGACAGTTGTACTAATGTTTTTTTATCAAGCTACAATTCCGAATGTTCGTGTTGTAAAGAAAAGGGTTAAAAATGATGCCCCAAGCAATAACACATGCGAGGGAAAAACAAAGGACACAAGTAGTCCCATGGAAAGCATTCGTGCATTATGACATAGTACCTGACAACTCACTATTACACAAGAGTATTGACATAATAAGTAGACCTAACTTTGTTAATGGAGGTAGATCACGATGATCCACATGTATTTTGAGACAAGAACAAGCAAGAACGTCAGAAATATGGTTTTGGAGGACCAATTTTGATGTTAAGGATAATGCAGGTGATAGAGGCTTCAATTGTATGCAAGCCATTTAAAAATGATAATCCATAAATTTTTGGTAAATAAAAATCCAAAATTAATGTTTCCATTGTGTATCTTTCTTCAATACCTTTCCAACTCAAAAGAAAGGGAATTGTTTTGACGTCGGGAGCAAAAGTTCTCGACTGCAAGAATGTTTGGTGCACATGTGCACTCAAGGGAGCCCCTATGCAGGGGACACTTTTTGAGTTTTTGAGTTTTGTGAGGAAGCATGGGCACTGGATGTCCTGGATGCCAGGCACCTATGCTTTGAGCCACTTTGGTGAGTTTTGCATGCCGGTTTGCCATTGTGGGCTCCAGGCACTGTGCAACACCTTGAATGCACTACCTATCTTTCGGAGGCCATAACTTTTGCTCCCGACATTGAAATGACTCCATTTTTTTGTGTTGGAAAGGTATAGAAGTGAAATACACAATGAAAAGATAAATTTAGGGTTTTTAATTAATATTTTTGAAATTTTTACCAATCAATATCTATCTGTGTGATAAGGAGCTCGCGTGGGAGAAAAGGCGTTTACACGGGAGAAAAGGAGAAACGAAAGGGCGCACTGTGCATTATGCAAGGGCATCTGGGTGCCTGTGTGTATGATGCAAGTGCACCTTGGATGCCTGTGTTGGCATTGTTTAGCTCATTTTTGAAGTTTTTGAAGATAGTATGGGTGTCTGGGTGCCTGTGTAACATTGAATGCACTACATATCTTGAGAAGGCCATAATTTTTGCTCCCTACATCGAAACGACTCTATTTTTTTGCATTGGAAAGGCATTGGAGTAAACTACGCAATGCCAACATAAATTTGGGGTTTTGAATATGTTTTAACTATTTTTGGGGCTTTTGAATTTGTCTCTCTAGTTTGTTTATTTGGATGTTTTGACTTTTCGACTAACATATTTGAATGTTTTTATTTTATAGAAGTTTTTCAAGCTATGTACAGGAATCAAATAAACGTGGATGCCCCCAATGACAAATGGGATGTACAAGGGAAAAATGCCATGTGTATGCGCAAGAAAGTGAAGATGCCAAATTGCCCCCAACATTAGATGGGAATATTCAAAGGCAGACTTTTCACGCGCAGAAGTTTGATCAGGACCAATATAGATAGGTTCAACACATTGATGAACATAACCCAATGAAGTGTTAGGAAGGATCAAGGATGCCCCTAGTGTAAGCTGGCAAGAAGCACATGATAGAAAGAAGTAGAAGATTGTTTTTGTGAAAGGGAACAAAAGTTCCCAACAACATGACAAAAAGGCAATATTATACACATGGATGTTCTGAACTAAGTAGAAGAATGATGTGAATGTGTCTTAGAAGCCTCACGACGAAGAGATGATTAGCCAAAGGCATGAATCATGAGACAAGATACGGATTAGAATAAGAGTTTGAACAAGGTCCAAAAAAATACACTTGATAACATACTAATATTGTTTGCTCATAGAGATCTAGTGTGTGCGGGTGGAATTTTATTACCTCTTGGAGGGAAGATTTAATAGACAACAAGTTAAGACACCCTAGCCAATGTGTAGGAATAATTTATTTTGAAAGTTGATTTTTTCAATGGATTATGGAAGGAGAGTCGTACATTGCTCTCTGCCTGCTACCAAAGGCGTCCATAGCCCAACAAAGATGCATTTGATTATAATCGTAACATTTCTCCATTGTCAATCAGGCATTCATAGCCCGGTAGAGATTATTGGAAATACCCCACGAGAGAGTTATATATCGATTTGCTTTTGCTTTTAGTTTTGGCTTTCGACTTTGTGCTTCTTTATTCAATTAATTCTTTTACTTTTTTGAAAACTTATTCCAACTCTCTTGCTTGTGACAAGGGTTAAGAACCACTTATGGCTTGATGGAAGGAGTCGAAGTGATTGCAACAATGACATTAGCTAGTGTCAATAAATATATCCAAAATTTATTTGCAATTTTTTTGTATATGTTAATTATGATAGGATCTCTAAAAGGTCGGTCATTCTTTGATTTACCAAGGTGATAAAAGACCAAGGTCAAATGGATACCATAGAGATAAATGTCACAAAATGCATGCGAATTTGCTAACCAAAATATCACCAAAGGGATGAAAATGGTAGGAAGGCTTGCATAAGAAGAAAAAGAAAGGGAAGAAAGAACATCCATGTGTATGCAATACCTGATTGCAATGTTTGATCTTTGTACCTTTGATATATATATATATATATATATATATATTTGAAGTGTTTTTCATTTTTTTGTACTTTTGTCTTTTTTTGAAAGGTGGGACCGACAAGGTCATTTGATGTGATAATATCCAACAACAATGTTAGCAATTTAAGGAAGACTAGGCATATTTGCTTATCAAGAGTCATATTATCCCCGATCTCAATGATCGTGGTGAGCTCATACTCAATAAATGATTATGCTTTATCATGAAAGGTGGATGTTACATGCACGAAAGATTAAAGTCCCTATCCAAAGGTTTATGCACTTTACGCCATACTTGATGGGTGCATTGATGTGCATTTTTAAGCGTGTTTGATTCTAGACTTTAAGATCATTTGAATTGTTGTGAGCTTTGGAACTCTTATATTTTTTTATGTAGTTGGATGAAGGAATTGTTTGGGTTTCTTATAAGTTATAACGTGACTTTTCGACCTCGAGAAGAGGGAGAATAAAGTGGACGAATATAATTGATGTGAGAAATGACGGTGGGTTTTCCAAAATCATTGATAGAAGAACAATATGATGGATGTAAAGGATACGGTCCAAGAATTGAATAGGATGGGCTACCAGGAGGTGTCCCATAGACTGAAGATAAAGGACTACAAGGATATGGCCCTAAGATTGAAGATGAAGGACTACTGGTGGCATCCCATAGATAGAAGATGAAGGACTACATGGAGGTGTCCCATATATAGAAGAATATGGGCTACTAGGATGTGGCCCAAGAATTAAAGATGAGGGAATTCTAGGACGTGCCCCCAATATAGACGATGATGAGCTACTAGGATATGGCCCAAGAATAGATGAAGATGGGCTACCAGGAGGTGAGCCACATATAGATGATGTGGGGCTACTTAGAGGTGGCCCACATATAGAAGAAGATGATGGGCTACTAGGTGGTGACCCAAGGTAAGATTGCAATGGAGGAATCTTAATAGATAAAGAATGATTAGGTAATGAGAAGATAGGATCTTCCTCAATGGTCTTAGGATATTCCTTAGTATTCCAACAAAAGGAATCAATTTCTTCTTCCCAATATGCAAGCATATCGAAGTCAATATTAAATCCTTGATTGTAATCCTCTAGGGGAATGCCATCGTGTGACCCCAAGAATTTTGTGATCGTCTCCTCATCTTGAGATGAATCGATCGGTAGGGGTAGTTTTTCTACCATAAGAGGTTGATTAGATGAATGTGACATGGGAGTCGACTTGGATGATTGGTTAGAAGGACTCGATTCGTTGAGCTCTTCGACGGAAGAAGGGGACGTTGAGGTGATCGAGAAATGGGGTCTTGTGAAGACAAGGAGAATCGTGACTTAGGAGTCGTATTTGAGGAATACTTTTGATTATAATCTTTAGAAGAATCAAAAGGCTTAGAATCACTAGGATTGGAATCTTCGGAAGAATCATAAGACTTAGAATAATTGGGATTGGAATCTTCGGAATAATTAGAATCATACCACATGCCATGAGTTGATTATGGGGAAAGAGGTAAGTGAATGGGTTCTTTGAAGCATGAAGAATCGAACAAGGTCTAGTTGTGATAAGCATCCTTTGATGTGAATACTTAAACCTAGGTTTTTCTTGTCATAAATATGTGGAACTACATGATAATCAATCTTTGCTCGGCACATGCCTGACATAGATAGTCCACGAGATATCACGGGGGTTATTGTGTTGACATGTTCAACATGTGTATCTACACAACCAATGACAGCATAAAAATGATTCTCCTCACTAAACACACGATTAGCATTCTTCTCCTAATTATGTTTAGGAAGAGTCTTCATATTGAGGGATTTATTAGGATTGGATGAATTCATCTCTACCTCGCCACTTTCGATTGAGTCTTGGATGTAGTGCTACAACTTCAAACACTTATTTGTTTTATGACCTTTAACACGGTGGAATTGAAAATATTCATTATCTCTAAACCACGATGGTTTAGGCACATCATTCTCATAAGGCGTAGTCTAAGGATATATAACCATATTAACCGCCTCTAATCGTTTTAGTGTTGATGACATTGAGTCAGATAGAGGAGTGAAAGTACAACACTTATACTCCATAGGCAGAGCTCCCTTTGCAAGCTTCAAAGGAGTGTTGTTTTGAACAAATTGTACTCGTTTAGAGTCTACTATCCCATCACTAACAATGTTTTTGTTCCTATTAGGGAAAAAGTTTTTTTTGTCATTAGATTTAGAATCATTATGATTGCAGGAGAAAGGTTTTAGAGTTCCCCTGGCTAACAACACTTTTTCAATTTGACTCCCTTTTTCGATGACCTCTTCAAATGTGTTTCCACAATGCATTTACAAGTGGAACATAATGTTCGGATGGAGGTTGGGAACAAGTATATTGTTTAACTGCTTTTTGTGTATGGAGCAAGGAAAACAGTTAACTAATCCTTTCCATTGTTGTAAAAATGTAGTGAAGTTTTTCGTTATTTCATTGCTTGGCATTGCAAAGATCTAACATGGTGACATCATTTTTATATTAAAAGATAAGTGTCGTATGAAACTTTATGCTAGTTCTGGCCATGTTGATATAGATCCCTTAGGGATGTGTACAAACCATTCTAATGGTGTTGCTCCTAAACTTCATGGAAATAGGCACATAAGATAATTATCGTTGAATGTCACCTCTTGACATGCCATATAAAAATATTTAATATGGTCACGAGGGTCACCTTTTCCATTATATTTGTCAAATTTTGGAAAATCAAATTTTCTTGGAAAAGGTACTTCAGAAGATGGCTTTGTTGAACGAGTAGGGACATAACTCATCGAATCGATACTTCTTGTTATTGTTACGGTTTGGCCCTCTTGTAATGCTTCAAGGACGCCCTTCATAGTTGACCACTCTTGGTTAAAAAGTAGATCTTGTGTGGGTGGCGTAGGCCCGTATGAAGGATTAAATCTAGGTGTATTCCCACCTCTATTTGTTGTGAGAATATTTTCATAGGGATCTCTTCGTGCTTCCCGTCGAGGAGTGTGTATTAGGAACTTGTGAAACGAAGCCTTAGGTTTTGTCTTTGGTATGGCTTGTTCTAAAACTTTTGCTTGTTCTTTTTGTATATGCGAAGCCAAACTTGCCAATCAGCGAGTGAGGGCTTGGACCTATTGTTCTAACGTAGCCTTTTGAATGGATATTTCGCTACGATATTCATTAAGGGAGGTTGTGCATGATGAACATGGTCTTCATCATCTTCACAATGAACCCTAACTATAGGTATGTGATAGTCACCATCATTTTCAAAAGGCACCTCCTCATTATTTCATTGTCCTGAAGTAGAGGCATGACCTGGGTTCAATATTTCATTAAGAGTGTGATGAGGGCGGTCTACTTCTTCTCCTCGAACCATGTCGATGATAAGAGAAGGGTCTACTATGGAAGGTAATTTAGACCCTAGTTCCACAACCGCAAAAGAACTTCATGTTTTTTATGAAAAATGTAGTCATCAAAATGGGTGGAATGAAGCTCTGCATCCGCACGAGGAGAATCTTCCTCTCCACCAATATGGTCAACCATGAGATTATCCTCTAAAATAGGGTTATCACCTCCAAATATATTGGTTCCTAATCTTTAGGATCTCATCCTTGTAGTAGGCATACTCGAGATAGGAAATACGACACAAAGAATTTCCACTTAGGTTTATTAAAAAGGGACCTTAGTCAAATTTTTGCAGCGTAACGACCCTAAGTTGTTAAAACAAGGTGACTATAGAATAGCCACAAAATTGATAGGTCAAAGAAAACATGTGAACTAAAGAACAACGAACAAGCTACCCTAGTAAGGTAATATATGACACAAGTTTTCCCGAACAATACAATGATGTAAAATGCTCAACCTTAGTCACACCAAATAGTTTACTCCCTAAAATTTCATCTAGATAGGTTTGCAACCAAATAGTGACAACACAACATCACCAGTTAGGTCAAGTTTGCAACAAACAAGGCCTAAATGATAAGAGAATGTTGACGCGATCTTCTAACAAGATATACTAAAAACCAATTTCTAAACACTAACAAAGTCCAAGTCTCGTAAAATGGACGATAATAATGTGAGCAACGTAATGACACTATTTGGACACGTGAACCAAAATTTTAGGAAAGCAAGATTTCTAATGTCAAAATGATGTTATCGCAATGCTAAAAATGTATCCTCAACACTCACAAAACTCAAGACAAGGTTAGGATGTAAAAACTACATCTAAGTATAACAAGAAATTGTTATGCGTGTAAACAACATAACTCGCAATATAGAGATTCGGGCCTAATTTCACAATGGAAAAAGACATAAATATCTCAATTGTATGGCTGCAATGTGGGCAAAGTAATAACTCAAAAGAAGACATGGATGAAATCACTTAATTATGATGATTATAAGTCTCAAATATGGGTTTTGAGACAAGGGTGCCTATTAGATCGTGAGTTCGTACCATGCACACTTTCAAAACTTGCACTCTAGCATTACAACCTAGTCACACAAGTAGAATACAAAAGTAGTGGACACGCGATATCTAGCGGTATCCATATATGTTGTTTCATTTTGTCCAAAAATGGGCAATAACAAAACAAAGGTGTAGACAGTGGTGTTGAAATAAACTTGGTGTTATTCGTAGAGTTTCGCCTTATTTTAAGACAAGTGAAAAACTAGGACCAAATGACACTAAGTAGATTTCGTGATGAAAATAACACGGTTTCAACTTTAAGAGATTTTTTTCCCTTATTCAAAAACAAGAGTTTGAATCTAAAAAAGTTGTCACTTTGTGAGAGCTCTCAAGTATACTATCTAAGACAAAAACAATGGCTCCAAGTTACCAATCTTCCTAGGTGGTTCTCTCTCTAGGTGTCACAAGATATCTAGAGCGAGCTCGATTTACCAAGGTTTCCTAAGGAGTATCTCAACTTTAATTTACCCCTTCTAGTATAATGAGCACCGAAGTGCGTTCAATTATACTTTCACTGGGGTTGCGATATGGATATCTTTGACGTTAATCTCACCAAGGCGTACTAGACAAGTCGGTAGTGTGGAGCACTTTCCTATTTCGTTCACAAGGTTCCCTCTTGTGTGAAATACTTTAGGGTTCCTAGGACCACCCCCATTGTTGTAGCTTAAGGCTTATGCCAAAGGGGTTATGTCCTAGTTGAGTGGATGAGCCATAGCTCTTAACCAAAACCTACAAATACAATGTGATGATTGTGGTGTATTTTTATCTTTTAGACTTTAATGTGGTTTTTTTGCACTCCTTTTGGCAACCTACAATCACACGTGTAGTTAGAAAAAATGTTTTAAGTCCTCCTTTCTTTGACTAGCGTTAGGTCCTTCACAAAATGGTTAGTAGTTTTAAAATAGATTCACAATATCATAAGAAAATAACAATGAAAAATGCTTGTAAATCAACTAACTACCATCAAACTTTGCAAAAACAAGGTTTATTCCCAATTAATCCAAGTGCTTCTTAATGAAAGACTAAAATTGCTTTTGATTCCCAAGATCACACTAGGTGCAAAGGAAGAGCATACACAAATTTTAGCCTTGATTTCTTTATTAAGTGAAAAAGCTCTTAAACTAAAATATTAAGCATATGCAAAAATGATGAAGGTTTGTTCTCTTAAGCAAAAATGAATGATAATTGTTCCTACTTACTCCCAAGAAGCAAAAAGAATGGTTTTGAGGTGCTTTTGGTTTTCAAGATCACACTAGGTGCAAGAGAAGATCATACACAACTCTATTCCAAACTCAATCAAAGTATGAAAACACAATCACTCCTCAAACCCTAACCCAGCTTTACTCAAAAATCCTTCATCAAACCATAGGAAAATTTCCTTAGGAATATTGCTTTGTAAAATCAATAATTTGACAAAAACAACATTTTAAAACCCTTAAAAACTAATAGGAATCATAAAATTGAAGTTCGGAATTTTGAAAAAAATTAGATCTACAAACCGTAGTTGTTCCTCCACCGACTTCATGATAATCAGTGAAAATTCCAATTCCCATCCAAATATTTTTGAAATATTGGTTAATTGGATGTTTAGATCTTGTTTGTGCATTTGTGTACATAAATCTCTATTTCTACAACCTATTTTTGGTCTTCCACAATTTAAATCTGTGCGTTTGCAAGTTTTTTTCGGTTTTCACGTTTTTAAGTCATTTTAGTTGTTTTTAGCTCTGGATCCAAAAAAATTTCTTTAGATTCGGTTAGTTTGGTGCTTCTAAGTTCACCTTTACATTAAAAAGCTTTATTTTTTTGCAAGTTTTGTTCTTACGAAGCTTCAGCCAATAAGATAAGTCCAGTAGTGTTAAATATTTTAATAGATCTTTTCATTTTTATGAAGCTCAAACCAATCATTAAGCTCCATCTAGCTTCATGTTTTTAGTCTTTTTATAGATCTTTTTGTCTTTGCAAAGCACGAGCCAATAAGGGCATTCCACTCTCTTCATGTTGTTAGAATTTTGTTACCTTCTTTTTCGCTTACAAAATTTGATCCAATAGAATTGTTCCAAGTCTCTTCGCATTTTGCAATTGTTAATCTTTTTAATCATGACAATGGTTATCCAATGAGAATAAGCCACAATTTTCACATTTGTCAGTCTTTGTCAGAATTGCGAAAAGTGAGCCATTAAGAAGGCTCCATGTGTGTTCAGTTTTTGCTTTGATCATTTAGGTTACACTGCCACGTGCAAATCAATAAAGCAAAATGCCACATACATTTGTATTTCGTGTTAGTATTTTATTTGGTTTCTTACCCATGTGAAATCCGATCTAATAAAAAAGATCCAAGTCTTTTTGCATTTTGCTTTTCAGTCTTTTGTTAAACATGTCATGATTAACCAATAAAATTAAGCCACCGCTTTTTTACTTTTTAAAGACGCGTTGTCGATTGCCAGAAACTAATAGAACATGTTTACATTCTTTCACATTTTGTTTATCCTTTGTTATAACCATGTCAGAGTGCAAAAAGTGATCCAATAAGTTAATGACACATATGTACAGTTTAACAGTCTATTTTTCTATTAATTGTCTTCGAACTTGTTTGTTGCGTGACAATGTGAAGTGTGATTGAATAGAAAAGCTACACGTGTATTTTGTTTTTTGTAGTGTTAGATTTTATATCTTTTGCCGTGTGTTCCTTTATTTATTTTTTGCATATTTTGGTTGACTTGTCAACCCATTGCATGACTCGATAATTTATTTGTTTCGATTAAATTTCGGGACTTCATGTCCGTGGGGTCTGCTTTAGAATTTTATGGCAAATAGACACGTTTCCTATCACTTTATTTTGATCTTCGACACATGTCATAACTGCTTCATAGATTCACGGGTTTAAAAATTTCTTTTGTACTGCGTATTTTTAATTTTTCTTCATACTCGTGAGTTTTCTAAGTTCTTTGTGTCGTGAGCTTCAAATTCCCTGTCTTACAAATTTCAAAATTTGTAAAGCTTAGATCTCTGCTTCATGCGGCCTTCCATGATTGGATTTTTTATTTTTATAAGTTTTTGTGTGTGTATATTGCTAAAAATTGCTAGCTTGTTTTTTTGTCTCTATTTGGCTCTCCTGTAAAGAGTTGGTTCGCTTTTTAGCTATATTTGTCTTCATAACTGTCTGTGCATTTAAAATGGCCACTAATGTTAGTTTTTCAATGGATAATTCTCAATTATTAAATGGAACTAATTACAAGTATTTGGAGAGTTAGGTTAAAATCTTGTTTCATGGCTAGAAAATTATGGGATCTTGTAACTAGTGTGGAAAAATGACCCACTAGAAGACTTGCAAATCCACGAAAACCTTAGCTCCTTCTCTCAAAGATCACATGAAGCTCGCCCATCATATTGCAAAGCATAAGAGATGAATTTTTAATGCATATAGGTCATATGGATTCTCCTATGATGCATGGAAACAATTAGAAACTATGCATGAAGGCAATCATCTTTCCAAGATAATTAAACTAATTTTGGAATTGTTTACAACTCCCATGAAGGGGGATGAGAAAATAGTTAATTATCTAGCTAAAATTAAAAATATTAAAGCTCAATTTGGATGGATGTAATTGTGAATTGTTTTAGGATAAGCTTTTGTATTTTATTATTCAGATAAATATTCATGAAAAATTTAGGAACTATATCTCCATTCTTAACTCTAAATATCATAATGAGAATGATCTATCTGATCTGGATACTCTGTCCTCTCTTCTAGTTCAAGAAGAGCGTGTTATGAATTTTTTGATTATAAAGATAATGCCACTGTGCACTTCTCACTCAAGAATAAAAAAGTAAACATTCTAGATTCAAAAACAAAAATCAACTTTTAAAACTCCTAGTAAAGACAAGAAACTAGGAAATTTAAGAGCTAATTTTGGTGGTAACTGTCATTTTTGTGGAAAATTTGGCCATAAGAAAGAAGAATGTAAATTGAAAAAGAAGTCAAATTTAAAAAATAGAAATTGGAATAAATCAGATCAAAATCAAGATGAAAACGAAGAGAATAATCATGAAGTTGATGTAGTAATTCTATAAACTACATCTATCACCTCTAAATGAAAAACATATGTCTTATTTTCTTGTATGATTTGATTATATGTTCAAATCATTATCCGTCAAGTCTTATCTCTCTATTTAAAGGCTTAAAATAAGATGTTGAAGGTATGTTTTTTTATAAAACATTTTATAACATGGTTAGTTGTTAAGCATATTGTTATGATAATTGTTATACAGCTAGTGTTTAACTTTTACAATTGAATAAAAGTGAAATCATATGATTTATATTATTTTTATTATGATATTATGACTAACCATGTTGATGTTGTGTTGGATATACATATGGATTTGTGTTCAAGTGTTTTTGATGTAGATACCATAACTGGGAGCAACGAAAAAGCCATGTGGCTAAAGAGGCTATGAAAGTGATACACATGGGAGCTAAAGGAAGTATTTCTCTTCTATATGAAGGCTAGATTTCTCTTGATAAATAATCCAGTTCGACATTAAAGATCAAGTTGCAGATATCTTCACCAAGCCATTGTGTGTTGTGAAGTTTTGTAAGTTTCATGCCTTGTTGGGCCTATCATAGTTGCCATTGAGGGGTAGTGTGCATGCCAATGCCATTGTCAGTAAACTTCTAATACTTATTCCATTTTGTAATAAGTAAATAATAACAAGATGTGAGTTTACCAAGTAAATTCAGTGAAGCATTAGTTATGGGTATGCCTTGGTTTATAAAAGGCTCCATAATATGATATAAGTCTTCATATATAAAGCACTTGTCCTAAGAATTTTTGTACAAGAAGATCTCAGTAGGATTTCCTTTATTTACATACTAGCGAATCATTGTTGATGATTTATGGCTCTGTAAATACTTTTGTAGAAAAGGGTAATTTGACATTTTTGTATTTTTTCCCACTTAACATTAAGGGGGAGTGTTGGGGTAATAATGTCAAGTGGGGATACCTTTTGGTGGACCACCACTTCATGACCCCTTTTTTTTAAAAGTTTATTTTAATAAACTTTATGAGTCGGTCTTTCACAATTAGAGTGAAATGGTATGACCGATTCACCTATTCTATATATATAGGATGATCCATCACAAGATTGATAAATAGAGTAAGAGATGATTATTATTATGATTGTTATGATCATTGAGATCATTGTATTATAATTGTAAAGAACTGATTTGTAATTAGTCTATGAAGACCGAGGAGTGAAGTGGAAGTGTTAGGTAAAAGAATTTGTGAAATTCTAAATAAAGGCGATGCTTTTATTTGGTGGGGTTTTTTCCTTTGGGTTTCCCCACTATAAATTTAGTGTTCCCATCTCTTTAATGTATTGTTATTTGCTTTACTCTTGTTATTACATTCTATAATCTACAATATATAATCAACTAAATCTATGGTTAATTTAACTACACATCATAATCTATAATCTTCGGCAATTTATTTGTGGATCTATAATTTTTTAATTATATCTTCCCGTCATTTCGTAATAAAAAGGAAACCTAATCGAAGTGGTAATACTACCTTATTATGAATACCAAGAAGCTTTATTTATAAGTAGTGCTTCACCACCGCCATCAAATAACCGGGATACATGGTGCCATCCAACGCCCGCAAATGACATGAACCCGACTCAAGTATTTTGGCTCCTAGAAAAGGTCCCAACCAATGCATCTTCAACTTTCCGTGGTGGTGCAAAAATTGGAGTCATGAGAAGGACCGTCTCTCACAACCGCACATATCTTATTCTTAATGTTCCTATAATGTCAAGTATTCTATCTTGTCTTCTCATTCTTTTGGCTCCAACACACAATGATGCACTATTCATCTAATTACATTTGTTTATAAATGCGTTCTTTGACAACCTGTTCATCATCCAATCCACTTATGCGTGCAATACACAAGGATGCCAACATGGATTCAACTAGTAGTCGCCTCTGCGTAGAACACCAACTGAAAAGGTGTGGCCTTGTTCAACCTTTTATAAGTGGTCTTGTAAGCCCCATGATATAACCGACACTTTATTATCCGGTCTTTTCTTCCAACATCACAAATCTCTGTAAGAGTTTGTCCCAAAATCTTGTTGAAAGCTTTTATCGTGCCATTAGCTTGAGGGTGATAAGGGGTAGTTTTATGGTGTGCCACCATTAACTCTATCAAAATTTGAAATTCTCATTTAAGAAATGAGTTCCTCTATCACTTGTTAAGCTCAATGGATAGTCATACCTACTAATTATATTCTCCCATCAAAGCACGCTAAACTTTACAAAGTAAACTCATGACTAATAAAGGAAAGCTAACACCATTTCCATCCATATAGCCAAGGTTCTAAGTCTATGAATGTAACATTAAGATAGAAGTTTAAAAGAATGCTTAACTAGTGTGAAAACCATACAAAATCTACCTAAACATGCCTACTAATATGCTTGAATTACCTAACATGGGCCTAAATAGACCTAATAGGGCAATCAAATGGTTATGGTCTGCTACTCCAAACAAGGTGAAATGGCCTCCGCCAATGACTACTTGGTCACTTGGGATATCCATTGACTAACCCCGTTGGAGGATTTAAGCAAGAATTGAGCCGACTATAAATCATATGAATTATATTAGATGCAAATCAAAGCATGGTGTAAAGTATAAAGGAATGAGGTGCACTATTTTTATAGTTTTCTTTTTGGGAGAAACTTGTATTTTAGTGCATGTGGGACTAAAATCCCCAAATTAGATTAGAATTACTAATCATGATTAGGCATTGCTAATCACAATTAGTGAATTACCAAGTGATTAAGAGGTGTGTGGCCTTAATCAACCGCTTAGGGTCAACTAGGAGGCCAAGATAAGCTTTTGAAGCTTGCAGAGACGTTGTGGAGGTGAATGGGGTGATTTTGAGTGGTTGTAAGAGGGGTTTAAGCCAATATTAGGGCATATTGACCAAATCAAGGGAAAATAGGCTTAATTAGCCTATAATCGCTAATTATTTGTTTTGAAGAGGATTTTGGCTTACGATTCACTTTAAAGTGGCATCTTGAATGCAAAAGAGGTTTGGTGATCAACGAAGTGTTTTTAACTTACCAAAGTGGCAAGAAACATTACTTAATTAGTAAAGAGCACTAGTTACGATAGAATTGGGAAGAATAAGAGTGATTTGCATGTGTTTTGGCAATAATATTGCAAAAGCGGAATTTAAGTGTCTACTTTTGCCCCTGTTTGAGGTGAAGTTAGTGACTTCACTTCAAACATAGTAAACAAGTGTAAAATAGGTAAATTTTTAAAGAAAATTTTGCAAGTATGAGGGATGCCCCTCGAGTGTCGATGGGGTGATAAAAGAAGTCAATCGACGATCAAAAATATTATTTGAAATGGATAGAAGAAAATAGGTTAGAACAATGCTTGAAAACCCTTAGGTATTGAAAAGGAATAATGATAGGGATAAACGTGGTTGTTTAATGCCCCGTGATTTTTTAAGGAGAAATATTAACAATGATAATAAATGATAATGGAGAAGAAATGATTAATGGAGAAATATAGGACAAGTCCAACATTTTCATCCAACCTTTTCATAAGCAACCAGTTTATATCATTTTTCCCCTAGGTCTACATCATCGACCTGTATTGAAATGAATAAAAATGTAAGATAACATGAAAAGCTAGATTACTAACATTTGTCCATTCTTACATAACTCCATGCAACATACATAATGACATGTAATACGAGAAAGTAAAACGATGCTTAACTTAGTGGATCATACACAATGCAATCCAATATGAGTAAGTGAAATGATTCTTAACTTAATGCAACATACATAATGCAATGCAATATGACAAAGTAAACTAGCTAACCTAATAGAGAAACAAACACAATCACATATACTCAAACAAACAATCATTCAAGACAATTGTACCAATGTTTTTGTTATCAAGTTGTAGGTTCGAATGTTCGTGTTATAATGACAAGGGTTAAAAATGATGCCCCAAACAATAACACGTGCGCGAGAACTACGAAGGACACAAGTAGTCCCATGGAAAGCATTCATGTATTATGACACAATGCCCGACAACTCACTGTTGCATGGGAGTACCAACATAATAAGTAGACCCAACTTTGTTAATGGAGGTAGATCACGATGATTCACATGTCTTTTGAGACAAGAACAAGCAAGAACATCAAAAATATGGTTTTGGAGGACCAATTTCGATGTTAAGGATAATGTAGGTGATACTGAGCTTCAACATATATGCAAGTCATTTAAAAAATGATAAACCATAAATTTTTGGTAAATCTAAAGCAAGAATTAATGTTACCATTGTGCATTTTTCTTCAATGCCTTTCTAACACAAAAACACGGAGTCGTTTTTGACGTCGCAAGAAAAAGTTATGGCATGCGCAATGTATGGTGCACCTATGCACTCAAGGGAGCACTTGTGTTGGGATTCTTTTTTGAGTTTTTGAGTTTTGTGAGGCAACATAGGCGCCAGGTGCTTATGCTAAGCCACTTTGTTGATTTTTGTATCAGTAGTTGGCCAACATGGGCGTTTGGGTGCTTGTGCTAAGCCATTTTGGTGATTTTTCCATGTTAGTTTGCAAAGATGGGCGCCAGCGCTGTGCAACATTTAATGCACTACCTATCTTCTAGAGGCCATAACTTTTTCTCTCAACATCGAAATGACTCCATTTTTTAAGTTGGAAAGGTATCAAGTGAACTACGCAATGGTAAGATAAATTTAGACTTTTGAATTGATATTTTGTGAACTTGTGACCAATCAATATCAATCAGGTGATAAGGAGCTCAGTAGCCATTCCCATGTAGCCATTCCCTTAGAAGTGGGATGATATTCTTCTAGTGCAACATCTTACACACCTCTTTCAAGTCATCCACATCCTTCTGGGAGCTCAATATTCTTCACATGTTCGTCTTGCGCGCTTACTCCTTTAGACATTGTATTTCACCTTACAAATCCCCGATGACTCCCATAGTCTCTTAGTAGATTTCCTTCGATGCGTTGTGTCTAGATACTTAACATGTATCACTTATTATCTCATAATGAGTGGCTTAGCATTCAGAGGCTTGCGTGTGCACACAACCTCGGTGCGTGTAGAACTAATACATGTCTCAGTAAATCAAGATCAGAATCCATTGATCAATAATCATGCATTATACTTTGATAATCCTTGTGCCCTTTTCCTTCTTATTTTTACTCATGTACTCGTATAGGTTCGGGCAATCCTCTAAGTTATGTTGCTTCCCATACCATCAACAAACTATATTTTGAGGAAAATCACGCTGATAATGATCAGGGGACACACAAGTGTAACAAGTTCCTTGATCGAACTTTACTCTACCATCACCACGACCTCAAACCTTGATATCCTCCTCAAAATCCTCCATTCATGTTATCCCCATTGTTTTGCACTTCATTATGTTGTCCTTCCCGCTCCTTTGATCCACTCGCCACACTAGTCTGGCACACTCATGTTTTAATGGCTTTGTGGATATGATCAATCAGTCTACAATCAATTATGTCATGGGTATGGGCATGGAAAATCTTACAATACATAGACACATTCTTCTAGATCGCATGATGTAAGAGAGGACAGCCAACATCATGGTCCTTATGACAAATTTCACAATCAATAACAACGCACGCACTAACTTGGGTGGGAAACTATCCTTAGTATGTCCCTTAACCTCACAATCAATACACCATATACCACTACGTGTCTCATGAGCGGAGTTAGCCAAAAGCTTCTCCAACTAATTTGTCATAGGTGCTATCTCGTGCTTTAAAAGGCTGATCTCTTGTGTCCACACTCTTGATCAAGCCAAATGCAAAGCAGAGTTACTTCAAAGTGCCTCGTGTGGATAAGTATATGTTTTATGAGATAATGCCCTATAGAAGGGAGTTAACAACCCTCCAACAAACCATTATGCATGCTGGATTTAATGAATATCATAAGACAACTTGGACAACAGAGTTTTAAAACACGCGTCATACTCCCTTACGATTTTTGATAAGCCTTCTTGATATCCTTGAGTGAGCTGATGCTCTACTGCTCAAACTCTTGGATGTGAAACTTAATCAAGAACGTAGTGCACAAAACATTATAGTCCACCACAGTCTAATGTGGGTCGTACTTCCTATACCAATTATGCATGTGCCCTTACAACATGGTAGCACTTTGACTTGCCTTCCTATCTAAGGCTATGATCCCCTTTGCACGCTATAGTAATTCACACTTATGCACATGATATGTTGCATCTTCATTACCTTCATACTTTGGTAAGTTGAGTGACATCTCAAAATACACCTGAGGTGGTGTTTGTTGAAGCCTGCTTGGTGGTGATTGTTGAGGTTGTTGCGGCGGTTATTATGGTCCCTATCCACCAGATCCATAACTAAAACCTCTTCCTCCATGTGGTGGCTGACCTAATCCTCCCGTGCCCTCTGTTGCGGGTCGAGGTCTAGTCAATGAACTCCTTGTATCCGAGATGTAGTACTAAACTAGACACCCACTGTCCGCACCACAACACCCACAAAAGTGCTTCCAACGGTTTATGCGCCAATACCTTGTCCTTATGACGCTCTTGAAAACACTCGCATTAGAACTCCCAAACACTAACTCCCACTAAGTTTCCATGGGCACACTACTAACTTGATTCCTTTTGAATTCAACACAAAATGATATCTACCTGTATCTGTTTGCTTACCTGCACTAGCCTACTTCTCAATAACTACCTCTAGATCTAGAACACCATGCACAAGGGCTAGTTGGGATCAAATGCACACCCGCGGTCCTCATTATTTCATCTGATGTGCTCTCATCCAAAGTTGAAGGGGATTCTCTACCATGTTTTCCCAACGTTGGGATGTTCTAATGTTGTAGTTCTTTATCTTCCACGAAAGCTTCAAAACCTTCGCGAGCCATCATTGCCCCCAACTCCAATGACGGTGGAATATCCTGCGCGCATGCGATGTCCCTCTCTTGTGCTTTATTAAACTTGAGCCTTATTTCCTTTCTTTTTCTTTTCGCCACCAAGTTCGCGTCATCCTTCTCCACACTGCTCTTACCCTTGCACACGGTGGGGTTTAACTAGCCATAGGAGGCTCTCTAAATCTAATTTTTCTAATTTTATGATCAAAGTTTTGATTGGTAAAGGTATAGTGAAAAAGTACGATCCTCAGGATCGTGCGAGAACCGAAACTTAGTCTTCTCTAGACACAAATATGTAGAAATAGCGTACTCTAATGTATAATTGTGCAACACTCTAGCCCACCAACGATCTACAACTCTAGTCCACTCCACATTTGCATCAAGAAGAGTCTGGTAATCCTCTTGTGTCCAAAAATTTGGCCTAGGACCCCAACTCTTTTTGATTTGTATGCTGCCAACCACTCGTACAATTATACTAAAAAGAAGCTGAAGAACATCTCATAGAGCTCATGATAAAGGTTATCTTCCACCCAACAATGCACATTGAAATCAGTATAATGTTTTATCTCTATGTAAATTTATCATGTCTGTATTCTATCCAACTTTCAATGCTCTTTAGAGTCAATCAATATGTCATCTGCAAGCAACATCCTGACAACCAAATTGAAAAGAGGTCCCGACAACAAAACCAAAATGTAGTCTTTATTTTCCACTAGAGCGTTATGTGCACTGACACTTCATTCAAAGAATGAATGCTCACCGAAGCACACACAACTACCAAGTCCCTCCTTTGTTATGTTTACTAGAATGTTAGCATGCATAATCATCATGATATCTAACTAAGTTATCAATTAAGTTTTCTTATCCATTACATGAACTCATTTGAAAACACATGTAATAAGGAAACATAACATCTTAGACAATAATTAAGATTAATTGTAATAACACGTCTCCATACTCGATACACTAGTAAGCATAATCTAACAATAATTATCCATTAATCTCCAAAACAACTACATAACAAGAAGTTGTTAGATAAAATGTAAACACAGAGTCATGCATGCAGCTATAACAGAGTAGCATAACCCTAACACATAACACAATGAACATCAAAACTATCACCGTGTCCCTATAAAGGACGTACATTAGATATATATAGGGGTGGGGACTTGACCTTCACCGCCCATGCACTTCCTAATAATAGGCGTGCTCAAAATAGCCATCATGCATGCTTTATAAAACACTTTGTTAATAATATATTGTCTAATAATATTCTATTGTAGTCCTATTAATAGCTAACTCCATGCATGTGCCTTTTCCAAAAATAGCCACTGTTTGCTTTCCAAGGTATCCTTCTTTTATCATTTGCGTGATGAACACTCCAAGCCTATTTTTAGCATGTCCCTAAAAATGGATAGGTCCTCAATTTGTCTCAGTATGTGCGGTCCCGCACGCAACCTTGTTTCTATCTATGCACACCCTCCCCGTGTGCCATCCAAACTCTTCTTCGTGTGCATGTTTTTGCACATTAGTCTTCCTTCTTATTAGAACTTAGTCAATTTTGGCAACCAACAACAACTCGCTTCCAACACTCTAAGCACTCCACTTATTTCCACTCATACTATGATTATCATTTCACCCACCGTCTCTACTCCAATAAACACTACCATTTTGCTCGTTGAGGATCCTCTTGATTCTCGCATCTAGTTCACCTCATAATAATATCTTTGATACTTCTATCCGTGCCAACACTTGGTGATTCTCGATGACGAGGTCGATATCTTTGTTGAACTCATTGATGACAAATTGTGCAATCTTAATTTTACTCCTATCGAGATAGATTATTCATACTTTAATGATACTTTCGTTCGTTATTGGCCCTGGTGAATATCAATTCAAGAAACCCGCTCCTTCTACTAATGTTATTGTACTTTATCGTGGGTATGTCCATATATTAGACGTCATACCACTTATACCATATTCTCATGAGGACCCCACATCCGTGTTTCCTCCTTTCACATGCACGCTTTTCATGAATAACTATTTTTTGCATCATATTCCATTTGATCCCGCTTGCTCTAACAGTGTTTGCACACACAATGACTTGACTCGGATTGGGTTTACACTCGATGATATATTACCTCCACCTCATTCAACTCATCTCTATCACATATATGTTCATATTACAGTTACTTATGGTCTTTGTGTCTTCTATCTATCACTCTTCGTTACACACACTCCTCACGCTTCTCCACTCGCACTTGGGAAATCCTAGTTTGACTATATTGGGGGCACTTTGGACCCTAATCATACTAGTATCACATTTCCTATGCCTTTTGACCGTGTTTCTATTTGCAATGATTAATTTTTTGGCTATTCACAAAACTTCACTCGTTGGTATGCATGTAGATGTCCACCAACACCTTTCACCGACGAAGAGTATGTAATGGGCATGTACAAGTTACACCACAATGGCTCTTTATATGATTAACAACATACTATTGCTTACTAAGTCTCAAATGCATCACCTTTCAATTTTGACCATGACAATGATGATCTCTTAGATGATGTTACTTGATCATTCTCCTTTTCTTACCCTTGGGGGCATCACACTTATTCTCGCCTTCTAACATTTTCAGGTGTCTCACATTTCTACCATTTTACTTCTTACTTTACATATAGTCTTTCACACGTGTCTTGACATCTTGATACATTTGTATCATCATTACCCGATGACGCACTCTTGTGATATGGTTCACACTTGACTGTTGAGGGCTCACTACATTCATGAACCTCACATCATCACATTACACACTACACACTTGGCACATTTATGACACATTTTTCTCGCGCACATTCAACACAACACACTACCTTATGACGCACTCTAGTTCCACGGTCATACTCAACTGTTGAGGGTCTAAATCTGAAATGAACCTCACCACACTCACTCAATATCTACGCTCTATGCTTTGTCGATCATATATTTCTAGCGCACAATTCAAACCATTTCCCGATGACACACTCTTGTTTTATGGTTCATTCTTGATTGTCAAGGGGTCATTTATAAATGAACCTCATCTCATGCATACTCATTCACATTCACTCGGGGGTATGTGACTCCTATCACATTCATTCTACATTCCATTCCATCTCACTCATCCATAACATACTGCATATCTTGGTTGCACATTGTTCTTGTTTACTTATACTCGCATGATACATCTTTCTTATTATGTTAGTTGGATACATTATATGTCATTATCTTTTTATATACACATGCACGTTCACTTTCCTTCTAGTTGTGATCACAGACTTTACACAGATCGCTACACGCAACATGGATGCTTGGCATTGTACCTCTTACCAGTCCTCCGCAACAAGCTCCCGAGGGCATCCAATTTTGTACATACTTTAGGTGTTATTGTTTTGATTTATACTACTTCCTATTCATACTAACACACTACCTTATATCGGATCATACATGTTTTGACATACTTTTTATCTTTCTAAAATACTAACGGGTGCTTCATATGCAACATTTATCTTGCAAGAACTCTTTGGTACCATGGTTGTCTGATATCTTGCTTATTATTGTTTTTCATTTCTTGTCATTGCTTACCATTGTTTGTGGGCTATGTCATTTGTCTTGTGTGCACACTGTATGCTTTTAGCCACTTCGGCCTTAATTATCTTACGACATCGTGAGTGATGTCCCATGTTTGCAACCCGCTTTTGATGATCTACATTGTCTTCATGTTTGTTAGCTTACATTTTGTCTTATAGGAGTGTGTTTATATTATTTGCACTAACACTTGTTTCTAGCCACTTTGTTCGCGTGTGCCTTGGTTTCTACTAATCACACTCCCCTACGAGCATTAATATCAATTTAGTGTCCTGGTCCTCTTTTGGGACACATACTCCTAAGCGAACGTCGTATGCACACCAAATGAGGGGGTGCATGCCCATCTATCGGGTGAATCGGTCCACCCCATACAACAATTTACAATCACAATGCAACATAAACACAACACGCTTCTTCGGTCTCAATAAGTGGCCCATAACCTGATTTGGGTCCTCAACACAGGATAAACACCGATGCCTAGACACAAACATGAGCTTCTAGGTGCCCCTGACCCTTCATGGGTGCCTATGACTAAAGGGTAGTTACATAGTATTTCTCATATTGGTACAATTTTTAGCGGTTTACACAACATTTTTCTCAACACAGCATAGTCCTACAACAATCAACATGCATGCATTCTCCTCTTTTTATATTTTTGCGTTGGTGTCTACATTTCGGGAAATAGTCAAAGGTTAGAGAATAACACTAGACCTTTCTCCCTACATTTCTTTTGTCATGGCGTAAGATTGTCCAAAAACTCGCACTTGGCGCAATTAGTGTGAGATCACTCGAAAAACTCGTTCTTGGCATGAGATCACCCAAAAAACTCATTCTTCTACAATATTTTTAGGATCCTTTTTCTCCTTTCACTCATTATGGATTAGGTGCACATGTTCCTTTTCACATTTTTACATACTCTTTACACACTTTTTACATGTTCAATCGAATTTTTCATGTATACGACTTTGACTACTCTTTTATTCTTCTCTTTTGTAGGTATGTCCATGAGAAGCAAAAGCGCCACATCATCACACATCAAGTGACATAACAACAGTACAATGCGACATCTATACATACGCTTTCACCCCTAGGGTCATTTTCACTTCCTCTTCTCTAGCTTCCATGCTTCATTTTTGTCACTCCACGCTTTTTCTTATCTCCTCGGCACACTTTTCACCATCAATCTACATGGTTATCAGGTACACATCTCTTATCTACTTTATGTTATCGAGCATTCACTCAAAAACATAAAGTGAGGGCAAATGTAAACACTAAATCACACACTTTGGGTATATTTCTAGGTCCTGATCACATACCACTATTCATATGATTCCTAAGTGAGAAAAGTACTAATTGACCACTGTCTTTGGCATCTTTACTTGCTTTCTGGTTTTCTTCTTGGTCTTACACACCTTCTTGCCTAGTCTGAATTTTGATACTTTAGGTTTTACAAGTATGGACACCATCGCTCGCCTAGGATGTCGGCGCCAGCGCTCCCGTCCCCCTTTGGGCACCCTCGACCTCTTTATATCTTGCTCGCATCTTTTGGGTCTTTTATAGCCATTGGACATCTTTATTTCTTACTAGTCGGCCTTTTAGTGGTTAATTATGAAATTCAACCAAGGGAATCATATAAATATAAAGCTATGTGATCATAATAAAGGACCAAACACTAAGCATCTACTACTATCACCTAAGGTTACATCCAAAGGCATTTCAAGAGCTTTAAAGCATCCATTTAACTATCATTCAAGGGGCCGCATTCTTCTCGCACACACTTCATAGGAGGGGAAGTTCATTTTTCCATGCACACATCTACTTACATCTTCTCCATCTAGCCATTGCTCGCTACATTTCTATGCATCTTGCAGTAAGAGCCACATAGGCACAATTCTACACAAACGCGCAAAACTACATGGAGTCCAAATGTAGTGTAGTTCTTGAATCATAAGTTCACTTAGTTGGGTGATTGCGAGGTCAATTTGACTCCCCATTTGTATCTTTTTCTTTTTAGGATTTGATGTGTTTTAGGGTTTTGCAGTGCTCTTTCTCTTTGCAGTTTATTGCAACTCAAAATCTTACAACAACATACATGCAACATCTAGCGAACATATTGTGGACACTTTGAAGAAATCAATTTCGATAGTTTTTGGCAAAGCACAGCGCCAAGAGAAGGTCTCTTGATGCTTAAAGGCCCGACTCTGGTCCAGCGCCCGGTCCCAACATTCCCGACAACTCGCATTTTTTGGGTCCTGGTTGGGACACTTTGCTCTCTGTTTCATCGATTTTCCACTTGGTATAACTTCGGGATCATTGCAAATCAACTCGAGTATATTCCCCTTCTCGCACTTAGGGTTTTTCAATTTATTAGCTTTACTTACTTGTGTCAAATCGTAGTTTATTTGTTTCAGATTCTGTATTGCTTATGACATAATTAAGATTTTAGCATTTATTTTTCAATATTTGCTTAATCACTAAGTCAATGGTGTTATCTTGTCCATTGTTCACTAAGTCAATGATGTTATCTCGTACCTTAGTTATAGACGTCATCAACACTTAGCCCTTTCACAACTAAAAGAAATCAAATTTGTTTAGAAAATATGGGGAAAATGGGCTTTGCTATTTTTACAACTTTGAGATGACGTGCTATTTATTAGATAAGACAAAGACTTGAATGGAAATTTGGAAATAAAAAAGTGGTGATTAAATAAATGCATGTCCCACACCTCTTACACGACTCAAATTGTCCCTCGCCCAAATAATATCTACTATATGTGCTCTACTTTACCGTCTCAAGGTCGTGTAGACATTTTTCTAATTTTAACTGTAAAATACTTACAAATATTTAAATTAACCATTGCATGTGACTTGCATATTTATAATATGATCGCCAATGTTATCTAGATTTTTATATAAAATAAATTAATATATGTAAATATATATTAAATTTAGTGTTTAAATGACACTATTTTAGAAGATCGACGCGACCTAAAAATTGTTTGACTTTTTAGTCTAAAAATAACAAATAAAAATTCTTTGATGAGGCATAGGTGGCCATCCAAATTTACCCCTACCGCAACATAATGATTCACATGCTTCGACACCTAAAGAATTAGTCTTTGTTTCCTCCATTTTATGTTTTGCTCCAAATGTGAATACTAAATTGTTTGTTTGTAGTGCATGTATTGAATACATTTTTAGGTCTTGGAAGTGGTAGAAGGGTAGTTTTGGGTAGCTTGATTTGGTGAAGACAAAAGTTGATGTGGTTTGAACCAATGAATGTTTTCATGAGCTCTAACTTGTTAAGATGTGTTGTACATGGTGTTGTCATTTCCATACAAAGTGGTCACATGCCATAGTTGAGTTCATCTTGAGGGTTCTTGAGGCCCAAACTCAGATTCACTCCTTTTCAAAATAACGTTACATCGTACTCAGTAACTTCACTCTTCTACACAAAAGACTACATTTCCATCAAACAATCAAACAATTGACTTTCATACCGTTTCATACACATGAAATTGTTGGTTTTTTCGTACCTATCGACATTTACATTGCATCTCTTCGATGCAATTGCTAATTATACATTTAAAAAGGCTTCTTGCAACGTAAACGACCTAAACCCGTTGGAAGTAGACGTGGCAAGCTCCCACCCCGTTACCGTTCCGTTTGATCGGCAAAACACAGCAAGGGCAAATCGGGAAGCAGGTTGTCGCAGAGTAGAAAGAAAAATAAAATTCACTCAACCTTCGCTTCCTACTCCTGCCAACCCACTCTCCTCGTTCATACGTTCCTCCGCGTGTTTCGAACCCGCGTCGTCTTCGATCCTAAAAGCTTGTACTTAAGTTCCAGTCTCAGTAATAAATTTTGCCCCCTCGGATTCGATCCCGAGACATAACTCGTAACCCTGTCTGAAGCAGCAGAAGGAAGCTTATTTATAAGGGCGTTCGGGCCACTGTACGATTTGTTTTGTTGGTTGACGAGATGGATGAAAACTTGTTGAATGACATAATCCGGCGGTTGCTGGAACTCAAGGATTCCAGATCGGTAAAACAGGCGCACCTTTCTGAGGCAGAGATCCGGCAGTTGTGCTTGTCATCGAAAGAGATATTTATCAGTCAGCCCAATTTACTGGAGCTAGAGGCACCCATCAAGATCTGCGGTTAGTAATTTTTCTACATTTTTCAGATTTTCACTCTGTTCCTATATTCTCCCCTTAAGAAAATGTGTTATGGGCCTCTAGGTTTGGTTTCAAATTTTATGGGCGGCCTCTGCGGTTTAAAGAACTTGGCAGAGTATATCCTTAGACGATGGTAGCAATGTTGTTTTTTATGAGTATTACTGGTCTTTGTCGGACAGCAGAGATTCTTTTCCTTTATTTCTGGGTATTACTGGTCTTTGTTGTACAATTGACATTCTCTTCATTCATTTCCGAGTAATCGTTTTTCTCGTAATCTAATTTGCATCTTGGTAAGTGATGTGCTTTCTTGCTCGTGTGACGGAACTAAATGTGGCATATATTTCTGCGTATTACTGGTATGTGTCAGACAATAGACACTCTCTTCATTTATTTCTGAGCAATATTTTTGTAGTAATCCAATTTGCATCCTGGAAAGTGATGTGCCTTCTTGCTCATGTGACCGAACTAAATGTGGCAAATATCAGGTTGAAGTTTGAACACCGCCGGTCCGCCACGAAGTAATTGACCTGAATTGTTAGTTGTGATGCTGCTTGACATAGCTTTAGGTTCTCAGGCATTGCAGCTTAGAGTTATGTGGTGTCATGATTTTGTTTCCATCCAGTTTTGGCTGCTTCAAGGTTTTTGTTTTCATTTCAGTTGTTTATGAGTTTACAAGAGACGGACAACGTGCTTATCGTTCTTTACCCATTGGCCATGTCAGGCCAAGAATTTGGTCCAGAGAGTGAATTCAGAAATTGTATTGATGTAAACACTAAATTGTATTCATCAAAATAAGATGCAAGTTCATCTGCAAGATGACTGTTCAGTTCATCTTCAAGACGGCTGTTAAGATCGCTCAAGAAGACCAATATCACCATATATTACAAACACCCCCTCCCCCAGTGAGACCAAACAGGCCTCTTAATTTTTTCAAATTTCTCTCTTCCAAGCACTTTTGTCAGGATATCAGCTAGTTGCTCTGCAGTTGGACAATGTATTAATTTGACACTACCATCTTTCACATAATGCCGAATCAAATAGAATTTGGTGTTGACGTGCTTGGTTCGGTTGTGAAATACTGGATTTCTTGCCATTTGGATTGTAGAAGTGTTATCGACCATGAGTGGTGTTGATGAAACCTTTGTTTCTTGTAAATCTACTTGAATCCTTTTGAGCCATAATATTTTCTTGGTTGCCTTTGAAGTTGCCATATATTCTACTTCCGTTGAAGACATTGGTGCACTGACTATTTCTTTGACTTCAAGTGATGGTTGCTGATCCTAAATTCATTAAGAAACTTGAAGTAGATTTCCCATCTTCAAAATCACCTCCATAGTCTGAATCTGAATATCCAACTAGTTTGAAATCTGTTGCCTTGGAGTATTTTAGCCCAAAATTTTGAGTTCCCTTTAGATATTGAAGAACTCTCTTTGTTGCTACCCAGTGACTTTTTCTTTGTTGCATGAATCTAGAGAGAACACCAACAACAAAAGAAATGTTTGGTCTAGTTGTGGTTACATAGATCAAAATTCCAATGAGCTGTCTATATTTAGTTGCGTCTTCAAACTTTGCAATATCGTCTAATGTGAACATATTTTGTTCCATGGGCATGTTGGATGTGTGGGTTTATAGTCTGTCATTTCAATTTTTTCTCAAAATTTCATCAACATACTTTTGTTGTGTGATGAAAATATACTTGGATTTTTGAATCCTTTCAATACCCAAATAGTAATGAAGATGACCCAAATCTGTCATTTCAAAACCTTTCATTAATTTTATTTTGACTTTTGTAATGTACCTTTCATTATTTCTTGTTATGAGCAGATCATCCACATATACAATTAGATATACAACTATTTTGTCAACTTTCTTGAGAAAAAGAGTTGCATCTTTGAATTCAAAAGTATTGAAGTTCATGCTTCAGTGGTCCTCAATGAGTTTTTCATACCTGCTTGTTTCAAACCATCCAACAATTTTATGAACTTGCACATTTTTTAGTCTTGACTTTCAATTGTAAAACCTTTTGGCTGAGTCATGTAAACTATTTCTTTGAGATCATCGTTCAAAAAAGTAGGTTTCAATGCTCACGTCCATCTGTTTTGTGCTACCAAAGCCAACAAAACTCGGATGGTGGTCCATTTGTTGTTGGTGCAAAGGTCTCATAGTTTATCCCTTCTTTTTGAGCATATCCCTTTGCAACAAGCCTTGCTTTGTGTTTGTCAAGTGAGCCATCTGCTTTGTATTTGTTTCAAAGATCCACTTGCAACCAATAGGTTTACAATTGAGTGGAGGATCAACCAATTCCCAAGTTCCATTCTTGACCAAGGCATCATATTCAATTTTCATTTCTTTTCTCCACGCATCAAGCTTTTTAGCTTGTTTGAAGGAAGTTGGTTTTGAATCAAAAACAATATTGATTTCTTTCTAGATGGCCTCCCAAGGTAAAATTTTCTAGCTTATCTTGAATCTCTTCTAGGAACTTGTCTACTTGCTGTTTGACTTTGTATGTACTTCTGGTGCATGTTTTTCCAACTTCATTAGGTCTGACATTTGTCAATGTCTGTGCAGCCCATCTTGGCATCTTTTTTGTGTTTCTTGCAAAATAATTGGTGCCTCATTTTCTTGATCTAAAGCTCCTTCATCTTCTAGTTGTTGCTCCGGAAACATGTTTTCATCTTCTGATGAAGTTTTAATTTCTTCCTCAAGGGGAGTTTCTTTTTCAATTACTAGAGGCAAAATAGATTCAACAGATTCCAAACTATATGTTCCCCTTAATGTCTAGAATCTCCTTGAAAACATCAAATTTTGCAAATTTCTCAAGTTGACTTAATTGTTGATCAATGCTGGTCGTGTCTTTTGTGGTTTTATAAAAACATCTCTTGCAATGAGAATTTTCTTGTTTTTCTCATCATACCGTCTGTAGGCCTTTGAGGATTTAGAATATATCCCAAAAGGACACATTTTCAATTCTTGTGGTCCAACTTGTTCCTTTTCTCCACTCAATCGAAAGAGAGTAAGATTCATGTCGGGTTCACTAGAGTGTATGCAAATAAAGAGTGGCCTAGTAACAAGTCACCTCGTCTCTCTAGGATAACAAAGGGGCCATGTTAAATATGCACACCTTAGATTGTAAATTGTTGAGTGTGTAGAACTAGGAAGGCGTTACTCCACATTCTACAGGAGGTATAGGGTTCCAAAGCCTAAACCTAGAATAGGATAGTGGTGTCTAACCAACTTTTGATGGTAAAGTGACGATAATAAGGCTACAAATAGGATTGTAATCAAGATAGTGACAAGGTAAGAGATCCTAGACATTGTTAGGCAAGAGTCACAAGGATTACAAGAGAGGTCCAAGAGATTGCAAAATAAGATCAAGGGTTGTGCAAGATTGTAAAGTAAGGACCGATAGATAAATAATGTAATAGAAAAGAATATGCTACCCTATCCTAATCTATGCATGACCACATCCACAACATCCAAATATGAAATTAAAATAAATAAACAAGAGAGGTTAGAGATACTTACCTGCATGAAGGCACCATTGGCACATTAACTTCCGCCTAGGATTGGCAGCACCTTATGAGAGAGTTGATGTGGGGGACCCTAAATGCCTTGGTGCAGACCATCGCAAAACGAATAGAAGAAGACCTAGGAACACCCTTTGCTTGAAGACTCCAATGACTCTAAAGGCTTGGTAGACCATGGCAAGTGCAACTCCTATGCTTGTAGATCCTAAGTACCTAATGCTCCAAGTGTGAACTCCAAAGAAGATAAATAAGACCAACTTCAAGACCTTCTAAGCTTTAAGGCAAATTGGTGAGTGCTAGAAATAGCCATGCAAACTGGAATGAGTGATGGATAAGATGTGGAATGAGCACTCAACTATCAAATATAAATTGCTTAAGGATAGCATTATTTAATTTATCCTAGTTGATAGCATCGATTACTTGACAAACTATTAACTTGACGACATCGATTGTGGTTGATATTGTTACTTAAAGAAATCCACTCAACAAACGACATCAATCGTGATACCAAAAAGTTTGAGAGTGAAATGCGAGGCATGGGAAGATCAATCCAAAAGACATCTCAAGAGGAATGGAGGGAACTTTGAGGTGTTGAGGGATAAGATGACAAAGGCGCGAGTGTCTGCTTCGCAAAAACAAAAGTAGTTTCATAAAGTAGGTGTGAGGGTGAACACAAGGAGATAACAAGGTGATATCATAAGGAGATTGTAAAAGGCGATGGCAAGGGATGCATTACAAATACTACAAAAAATGACTCATGACATCAATGATCAATCATCATGAGACGGATGATGTAAGAGGATCATCCAAATCCTATTCATGCATGCAAAGACGATTGCATGGCGGCGGTGTGGCAACATGTAAAATATATGATATAATTAGACTACATATCAAAGCTTTCTCATATGTACCATTGCTAACCAACTCAATGCAACTGAAGGATAAATGTAATCATTTTTGGTTACTCTCCGCTCTTGAGGAATACCCCCAAAGGACATCGCTTTGGGAAAGTTTAATGCGCAAGGAAAGTTAATGATAAAAATTAAAAGTAAAACGAAGAACAAAAGTCAAATTAGAAAAAAGTGAAAAATTAGGTGTATACACAGAGCCCTTGCAATGTCCTTGCATCTCTTTCTTTACTTCTTCTCGTTGTCTCGTGATCTTCTGGCAAGTGAGCTCATGGAATGATTAAGAAATACCCTAAATCATGATAAAGGTCATGCAAACACATGGAAAGTCATTTATGGATGCATGCCCTTCTTCCATTTTTCCTCTTCTTATAATGATACCAAATCTATCTTTACTTTGGGGAAGCTAATGTGCTAATGATGCATTTTACACAGAAGAACAAAATTCTCATTGTTTGTTGGGAAATAAAAAGTGAAAAAAATTGGGTGTATACACAATGCCTTAGATGTATTTGGTGATGTCCTTGCCTCTTTTCTTAGCCATGCAAACACATGGAAAGTCATTTATGGATGCATGCCCTTCTTCCATTTTTCCTCCTCTTTTTATAATGATACCGAATCTATCTTTACTTCCACAATCTATTCATAATTGTTCATAACCTTTCAAATATTCTCATGCATCCTCCAAGTGCATTGCCTTATCCATGCTTGGTAATAAAAAATTAAATCGCATCATACCACCATCTGAAGAAACTCAAATGGCTGATTGCCCTATTCGTCATCTCCATGACTTAGGGAATGACTGTCTACAAACCCTTGAAAACATGCAACTACCTTTTCTGTTTCCTTCAATTTTCTCCATTCTATCTTATTCTTGTTTGCCCTTGAAAAGCTTACATCTCAAAAGCAGTAATGCCCCAAAATCATCCCATAGACATTTAAATCAATATGTGTGCCTCACATGGGGTTTGGCCACAAGTGTTGTTTCAACCTATGAATCCCCCTGAGTCTTTTACAAGAACTCAACAAGCTCCAAGCTTTTCCACAAAGAGCCCAATCCAAATGTAGATTAAACGCCTTTTACCAAACAAAAAGTTAGGAAACCTTTTAAAATAATCATTATCCATCTAAAGTTCCAAGAACACCACCTATCTACAAATGCTTTTGCTCACAA
Source organism: Taxus wallichiana var. yunnanensis (assembly GCA_018340775.1). Taxonomy (NCBI): domain Eukaryota; kingdom Viridiplantae; phylum Streptophyta; class Pinopsida; order Cupressales; family Taxaceae; genus Taxus; species Taxus wallichiana. The sequence goes on along the minus strand of CM031240.1, from coordinate 334,129,719 downwards.
ATGCTCAGCAAATGCTCAATGAGAGATAATAAGCTATTGGCTTATATTATCACATTATTATGTTTTCATTCAACTTAGGCGAATTCAGGTCGGTTAACTTTTTTTTCAAACCGTCAAACTGCCGGCCGGTTCCGGTTTTTTTTTAAAGGCCTAAAACCTTATAAAAATAGTGCATGCTTTATTCTTATAGAGTGCATGCCTTCAACCAAGAATAGTGAAGACAATTTGCGATATAGTCTCGCAATACGGCTGGTCCAAAATTCATATCCAACTTAACATGTTTGAGAAATAAATAGGACTTTAGAATAAAGAGAGTTGAAATACCCAAAGGTGTCGAATCGACCTTGGGTGTAATGATCCATGGTCCAACTCATAAATCACCAAATGTTAAGAATCATGTGACCCCAATAAAAGGTATCGCAAGATCGATATGCACATATAGTGTAACACTATAAGCATAAATGTGTCAAGCAAGCAATTGATCAAAATAAGAATAGTAGCAAATCAAAAAATGAAAACCTTGCCACTTAGCTCTAAATCATGGCAAACCAATATGTAAGCTATGATCATGCCTATAGTGTGACTGTTAGCCTGGCTTGGTCCACCACCTGCGCCACCTACAATCACAAAATACGCTTGCAAATGTGCTCGATAGAAAATAAATAGTAATATACTATAACTATAAAAGTAATTGCAACATGTTATTAACATGATATCAATGAAAATATCTGAATGACAGTAAATTAAGGCTATCAATCACCATACATCAGAGTGTATATAATCTATGTCAAATAATCCATGAGCTTCAAATAATAATAGGATCCACACATCAACAATGTACTAATATCCATTACACCACTATGATGTAGGTCAGGGTTAGGAGGTCGAATGAAAGACAACCTTGTCTTTGTAGACTAGACTCACTCACTCCATACACTCGGACTTTGAACTCAAAACTTAATCTTTTTGCTATATGACTGTACTATAGAGATTACTAATTCACATGTTGCTTTATTGAATTACAACATGAAGACTTAAAAACTAGTACAAGACAGTCCCCTAATGGACTTGATACATCCTCAGTTTAGTTATTGGACACACCAACCTCCTAGCAACTTGTTTCTTGCAAGCTCTTGCTTGCTTACTTGCTCTCCTTACTTGCAAAAATAACTTTGAACTCTAGAATTCGGATCTTTCTAACAACCCTTGATATCCCGGGTTGTCTCTTCAAACTCCAAAGCATCTAAAAATTTCCAAGATAAGAAAACTGATCATTCTGAGTAGTTACTTTCTTTTTGCATTCTTTGCGGGTGAAGCTGCTGTAGCAGTTATGGAAATGCCCCAAAGGTTTCAAAATTGTCACTTAAGCTTGCAAAACGGCCTTGACGGTTTTGCCACCATGAAATGTCCTGTAACTTCCAGAGGCCATAACTTTCTAGTGCCATTTTTGGAAGGGCATAACTTTTTGGGGCCATATGTAACCACATTTTGCTTTTGATGTACGCCACACAATGTTTTTTTCCTCTACACCAAAATGTATCACTTTTAGGGCTTCAATGGATTAAACCACTTCCAGGATGCTATTTACAGCCGAATAACTCAACCAAATGAGTCGGGACCATGTTGCTAGAGTGTTGATGCTTCCCATTGATCAACTTCTACCTTGCCAAAATGACAAACACATTGAATAGTCTACATGAACATTTGTTGCATGTGTTCGGTTTTTACAAGATTGCTTGTACCCCGACGTAGAAAAATTTATGAGCTCTTGCTTTCAAATGTAGGGTAAGTTGTAGAACCACTCTTTTGGCTAATTTCCATGACCACGATGTCCCCTCCCCCTTTTTAGGTACCTATGAAGATTTTCAATTTGTTTCTTCCTCCTTTTCCAGCCACTTGCTCAATCATAAATTGTCGTCCTCTGCCTAGTTCTGATTACCCTTCTCTTTACCTTCCCCATTGGTTGCACATAGTCCGTCCACCTCCTCCAATCATCCTTCTTCTTTCCTTTCCGTCCTGTTGTGTGCTTTTTATCACCTCTATCTGTCCATCTCCAACAAGTCTTTTCAACACCTTTGTTATTCCAACCTAAATCGGATTTAAACTGACCACCTCCGGCTAAGCTTAACATTCTTCTTAGTTATGATATCTCATCTATAGAAACATGCATCTCACACTTTCCTTCTTCTAGCTCATACATTTTCCTCTTCATTTCTAAAATCACCTCCCCTGCTTGCCGACAATCATTTGAATTCTTCTCAACACTCTCCTCTTCTTCTTTTGCATTCGTCAACCTGCAACAAAATGAGCAAACCAGGCATTTTGGAATCAACAACTCCTATGGTTACTAGCTCCTTAAACTATTGCTGTAACATCACTCTTTTGCAACTACCCTTCTACCGCAACTTCTCTAGCAAGATCTCAAATCTTTCTATTTCTCAACTACTGCAATAAATCCATCATCCATTGTATTATGGGAATAAGAAATTCCCCTCACCGTCTCCTCCGAAGATATCTTTGCTGCATCATCATCATCTTCTACACATGATGGTAACAACATCAGTTACTCCAATTCCTTTTCTTCTTTTTATTTCTTCTCTCTTCACCTTGTTTACCACAGCTATAGGCTATTTGGCATCACATGTATTCCATTAGTAAGGAACCTTGCACTTCTGTTGCCCATAGAATCTCTTCTTCAACTCCTATGCGGGTGGCTCACATGTTTGCAACACCTTGTACATCTCTTATTATTTCTTGTAGAAATGTATCCACCATCTCTATCTCACGCTTTGCCTTCATGCCAAATAGGTGACATACTGCCTCTATCCTTGTTGTTCAAATGTTCTTTGGATTAACCTCTATCAAAATTTCTGAACTTTTCCTTCTACAACTTAACTCTTTACCCATCTCTCAAGATGGAGAATGAATGCATACTCTTCTCTATCCGCCACTGTCCAATGGAGAAGGTGTTCTTTTTTCCAATCTCTTGCAATTTATTTTGTGAGAGCCTTCTCTCCCATCTCCAACTGCTTTTGTAAACGAGAACCTACTTGTATGTCCTCTTGAGGAAGTCGTTAGACCATCAAATTCCCACTCTCTATTGCCTTCATGTCAACTTGAAAACAATCTTCTACTGCTGCCATGTTCATATGAAACAACTCTTCAACTATTGCTGCAATGGTTTCTTATTGTTCCGCTTATTCTCTTGGTTTCTCATGGACATGAGGGTGATGAACTGATTTTGCTTCTCCATTGCCATCTACTCCATCACTGGTCCTGCACATAGATCAACCACAATATGGGAATTAAGAGTTCCCACAAACACGTTTTCCACCTCTTCACCATGCCAAGTAGGCATGTTGTCCAACTTTTCACCATTGTTTGCATTCTCATCATAGCTTGCGGTCACATGATGGACTATCAATGGTCCATGCTCAACTCTATCAACCCCTATTGCTGTCCTATCACCATTCTTCACTTTTATTTGTCCTTCCACTTCTATGATGGTCTTGAACTTCATTCTTGTTCTCTCAAGAACGTTCTTCAATCAGCCTGCCTTCATTCTTCTTTCCACCCTTAAGATGTTTGGTCACCTCCAATGGATGACGGTACTTTCTCTTCATTTCCTCTATCTCTATCATCTTTCATGAAGATTTTGTCTTCTATGGGCTGCTCACATTTTCCTTCTCTTCGCTGTCCCAAAATCAGATTTGAGTTGCTTTAAGGAAATTCTCTTCTCCCCCTTTTAAACTTCAAGATTTGAAGCTCCCTCAACCATTATTCTTACATTCTTGGCTGCACCATTTGCTCCACCAACTTGGAAACCAAATGTTCCCATCTGCTCACCTTTCCTTTTCCTTTTCTTGTCTCCTCTCTTGTAGATCTCTTCAACACGCAGCTGTAATGTCTCACAACCTTAAGCTTGCATACTCTACCCTCTGGAGGTATCCTATCCCTTTCTTTTTAAAGTAACACTGCAACTCCACTATCCTATTTATTAGCTTTTCAGGGCTCTCTTTACCCACAAATAAAGTGATATTGTGATTAGGCTTACCTTCTTCTTTCACCATTACCTCTGCCGGTCTCTTTCCTTTTCTGGGCTCTTCTCTTCTTGGCTCTATGGGATTCTTTTTCTTAATAACTTTGTTGTCTTTACATGCTGGTCTGTTTTCTAAGTCATCCAATTTGGACATGATTTTTTCCAACATCTTCTCTATCACTGCAACCTGTGACTTCGGTTCAATTTTCCTCTTTCTCTTGACTCTTCTCTGAGCCATTTGTTCCAATCTTTGTTCTCTACTCATCAACACATGATGGAGAAGCAATTCCTCCTCTGTCACATGTAGACTATCTCATGTTCGGTGTTTTGCTTGCACATTCTTTAAGAACTTCTTATTAACAACGTGTCCATTACTTCTTCCTTTTCCCATGTTTGCAACCAGCTCTTCGATCTGAACATCGGGTACTTCACCTTTATCTTCTCTCACATCTTCTACAGCTCCTTTACGTTGTGCAGTCTCCATAACATCCAATCTTGCTTGGGTTCCTCTCAATATCTCTGCCAAGTCTGCAACTCTAGGTGCTTTATCTTCTCTTCCAAGAGGTGGGACTCTGCGTGCCATTTCTGTAACTTTGTGTTCTCTACCCATCTATTATGGTGAAGAACACTTAGCTTCTTCCCTGTCCTCCACCCGCTTTCTCACAATGGAGGACACTCAGCTGCAACAACTTCTGCCCAACACTCTTTGTTCGAAGATGTCTTCACACTTTCTCAACACACTTGCAGGATACTCATGCTCTGATGCCAAATGATGCAGGTCAAGCTTATGGGGTCCAATGATGGACAACCTTGTCCCTGCAACCTAGGCTCACTCTCTCTAATGGACTTACAATTCACACCATACACTCCGACTTGCAATGCAAAACTCAATCTTTATTGCATACATGACTGTACTATAGAGATTGCACACACACACACACTTTGCTTTATTGAATTACATCATGAAGATAAACAAAGTACAATATAGTCCCTCAATGGACTTGATTCATGCTCAGTTCAGTTCTTGGACACACCAATCTCCTAGTAAACTCTAACTGCATTCTTGCAAGCTTAGTCACCGCATTTGCCGATTTTTAAGGGAAAATGCGAAATTTGTCAAATATCAAGCTGTCACATGAAATTCGTTGAAATTCACGATTTTAATTGCCGTCTATGAAAAAAATTTCCCCTATCATTGAAATTGTGTTGTCTTCTAGGGTTTTTAGTATTTACGGTTAAGCCTGTGTTTGTAGTCGTGAAATTGTTTTCCGTTCCATTTCAGGCTCGTTGATTCCAGCGGAAAGGGCATTGACCAGCGAAAAGGGCCTTTCCAGACTCGTGTTGACATAAACCAGCTATCAACCACAGCTGCAGCCTGCGCCACTATCGTGAATATATTTAACTTTAGGTTTTATTTTAGCTTTTTAATATATGTAAGTTACAATTTTAGTTAATAATTTTTTAAGTTTGGGTTTTATTTTAATGTTTTTATTATATTTTATATATAATAATACTGTTACATTTTTATTATATATTTATATTTGATTTTTATTTTATATATATTTTTAGTTTTTATTATATTTGTATTTAGTAATATCTTTATTTTATATTTTAAAAAATATAAAGTTTTTTTGTAGTCAAATTTAATCACAAATTTTATCGTTGATTTTTTTAGCGACGATTTTTTCGAATTTTATCTTTGGCGAATTCGAACACGAATTTGAATGCGGTGACTTAGCTTGCAAGCCCTCTCTTGCTCATTTGCTCTCTTGATCGTTTGCTCACCTTGCTCATTTGCTCTCTTTGCTTGCAAAAAGTAATTCCCAACTCAAGAATTTCAGACCTTGTTGACGACTGGGCATGATAGAGTGTATCTTTGAACTCCAAAGCATCTTGAAAACCCCAAGATGAGAAAACCACTAATTTTGAGAGGCTACTTTCTTTTGCATTCACTGGGCGAAACTGTGGCTTTAAGCCAGCATTTACACAATGACGCATCCCTAGAATTTGGTGACGTCTTGGATGTCCCAAAGCGTTTTGGGGACTTGGAGGGTACATCCCGATTTTTAATTTAAAAAAAAGTTTTATGATGTTTTACTTTAAAAATCAGTTATTTTTACCAAAAATAGTGCATTCTAATCTCAAATGTACCTAAAGCACATTTAATACATTTTAATTCCCTAAATTTCATTGAATAAAGTTAAATATATTAATATTACTTTTTATATACCATTTTAATAGTTGTCCACTTGCTGTCCACAAAATTTGAAAATTTTTTTTTGCCGTCCTAAAGCCCCGTCCCTTTGTCCCCCTGTCCTCCCATCCTCAACACTTAGTTAACTATGCTTTAAGCAGAGCGGCGGTTGTGTAACCCTTGCTTGAAACAACTTTGGCATCTGCAAAACCGCCCCTTTGTGTAGACTGACAGTTACATAACTGCCACTTGAGCTTGTAAAACTGCCTTGACGGTTTCGTCATTGTGAAATGTCCCGCATCTCCACAGGCCGTGAATTTTGCATACGAACTTGAATTCTAATTTTGTTTTGTGAAGTGCATAATGTTTTGAGTAGAATCCAAATATGCAATCACATTCTGCTTTTGATCTTTGCCACATGGTGCTTTTGCCTCTAAACGAAAACCCATCACTTTCAGGTCTTTAACGGACGCAACTGCTTCGGGAATGCTACTGATAGTCAAATAAATCAATTGATTCAGTTGGGACCATGTTGTTGACTGAAATTGATCCTCTTTGATGTACTTGATGCCCTTGAAGTGCTAGAGTGTTTATGCTTCCGTGAATCAACTTCTACCATGCCAAAATGACAAACATGTTGATTAGTCTACACAAACACACCCCTACATATTTTTGGTTGATGCAAGATTGCATATACCCCTTGGATGCTTCTGCATCACACTGTGAAACAACTAGTATAATGTCTAACTGAAAATTGTCCAAGAAAGGCATACAACTTCTCGGACATTGGGGGACACTAATATCTAAATTAAACTATTTTTGTTCAATGTCTTGGTCCAATTCTTTGTCTATGGTAGCCTATATAATGTAGTGATTAATTTGTGTGGTTAAACTAGCCAGGTCTTCCAAGATGGTATATCCAATTGTAGTTAGTATTGGGAGTTTTTAAGCATCTTTTGTTGTTTATCACTAGCCTTATGTTCCCTTTGTCTTGTGTAGGGACATCCACCATTTACTTTTTTCATTTTGGGCCAGGAAGGTCTGGTTGTCTTGGATGTCCTCCACATCAAAAAATAGTGCTAATAGTTAATGCCTTTTAGATGATGTGTCAATTGAGTTGCACACACTCTTACCAAATTTCCCTACACTTAAATAAATATTCATTATTTGCCCTAAGTCGGTGGTAAAAATATTGTTTTTATGGTGAATACTTGTGGTTTAGGTGGATAATAGATGATTTCAATTGTCTGTTTCTGTTTTTATAGTTCTCCAACTTGAACCCATGGCAAGTGTTTTGCTTTCTTTCCCAAGTGACAAATTTGAGCATGAATCTCATCAGAAACTTCTTGACCTCAAATGTCACGAAAGTTTGCTGCTTGATTTAGCTTTGGTTTCTTAGGGACTGCAGCTTTGGTTTTGTTTGCTTTGTGATTCTGTTTCAGTGCAGTCTTCAAGTACGGGCTATAATTTTTTTCTTCCCTTGAATATTAAAATTACATTAAATTAAAATACCATTCTCTCAATGTCTTATCACAAATGATTTATCTCTGGCTGTCTATATAATTTAGTGATGTCTTATCACAAATCATTTATCTCTGGCTGTCTATATAATTTAGTGATTTGGTGGGGTTAGCCACGAGAATCTCCCAGGATGGCTTTTCCAATTGTAGCAAATGCAAGAAAAATTTAAGCACTTGTTTCTGTTTATTATCAGCCTAACAAAACTTAAGCACTTGCTTTTCTTTATTACAAACATTATGGCCCTTATTGCCAAAATGAGCACCCTCCTTCATTTTTGGGCAACTTGTTTTAATTTCCAAATTTGAAGGCTTTTGATCATGAAAACCACACAATTTAAACATCCCGACATCTTCAAACTTGTTCAAATTACTTGCATTGATTAGTTTCAGGCATTCATAGGTCAAAACATTAAAAAATTGATCATTTTCACTTATTTTGGGGCCAATAGGGGTTGGTGATGTTCGAACGGTTCACTTTACAAAGGATCTAGACTGTCAAATTTAATTGGGTCATAGAGGGGACACATGGTGGTTGCTGGTCGCTTTTCATTTTCCATCGGATTGCACCCGAGTTGGAGCCGAGCTAGATCACGAGATGGGTCACGAGCCGAGTTGATCAAGTTGGTCACCGAGTTGAGTTTGAAGGTGAGTTGGGTTGGTCCCAAAATCGGCTAAGGCATGAGAGATCAAAATGTGACATGTGGTGAGTTCTCAGTGATCTGTGGTTTTGGTGGCCGGTTTGAGCGACCAAGGTGATCAAGAGGCATCGGTGTCTGAATCCCAAGATCCCGAGAACCCCGATATTTCACAGGTGACACCAAGGTGACCCGAGGAAGCCCGAGAACAGAGTAGAATCGTGATTGCTCCATGTGGACCAATCACGGGTGACCATGAGGCCGAAGATTATAAATAGGCTCTAGCGGATCATAGAATGCCTCAAGGAGGATTAGAGGGCCCGAGAATTAATGATTGGTCCATGTGGACCAATCACGGGCCACTCTAAGTCTTGGAAAATTGAGATAAAGGGCGTAGAGTTTTGGGCGAGAGAGGATCCCGGGTTTCAAAGCAATGGTGACACGTGGCCCCATGGCCCGAGTGATCAAAGTGACCCTAATCGGCTAAGACATAAAGCGACCCCGAGTGCCCGAAAGTGAAGAGGAGCGTGATTGGTCCACATGGACCAATCACGGATTGCTTCAAATCTAAAGCGACTAAGATGAAGACTCGAGAGCCCGGAATCCCCGAGGACATTGAGGAGGCCTGAAAACCAATGAAAGGAGGACATGTGGCACAAGATATGAGCGGGAGGTTGGATCAAAAGCACCAATGGAAAGTTGACACGTAGCAAAAAGTGATCAAGAGGCTAAATTTGATAGCCCCATGGTCGTCATCTGTACCAAACAACATGGAGATCTTTAAATGGTCATATCTTTTGATCATGACGACCAAATCGTGCAAAATCGGTCTTGTTGGAAAGATATTGAGGAGCATATCATGATAGGAGTGGTTGTGGGTCCCTTCAGGTGCGTTTCATGATTAAAAAATCAAGTTAAAAGGCCTACAACCGTTTTGACCATGAGCTCTATGACCACATTCTAGACTTGTTTAAAATGCCCATAACTTTTGACCAAGATATCCTATTGACCTGCACGTGGTATCATTAGAAAGATCTTAATCAGAGCTTCAATCTAGAATCAGTTTCAGAGCAAATAATGGAGAGATCAAGGAGAACTTTGTGACAGAGTTTTGGGCCTTTTCAAGCTTGTTTTTCATTCAAATGGTACCCAAATCAGATCAAATCACTCCCAACAACCAGCATTGAATTGTCCTGAGCAACCCTGGCGTGATTTGATCTAATTTTGCATCATCCAAGAAAGCCATGGCACTCATACTTGGTCTGCACATATTAATGTTGATTGTTCCTTTGGTGGTTGAGAAGTGGGTGATCTTATTGATTTCTGGAGATCTTCTGATCCTTTCTCCTCTCTTCTTTCTCTATATAGTGCAAACTCAGAATTCATTGTAATGATCCTCTCCCGAATGTAAAGTTACCATGCCCAAATGGTGGCTGAACATTCTGAGTTGCAGACCTTTGATCTGGACTTGTGCAATGCATTCAGTGCCTTCCAAATGGCTGAAAATGGACTATGTATATTCAGGGACAATAATATGATGTTTATTGTGGCTCTCTTCTGCCCTTTGGCTCCTATTCTTGTCTCCTTACCTCTCTGTTTTTCCATTTCATGTTGTGTGTGAGTTATATTTGCATGGTTTTAGTTCACTGTCAATCATGCAAGGAATCAAGTTTGATGAAGTGTAAAGTTGAATTGTGGCTTGTTTCTGCCCTCTTGGCCTTGCATTTGTCTCCTTGTTTCCATCTCAGGGAGAATGATCCACTTTCTATTTTGGTGTAATCACCGCCCCTTTCAATTCAATTCATGATCACACATCCCTTTTCTGTTGCAATTAGTAGCTTAGTTAGGAGTAGTGTTAGCATTAGAGTAGTTAGTGAAGGAAGTCGTCCTTCTCTAGAGGTCTGTACCAAGGAGCCAAGGTTCCACACCTTGGGGATAGTCTCATGTTTCACTGAGGTGCTAGCCCTGGCCTCAACAAGGGTTGCAATCTCAGGGGACAACAACACCCTTCCCTTCTCTTGTGTATATAGCGAAACAGTTGCATTTGTAGCTCATGGAGGCCTGGTTATCAACTTATCATGGATGTTCTTCACCACATTATAGAACGGTGTGCCGCATGAGTTGAAAAATCCTTTAGGCTTTGGAGAATCATCCATTTTGTACTTGTTTTTTCTGAATTGCCCTACAACTTATACTAAGGTTTTCCATGTGTTTTTATTTACTTTTTTATGTCATTGGTGAATTTAGCCATGTATAACAAGTATTGTTTTTCTCTAAATATATGGAAAAAATGCATTATATTGATATAGATTTGACTCATCTGAGTATAGAATACATTTTATTGGTAGTAATTCAATGCTAAAAATGAGGAAATACTTGTAGCTCAAAAGCCAAGATGGTCTAATTTGTGACTGATTGATTTTTCTTTTGGACGAAAATTCAAGTCTTAAATTCTTCAATGGTATTTTAAACTAGAATTATAGCAACCTCACTATATTATCCAATCTTGTTTTTGCAATAATGCATTGAAGAGATGATGTCTGGTCAATGTCCACCATCTTAAAAAGAGTTAAAATTTATAAAAAATATTTGTATCAAAATGGAAAAATCTTAAGCACCTACTTTTGTTTATCACAAATGTTATACTTATGGTACCCTTCCCTCTCTTGTGTGTATATAGTGGAACATTTGCGCTTTTGGGTTGTAGAGTCTTGGCTATCATGGATGTCCTTCACCACATCATAGGAGGGTGCGCTGCATGCATTATGAAACCCTTTGGAGAATTGTCCATCTTGTCTTTAGATTCTATTTTTTTCATTTCCGTGCAACCCCTTCTAAGTTGTTCCATGTGTCTTTAGCTACTCTTTTTGTGCCGATAGGTGAAGTTGTCCATGTATAACAAGTATTGTTTCCTCTAAATACATGGAAATATGGTGATATAATGACAGATGTTATTACTCATTTGAGTATAGACTACATTTTATTGGTAGTAATGAAATACTAAAAACCAAGGAAGTACTTATAGGTCATAGCCAAGATGGTCTAATTCTTGACTCATTGATTTTTATTTTTTAATGATAAAATTCCAATTTTGAAACCCTTTGAAGAATTGTCCATTTTGTCTTTTGATTCTATTTTTGTAATTGCCCTGCAGATCCTATCAAGTTGTTCCATGTGTCTTTATTTACTCTTTTTGTGTCAATAGATGAATTTAGCCACGCATAACAAATATTTATTTCCTATAAATATATGGAAAAATGGTGATACAGATTTTACTCATTTGAGTATAGACTACATATTATTGGTAGCAATTCTATGCTAAAAACAAGGAAATAGTTATAACCCAAAGCCAAGATGGTCTGATTTTTGACTTATTGATTTTTATTTGGATAAAAATCCAAGTTTAAAATTCTTCAACTAGTATTTCAAACTAGATCTATACACCTTCACTATATAATTGTTAGCAATTCTATGCCAAAACCAAGGAAATAATTATAACTCAAAGCCAAGATGGTCTAATTTTTGACTAATTGTTTTTTATTTGGATAAAAATCCATGTTTTAAATTCTTCAACTAGTATTTCAAACTAGAATTATACATTCACTATATTATATAGTCTTGTTTATGCTTTGAAGAGATGATGTCTGGCCAGTGTTGACCATCTTAGAAAAAGTTATAAAATATTTTGATTCAAAAATGGGAAAATGTATTTTTCATGAAAGATATTTGATTAAAAATACATTTTGCAGAAAAATGTTTGATTGAAAAATGCTTTTTTATTCTTGTCAATGTACATTGAGCAATCAAGAGAGGGCTGGAGGGTAGGGGGTGGAGTCATTCAACTACCCAACAATATATTTTTTATTGTTTAGTCTTCTTGTTTATTGTTCATGGAAATGAAATATATGTGTTTAGGCAGATGCTGAACCCGAAGGGGTATGTCTGTTGATGAGTAAGTTGAGATGGCATCTCTCGAAACAAGAATTTATCTTTTTCCAACTTTTGAACAAGATAAGAGAGTTAGACCCATCAGCTGGAGACTTGCACATTAATTGTGAAAGGTATGAGTGAAATCTGCAAACCAGATTAAATTGAAAAAACAAGGCGGAGCTTGCTGTGATTTTATTAATATAAAATGAAGCATTACAATCAAAAGAGAGAGCTGCAATATTTATAGATATTGGACAGCTTCTATCTCTTCCACAATACATGGAACAAATCTCCTAAACAAAGCAAATATTCAGTAATAGCATATTGCCCCTAAAAAGCTTCTACAGGAAATCATCCGAGAACAATATTCTAACTAAAGAACATCCTCCACAATCTAAGGGATGATAACAACACACTAACAACTAAGCTAACTAAAGTAATTAAATAATTACTTTATTATAATTACACATTAATCCACATATGGTGAATTAAGTGTTAGATTATTTCTAACATTCCCCCCTTAATTCATCATATTCTGAAGTGAACAGGAGAGAAATACTTTGAATGCCTCAAATTTAGGATGTGCAAGAGATTTTGTGAAGATTCAAAGACGCTGATGTTGTTCGTCGGGCAATCTTTGAAGTGAATGTTGTTGTTCTGAACATGTTCGCGAATGAAATGTACCTGCACCTCAATGTGTTTGGTGCGTTCATGAAAAACTAGATTCGAACAAGTTTTATTACTCCTTCATTGTCTACATGTAGGATTGTTGGATGATCTGTGGAATTCCCAATCCTTCAAGTATCCGTCTGAGCCAAATCGCGCACTGCATGCAGCTCCTCTCTTTGCATGATATTTCGCTTCGTGGAAGACCTTGAAACACAATTTTGTTTCTTGCTCCCCCATGAAATAGGTCTAGATCCCAAAAAGAACACAAATCCTGAAGTGGACTTCCTATCATCAACATTCCCTGCATGATCTGAATCTGTATATCCTGTCAAGAAGAAGTTATCATTCTTCTTGTATTCTAGGCCAAAGTCCATGGTTCCTCTGATGTATCTCAGTACCCTCTTTGCTGCTTTCCAGTGACAAACCCTTGGTTCTTGCATAAATTGAGAAAGATAACTGACTGCATAGCTGATATCTGGCCTAGAATAAGTTAAGTAAATGAGACTCCCAATCAATTGTCGATAAAGAGTAACATTTACTTGTTCTGATGGATCTGTGCGAGACAATTGAAGCCTTGTCTCCATAGGTGTAGCCATTGGTATACTATCCATCATTCTGAATTTCTCGAGCATTGTCTTGGCATATTTTAGTTGAGTAACAAAGATGTGATTTTCCTTTTGCCATACTTCAAGTCCAAGACAATAATGAAGAAGCCCGAGATCTGTCATGTCGAATGATCGATTTAGATCTTCCTTAGTTGTTTCAATCATCTTCACTGAACTTCCAGTGATGACTAGATCATCGACATATACTACTATGATCACTATCTCCCCCCCTTGCTTTTTGAGATAGAGATTAGGATCATATGGACTTCTTTTGAATCCATGTTTGATGAGATGCTCATCAATCTTTATGTACCATGCCCTGGGAGCCTGTTTGAGACCGTACAATGACTTTATGAGTCTACATACCTTTCCTTCTTTACCTGGTATGACAAAACCTTTTGGTTGAGTCATGTAGACTTCTTCTTGTAAATCCCCATTGAGAAATGCACTTTTTACATCCATTTGATGAACTTTCCAACCAAATTGTGTAGCTAGAGCAAATATCATCCTGATTGTTTTGATCTTAGCTGTTGGTGCGAATGTTTCTTCATAATCAATGCCTTCTTTTTGTGCATAACCCTTAGCTACCAATCTTGCCTTGTATTTATCAATGCTTCCATTTGATTTGTACTTTGTTTTAAATATCCATTTGCAACCTATTGCCTTCTTCCCTGATGGAAGATATGAAAGTTGCCAAGTATTATTTTTCATCAAAGAGTTGAATTCTGAATTCATAGCATTTGACCAAGGTTTTGACTGTTGGGCATCTTGAACTGTAGTGGGCTCACTTGATTCAATTACTGTACTCATTAAGGCTAAGTTTACCTCATTTTGAGTCATACTACGAGTTCTAGGTCCTGAAGTGGATGTGTTAGGATCACTATCCAACTTAGCATCTCAAATTAGATTAGTATACCACTTAGGCATACGTTTAGTTGTTCCTGTAGATGGAGGAGTTGAATTATCCTCATCATCATTATCTTTATCAAGAACATCTTCTATTTTCTTAGTAGGATTGTTTTGTGAGTTTATGGAAGGAGCATCTGCTTCTTTATTCTCAAAAAACTCAACATCTCTACTTGTGAAAATTTTCCTTTTTTTTGGATCCATTAACCTGTATCCCAAGGCTTCATCACTGTATCCCAAGAATATAAGTTGTTCTGATTTCATATCAAGTTTAGTTCTCTTTTTCTTAGGAATGTGCATACTTGCCTTGCATCCAAAAACTCTAAGGTGTTTTATAGATGGTTTGTTCCCTGACCAAGCTTCCTATGGTGTTATTCCATCAAGTGCGGAAGTGGGAACTCTATTCAGCAGATAAACTGCTGTTTTTACTGCTTCTGCCCAATATGTTTTACTCAAGCCTGAGTCGTCAATCATACACCTTACCATTTCCATTATAGTTCTATTCCTTCTTTCAACAACACCATTTTGTTGTGGTGTATATGGAGGTGCCATTTGCCGACGAATTCCATGTGTTTCCAAAAAAGCTTTGAACTCATTACTGGTGTATTCACCCCCTCGATCTGAGCTGAGTGTTTTTATTTTCTTACCAGTTGCATTTTCACAAGCTACTTTGAATTTCTTGAAAGTTTCAAAGGCTTGGTCTTTGGTGCGAATGCAGTATACCCACATTTTCCGTGAGTAATCATCAACAAAAAGCATAAAATATTGAAACCCTGAATGACTAGGTCTCATAGGTCCGCACAGATCGGTATGCACCAGATCAAGTTTACCACGGGCCCTGAATGTACTGCTTTTTTGAAAAGAAGCTCTATGTTGTTTTCCTGCCAAACAATTTGTGCACTTGTTTGTATTCTTCTTGAAATTTGGCAGTCCTCTTACCATGTTATTTTTTCGAAGTGTTTCAAAAGATTCATCGCTGACCTCTTTTTCCAAAGCTTGGAGAGATGATCTCAATATAGCAACACGCTTTAGAAAACCTTCAATGGACTCATTAGACTTCATTTTGAGACAATGGAGTTGTGTTTGTAATTGCAAAATAGCATTTTTATTCATAGCTTCGTATACAGTTGCTAGTTTATCCCATGCTTCTTTTGTTGTTGTCGTTTGACGAATATGAGGTTGTACATCATCACTTACGCCAAACAGAATTATAAGTTTTGCCTTTTGATTAGCATGATCAAACACATGTTGTTGAGCAATATCATTTTCTGGTCTCGTTATGGAGCCATCAACTACACCAATTATGTCTTCAAATTCAAGTTGAGTTTTAATTTTCATTTTCCATGTAGCATAATTGTCTCCACGAAGGAGTTGTGAATTGGGCAGAAAAAATTTAGGCGCATTGTTGGCCATTTGTGCACGAAAGAAAAGAGAGAATCAACACACAACCAATCCCCCTCAAAATAGTACACACCCCCCCAAAATTGATTTTTATTGAGTGTGGGCTCCTTTTTGGCCTTTTACAATGATTTTTCGGCACTATCGGCCGTTTTTACAAACAAATTGCAAATAGAAAAAAATAAAATTGCACCCCCCTTCTTGTTTACGAAAAATTAATATTTTCGCAATTTTTTAAAATTTTGGGCACTTTGGCCTCTTTTCCCTTACAAATTTAGTTTTGGGGTCTTTGGCCTCTTTGACTGGACCAAAGCGTAGAGCTCGAAAAAACACACACTTTCAAAAAAAATGGCACCTCAATCCGAGGTACCAGTTGAAAGTTATGACCGTTTTAAAATTATTTTTCCGGGCCCCTTTCCAAAAATGGATTTTTTTTTTTCCTTCTAAAAAATTCCACAAAATCCAAAAAGGAAAGTTTTGTTTTTCTCTTTTTTTAATATTAAACAGCCAATTCGCTTACCTTCGTACCGCTCATATTTGACCACGTGGCTTGCAGTGGAGAGAAGGCGGTTTAGGTCTCTCAAAAAATGGATTTTCTTTGTTTATACTCCTCCGCCGCTGTTTTGTTTTCGCTGCACCGTTCTTCCTTTTGCGTGGACGCCTTTGCTCGACTGTTTTCTGCAGGTTTGTATATAGCCCTTCTATATTTTCTTACCACTTTGGGTTGCAGTTGTTTTCTTGTTGCAGGGTCGATTGGAGTCAGCATGGGAGAACTCCTCTTCCACCAACAAATTTCCTTTGCATGGCTGCCTTTGTTATTTGTTTGCGGTCACTGTTTGTTGGATCGATGCTTTGGGAGGTCGCTTGGAGCAGGATCAGTGTTGGAGGTGGCTTGATTCAAGGTCGGCTCTCATGGAAGCCGAATGCAGGGATCTATGCCTTTGGAATGTGAGCAGGGTACTCAGGTCGCAGCTCATGTATGCATAACAATATTATTCAATCCTTGTATAACAATATTATTTAACCTTATAACAATATTATTCAATGCACTTCTAAAATAAAAATAATTTTTTTCACTCCCTAGACAATTTTTCCAATTGCCGTGAATTGTCGTCAATTGTTTCTTCTGCTACTTCTGGAATCTGCTGCTGGGATGTGGAGTTGGTGAGGGGCTGTGAAGAGGTTGGGGGCATCTATGGCTCCTCCTGGCTCAAGCTTCTAGTCCTCCTTCCTCAAATCTTCTAACACTTCCTCAGCAATTATCTACAGCTTTAACTCACCTGCTCTGGTACCAAATGAAATCTGCAAACCAGATTAAATTGCAAAAACAAGGCGGAGCTTGCTGTGATTTTATTAATATAAAATGAAGCATTACAATCAAAAGAGAGAGCTGCAATATTTATAGATATTGGACAGCTTCTATCTCTTCCACAATACATGGAACAAATCTCCTAAACAAAGCAAATATGCAGTAATAGCATATTGCCCCTAAAAAGCTTCTACAGGAAATCATCCGAGAACAATATTCTAACTAAAGAACATCCTCCACAATCTAAGGGATGATAACAACACACTAACAACTAAGCTAACTAAAGTAATTAAATAATTACTTTATTATAATTACACATTAATCCACATATGGTGAATTAAGTGTTAGATTATTTTACAATGAGTGACATAACATTGGGAGTTACATCCACCGGTCCATCAGACCTGATTTTATCTATGTCCCTGCTTGTGATTATGAATAGTAAATATGTGATCCTCATACAATCTTGCATGAGCTAGGGCCATGAAAATGTTGTTTTAAATTCTGTGTTCTACACGTATAAGAACCCTTTGTTAAAAAAATTAGTTTGTAGTAGTAGGAACTATTTCACTAGAGAGAAGCTACTAGTTCAAACGAGAATAATTGGAAACCATCATCTGTCCTTGGAAATCATAGATAACTAGTTACCCAAAAGCAGCTAAGTTTTGGAAATCAGAGATGATTGATTTTCTCCCAAAGTCATCTGAATTTTGGAAATCATATGTAATATGCTGTTGCTTAAAATTATCTAACTCCATTTCTCCCTGTGGAAGGTTTCATATTGGAGATCCTTTGATATTTTCTCGCAGGATTCTATAGATCTTTGAATGGATTTTGAAATTTTGTCATTGTTGGGGAATAGAGGACTCTCCATTCATTATTGTTGTCTTTGTTTCAGTTGTTAGTATGTTACTTAATTTTCTTGAAGTTTATTCTGAGAATTTTCTTTATTTTCTTGGCAAAATCTTTTATGGCTAGTTTCTCATAGGAAATAGCCACCACTAAATGGGTTTTTTTGGCAAAATGTGTTATGGAAATTCTCCATTTCACTGTTTATCTTATCTAACTCTGTCACCGTAGTCACTTTAATGGACTGAGAAGGCTTGTGCATGGGCTGTTCCTTCTTTTCAAGCTCTGCGGAAGCCTTTATGGCTTGGCGCTGATTAGAAAGTTCTGTGGGGCTGATGTCCACTTTTCTTTCTTTGGCTTTGCTCTTAACAGTGTTTTGGCCCCCTTTCTTAATTGGAGCCTGGGATTTCTTCTTTTTATTTTTTCGGGTTCCTTCTTTTTCTTCTGCACTTAAGTCAGTGCCTTCTTGGACTTGTCTTAGAGAGAATCATGCTCCCTTCGGTCCCATCAAGATTGATCAAGATGCTTGTAATAAAAAAATTCACACTTGAAAGGAATGCTTTTGTAGGCCATTTCTTTTCCCAAGTTCAGTCAAGCAACCTAAGCTTGACAGAGGTTGAGAGTAGCTTAGAAGGTCCAGATCTACACGGATCATTGCATATGTCAAATTAGATGGCTACTTTGTAATAGTTTATGCCACCTGAGCCAAGAGCAGCTCTTATTTGTAAAAACAAAAACTGAGTCAAAACTCTCTTGGTAGCCTAGGGAGTCCTAATCAGACTGGAGTTGAGCATGGTGATTTTCAAAGAGGTCAAGTCCTCTTGTCCATTTTTTTGTTAATGACCAACTCTTCCCATTACAAGTCATTGCCCATATTTAAACACCCCCTTACAATCCTTTTCAACAAGAAGATCAACAGCAAATAGCTGCCGAGGTTTACTCAATCAACTTAATCTTGGCAGAGATTGGGAGTAGTCAAGCAGATTGAGATCTGCATGGATCCTTCCAAAAGTCAAATTAGAGTGCTTCTTTGTATTAGTTGATACTTTCTGAACCAAGTCAAAAATAGACTGATCCTAAAACTTTAGTGGTAGTGTAGACAGTCTTACCCAAATTGGAGCTGAGGATGGTGTTTTTCCGAGAGTTTGAATTGTATCATACATTTCTCATGTAATGAGCAGCTCTTCCACGATCCTTCTCAACTGAGAAGACAAATAGAAAAGAGCTTTGCAGAAGCATGTTAAGTTTCACTTTATCGGCAAATTTATGTTGAATCTTTCTGTTATTATAATACCTATTCTTAAAAATTGGAATATCAATGACCTACTTGTTGAGCTGGCCCATCCCAGAGCATAGCTTTAAAAGGTTGATGGAGAACATTGTTTCTTTTGGATAAGTTCATTATCTGGCAAGGTTGCCAGTTCCTCTACATTTTTCTAAGAAGGTTTTGAATTTCTTAAAGGATAAAGGAGGAAGAATTTGTTTTTTTGCACATTTGTTAAACACCCAGGCTAGTACCCGGGATCTGGCTTGGGAACTTATTAGCAGGAGGCTCATTCTAGACCCATGGTATCTTTAATCACAGTTCTCATCCAACCTCAGGAGCAAAACCCTCTAGAGTCTTCCAAGCCAGTCTGACACTTTCTGGATTCAAGCTGCATGAATCTTCAGCAAGCTCACCATGCCCTCTGGACTTCCAAAAACAAGAAGGATACAGCCCTTCCACATCAGAATGCCAAAAACAAGCACTACAAACTGTGCTCCCATGCACCATTGAATGTGCTACCGGGTCAAATTGGATTGTATGGATGAGACCTACTGCAATGCAGAGAGCAATGATGAAAACTGGCACAGGGCCATAGAATTTATCAAAGGTGAAAGACTATGGGCAAAAAAGAGGTAGTTCATGGATGCCCAAGCACTATCATTATCCTACCTGCGTCATATGGCATGCTCAAATCTGCCACCATATGAATCCTTTGACGACAAGGCATTGATTAATATTAAATTATCTCTCTAGAAGAAGTCTGGATGCCTTTATCCAATCACTATTGATTTTGTTTCCTAACCTTGTGTGACAACCAGACGACAATATTTTTTCTTATTTCAGTTTTTTTTTAATATACTCTGCTTTTGATTTCCTTGAACTTATCACCAGAATTTACATCTGTCATCGTTCCTTAAAAGGCGAGTGAGTCTTTTTGGTGTCCTTAATGGATTTGAATTCTTCTCTTTTATCCTTTCAATTTATATGATTTACAATCGTCATTACTTGATGCTCTTCCAATCACTCTTATTTTATTTGTTAAAATTTACTGGACATCATTCCTTCTTATTAATTGTTTTATTTCATGGATTTCAATTCTTCACTTTTATCCTGTCTATTTGTTTGAATTTACAAATGTCATTACTTGATGCTCTTCCAATCACTCTTACTCTTATTTGTTAACGTATGTTAAACATCATTCGTTTTTATTAATTGCATTTACATTGAAATACAAGAAAAAACCCAAAACCATATTGTTTTCTCATCAAACATCTGACACAAAATGGCATTGTGAGGAGATGTTTTGATAATGCTACTGATACTTGTTCTGAGACTGAGGGCCATGTGATTTTAGTTACTTCTGCTACATTGCGGTGGCTCTTCTTTGGGAGAAGCACTGCTTACTTTTTTGTGTATTGTGATGGTCATATACATACTATTGGTTCTTTGCATTCTGCTTTTTCTCAGGATTTGCATTTACCTTGTAAACTCTTGGTTATTTTTGCTTACATGGGAGATGCTTCAATCACTCCTTTCCTGGTTATCACTTCTAAATATACTTTCGAATCCCATTCACCTTTTTGTAAACTTATGCATGTTGATGTAATTTTTTCTTTATTTCTTTCTGTTTTTGGCCCCTTTTCAAATTTCCTAAATAGTGTTAGTTTTGAAAAAGATAAATGTATACTTGTGGTGGCGAAGTTTCAAGTTTATGCGCATATTAATATCTTGTTAAAACAGGTCATGGGTTTAAAACATGTCCATTCAGTCTCTTGTCAAGGCAAAATTTTGATTTCAATATAAGAAAGCTAAGGATGCTTAGTTGTCTAGTTAGTCCTTGGGGATTCTGATGGCCATGTACATATTGCTGGTTGCTGGTTCATTGCACTCTTTTTTGTTTTTGGTTCATTTTCAAATTTCCAAGAATAATGTTAATTTTGCAAAATTGAAGTGTAATGTTTGTGGTCAATTTTACAAGAAAAGTATTAGTTTTACAAAATTCAAATGTAATTTTGTGGTCATGAAGTTTAATATATGCGTATCTATATGGTGTTAAGACTGGTTATGGGTCATAACATGTCCGTTTGGCTTCTCACAGAGGGTAAATTCTTAAGTTTCATATGAGAGAGTCAAGGATTCTCAGTTGTTTGGATCATCATTGAGGATTTATGCCTAGAGGAGAATGCTTGAGTGGACTAATACCATTGCTTACAATTTCACACATTCTCAGGTAGCCAAGATGGAAAAGAAAATGGGTAGCCTAGAGGACAAGATAATGACATATTTAAAGCAAACTTTGGTAGTGATGGGTTGACAAGGTGTGGTGAATAGAGAGATAAATCAATCACCCATTATCGCTTCCCATGTAGGGCTCTACTTTTTTAGACAAGACTGTGTAGGAAAATTAATTTTTGTGCGAGGCCGTAGTCAAGGTTAGAATTTACAACCTGGTATGGGATTTCTTTTGTTTGTTACCTTGTTGGCCTATTGATTTCATACTAGCTTCCTTTTGTTTTTACTTTGTTGGTCTATTGATTTCACAATTCACACAAACAAGAGTTGTAGTTCTGGCAAGTCTTTTACAAGTTTGCAAGGGAGAGCAGGGTTTAAAGTTAAAAACACTTATGAGAAAATGTTTTTCAATTCACACTACAAACAATTTGAATATTTTAATGTAGATTTCTCTATCTAATATATAATTTTACTAGACATTATACTTAATTTGATGTCGATGGAGTAGATTTGTCATTGAAAAATGTCCATTTATTTGTGAAAGTGTGGATATTGTAATATTTTAGTTTGAGAAGTTTATGCAAAGGGGAGATTTGATTCTTATTATTTAAAGCTTGCAGAGTTGATGCGAAATCCAGCTTTAGGCTTCGTATTTTGGACCACCAGTTGTGTGCATATGCTTGATAATGCTTGTAAGCCTGGTGGAAATTGCCAAACTCATGGATTCTCATGGCTTTTTTCAACTGCTAGGGATGTCTATAAGTTTCTTTACAATCACCATATTCTCTTAGAAAATTTTATCGTACATGTTTAACAACAATTATCATACCTCCTTAGCAAATTAGAAGATGTGTCAATGTTAAAGGTTGCACATGCATAAAAGAGTTGGATATATTCTAGATTTGCATATTGAAGGATCTCATAGTGTTCTAGAGATGCAGGGAGTGGAATTTCAGATCAGGGATTGCATTTTTTTGAGGTATTTTGATGTTATTGGGTCATTCTCTCTGCATTTGCATTATAATTATTAATGAAATTTGAATATCAGATTACGGATTGCATTTTTTTGAGGTATTTTGATGTTATTGGATCATTTTCTCTTCATTTGCATTATAATTATTAATGAAATTTGGAAACTTGATCTATGAACTTTCATCTTACTTCAATTCGTGGTGTTAAACTGTTACATTTGAGTTTTGGCATAGTAACATATAGGCTGTGTAACTTGGGGATGTGCTCCTTTGAGGATGTGTGTCCAACTCAACGTTTGAATGTTTTTGTCTTATTCAGTGATCAAATATTGTTTATTTGGCTTGATAACCGTTTCTTACCAATAAAATAGTCTTCACTTCATACATCTCTTTTTGGGAGTTTCCTCTATTTTTAGGGCCGCTTTTCTTACTGTCCCTATGGGCCTATTTTCGCTAGTGTTTAGACTCTAGATCAATCCTCTAGTGGCTCGCAATTGTTATTCTCATGACCATAACCTTTACTTTGTCTTTTAGTCAATCTACAGACCGCGACTGATTATTTTGCTGTATTTGTTTTGTTAATAATTTTTCTGATAGTAAATATGTTCTCTAATATGAATTATTTGCACACAGGGGATATCCACGGTCAATATTCTGATCTCTTAAGGCTGTTTGAGTACGGTGGCTTTCCACCATCTGCAAATTATTTGTTTCTGGGTGATTATGTGGATCGTGGCAAGCAGAGTTTAGAAACAATATGCCTTCTTCTTGCTTACAAGATCAAATACCCAGAAAACTTTTTTCTTTTAAGGGGAAACCATGAATGCGCTTCCATCAACAGAATCTATGGCTTTTATGATGAATGTAAGCGGCGGTTCAATGTTCGTCTGTGGAAGATTTTTACCGATTGTTTCAACTGTTTGCCTGTTGCTGCACTTATTGATGAAAAGATTCTTTGTATGCATGGGGGCCTTTCACCTGATTTGAAAAACTTGGACCAGATCCGAAACATTGCAAGGCCTACAGATGTGCCAGATGAGGGTCTCCTATGTGATCTCCTTTGGGCAGATCCAGATAAGGATATTGAAGATTGGGGTGAGAATGATAGAGGTGTATCATACACCTTCGGACCCAAAATAGTTTCAGACTTTTTACAGAAACAAGACCTCGACCTTATTTGTCGAGCACACCAGGTTTGTAGTTGAGATTCTTTAATATTAATCTTTTTGTTTTACATCGTTTCCTAAAGCTGATTGGATGAAAGATTTGTTTTTCTCCCTCCAGAAAATTAAATGGATAAAATTGAAATTTGAAACTGACTTAGGTGGTGGAGGATGGATATGAGTTTTTCGCTAAAAGGCAGCTGGTAACAATATTTTCTGCTCCAAATTATTGTGGAGAATTTGACAATGCTGGAGCTCTGATGAGTGTTGATGAAACATTGATGTGCTCCTTCCAAATTCTAAAGCCAGCGGATAAAAAGGGGAAACTTATATTTGGTAATTCTAATTTATCTAGACCCGGCACGCCACCTCAGAGGGTGAGTAACTTGATATTTTCTCTTAATTGCATTGTCTTCCTAGTTTTTCCAAGAAGCTATCTGTATATTTTGTTGGAAACATTTCTACACATTATATCATATTTTTCTACTTTTTGTTCTTGATTGCAGTTTGCCTTCAGTTGATACAAGTTCAGTATTTGTATCCTTTGTTTCTGTTTAGTTTTTCATCAGTGGCTGTGTATGCACATAAAACCCTATGCATTTGGCACCTGAGCTTAAGGATTATATATAAGGGGTTTATGGAGGAGTGGGAGCAAAAGTATGGTCTTCTGACATGGGTGTGATTTCAGTATTTTTGATAAGACTCAATTACCAAATATTCAACTTTGGGTTGATAATGATATGTTTTATCTGTTCAGGCACCTCAAGGCTCTAGGAGCTAGGAAATGCGCTGCTTCTGCTGTTCTGTCGGTGGAATTTTCTATGCTTTTGGAAATTCAGCAGCCTGGCAATCAATGAATTTGTATGTAATGGCATTGCGTCATAGTCATGTACAGTTTCCTAACTGGGTTGTTATTTGTGTAGCAATCACTTTTCAATGGCCTGTCATGACATCCAGCTCATAGGAATCAACACAAGAGGATCGGCTGGATGTATTAGATCTCAAATATTTGGGTAGATGAGCCTTGAAAGACATAAGGAGTCTCTTGAAATAATTGAATTCACTTGTACATTAGCAAATGCAGGCTTCGTTACTCAAGAAGCCATCTTTTCAGTTTCCCATGTGGAAGAGCTGGTTTTTGACATGTTAAATTCCAAATCTTCTTCCTATTTGAGCAGTTTTTTTGGTTAGATTTTTCCATTCAATTTTATTTTTCCCAATATTTTAGTGAACTCAGCATTTAAGGGTTCTGACTTTGTGCAAGGATTTTTCAATCTTGTATGCAGTCAGAATACTTTATAGGCATTGGAGTTCTTCTTATTATTTTATACCTGAACCTTGCTTTCTTATCGTCTCTGTGCTTTGTTTTCCTTAACATTCAAGCAACATACTGTGCATTGTCAAAAACATTGCAGTTAAATGCCAGAATTCTGGTCAATATTTTATACCTCAACCTTACTTTCTTACCGTGTCCAGGCCTTGCTTTCCTCAACATTTGAGCAACATACTGTGTTTTGTCAAGAACATTGCAGTCATATGTTGGATGATGTGATTGGCAAGGGGGTTTCAACTCTTATTAATCTACTGCCTTTCGGAGACCAATAATATGTCTCTCCATTAGTCTTTGGTGTTACTGGATGTTTTTGAAGTTCCTAATTGATCTAGGATCAGGGGTGAGAAATATAGAATGAGATATGATATTTCAGTTGTACATAGGGCAATTTATTGTGCCTTGTTTCTTGTGTTTCCAAGATGCCTGCTAAACATTTTTCTGACATTATCTATTTCCTGGTTTCTACGATGTCTGTGAAATATTTGCATATGGTATGTAATGAATGATAAATGGCAGCAGGTTTGAGTTGTACAGATTTGTACCTTTTATATGGGTTTCTGGCTTTGGCAAACTTAGTGCAGATTTTTTGCGTATAGCATATAATGAATGGACAGTGGCAGATGATTCAAGCTATACAGGTTGTCTGTTTTATTTTCATTGCTGTCTTTTCCATTTCCATGACTTTGCTGAATTTATCAATGCCATTGATGACTGCATTGGTTTCTCAGGTTCTTTGCTCTAGCCTGTATTTCTGATTGGTTTAACCTCCCAATTGATTTTTTTACATATATATGTGGAGCATTCTGCTGGATTGTGGAATTTGTTATTTGGGGTGGCCATTTGAATTGCATTAGTTGACCATGATAAAGCTAGTTGATACTATGTGGATGAGAGTTGATACACAATGATGTTCAATTCAACTTCAATCAACAATCTTGTACATTTGATGATTAATCAATTGTCCTGAGATGACGTTGAAACACAAAGATTCCACAATCTGTGTTCTTGGGAGGAACAAGACATCAGCTAAACCCTCTGCAGAGGATTGGGGATACATGGACGAGTTTCTCTAATGTTACAATAAATGTACGGTACCATTGAAGTCTAAATGGATATCATAACCATAAGAAATGGGAGGATTTTGCTTGCTGCTAAGCAAGTACAGTCCATTTTGCATTCAGTTAGAAACCTCTCTGACATCATCTTTTCCTAGTTTCTAGGCTGTCTGTAAAATCTTTACATATAGCATGTAATGAATGATAAATGGGAGGAGGTTCGAGTTTTACAGATTCTGTACCTTTTATTTGGGTTTCTGGCTTGTGTGAACCTAATGCAGAATTTTGCATATAGCCTTTAATGAATGGAGAGTGGCAGATGATTCAAGTTTTACAGGTTTTGTCCTTTTTATTTGGGTTGATGTATTTTCTATTTCTTTTGCCTTGCTCAATTTTTTGATGCTATTAATTACTACAGTAGTTTCTCAGGTTCTCTGCGCAATCTTGTATTTCTAGTTAGTTTGACCTCCAGGGTGATTTTTAAATATTGATGCGGAGCATTCTGCTAGATTGTGGAATTTTTTTGGCGTGATCATTTGAATTGTGTTAGCTGACCATGATAAAGCTAGTTGCTAGTATATAAACTGGAGTTTCTACACAATGATGATCAATTCCACTTTTATCTCTCAACAATCTTGTACATTTAATGATAAATCTTGTGTCCTGAGATGATGTTAAAACACTGAGATGTCACAATCTGCTACCTTTGGGAGGAACAAGAATTCAGCTAGACCCCCTCAAAAGGGTTGGGAGACCATGGATGAGTCTCTCTGAATTTACAATAAATGTATGGGATCATGAAAAGTTAAATAGGCATATCTACAAAAGGCAGGAGGATTTTGTGTTCGCTGCTATGCAAATGCAGTTCATTTTGCTCTCAGTTGAAAATTCCTCACTTTTAGTAAGTTTCCCAAGTAAAAAAATAGGCAAAAGCAAGTAGTTAATAAGGTGCAAACGACGATTCTGATCCAACTACACCATGTTGGGGTTTCTACAGCAATGCTCCAAGATTGTGGAATTCAATGTAGAGAAAATACAAGACCTGTGTGTTAGTCTGCATGTTATAATTCTGATTTGGGAATTCAATAGATTGGTCCCGTCTCCATGGGCTTTGGAGGAAAAGCTAGTTGTTTCAAGGGGAAAGATTTACTTGAAGAGAGGATTGACTTTGAGAAGGTACACGGTTTCTTAATTTGAATTTTTGGACGGTAGTGATTTTGAGAAGAATGCTCGACTATGGTTTTCTCTTGGGTAGATGGACAACTATAAGGTTGCATTATGCATATTTTCCAGGTGAATTAAGTGTCCCTGAAATCTTGAGCTATGGGTTTGTTTTGTGTTTTGAATATATGAGTTCTGGAGTTTTGAAATATAATAAGCTTACAAATATTTTAGTATACGAGATCAATGGAAATAAAATTTGTAATGAAGATCTACAAGTAGATAATCCATGGGTTTGTTTTGTGTTTTGAATATTTGAGTTCTGGAGTTTTGGAATATAATAAGCTTACAAATATTTTAGTATACGAGATCAATGGAAATAAAATTTGTAATGAAGATCTACAATTAGATAATCCATTAGAGTGTCACTTTTGTCAGTTTCATGTTGGGAGGGTGTTGCCGAGAGCAGAGCATTAATACAAAGTGCAGTTTGGCTTCTAGAGGTGTGCTATACATAGGCAATGGAGAAGACAAACGAACACAGTTATAGATGATATAAACTTTGGGTGTGCATGGTGAGTGGGAAAAAGAATGTAGAGTACTCTGTGTATACACCTAGAAGGCTCGAGGTTGTAACCTATCTTGGTAGGAGGCATATGGCACTAACAATTTTGACACCCATGACATGATCACCAATGAACAATAGGCTTTTTTTGGTATGCTTTCCCCCTTTTAGCTAATGGGCACAATTCCAATCACCATTAATTCTTCTTATATATTCGCAAAATCATTTTTACTTTGCCTAGCCTTTTCCATAATGTGATAGAGGCACATTATGAACGACCCTCGATAATGACCGGGATGATAGTAGTGACCGGTATTGCCCCCTATGTCAAATGGTCACTTTCTCCATTCAAACACTTTTATATGGTCAACCTATGTTTGAATTGGGGTATGACTTGCTCATGAAATCAACATAGCCACACCTACATAAGCAAACATTAAAGCTCATTTAGTAAATCATCTTTTACAAGGAGGCATCCATTTACCTTTCACAGAACATTTCAATCATTCATAAGAGCAATCCAAGTCCTCCATGTATAATTTAAAGTTGCTGTTTATCAAGTTGTTGCAAAGTGCCTTGTGTGGAGAGAAGATTCATATTGTTGCATTTAATTAGCATATAGGGAGAGAGAAGGATCAACATTTCTCTCACATGAGATATAGACTTGCATAGAACTACATGGCTTGTGATTTCAAATTGATATATGGTGCATTGCTTTCAATTGGGAGATCCACATGCCCAATTCTTTTTATTTTCTTCGTGATTCATGGAGTGGCTTGGTAGGAATCAATGGAAATAATTTGAATTGTGAGTGCAATTCGATGGACAACACACTAACGGTGGTGTTTAATGTGTTATGACAATAGATTTATAATTAAAGAATAGAAATAAAACAATTGTATTGTAGAATGAGTCGTAATTGTGGAAACAAAATAACTTTCTTGTAATTAAATATGTATACAAATGGGGTGAACTCCCTAGGGGTGAACTCCCTAGGAGTGATGCATGTCAATGGTTTTTTGTAATTTTAAATGTGTACAAAATGATACCATTGGAGAGATGCACTTGGTACAAAATGGAAAACTCTTCAGAGATGTATACCGGCAAGTCTAATACAAAAATAGGCAAACTTTGTAGAAGAGTTATGTCTCCAAATCTTTATTCAAAACCATATACTTTGTAGCGGTACAATAAAAAAGATAGAGATTTGCTAAGAATAAAACATAAAGGGTTACGATTGGGAATCGAACAATTATCTTACATGGAGATGACATGTATCCACCTTTAGAAGTGGATTTGAATGGTAGAAGTGGACAAAATTCAAATTTATCATATCTTTTTTAGTGCTCATTGTTGGGGCATATCTTTTATCCGTTTACCCTAATTTGTAAATTGAAGGATGCGCTAGATAGATGGTAGAGCAAACTAGAAGAAAAGGTCTACAACCAAACTTACACATTTGGTTAATCAAATGAAGTTCATAAATGCTCCAAGACCCTTAAACAAGTAAGATGCAAAAATTGTCAAAAACTACTAAGAGGTTTTTAGGACTTTTGAAAAAAAGATCTTAAAAATCTTGCTCTGGATGCATAATTGGATCATGGAAAGCATTTCCAAACATTCGCGCACCTTCACAACAACTTGCTTGATGTTTTTTTGCATGAATGAGATAGAGAAAAGTGCATGTCAAGTTCTTGGGTAGTATAGTTCATAAAGACATAATCGATGAGCAAAGCACATGATCATTGAATGACAATACTATGCTAGGACAAAAGCTACCATTGATAGTGTCCTCTAGCTTGATATTGCCCTCCATCCCTATTGTCATGAATTTGAAACTTGTAAAATGTTTGCTCAAAATTGCTTTTTTGAAACATCGAGTGTCATTGTTTCTTTGCAAAATTTTGTCTTTGATACTTTGTCATTTTCTTCACGTTATCAATTTTGGTCGGCAAAATCGACTTTGGATGGAATAGGTGGAACCTTTCTTTTTGTTCCACCATTTCTCGTTGGAGTTCATTAGCCAACTTAAGAGTTGAATTAGGCATTAAGTGGGTTATATCATCCCCGCACGAAACCTTGGGAATGGTTCCATTGTTCCTAGTTTTCATCGACCGGGCGACTTTGCCGACTCAAACATCAAATTGGGCACTCTATCGACTTTATCAGCCATGCACGAAACTATGGGAATAGTTATGTGGTTCCAACTTGGTCCCACCTAACCAAAGCCCCGGCCCAACTTATCACTTTGTCGGTTTAACCGACCCTTCGCGGAATTCTTGAATTGTTCCAAGATGCCTCTCCGAGGTTAATTAGGTGACATGGGGCATTAAAAACAATTCCACGGGCCCATCTAAATGCTTTGATTCTTTTGCAATATAAATACGAACTCACCCAATTCAAAAGTCATTGGTAACTTTCCCACCACGATTAGTGCTCTACTTCTTGCGTTTTGGACATTGCCCTAGCCGTTGTTTTGCCTTGTGCACATTCTTTATCTAACCAAATTCAAATTTGTAAACACCAACATGGTTGCCTCGTGGAGAGCTTCATTTTTCATTCATCCTGTAAGTGTTTTCATCTTTGTTTTTCCAATTTTTGGGCATTTCTCCGTTTTGAGCTTTTGTTTGTCCCAAAATTGTCAAACTTCATTTATTTTTCTCTTTGTTCTTATTGGTTACTCTTTCGCAGATTGAAAATATTAAAATGAAGTTCCAATACTGCCGGGTATGAACCCATCTCTTCCTTGAAAACAATTGTTCTGAAATTGGGGATAGTGATGTAAAACACATGAATTTGTTTGAGTCTTTGGAGTAGAATGAAAGATGGAAAGAAAAATTCACCTTAATTTGAAAGGATTTTTAGTAGTGAACTAGCACATGAAGGCGGTTTTCCAATTTTGGTTTAGTGTGTTGACACAATATTGGCTTGTGCTTCTTGTTTTGATTCTTGAACCAAAGAATTGAAGGATCCTCAATGCCAGGGCATTGCTCAACTGGATGCTCATCACATCAACCTGACTCTTGGGATCACTCCCCTTGTTGATGCAAATCTATTAACTATTGAGATGGCTTATAGGGAATATGACCTAACACGTAATAGGTATCAAACCATGATTGCTAAGTCTTGGTTGAAAGTTAAGAAGAAAGGACCTTCTAAGCTAGCCAAAACTCTCTATAGGAAAAATTTCATAGAAGAATTGTTTGACATCACGACTTGGTAGCTAGGGTGATGGGTTTTCCATCCACCGAGAGAATTTCATAGTTGGATGAGCATATTCATCAACCTGATATGTGAAGGAAAACAAGCTTTGAGTTGGGGAGAAATATTTTATGATAATCTATCCAAACAACTCACCTAATTGGATAACACCAAGTCATTCTATATGACTTCATATCTAATGTACACAATTGTGGGTTATCGAATCTGGGTGAGTCTCTCAAGTCATGGAAGGCAATATTTATCCAGACCAATTTATGAATGCTACACTCAACTCACTCATAAGAGTAGCAAGAGTCATTTCTTAAGGATGAATGATGTATTCACCATGTTCATAGTTAGATTGTTGGAGGGATGCACCACCAACCGGGTTTCCAAGAAGCAAAACAATCGATGACTCAACTTGGTAGCTTTTTCATCCAATTTCAAAGATCCTTCTATATCAAAGTTGCAAGGTTTGAGGGAATTCATTATAAGATTCCAATCTACCGCAATGACAAAATTACTCGATTGAACTATGAGACAACAAGATATCCTACACAACCTACAAAGATAAGAAAGTTTCAGAATCCAATTTCCCTTAACTCTTGGGAATTATATTTGCAGGAGTCGGGGATTGAGGCTCAAAATGTTGAGAAGACAATTGATTTGTATAATATGCATCCCTTCTCTCGTGAGATCATCATTTGACAGTAATAATTTCATCAACAAGAATCTTGATTGTTACCAACTTCATATTCACATGTTCCCACCATTGAAGATTACTAGGAAGATTGTGATGATGAATTCAAAGTAAGGAAAAGATCTTTCGGGAGGATTACTCTTCAACAAATTCATAGCTTCAATCGCATCAAGTTTTAAAGGGTATGATAGATGATGAATTTAACACGTATTAGCGTGAATTTGAAATTTCCATTCAACGCGCTCCTCTCCCCCTTGTTGGAAGCACAATGGACTGAGAGGGGGTTAATCAGTCCTTCAAAACCCTTAACCAATTCAAATTAACTTGCATAAACCATTTACCATTCAACCATGCATTAGTGTGAGCTTAACAACATATAATAACCATTCACAAGATCATAATCATGAGAGAGTACACAAGAACAAAAGATGTAAGTGGGAAACCCTCAAGGAGAAGAAAACCCATTGAAATTTTTGATTATATTACACAAACCAAAAGACTTGCATGAATATGACACATCACACAAGATTTGTTTAGTGAGGCACCAACCCCACAAGGAACACCAACCCCTAGAAACCCTTGTTGATATTACTCACAACAAAGGACTCATATGAATATTACTCATCACACAAGTTTTGATTAGAAGACCATTGAAGATATGCTGCCAACACACACAACTGATAGTGATCACAAAATTCAGCTCATACACCTTCAAACCCTCATACTTCACTCAAACTTGCTCAAACATGGACTGATTTGGACAAATACCCTTGCACACTAGCTCTTCATCACTCTTTAGACATTCACACACTCTCTCAACTTTGTCTTGATGCCCTCATATCACTTTCACTCTCTCACCTAGCTCACACTTTTTCCCTCTCACAACACTAGTTCAAAATGAACACATACACGCACTTTATATACATGACTCAACTCCAAAACATAACTATGTCATCCATGACCCTTAAGGTCAGTCCTACCAAACATAAAACACTCCTACATACTCATATAAATCAACATGAAAGACCCATATGGGTCAGCAATGCACCAAGACATCTAACAAGCACAACTAGGCCAAAATGACTAGTTTTTCCTTCATCGAGCACTCCAAGGACTCCAAGCAATCACTCCAGCTATGACAAGCATCCAAAGGCTCCACACATGTCAAACACATCATATCAACATCCTCCATCAACTCAGGGGAACTTTGTTTCATCCATTCTTCTCATAACACCACCAAGTATGACTGTTTCCTACTCAAATCAAGCACCTTCAGGAACCAGTCACCAACAATGAAGCTCAAGAACACACAAGATCAATTCAACTATGCCATGTAACCACTCGGAAGTCCAATGACCCGTAGAACACTTTTCAGCATATTGAACCTTGTGAAACATTCAACAAAACAAACCACATCTCTTTTCCTCTTGATAAATGAGGCGCCCAAGAACCAGTTTTGGAAACTCAACTTGTTTGCACTCTTTCTGACACATTCAAGACCTCTAAATGCATTCAATAGGAACAAAATTCATCCCTCTTCACTTTCCAATGGATAGCCATCATCAACTAAGCCAATATATTGGTCTTTCAGATCAATCTTCGAGACTAAACCCCTGCTTTGTCTTGAACTACGGTCAAACTAGGTCAACTTGTGAGCTCAACTATGAAACCTCAACACACTTTCGAGCTCAACCAAAACATGAAACACGTCACATGAGATGTCAGCAACACCTCCAAGGCTATTAGACTTCATCACCATGCACACGAGTGTTTAAGCACTTCCATTCTTCAAGACTCGCTAATACTACCCTTTTGGCCCAAAAACCAATTAACCTATTTTGACCCATGCAAGTCATCAAATCACCTCACCAAGCTCTGAAATGATTTCAAACATGTAGCATAGCTCCCATAGATCTCAGAAAACTAAATTGGTCATAGGGTCTCATAACAAACCTGAGAGCAAATCCTTCTTTCTTGAAAACAAGGGTATTTGAGTGGGCTCCACCAAGTGTCATGATCTGAAACCACCATCATCAAATCGTCACATTTGATTATCCAATCCATTCTGGGCTCATACCATCAAGATTTCTCCTATCGCTCATGAACTAGGGTTTCAAACTCATAAAAAGTTGCTTACCTTCTTAACATTCGTTCATAAATGTTTGGGCCTCATTTGATCTCATTCCAACTCTGAGATCTTCTTAACTCCATGCCCCAACATCCCTGAAAGACTCAGGGTCCCATGCAAACCTTACACATGCCATCCAAGTCCATTTCTCTCATATCGAGCTAAGAAACATGCTTTCTAGAACTTGATAAGACTAAAACCAACTTATCTTGGAAAATATTCTTCCAACACTCCTAAATTTTTTTCTCACACTTCATAATAACCTCCATAGGCATCTCCAATTCCCACTTGATCATAAATAACTCGAAACTTCATGTCCTATCTCATTTTCATGATTAGGCCTTAGGGTTTTGCCTAGTTTAGGTCACAACCAAGTGTTCTAACACCAAACCAAAGCATGAAACCTCTTCTAAATGCATTTACATATTGAAACTGATATGAATCACCAATTTGAGTGCCTCTAAGGTCTCACACACTCGCAAGTGAATCTCATGCCTTATTAGGCCTCCATGCACTAGGATTAGGTCTAGTTTAGACCATGTCAAAGTAGAAGAACACCATACCTCTGCTTCCAAGATCTCCAAAAGGACCTAACACACTTGAGACAACATGTCTCACACCTTTGCATGCTTCTTTGAGCTCACATATCTCTCAAACTGATGACCATGCCTCATTAGGCCTCCAAACACCTAGACTAGGTCTAGATGAGCACCTGCAAACCATGTTCAAACCTATACCTGCACTCTGAGACTCACATGAGTGTCTCAACACTCTCCAATCATGCTCTCCATGCTTCTATCATGCTCGTCAAACCATCATGAAACTTTATCTATCACGCTCTATTACCTAGGCCGACTAGGTCACCGATCAAGCCTACTAGGCCAAGCCATCCTCACTATTTACATCCTTTCCATCATGCCACACTCTGTTTTTCCATGTCACTATCATGTCAAACATATTTTAACACTTCTATATCATACTCTTTGTCATTAATGAGATTTTACATCAATGACAACCATCTAACTCACACATGTCAACATCCCCATCATTGACTAGTCTCAAATGGAGAAAGATAATGTTGATGACTTCACAACACCTATTCTTCTAAGAACCAAGAAGTGGATCATGAATAAATTTGCAGAATTCAAGGCTTCTGAAAAATCCATTACCTCACAAGAGGATATACCTTCTTCCCCAAGTTAACAACAACCAAGTAAAAAATTCTATATGCGGACTCCAAGAGCTGATCCTAAAGTGGGAGAAGGTGGAGAGGAAGAAGGTGAAGAAGAGGAAGGAGAAAAAGGTGAGGAGGAAGAAGATGAGCTTACTAAAATTCCTACCCATAGTTGGAGGGAGTAGTTCAAGGCAAAAACTAACTATAAGGAGGCCTCTTGCTTCCCCACATGTATTTATTGAGAAATCTCCATCCATGGAAATAATTCTTGCACAAGTTTCTTCTCCTACTCCTCCCCCACTATCAATGTACCTATCACAAGTTCAACTACAAAATATATCACCGAGACTTCCTTCTCTTGGGTTCAACCATTGGTAGAAAAGAAAAGAAAATCACAATCCAATTTTTTTGATCCAAATTACAATGTCGTGGCTTCTCTCGTTGGTACTCTAGTCCGCAAGAAAGCCAAGGTAACCTCCCGCCTTGTATTTAACACTTGAAGGCATCAATTTTTGGAATTACAAAACCCATAAAAATGAAAATGAGATTACTATAGTAGACTATGAATTGACAAGAATTTCACTTGGAGAGGCCACTCCTGAAGGAGATGTGCACAACTTGAGAGAAATAATTTCAAGAGTAATTGAGAGAGAGGATAAATAAAAACAGACATAGAAACAATTAGAGGAACAAATGCAAACTCTATGTGCTTACATCAATGCATTCCTCTCTCTAGATCCCACTCCTCTTGCATCCCTTCCATCTTCCACCTCCCACCTCCATGAGTGATATTGACATCATAACAATTTTTGAAGTCGACAAGCACACTCAACAAGGTGAAGTTATAGAAGCTTGGGTTGGGGAATTTTTGGTAAATGGGTTGAAATTCATTGATGAAGGATGCAAAGTATATGAAAACTTGGTGGCTTCCTTGGAGCAATTGGATTATGGAATTGAGAATTTTGAAAAGGAATCCAAACTATGGGCTGATTTGATTCAAGATTTAAGAATCATGGCATTGACTGATGAGAAAATTCTCTTATCTAAATTTTTTGATAATTCAAAGGACAATCTTTCTCAAACTTGGTGTCGTAGTGTGAAGTGAAGGCTCAAGGTTCTAAAGGCACAACGGATTTGCACAAATTCATATAAAAGGGTGAGTCTTTAAAGGTTGAGATCTTTGCTAATTTCAAAGCTCTCCATTGTGATCTTTTTAATATAACAATCAAATAAGAGCTATTCAAAGATGATGATTTTAATCAAGACAAGATGGATGAGCTCTCTAAGCTAAACAACATAGTAGTAAAAACCTCAAAGAACTTGGTCGAGTTTGGTGGAATGAATTTTGAAATGGTAAATGCTTTGGGAAGCTAGTTGAACAACTTGACAAACATTATGATTCCAAATGAATCAAATATTGTTGTTGTAGTGAAAAATTCAGGATGCATGTGCTAAAAGCTTAAAGTTCTGGATTCCACACTTCCTTCTTAAGTTCTAACGAGAGCTAATTATGTTTTTGTGTTGTACTTTTTGGTTTTCCTTTTATTAAGTTATTAAAAATTAAAATTCACTTAAGTGACTTAATTAAGTAAAAGTACAATGTAAAGTGATAATTAGTTATTTTGAGGTAGTTGCGATCCTTTTCGCCTATAAAAGGGGTCTCCTCCATCGTAAAAGGTGTTGGTTTATCCTTGTGGATACTTTTCAAAACTAAATACATTTTTCCCCCTTCTCCTTCTCTTTCTTTCTTTTCCTATATTTCTTGAATTATATATTCATATAATAGAATTTGAAACTTTGTGTTCATTCTTGTCTCCTATGAATTATTGAACTTTGTGTCAATATTTATTTTGAATTAAATACGTTCATCTGTGGAAGAATTTAAATTCGTGCAAGTATTTTCTGCTATGGAATGTTGTAATTCCTTTAAATCATTGACATGCACAAGTAGATAAAGACATGGTTTTGCTTTTTTGAAAGTGATGTCACACTTCTTTCTCCTTTCAAACTCTAAATCATGAAAATGTCTGTCTTCCTTAATTCCTTCTAAAAATATCTGCACATAGAAATTAACACCAACCCCACACAAAGGTAATTTTAGTGTTAATATATTGGATTCCATTTTTGGTTTTTAAAAAGGGACCCCCATTAAAGAGGAGGGACTCTCGATCCCCTAAACTATGGCTATTTTGTCAAATACGAAATTTCCGCCAAGTTTGATATCATCTCGCAGACAAATTTGACATGATACAAATTTCTAACCATGATTCTAACTTGTTTTTAAGTCTGGTTGAATTAAGTATTTTTTCACGTATTCAGGTATACATTTCAAGGTAGGGACTTTACTCGTGCTCCTGTACACACCCACTCTCAATTATAGTTGATTTTCATCCTTTCAAAATTCTGATTTTTATTGCATTGTTGTACTTAGCATATCATTTGATTTGAATCCTAGTTTTGATGCATTTAGGCCATTTGGTTTAAACTACTTTTTTAGTAAACCCACTCATTTGAACTATATAACCTTAAGGTTTTTTAGGGTTTTATTGTTTTTTTCATGTGGTCCATGTTTCATTTGTATTTGAATATGATGTCATTACATGTAGTTTTTTGAATGATTTGCATATTTCCATATTATGCCAATTAAGAAAACTAGATCAACTATAACTATTTTTCTACTATGTTCCCTATGTATTATGCCAACTAAAAAAGCTAGATCAACTACATATATATTTTACAATGTTGCGTACACCTGTATGCCTACCGTGGTGGCACTAGACTACTACTCGGTTTGCTATGAACATATCTTAATAGCCTATGAATTTTTTTTTGCCTTTGGGTCCTACTCTGCATTATATATTTTTGGCTCATCCTTAAAAGACTAGAAGGATTACTATTATACATGTTGCCACACATCCATCTCAAGATTGACACGTGTAACAACTTTAGAATATGCCCTTTAAGATTTGCCAATTCAAACAAGGATCCCAAAATAAATCCATATGATGAACTCGATGAGATATTACACAAACCATTGGCTCCCGAGGTTTGTAGTCACCTCTTGCCTAATGGTTTCAATGCTCATAAGTTTGAATTATTTAGTGGTAAAGGTGACCCACCATATCACATTAAGGATTTCTATGCTTCATGTCTAGACTTTATAAATAACGGTAAATTGTTTACCAAGATATTTCACGAAGTCTCAAGGATTGAGCCTTAGATTGGTTTTACAACTTACCATTGGGATCGTATGTGTTTTAAGTGCCTCGAAAGACAATTTTTAACTCACTTTTCAATTAATATTGATCAAAAGTTTTCATTTTCACAAATTACACATTTCAAATAACAAGATAATAAACCTATAAGTGAATACATACTTATATTCAAAACTATGATTACCAAATGTCACATCCTATACATGAAAGTGAATTATAAGATACTTTCACTCAAAGTTTACTTTGTTTTGGAAAAAGGGTAAAAGTGGGGGTTTTGAAAGGACCCCCATCCTTGTACGAAAAATCCCATAAGGCATAATATGTCAATGAAGCAACAAGAGAGAATTCCTGTAGGCACCAAAAAGTAAAAATCCATCAAGGCAC
This sequence comes from Taxus wallichiana var. yunnanensis, assembly GCA_018340775.1. Classification (NCBI taxonomy): domain Eukaryota; kingdom Viridiplantae; phylum Streptophyta; class Pinopsida; order Cupressales; family Taxaceae; genus Taxus; species Taxus wallichiana. The sequence continues at coordinate 334,091,116 of CM031240.1, read as the reverse complement.
GATCCAAACAGAGCCTATTACATTTTGTGAATATTTTAAAGGATAGTTGCTACTTCTGCAGTTGCAACAGTAGAGCTTCTATTAACCAACACATCCACCGATTTGATTAGATCCAAGCAGTCTTCCTTGATGGTCTTCCAAGTCATGTCGCGTGGATTTTCCATTCTTTGATAAATGATGAAGGACCTATTTAGTTTTTGAGAATATTGAGGATGATTTCTTCATCATTAGGCTCCTGCTGGGTGGGAGCGATATTCTCCAAAGGCTCTTGATGCTCAGAAGTTGTAGCTTTAGTGAAATCAACATTTGAAGCAGGGATACTGGGGGAGCCCAAATTATGAGATAGAGGGGAATCGAGGTATAACATGGAAAGGCCCAACAAAACATTGGGAATATTTGAGTCAATGAAAACATCCATGAAATCTAATGGGGGAACAATAGGGGTAGCCCTTTCCAGAGGAGCAGAGTCACTAACATCCATGACAATGTTTGGGGAGACATGAGGTGAAGCCAAAGAAGTGACGACAAGGGGCGGAGAAGAAGGAGAGGTCGAAGAAAAGTTGTTCAAATACAATGGGAGAGTTCTTAGAGGGATTCACAACATTAATAACTACCCGAGAGGAGGGGGAGAAGCATGGGGGAGAATGCCCGACTTCACACGGGCTAATGATCATGATATCCGAATTAGAGTCGTAAGGAAGACAAAGACGATAAGGGCGACAATGGGGGTGACAATAGAAGAAGAGGGAGCAGAGGGCACGGTTAAGAAGAAGCGGGGGTGATGCGTCATTGTTTCCCAAGCTTAGGGGGAAACCTCGAGATATCCTTTTGGGAGGCCACCATTTTGAATAACAGATACATAAGGCCTTGGTGAAGGAAAGGCCCTTCCTCCTCTCTAGCTAATCTAAGAGACTGCTTGAGTGACTGAAATAGAAAAGCAGAGAAGTTTACCTTCCTATCATGTCTGAGGTGAGCTAGAAGAAACAACTGTGGGACATAAATCAGTTTGTACCATCCCTCAAGAGTAAAATATTGCATCAATTTCTCAAAGAAACCTATCCACATTGCGGAAGCGAGTCCCTCTCAAAGCTTGATTAGTACTTTCATAGTTTTTTTCCATGACACAAGAAATTGTCCACTCAAATTTCGAAGCAGAGTGCTTGAAATAAATGTCACTCCCTCATAGGATCTCGGTCGTAGCCACTATGAAGTTAGGTGAAATAACAACTTTTGTTCAAACCTACTTTAATTTTTCCTTTCTTCGGAGAGGCCAACACACTGTTGGTCACTCAGACAGGTCACCGATCGTCTCTCTAAGAAATTCATAACACAACCTACCTTCAAAATATTCTAGACATCCAAGTCGGCCTTAACCTCTTCGCAAGAAGTGGGCTCAATTATTTTGATAGCGCCACCCATATTGAACTGTGAATTTTGACAGAGATTTCCAAAAGCCCGAGGTAGAAGCTGATTAAATAGCAATGGTGGGCACCATCAATCAAATCTTCCACATGTGTCTCCAGGATTTCGTTATGAAATTTTCCCTTATTAAAAATATACTCGTGCGTGTGTACAATCATTAATTTAACCGGTCCATCACATGAACGTAATCTATCTTTGTCATAAATGCCAATAAAAGCCACAAATGTTGTATCTTGTTATTACTGCCACCAAAAAAGGGTACCCATCTTAGTGATGTTGTATCTAAATGAAGCCACAACGAAAAGGTTGAAGATAAAAATCAACAACCAAGAAGAACTATGTTTTGGGTGATGATCATTGGCAACAAGGGTAAGAAAATCCTCTGGAAATCTCCCATCCATTTTTTTGCATATTTGAGGAAACACCAATGTTAGCCAAGAAATCAACAACCTTGTTTCCTCCCGGTAGATATGCTAAAACTTAATCATCTGAAAATGAGATTGAAGGGATATTATATCTTCAATGATGTTGCAGATGGTCCACTGAGGGTGCTCATTCAAGGTGAGAATTCTTACCATGTTTAGAGAATCACTTTCAACAATTATCCGATTGGAGCCGTATTGAGTGCCGATTCTATACCTTTAATAATGGCTAGGGCTTCATTCCTATGATTAGTTCCGAACCCAAAGAAAATAGCTAAGGAAACCAGGGGATTACCAAATTCATATCTAAGAATGAAACCTCCACCAGAGGCTCCCAGAGTTACCCTTGGCTACACCATCTATGTTAAGCTTCACCAATCTAAAGGAGGGGTGACCACAAAGTATTAGTGTGAGTTGAAGCTGTGGGAGGAGGGACAAGTGGGATAAGGAGCTGCCTTGGCCAAGGTTCCGAAATACGTAAGGCCACTTTCTGTTTATGCTTCTCCCAAATGCAACAATTCATATTTTCCGCAAACCAAAAACCATAATGTTAAAGACCTCCCACAAACCTTTAGATTGTTCCTTGAAAATGCACCTATTTCATTCTTTCCATATGCCCCATAGTACAAGGGGAAGAATCAAATTTCAGAAAGAGTAGCAACTTGATGAACAAAGGGGGAATTCCATTGGGAAAACATCTCCGAAAGAGAGGAAGGAAGAACCCATGTAACTCGAAATCTTTCCAAAAAGTAACACCAAAGTCAATGAGAGAAGGGACAAGTGGAGGAAAATGTGAGTAGACTCTTCCAAGGCATTAATACGAGAGAGAGGGCACCGACTAGGGAGGGAGAAGCCCCTTCACTTGAGATTTTCCCGAGAGGATAACATCCCTAGAGGCAAGCCAAGAGAAGAAACCAATTTTTGGGAGGACTTGAGGGATCCAAATCTGACGAGAGGCGGGCCACAAGAAGTGTGAGGATGCAAGAGATAGGTAACTTTGACAAAGAAGAAAACATAGGGGGTGCTTGGCCAGATGCACACATCTAAAGCCGGGAGAATTGGATATATTGAGAGGATAACAAAACTTTAAGGCTATCAATGCGTTGCAACTAGATCAAGCTACATCCATCCCAGGAGGGGATGAACCAACAAGGCTTGCCACTACTTACATCATGTATGTAGTCACTAACAACCCTACCACATATAACCGAGAGGGGGTCGACTCAGATCCCATAATGAATCACCCAAGAAAGGCTTGTCACCAATCCACCAATCATTCCAAAAATTGATGGCCAATCCGTTACACAAACACCATTTAGTTCAGGTCTTCAAGAGTTGTTGGTTGACGATAAAATTCCGGATGGTAGATACTCGTGGGATATCAAAAGATAAAAAATCTCCTGAAGGGGGAGATATTTGGAAATGAGCAACTTCACCCAAGAGGTTCTTTCCTTCATGGAAAATTCCCAACCCGACTTAGCCAACACGGCCTCATTCATCTTCGAAAATTTCCTCAATCCAATCCCCGCTATGCCGGAAGTTTACTGGTAACATTCCAAGATACCAGATGTATTCTTTTACGTTCTTCAGAGCTAGACCAGAGGAAATGTTTTTGAATTTGTTCGATATGGGAAACAACCACCGAAGGCATCTTGAGAAGTGACATAAAAAATATTGGGAGGATTTGAAGGGTTGTTTTAACAAGTTGTAGTTTACCAGCTTGGCTCAGAAGTGAGCCCTTCCACCCCGCCAGCTTTTTCTGGAATATTTCAATCACCGAAGTCTAAAGATTCTTTAATTGTCTACCTTTGAAAATAGGGAGACCCAAATAGGAGGACGGGAGATCAAATATGCTACAAGAAAATATAGCATCAATCTTTCTTTGTTGACTAAGAGGTGTGTTTATAAAGGCAATACTGATTTTAGCAAAGTTAATAAGTTGTTGCGAAGTTGATTGGTAATAGTTGAGAATATTCTTAGTTGTTCTAGCTTCAACAACAAAGGCCATACCCAAGAGGAGAGTATCACTCACAAATTGACTATGAGTGACCGCTGGAACCCACGGGCGTGATTTTCAAACCCTTGAGATGGCCGCAGTGTTTTGGCATCCCAGGCCCTACTTAATGAATCAACCATCAAAATGAAGAGAAAGGGTGAGAGAGGGTCACCTTTCCTAATACCTCTTTTGTTAGTGAAGTAACTAGCTGAAATACCATTCACCAAAATAGAGAAGTGTGGAGAGGAGATACATCTTTGAATCCAATTGCACCATTTTTCACAGAATCCAAAATTTTCAAGAACTCTATGGAGGAAGGACCAATTGACTCTATCAAAATATTTTTGCATATCTAATTTAAGTATCATCCCTATTGAGTTAGAATGTTGGGACGAGTGAATAGCTTCATGAACAATGATCATTCCACCTTGAATGAGGCAGCCCCCAATAAACCCATCCTGCTGATAAGAAATCAGGCGGTCTACATAAGGCTTCAACCTAGTATCCAAAATCTTAGGAATGATTTTGTATGAGTTATTACAAAGACCAATAGGCCAAAACTTAAACAAAAACTTAAACCTAAGAGATTTAGGGGCCAAAGATAAAAAAGTATTGTTCCATTCTTTTAGTAGAGATTCGCTCCCTTGGAACTCATTGACCATCTTTAGCAGGTCGATTTGATAATGTTCGAGAAAATATGATAGAAAGTTGTCGGAAATCCATTAAAACCAAGTGATTTGTCCCCTTTCATGGAAAAAACTGCTTTATGAACTTTTTTGAGGAGAAAGGCTTAGTAAGATTCTCATTAATTTCATCAGTAATCAACCTTGGGATGTGTTGCAACATTTCCGTAACATCCACATCATTTATGGGACCTTCCTCCTTGATAAGGTTAGTATAGAAATTAACCAGCTCTATCGATATATCAGTCTTAGAAGTCAAGTGGTTCCCCTCCATAGTTAAGAGTTCCTTAATCTTATCTCTGCTCTTTTTTTCTTGGTTGTAGCATGAATTTTTTTATGTTACGATCTCTATTTTATAGCCAAATATATCTATCTAATAGATTTCTTCTTCAAAGCAAGAGTATTATGAAATTCACTCAGCAACTTCAACTCTTGTTGATGAAGGGAAGGGGTTCTACTAGTTAATTCAATATGTGAAGAAACCTCAGCTATCTTCAAGGAGAGTTGTTTCCTTTCTCTAATGCTCCCAAAAGTTTTGGATTTCCAAAGTTTAAGTTGTTTCTTAATGAAGCTAAGCTTCCTCAAAAATATGAACATAGTTGATCCTTGAATTTCCACCCTCCACCAATCCTCAATGAGGTTGTCCAGGTTGTGGTTATGTAGCCAGCCAACTAAAATCTGAAGGGGGATTCTTAGTGTTTAGAAACTTCGTTGCATCCAAATGTAAGGGGGTGTGATCGAAGAAACTTGGGGAGGGCCATTAGCTAGAAATTGCTGAAACATGACAACCAATCTAGGAATTTGAGGACCCTATCCAACTGAATTTGGATATGATTGATCCCTAATCTTCTATTTGACCAGGTAAAAGAATCTCCATGTAGGTCAAAATCAATAAACTCACCCTGTCTAATGAAGTTGGAAAGAGATTCCCATCGCTATAGCTAATTGGAGCACCACCGTGTTTTTCCAAAGGAAAAGAGGGGTGTTAAATCCCTAGCAATGAGCCAAGGCAAATGTTTGTAACTATTTCTAAAATCCAGTAAAGCTTCCCAGATGTTTTCCCTTTGTGATTCCAAATTAGGATCATAAACATTGATTGCAATCTAGCCCAAATTTGAACCAATTTCTTGAAAGAAAACACCCAAGAAATGGGGTGTATTAATTGTGCATTCACCATAAACTATATAAGGATTAAAAAAGGTACAAATACCTCTATAATTACCATCCAAAACATGGGAGGCAAAGGAGGCTTTGGCCCAAATAGTAGGAATGATATTATCCTGTTTGATCTTTGTCTTTTGTAACATGATGATATCAGGAGAGTGTTTCAGTCTGATTTCTTTTATAACTCTTGCTTTTTGAGGGGCATTGTTAAGAAATAATTGTTCATAGTGTGAACATTAATATTATTTGCGTATTTGTAATATATGAGTTGTGATATAAACAACTCATATAATATTGTAATAGTTTAATTATATTGGTGAGTTGTGAGAACAACTCACGTAGATAGATCTTGTGTGAGAGAATAAAGGGATTGAGAGTGATTTGTGGGAGAGGTTGAGAGATTTGGGGATGAGGATAGACTCCTTGATAGTAGGAGTTATTTCATCTATTTATACTGTATTCCTCCATCACGTTTGGTGTCAAGAATGAATTCAATTTCTATATTATTAGTATTTGGTGTATATTTCTCATATTATTGTGTAATTTTTATTGGGAATTAATTCCCTAATGTTCCAAGATAACATCTTCATTTCTTATGTTTGGACTTCCCCCCACCCTCAATGGAGAGAGTACATTGAGTTCCTTGAGTAATATTTTCAGCAGTTTCAAGCTAAAGATGAACTATTTTGAAGGGTCTTCCATTTTTTTGTTGATTCCTAGATCCCAATTTTTTTATAGTTGCTTTTAGTTATTTTGGGCAGGATACAATCTTCAATAACTAAAGAGGAATGAGAGTGCAAAGATGCATTCTCTACCAAACAAGAAATGGGAGTAGGGGAAGCGGGATTTTTAGAGACATTATCCTCAGAGGGTTGGGGAAAAGGATTCAAAAGAGGGGGCCAACAATCGGAGGAGTGTCGGGAGGTCACAAAGTGAGGGGGAAGAAGGAGAAAGGGTAGGGAGGTCCACGAACCACAATTTTAGGCTGGTTAGGGGATTTCTCTAAGGGCATGATCTCACCATCTTGCACTAGAGATTTATAAGGATTAGAAGTACCCACCTCTGGAGACACTTTGGGGATAAATTTCCCTTTGTGCTTAGGAGAAAGCATAGGGGATTTCTATTTTGGAACAGTCTAGAGGGGAAAGAAAGGGATCTGTGGCCAATGCATTTACAAATGGACCAAGCTTATGGCACACATTCATACTCAATTGGTTGGGTCCAAGTACAAAACTCCGAAAGGAGATCAATAGACTTAGGTACAAAAGATTACTAACATCAACATTTAAATAGTTACGAGCATGAATGATTCTTGATCATAATTTAGTAGTTTGATAAACTGCAATAAGGGAACCTAAGGAAAATGCAATACCTTCAATCATCGTTGCATCCCAAAACTCAAGCGGTGGTCCTAGCAGTCGAACCCAAATTGAAGCATGCGTCATTGCTTCAGTGTGAGGGTTGAAACCAAGAGACCATTTCTGGAGATAGAAACCATGTCATCCAAAGAACCAAGGTCCCCCAAGAAGAACTTTGGAAAATTCCTCTTTGTGGCCAAAGGTAAAAAGGATAAATCCATTCAACATAGCTGCAATCTCAAGGGGTCCACAAGGGGACCACCTAATACGAGCCCATTTTTTAATATCTTCCAAAGGGGATCTTGGGCCCATTAGTTTATCGATGAAAGACAAATGCTAAAGTAGCATCTGTGATTTGAGAAGGTATCAGCAGAGATAACGTCCCATCCTACAGTGTAGCCTGCAGTTTCACAAATTGTGTCACGCTAGGGGAGACTGGCGACAACATCTTTCCACGAGCCAAGAGGGACCTGTGAAGAGGCATCACTAGAACCATTAGGAGGGGGATCGGGATCTAGACCAAGAGGATCCGACATAGCTGCTGAAAATTCCACGCAAAAAATTCAAAAAATTCCAAGAGTGGGAGCTAGATAAAGTCCGATTGTTTGTAGAGTTTGTTTCGGTAAAAGTTTACTTTAACCTATTAATTCAAAGTCATGGTTTCAAACATACCAATCTTTCAAATTTTTCATATGATTTAGAACTTTGAAACCAATCTCCTTGTGGAAAATAATCTCAAATACAAGATTAATTCCTCTACATCTAGTGGAGCCAAATTTGAAAGTAAGACACCATTCTAGGTTACGAAAATGACATACCTACTTTTCAAGCTAAGAATGAGGCCAAAAATATAGTTAATACAATATCACAACCAATTGACAAAATTTTCCTTTCTATTCTAGAGTGAATACAATGCAAACAGCTTGATTATGTAAGTCCTCACTAAGTGGTAAACAATTTATTCAAATGTAACATCATATCTTTACCTCCCTAACATGAGATGGAATCCTCTAGACCTCCACAATGTACATATTTATCGAGTCCTCTCTAAGTGCTAAAGAAATTGTTTAAATGTAACATGATATCTTTACCTCCCAATGCGAGATTGACTCCTATAGACCTCTACCTAAATATTATGATGTGAATGCATATTGTGACTATCATCAAGCTTCGAGACATTCCACAAACAAATGCTTTGGTCCGAGACATAAGATTCAATACTTAATTGAAAACACTTTTCAAGTGGAAGGACAAATATTATATTGATTCAATCAATTATACAACCAAATTAACAATTGAAATTCTATGTGAATCCTCTTCTAAATCATACTACATAAGAAACAAAGAAGCAAGATGAAATTTGCATGACATATCGTACACAACTTCGATCAAATTCTTATGGTCTACTTTTATGCATTGCACATGTAATATATGGTTTCGTACATGTGGTTATGAATACACATGAGCAATGACATATTATTACATTATACACCCATGAGATCCCAAATGATGATTTTAATAATGAATAGTTATTTATACATGCTTTCAAGATTCACATATAACATCATTGTGGACAATGGTTTAACTATAAATGTTCACACAATGACATTTCTTACTAGCCTTAGATACACTCACAACAATCTACTTGGAACAACAACAATTATTTTATGGTACAATGGTCAATCTTGAGCTTCTTTGCGAGGTGTTACATTTCCTATCGGTTTAGGACCTAATATGGTACTCACTTGGTCTCTTGTATTATTGAGCAATGGGACATGCCATTATGTGGATGCCCATGGCTATATTGAATGCGATTTGTCTCATCTATGTTACACCATCCTAAAATATGTCCATAATAATAAAGTTATTTTTCGAGGAACTCCATATGAATCACCTATACAGACCTCTATTGAGATGTTACCTAACATGTAATGAAAACTTTAGATATGATAACTTAAAGTTAGAAAATCCAATTTAAGTAAAAAACTTACTCATCCACCAAGATATCATTATAAGAACCTCTTGTGATTTTTCAAGTTAAAACATCCATGCAAATTCTTATTATTCAATGGAAACAACCTACTCCATTATAAGATGTTAAAATACTAACAACGTTATTCATCATACAAATGAACATATGATTAGTACTTATGATTCAATCTACCATACAACTTATGATTACTTTTAAAATACTAGAAGTGACACATCAAAGCTTCACACATCACCAACCCTTGAGATTAGTACACTTTGATTATAATGATACACAACCAATGTATGTGATTTTAGATAGGGTCATTGGTTAACATTATTAGCCTAACCCTCATGTTGGCTTGATTATGCAACACTTTATACATAGTTTCTTTGTTTACTTCTACATAATAAAATATTTTGATTTGTTTATTACATTCCTTGGTTCATGAATTATTTTCTTATAAAAACATAGTACAAATACAAAATCAAGACCTATTTTCTTTGGGTACATAGTTTAATACATATATTATTTCATATCATTGTATTAGAATTCCATACTTGCATTTTCTACACACATGCTTTTCATAGTATTCCTGAATTAGATGCAACATATATAGGTTACATGTGCTTACCACCTCACATCGTTCTTACACATGGTTGCAAATTTTCCATGTTGAGGGCATGCCTACACGGGGGCATATTATCGGTAGTTCGGTTGTATAATTTTGTTTATTCCAATGATATATATTAAGCGATCACAATTTCTTATATACTCTATCTTACTCTATCTCATACCTTGTTTGGATAGTTATATGTATACATTGCTTTGATCTACTTAATTGATGCATTATGTGTTTGTTTGGGTACCTTATATATTTTTAGATTACTCATTTATATGTGTTTGTACTTGCGTGAGCTTGTGTGTTGTGCCTTACCATGTCATGTCGACAATCCTCTTGTTTTCATGTCCATGACAATTACATGTGATTGATTGCTTAATTTACTTTTGGTAACTTCAGTTATTATGTGTGCACATTTGCTAATATTATGTGACATCACTGTACTTAGGGCCATGATCTACATCATGCACACTACTACTCTTTAATACATTATGTTGGATGCTTACATTACTATGGTCCTTACCATGTATCTCTTGGGACATGTTGACCTTATAAGTGGGGGCATATCATGTGTCTCTATATGCTTGTTACAACGGGACATATATTTTATCCATCTTATTCATGGAGCCTTTATGATAACATAATTTTACATATCTACACATACTACAAAGTATTATTGAGCCTTGAAAATCACATATTTTTAAATTGTTACGAATTGGATTACATGTTACATATTGCACTTAACTAATGTAACATTTTCCATGTTTACATATCCTATAAACGTGATTACATATGTACCTTCCACAATAATTACAACTCTTACTCTATTTTATCTATGTTCAATATGATGTACGTAACACTTTTCTTTTGAGATGATTAATATGTAATAACATCACTCACCTTAAAAGGGGCACATATAATCAACATGTTATTTATTTTGGACCAGTAAAGGAACCTAAGTGACAAGAGAGACCAGAGTTAGAGTTTATTCTTCAACCGAGGAGCACCTTCTTTTACCCGATGGAAAGGGTTAGTTTTGGATTCGTGATGAGTCAAGGAACCAAAGATCATATTGTTATCTTCTTTGGAAAATAAGTGGATGATATTGCAATGATATTTCTCCATATGGTAGGGTCAAGTATGACCCATGAAAGTTTTCTTCGATCTATAATGATATATTTATACAATTTTAGCAATTTGGGACAATCGTATCCTGTGATAATTTTCATAAATATTTTAAAAGAGTCAACAAGGTTTGCATACCAATAGGTGTATGAATTCCTTTGATTATTTTATATTTTTTAGGATGGTTACATTTTTCACATTTTCAAGACATTGATCTACTTGCATGCATTCAAATTTTCTTGCAGTACTGCATACACAACTTGGAAAACAAAAATTTACATTAGAACATCTACAACTTTGTCCTTTCCTCTCTAAATTATATCATCATTTATTTTTACGTACATGTTTACTTGCTTCTCCTTTAATATCCATGCATACACACATTAAAGGGGGAATCATGTATGCACCTAATTTTTGTATGAGGTATATGGAAAACAAAAAAATTGATACTTTTAGGACACTTGGATATCTAGTGAACATCACACTCATTTTAGTATTGTTTCCCCTATTAGATAAGATTACCTCACTTCCATCACCACAAATTTCCCTTAAACACTCCTAAAATTATTTCCAAATTTCCTAAGACATTTGGTACACCTTTTGAGAATCACACTGTTTCAAACCTTTTATATCACTTATGATATTATCAATGACACCTAATAGTGACCACAACAATATCAACAACCGATAATGTCTCCCTCTATAAAATAATTACTTTCTCCATTTGAAAACTTTTCTATGGCTAACCTATGTTTGAATTGGGGTTGGTTTGCATGTGAAATCGACCTAAAGTTTGTTATATAAACAAATCCAATGGGTCATTTAGGACATCTATCATGTGAAAGGAGGTGTCCATTTATCTTTCATATATCAATCGAACTATTCACAAGGGCAGTCCAAGTCTTCCAAGTATATTCTAAGGGAGATATGACCAATGCTTCTTTCACATGAGAACTAGATTTGGATAGAAATACATAGGGCCTTGATTCAACAATGATATGTAATGAAATATTTCCAATTGGGAGCTTCATTGATCCAATTTATTTTGTTTTCTTCATGTTTGTGATAGTGTCTTTATGGGAATCAAGGAGAATACATTTCCAAAAGTTTACACACCTTCGTAATAATCTGCTATAGATTTTCACATATTAGAGACAAAGAAAGCTGCATGTCAAATTCTTGGATATCATGGTGTCCAAAGGATAAAAGTGACTAGAAAAACACAAGATGGGCGATGCATGTATTACTCCAAGAATATTTGGAAACTAATTGTGTCCTCCAAACTTGATATTGTCCCAAAATTTTTGAGTGTGGTTAAACTTTATAAACATTATTTGAGCTTTTTCTTGAGTCTATTATAATGTTTTGAGTCATTTTGTATCCGATCATGTACATATTTCAAGGTAGGGACTTTACGCACACTCTTGTACACTCATAATATCCATTTCAATCAACTTTACCCATTTAAAAAAATTGAGTTTTATCGTCTTTTTACTTGGCTTAGAATTTAGATTGAACCCTAGTTTTGATACATTCAAGCTATTTGGTATAAAATAATCAAAATATTGGAAAAGCCTATATATGGGTCTGTTGGAAGATTTGGAGTTGGAATGATTCAATCTAGGATGGTGTGTTGGGAATTAAATTTGGAGAAGACATAAAGAAGTTTTATTGAATGGACATTTGTGAATCACACCGATGATAAAGACACATCGATTTGAATTGAAGAAAGCTAGGTTAGGATTATAATTACTTTCTATGGACCTTATAGACTAGTTTGAAACACTGTGATATTTCATTCCACATGTTGACTTTTTTTTGAGATTTTACACAGCAGTCTTCAATCCTAAGAGGCTCCTTTAGTTTTTACACTAAATAGTGCTTAAATTTTTATGCCAATGATGGGGTGAGATAAATAGGATTATAAGAAATTAGCCTTCCCTTAGTTGGAATGGTGCTCGATATTTAAGCATGTTGATCACATAAAATTCTTAACTATAATTGTCATAATGCACCCACAATTTGGTGTCATAACCGAGAGCTTAGGAATTTAACAAAATTTATCTCTAGATTAAATTATGTCATAATCGAGAGCTTATGCATTTAACTTAATTGATCTCAAGATTAGACTAACTCCCATATATTTAAAATTACTTAGTAATTTGGAGGAACAAATTAAGAATGAAACTTGAGAGTTTCTTAAATGAAATAAGGCGATTCCGAAAGATAATATGATGATTAATCTTAAATCAAGAATGAGCAACATGAAAACATCATTATTTTGGTACATTATGTCTAAGCATAATATATGAAATATAAAATGTAATACATATAACACTAAAATTCACAAATTAAATGATTAACACAAGATTTAAGTGAGGCAAAAGAGATATAACCTTAAAATAAATGTTTCAAGAAATATATAATTATATTCCAAATGAAAAACTTAATAATACATGAAATCATATCCAAGTGCTCAAGGCTATCACTGTGATGATATATTTTCAAATGATATATTTTTAAAACTTTTGTCAAAAGAGGTTGTTGACAATGGTTCCCGAAGCTCAATTTGTATTGATAGATGTTTTTCAATGAAATTTGTAGTTTTCTCAACATTTACATACTTATACATTTCCCACAAAGTTTCATGTATACAATATTTTGATAAGTACATAATTGATGCAGTAGATGATTTCTTGCGTACCTTATCTTTTGTTCATATTATTCACTTGTACATATTGCACCTGTGTAGGCTTTCGCATCGTGTCTTTTTGTGTTATATCAGAGAGGTTACAAATGTGTATGCTATTCATCTTTAATAAATAAAATTAATTCAGAGTCAATATTATAATTCAGAATGGGTTCCTTTGTTCGAACCATTGTTGAGCTTTATCGAGAAACTTGAATTGGTTACAGTTATTTTTCCAAGAAGCCTGCTCACGATTGATTACATTGATGGTCGTTTTAATTCAGAAATGTGAAGTAATAATAATAATAATAAATTTTGCAAAATAATAATGATACAATTAAAACAATAAAATGAAATACAGAATGATGGCGAGCATGTGGCTTGTTTGATAGGATAAGATGGCATATAGAGTGCATAATTGCATTTGCGTAGCATATGGACGGTTTGACCAAGTTCCTTAAAAGGAATATGTTTTATCTGTCATAGTAGTAGATCTGCTGGACAAAATTCGTTAGAAACATCTCTTGGATTATATAGGAGCATGCAGGAAAATGCAAATTTTCGGTGTAAATATCCATCCATCAACGTATTTTGAGGAAGATGTTAGATGGTTTTTGGAAGAAAATAGAAAGGCGCCAATTGTTTGACAAAATGCCTGAAAGAAATGTGGTATGGACGACTGCAATGTTGGAGGACATTCACAAATTTAGGTTTTTGAATCAGTCTTAATAACTTTCAAGCCGATGCATGGATCAAGGTATTTTTCTTCAATTTCTTCTTATGTTTCTTCTTTGGGGAAGAATAGCTAGCGGTGGTGCAAATGGAGATTCAAGAGGACTCTCAATTGGATTTCATGTTGTATCACTCGATGTACTAGATGGAGATGATGCTTGAGAGAAGTAATATGGATTGTCTTAGATATGATATTGTTGTCTTTGAAGAGCTTCAAACTTTGGATCAACAATACCTCTCAATCTGTCCAATATGGTGTATCTCTTTTCAGCCATCTTGTGAGAAAACCTACAACAAGAATGTGAAAGGACACAACTAAAAACAATAGTGGCTTTCAAGCATCAAGTTTCATGTTTTTTTTTTTTTTTGATTTTTTTACCTTTTATGGATTTTTGGTTTTCTGATTTTTAAGGATTTTGTGGATTGTTATAGGGTGTAGGACAACAAAATCTACCCCATGGTGGGCACCAAAAAGTGTTAGCGAAATTACTTTTCATAAGGGCAAATTAGGGGTTTTCACCAATGCTCTGGGACTATGTCTTAGGAATGGGTCAACTCCATTTATTGAAAACAAGAAATATGTACAATACTCTAACCATTGTGGGTGGCCTTTTGAGTGGGGATCACACAAAAATACTCCACTAAACTCGTGTGAAAGAAGGAGGTGCGGGAAAGGTGTGTGTGGAGAGAGGGGAGAAGGTGAGAATGGAGGTTTTAATCAATAAATAACAAGATGAGTTTATTGACATAAATCTAGAATATTTCCAAGTTAACAATGAGAAGACACCATGTCAAGAAAAGAGGAACAAAACACAGGAAAATCCAAGTTTATTTACATTATATTGCACAATTTACCATGCTCATAGAGTAAAGTTGAGATGGAGAGGAAAACATAAGACAATGAGATAGAAGAACTGTATTTTCTTGTTTGTAGTAAGACAATGGGAGCTATCAACCAAAAAGAATAACCCTTTGGAATGGAGAAGCCATTCCAATTTATAGCTTTATAATCTGTCTCTTCATCTACCCCCACATGACCTTTCATAGTCCCACCACTTGTGACCTTTCACATTCCTCTAGGAAAGAAAAATAAGCCCCTTTCTTATTAATGAAAAAGGGACTTTTACAATGAAAATTACAATGGTCACTTAAGTGAATAGGATGAAAGAGCCATAAAGTACAATTTGCGATGGATAACTAGAAAGGAGAGAGAGAGAGAGAGAGAGAGAGAGAGAGAGAGAGAGAGAGAGAGAGAGAGAGAAGAGATGCGAATGAAGAAGGATGAAGAAGCTCGAGTTACTTTGTAGAGATGCACTCTAATGAACTCTTGATCCTTTGACCACTTCCTGAACTTGATGAATCCTCCTAGTGCACTCAGATTTCACAAACCTCCTCTTTGGGGACTCCTCTGAATGATCAACTTTCGTAGCTTGATCAAGTACCTTGAGAGGAGTGAGAAGCCCATGATCAGTAGACCATTGAAACCAAGAGAAAATCCTTCTTCCACTTGAACCAACCTTCCAATATCTGAAACATTGTCATGTCTCTTTGATCTTTCTTGCATTTGATGCACTTGGTGTGCACAATGAGATAACTTGCTTGCATGGGGTGATCTTGGTGATCCTATCACCAAATGACCATGGTGACTTGCGAGACACAATGAAGTATAATACCAAATCCTCTTATATGAGATGGGTGAAGGAGAGAGACTGAATGAAGAATGCTTCCAACTTTTTATCAATCCATATGATGAGATGGGAATCACTCGAGACCAATTTTAGGGAACCAAGAGGGCTTCCCTTCCGCATGAACCAAATTTAATTGTCAATCCTTTGTAAGTATGAACTTTTCCATGTCCATTTCGTGAGGCAAGATCCGAGAGGTGATCTTTGCATTGTTATAGGTGGGGATTTCCAAGCATTGAGAAAGACCATTATGAATGAGGATTTCGAGAATTAGACTATCGTTCACTAGAATGTTTTTGAAACTGGACCACAATGTGGTGCACAAGCTAGAACTAGCTTTGTGTTTTGAAACGGGTGACCATTTTCTATGCATAGCATACTTAAGAAGAATCCTTCCATTTACAGTTCCATGAGATTCAATCCACACCCATGCTCTCAAATTTTCCAAATTCATTGTGAGACACATCATGTTTCCTACATCTAGAAATGTGGGAATTGGCTTGTAAACTGAGTATCTAATCTTTACCATGAATGGACCAATGAAATAGGAAGGATATGAACATGTGTGACCAATTTTAGCTCAATTTGAACACTTAATATTTTTAGTAAGCCTTATTTTGAGAAGTCCATTTTAGTTACCAGTTGCTTAATTTGGCACTTTTGAATTTCCCTGATGTGTAAGGGGAAATGAAAACTCTGAGAATGAACTATTTGCAACACTTACTATTTATAGACAAGTGAGGCTTAAGAAGGCTTAATATTTTTATAAGTGGGTCTTCCCGGTGTCGAGAATGGAACGAAAGTGGTCTCAAAAGTTTCCATTTTGCAATGTGAGGCTTTGCTCCAAATTTCAAAGGATTTCAATCATTGGGTTTTTGTAGATCTGAAAAGGAAATTTTCTTGGCTACAAATTTCAAATGGATGTAGAAAAACACACAAATCATCAATGGAAACAATGTTATAGTATTCTTAAAGGTGTTTTGGAGAGGAACCTACAATCCAAGTTTCATGGCAAATGGACATGGGGTTTGGGAGATATGAGAAAAAAAGGTTTTTGAGCATGAAGGATGTTTGAAGAAATTTTAGTAGCATAACAACACTGCAACAACAATGGGGGAGATAAAATCAAAATGGAATAAAAAAAAGGCTAATTATGTAGTTTTACCCCTTTTAAATTTGTTTTCCCTCTCACTAGCTCCATTTAATTCACCTTAAATTCAAACTAGCTAACCCAAGTCTAGTGGAGGTTGGAGGTGTGGTTGCACCCTAAAAAATAAGGGACAAAGGGACATCAACCTCTCCAAAATGTGCCATGGGTGAGGCTCTCATGAGGAGGGGGTCAAATTTTTTGAAAAGGTGAGTTGATAACACTTTTCTAACACCCCAAGTCATCATTTTGAGTGACGAAAAGTTGCCTCCATAGGGGGAGCACATTTTTGTGTCCCCCATGTCCCCTTAGCTGTTGGGACAAAGGGACAAAGGGACATCAAGCCTCCAAAAGGCTGTCATGGGTCTAGATGTCATGAAAAAGTGGTCAAACATCAAGTTAGGTGAGTTTATAACATCTTCTAACCACTTAAGTTATCACTTTAAGTGGACGCAACCAAATCTTTTTAAGATTTAAATGAGCCTTGTATAAATTACATACTCAAAAATAATAATAAACACACTTTGTATTCAAAAACATACGAGATCTTTTATTAATGTAAAGAGGTTACAATATATAGAAGATTGATCTCCTACAAAGGAGGAGTCAACTTCAATCATGAATCCCCTTATCTCTCCATGATCCACATATCTCTCACACAACTCTAAATAACTATGTGAATTGTTATTACAACTCACTCACATACTCACACTAACTATATTATTAATATGAGTTATATTGACTCATTATTAATAATATGAACAATATTAATATAACTAATCTTAATATCTCACTCAAATATTTGTCTAACCCATGTGAATACTAACAATAATTCCTAACATTCCCACCCTTAGTGTGAACATTGGGAAAACTTCATTTTTACCTGCTCATGTTTAAGTATGGTTTTACAATTTGGTTTACCACCAACCACAAGTATGGTTTTACAATTTGGTTTACCATTAACCACAAGAAGGTTTTCAAGGACAACCAATAACCCTATAAAGAAGGTTTTAAAGGACAAAAAAAACCCTACAAAGAAGGTTTTCAAGGAAAACCAATAACACTACAAAAGGTTTTACATGGTTAACCAACAACCACTACATAACAACATACTTTTTAGCTCACATCATACACATACAATGGGGATTACATAGGAATCTCATGTTACATCATGAACATGTATTATTCTTCAAAATAAGAACACACAACAAGAAATTAAACACATTCTTTGAAACAAAATCCCACAACACCATTGTGCGTCCCCATTGTTTGCTACTGGTGAGAGTTCGTTGATTTACCTCCTTCCTCCATTGCCTCCTACCTCCATCATAATGTTGCTAGCTTAGCTGGATTTTTATCATGAAGCTCAAAAATACCCCCACAAGTTTAACATCACATACAAGCGAAAATGTGTCTAGGAGTAATGCAGAAAATTTTCAAGCAACATGAATTATTGAAAAATGCATACATGTACCATGTATCGCTTTTCTTATTTTCGGATCCCTATTTTGATTTCCACTTTTATATTAATATAATAACTGAGTTTTTCTAAAGTTTTGACAAAATGTTCCCAAAATTCAAATAAATAAACCCTAATTTTTTTGCAAGATTTGGAATCTAGGTTTTTGAGAAATAATCAATTTACCATCCGTTTTTCTTTAAAAACAAAAAACTTTCACTCAACTTACACAAACATTTAGGCACACATACATGCGGAATCTGAAGATGATGAAAACTACAATATTGTGTGTCTTTGAATTATATTTCCAAAAAAAAACAAGACATCAATCTGATGTCATATGAGTAAACCGCGTTCTTTTTACTGCGAGGTGTCTGTTGGAAATTTTCTCATGGGATTCTTTCAACCATCTTCTTCTTTGCTACTACACTTGCACAAGGAAAACTACTCTAAAACCGATGTTAGGATTTAAATGATCCTTCATAAATTACATACTCAAAAATAATAATAGACACACTTTATATTAAAAACATACAAGACATTTTATTAATGTAAAGATGATACAATATATAGAAGATTGATCTCCTACAAAGGAGGAGTCAACTCCAATCATGAATCCCCCTTATCTCTCCATGATCCACATATCTCTCACACAACTCTAAATAGCTATGTGAGTTGTTATTACAACTCACTTACACACTCACATTAACTATATTATTAATATGAGTTATATTAATTCATTATTAATAATATACACAATATTAATATAACTAATATTAATATCTCACTCAAATATTTGTCTAACCTATGTGAATACTAACAATAATTCCTAATAAATCCTCCATAGGGTGAGTGCATTTTGGTTTCCCCATGTCCCCTCGCACCAAGTGACAAATGGACAAGGGACACCCATGCTCCAAAACTCCGCTCAAAGCTAATTGGCATGCTGATGTCATCAAACTAAACGTGAAAATAGACTATGGAGTAGATTTTCATGCTTGAAAGCAAGACGTGGAGTGTAGAGGGCCAAAATTATATGATTTTGACTCCAATGAACACACCTGAGTCCATTCCCACCATTTTAAAGACATTATTTATCTTGAAATTTTCCTTTTCAGTCCACTTTCCACTTTTGCCTACGCATGTGTGCGATGTGAGTTGCCACGTAATTCAGAATTAGTATTAAAAAATCCAAAAATTTACCAAGAGGAGGGTTTTAATCCATTTTTACCTTTGGTGAGGTTCCTAACTCTTCCCGAGGTGTCCGAAACCTTTTGAGCAAGTTCCACCTTGTAAAAAGGCTCTTGTGCTACATTGATGGACATGTTTCCACATTTTATACTCCCAAAATTATATTTTGATTATTACACCATGAATTAGGCTCTATCATATTTCTAATGCCTATAATCTAGATTCCCAAGACCTCCTGGGGTTTCTAAAACTTGTTGAACAAGGTGACTAGCTCCTTTGAAACATGCATTCCCCAGTGTCATGCCCAAAATGAACCATTTTCTTGAAAGTTTCCCGACTTCTCATAAATACAATTTTTTTTTCTAAACTACTTTGGATCATCTTATTACTCTACAAAACAACCTCCATATGGGTTGTGCCCTTGTAGTTAGCTTTCGAGAGGATGTCCTCCTGTGACAAGAAAACAAAAATAACCCTTTCAAGCCTCAGGAGCATTGTTATTTCTTCAATCTCAAGTACCCTTGTGAATCAAACTAGGTACACTTATCTGCATGTGAAACACACTTGAAAATCATGTTAGCACATTCCTCTCGGACAAAATGAGGATGACACATTTGAAATGCTAGCTAGAGGAAAGGTTTACATTGACCAGGAAAGGGGATTTCAAGTGTGGGTTTGGTTGTCATGACCAAAATTTTAAATTTTGCATGTTATACATTTAGCATGACAACAAGCCCACTGTCTTAGATTTGTCACAAACTATATTGATTAATAATTTTGATACCTTTTCCAAAAATGTCCTACTATGGTGACAAATGAAATCAATCTTACTACAATTGTTTGTCATTCTAAAAAAACTTTTGTAAGGATAAACAGGGGTTCAACCTCCACCATATACCAAAATTTTTTTTGATTATTTTCTACAAGAAAAAAAAACTCACACGATATTTAAATAAATTTCAATTTGAAATTTGAAATTGGTCACCCACTTTTATTAACATTTCACATTATTTCCTTAACTTCTCACTCCTCACTCCCCACCTTGCCTCTCGATGCGGTCATGCCTCTACACATTGAGAAACAAAGGGTCCCATTATTAATAATCTAGGAATGGAATAATTTTAATTATGTCTACGAGATGCAATGGTCTATGAAACCACCAATTACAACAATTTCTTCCCCTGCTCAAGGTATCCTTTACAAGATTGCACTTTCTAATTTGAGTTAGTAACAGGAAAACTCTTTTATTCTTTTTTCCTCGAATAACTCAACCATGGATCCCACTCTTAACGTTTCCACATACTTGGTCCATATGTCCATGTATTAAGGACATTCAAGAAAAATTTCTCCTCGTTTCAACTACTTGTTTGGTGCACAAAACACAAACCCTCTTTTCCCACTTCTCCGTAAAAATCATCCATCTTCTCATTTCACATCTAAACTGTGAGAACCAATTATCTATTGAGTAAAGAGGATTTTTCCTCTCCACTTAATTTTAGCTGCTATATGTCCCTTTTCACTATGCTCATGGGTTGGGTCAAACTTTAAAATACAATGTTTCCTTTTCTTGTTTGATTATTTCATCCACATTGTTGTTCTAAACCTTTCATTCACATATTTTTTTATCTTCGTTAAAATTTGGGAAAGTTTACTCCTTCACTTGTGGTTATTCTTCATCCAAGTATTCTTCCTTTTATCCAACTCTTCGTCTTTTGTGACTCTAGACCATTTATCAATCTTCATGTTTTCTATTTTTTCAAGTAATATAATAGCCTAATCATAACAATCATCTCTAAAGGAAAAGTAACTTTCTTAAAAGGATATTTTCATAAGAAAATGAATCCTTAATTCTAAAAATGAATTTGACTAGACGTTTGTGGATCTTTATGCAAAAGGCGTTCACAATTGGGTTGAGGCTTCCCTCCTCTAACAAAGGAAAAGGACGTGGATGGTGTAGATTAACATATGTACATCGAAGACATAATTATAATTTAATTTGATCCGATGGAAGGGATTTTACTTAAGGTCCTATGCGGCAATATTATTCACCTTTGTCATTTCCGCCATCTCTAGATTGCAGAATGAAGAAGTAGCACTTGATGATGCATCACCGTCGATTGGTGAATATTTTACGTATCTTTGTGACCCTGGGGACAACAAACGGTTAGGTTGCGAGACATACAAGTATTATTTATGTTTCCGATTGTTTTATGAAAATATTTGAAGAAATGCTAGAACAAAATGCAAGGAGATGTATTTGTTAGGAATTTGAATTTTAGTTGTCCATTCTGCTATTTACATTAGTAAGGGATTCATCTAGAGATAATAGGGGTTTGTGTTTTGAAAAGATTTTCCAAGAAGAAAAAGAAAATAATTTCGTGATCGGATAACGATGGCGCATATGATTGATTGCAATTTCCAATCAGAAAGGCGATATAAGATGTGCAATGATTTACATATTCGTTTGAAAAAACACATATGTATGTACACGTGTAGTGAACAAACTTAGGTGTGAAATATTCTAAGTCATGTAATATTCCCTAAATTACGTGTATGGTCAAATCTAAAATATTATTATTACACTGAGGAGGCGTTCATAGTTGGGTTGAGGCTTCCCCCTTAGACAACGGAGAAGGATATGGATGACGTAGATTAACATCCATACATTGATGACATAACAATAATTAATTTGATCGATGGAAGGGATTTGCCTTGAGGTACTTAGCATTAGCTCAACATCGCATGATGGTGCTCTGCTCCGAGAAGTTGAGTTGTCGGAGTTAAAAGTTGAGATTCTCATCAACCTAAGTAAACTAAGGGGGGATTTGAATTCACCTTGGTGTCGTGGATCCGAGAATTTCTTTGAGATCGAGTTGTGTGTGCACTTTGTAAATTTTTTTAGTATTCCCGTTATCCAAAATTCACCCCGGGGTAAATTTTGATAACATGCATTGAATTCTCAAGCCCCAGGCAAATTGATTGATTAGGGCAAAAAAATAAAATCATGTTCCCAGGGTCCCCTTAGATTTTTTTAACTCTCCTGTCCAGGTTGAAAAGAGAAAGTTCTGAGAAAAGGTGAAAAAGTTGCAAAAGCAAGCTTGGGCAAAAAAAATCATGAAAAATGTCTAAGTCCTAGTCCTCGCAACAGTCGGGACGTGAGGGACATCTGGCGCGAATCGGCCGAAGGCCGCTGGCGTCTGCAGAGCAAAGGAACATCCGGGCCGTGAGGACGCGTGGGACACGAAAAGGTGAACCTACCAAAGGTCGAGGAGGAAAATTGACTAAGCTGCTAAGCCGCGATCAGGACATTTGGGCCGAGGACGCGAACCGCCGGATCGGCCGAAAAGGAGAACTTTCGACCGGGACAATTAGGACAAAGGGACGCGCGGGACGCGGAAAGCCGGTTCGGCCGAAGGAGAAGAAAATCGACTAAATGCTCTGGGACATTTGGGACAAGAAGACGTGAAGGACGCGAACCGGCCGGTTCGGCCGAAACGAGGAACTTTCGCACTAGGACATCTCGGGCCGCGAGGACGCGAACCGCCGGATCTGCCGAAAAGGAGAAGAGTCTTGGGACATCCGGGACAAAAAGACGCGGGAGACGTGAAAGAGCTAGCGAGACCCATGGACCAACCAAATCATGACACGTGTCACAAGGAGAAAAGTCCAAAAGTTCAAAGGGCGAGGTTTCAAGCACTAACCCGAGCCAATAAAAAGAGGACACGTGTCCAATGAGGAAGGGAAGCTCGGAGCTCGGGGAGGAGTTAGAGAATTTGGCAAGAAGTTCACCCAAAAGCTAAAAGTAAAGGTCTGCCCCGCGCCCCTGACGACCAATCAATGCATGCCACGTGTCATCCAGGTGGCAGAGCGGAAGAAATTCAAAACGCATTTTCACCTATTTTGTGCCCTAAATCTTCAGATCAACATATCTTTCGATCCAGAGCTCAGATTTGCACGTTATTTATATCAACGGAAAGCTTATGAAATTCTCTACATGATTTGGGGTTAATCTTGAATTTTGGTGTAGTCTGGAGAGAGAAAATTGAGAAACGGCTCTGACGCGTGTTCATGGCCAGAAGTGACATTTCAGCGACCAGATTTAATGCAGAATGGGTCGCATTCTCCTGTAATTCGGTCAAAATGATAGGGTATGGGTTTGTAAGGTCCCCCATGCCGTTTTAATGCACCTGTAGTCAAGAAGGAATGGGCTCTCACGTTTTTTGTACGCTTCTGTCTCCTAGGCTCGACCCATGCAATGTAAAAGGTAGATTTGGCTCATTTCAAGGGGGAACATTTTTTGGGCATAGCAGACTTCTTCTTTCACCTCCAGCAAGTGATTGATGCAAGGATCAGACCTCTCCAAAGATTGTAATAGTTTTTTTACCTCTCTGAGGGTGTAATGCATGTTTTTTTGACACTGAAATGATAATGCAAGCTCTGTGAATGGGTTTCAGTCCTCTGTTTGTATTATTTGCTTCATTTCAGATCCTAAATTATACCTTATCAATCTGTGTATGTTTTATGTTGTGAACTTTGGTCTGTGTCTATTTGCATGAAAATATGTTTCACCACTCCTTTTGGTGCATCACCATCTTTAGTTAGTTTCAATTTTTGCACTTCTACCCCTGTCTCCTTGCAAGTTAGAGTAGGATTAGGATCTGAACCTCTGTAGTTGTGCAAGCATTAGATCTAAATCAGAGGAGTTTGAGGAACCAACCTCTAATCTAGAGATTCCTCTCTCAGTTTCACAAGTCCCACGCTTGGAGAGAGGTTTCCATGTTGTGCAATCACACTGGATGCTAGAGTGATCAACCTAGAAGCCTGATTTGCATCCAGGGGTGCTGTGAGTTCGCAACAACAATTCCCATTTAGAGAAAAACATAAAATGGAGGAAACACAAGACTAATTGATAGGTGCCGATGCATCTAAATCATTATGTTGCAGCCAGTGGTAAAATTGGATGGCCACCTGTGCATGTCAAAGAAATTTTATTTTTATTTTTACATTGAAAATTCAAACAATTTTTAGATCGCGCTACTTTTCTAAAATAGTTTTATTTAAACAGTAATTAATTTATATATCTTTAATTATATTTACATATATTAATATAGTTTATCTATAAATCTATATAACAATGATGGTCATATTATAAATATGAAAGTCACATGCAATGGCTAATTTAAATATTTGTAATTATTTTATGGTTAAAGTTAGAAAAATGTCTACACGACCTTAGAGATGGTAAAGTAGAGCACATATAGTAGATATTATTTAGACATGGCTGATTTGAGTCGAATAAGAGGTGCGTGACATGCATTTATTTAATCGCCACTTTTTTCTTTCCAACTTTCCATTCAAGTCTTTGTCTTATCTAATAAATACAACGTCATCTCAACATTGTAAAAAAATACCAAAGCCCATTTCCCCATATCTGCTAATTTTTTTTGATTTCTTTCACTAGTGAAAGAGCCACATGTTGATGACGTATAAGTAATGGACAAGATAACATTCTAAGTGAACAATGGACATGATAAGTGAAGTGAACCCTCAATATGGGTTTTAATAGATGTGGTAAAATCTTACTCTTAATCTTACTACTATTTTTTATTAGACCTTAGACTCATATTACATTTTCTAGATGTACTTGTTGGCATTGGGAAATACCCCAAGTGTGAATATTTTTATATGCAACCTTTCATTCCCCTAAAAATAATGGAACAAACCCACAAATAAAAGCCCTCAATTATGTCAAAAACACATACTACAAAAGAAGACACCTCATCGCTTATACACACACTCAAAAAACATAGGTATGTTGCAAGAACAAAATACTAAAAGGGGGTGAATGAGTCTATTAAAACATTAAACCACTTCAATTCATCATTCATTACCAATCAAGTAACCATTCAACCACACAACAACCATATGTGTGTTTAGTTAAGCATTGAATACACCATGCACAAGACCCCGGAGATAGAGAGTACACAAGAAAACCAAATATATGTGGGAAAATATCAAAGGGAAGAAAGCACACTGAAACTTTGTTGATATTACTCACACAAAAAGACATTTAGTGAAGCACCAACTTCATAAGGAGCACTTGAACCCTAGTTAAATAGAGATACAACTATACACAGAGAACCAACCCCTAATTTAGTGAAGCACCCACTCCACAAGGATGCTATAACCACCTAGCATGATCAAGTAAAAACTCAGCCACGTGAAGATGATTGATCTCTCGATTTTTCCGCTACCACAATTAATGGAGATCACATATTTAGCTCACAAAACCCTAGGTCTTCAATCTTGCACAATCTTCTTCTTTCTCAATTTGCCATGGCTCTAAACTCTTGTTCTCATGTCTTCAAATAGTCCTAAACCCATCATTCTATTCATAAACCTTAAAATCATGCAAACATACCTAAAAATATGTCCTACATAGGTCACACTTTTCCCTCCAAGAGCACTAGTTTAAAAATGAACCCAAAACACCACTTTTATATGTTTTTCTTTCTTCTAACCAAAAGGATGTCGGAAATGTACATTTTTTTGACCAATTCTTCATTAAAACATGCCCATAAATTTAGAAAAATAGCTACAAGTGACCCATATAGTTCGACCTAGTAAAAACACTTCATCCATGTACCAAAAATCGTCAAAACCCTTACATTAGAATGACAAAATCCCATCATGTCAAAAATATTTTTAGTAAATCTATAAAATTCACCAAACATGTTTAAAATAACATTTAAATATCATCCATGGTCGCAATTTACATGAGCAAATCAAATTATTTCATTTAATGGGTCCATTGCTAATTACCTTCATTAAACAACTGCTAACAACAACTTTAATTTTACTTTGGGCCTCAAGAACTCTCAAGATGAACTCAAATATGGCATGTGACCACTCTATGGAAATTTCAAGACTTGTAAAACACATCTAAGAAGGTTATATCTCATGAAACATTCCCTGGTTCAAACCACGAGAACGTTTCTCTTCACTAAATCAAGTTGCCCAAACACTAGTTTTCCAAAACTTCCAAGAACTCAAAATGTATTCAATAGATGCAAAATTTCCCCCTCCTCACATTACATGTGATAAAAAACATCAAATCAACCAATTCATGCTCCAACCAACTCAACCAAAAGAACCAACATGTCATGAAAATGCCAAAAATATTCTTATCCACAAATTGACCTAGAAACCATATCAAAAATCATCATCATGAGACAAAACTTATATCAATGGAACTCTATATGAATTTTCTTTCCAACACAACTTGGATCACCTCCTAACTCCACATGTAGCTCCTGTAATGTCCATTTTATTGAGGATTGCTTTTAACTACCCCAAACTACCCTTTGACCATCAACATAAATAGGGCACACTTTGCACTTTTTCATCACAACCATTACCATAAACCTTCATGGATATCTATATCAACTCCGGGGATATCATAAATGGTAATTTAGATCATACCTCATTTGAGAAAATTTCCTTAAACTAGAATTCTTCAAAACAAGCAAATTCGAGGTAGGGCCCACATATCACCACATGCTCTATCTTACCTTTATGGAAATATGGGAGAGTCATATACAACATCCAATAATAAATTTAGAGGAAATTGTTAGTGTAGAATCACAACACCCCTGAGTGCCTGCAACTAGATGAGTTGAGACTCTCAGTGTGATTGCACAACATGGAGCATCTCTCAAAGTGTGGGACCTTGCGAGTTGAGAGAGCTCTCTAGATTAAGGCGGTTCCTATTCCTCTGTTTAGGTGCATATAAATAAATTGCAGAGGATCTACTCTAAATCTACTCTATCTTACCAAGGAGACAGGGTTGAGAAGATGTAAGAAAATAAACCTAAGCTAATGAGGTGATGCACCAAAGGAATGTTAGACACCCGTTTTATAACTTAACACAGACCACAATAATGTAATACAACACCATGCACAGTAACCACAATGCAATGAAAGATCGAGAAAGACAACAATGAACACATGAAAGAGTTGAAATCACCCATAGACATATATTATTGCTCCCAGTCGATACCATACATTACAATGGCCAAGAGGCAAGAACCTTTATATTACAACTCGAATGGGAGGTTTGAAAGCTCCAAAAATTCTCTTGCAAAGAAAATAAGAAGGGAGGAAGCAAAATAGAAATATCCAACCCTTTACAATGAGTCCCGACCCTTCTTTTATAGATTCAGCACACGAGAGAAGAAGCAGAGAGAGGTGGAAAAATGAATTTGAAGCTCAGCTACTGGCCATCAATGCCTCTACAAATCCGCCCCAAATCTGTCATGTCCGCCACTTTGTGTCTGCTTGATGTGTTGAAGAAGGGAAGAATGAATGATCAAATCAAATCTAATGTGGTTGTTGGAGCAATCAGATCGTGTATTAATGGAATGAAGATGTTTCCCCATTTTTCACCCACCAAACCTCTTTGAAATTAAAGTTTCAGGTTTCCATGGCGTAGGTGAAGTTGAGACCTTTCCAACGGTGCCAAATTTGTTGAATTTCGGGCACTGGGTTGAAAGATATGTCCATTTGAATGTTTGAGTTAGGTCCATACAAAAATGGTGAAAACCCAGTGAGCAGAACGGGTTTGCAGGCCCGAAACTCACTTTGTGCCCTTTGGCACCAAAAACAAAAATGCAAAAATTACCTCGTAGCCCCGCTTTTCACTTTTGGCAAAAATCATTTTTGGGCCCGACGGTCTACTTTTTCCATTTGGGAAAAAAGTCACTCCAAGACCCATTGGCCCACATGTAATTGAGGCTTAACACGTGGCTCTTTGAGCATCGATAGAGGCGCGGCTCATTTTTTCACTTTACGCCTTCTTGGGGCAAAAATTTCAAACTGCGCTCCGACGATCTGCTGCGGACCGCTTTGAACTTTCAACATGGCCATGTGTTCCTTTGCGGGCCTTAGTCATTTTTCTTCATTTTGGCTTTAAGATCCCTCGAGGCTTGTGGGCCCAAAATTCACTTTGCGCCCTATTTTCAAAAAAACAAAAGTTCCAAAACTCCTCGTAGACCCGCCGACCCGAAATTTACTTGGGCAATTTTTCTTCTTCAGGCCCGCCGACCCGCATTTTCCATTTGGGTGAAAAGTCTCAAAATCTCCCGCCACCTTGCCTCTCGCATTTGGGTGAAAAGTCTCAAAATATCCCACCGCCCCACCTCTCCGCATTTGGGTGAAAAGTCTCAAAATCTCCTGTTGGCCCACTTTTGGGCAAAAATACCTTCCAAGGCCCGCCGGCTCGTAACTTATAAAATATGAGGAGTTAGAAGGACTTCTTTATATTTTTGGAAAGGGGAAGAAATTTCCCACCTGATGAAAATGTTTTCAAGAAACCTTAAGTGCTTAGAATATCTAAAAAATTGGATTGAAGCACTAAAGGAGGGAAAATGGGTGTAGTTAACCAAAAATAAGCATGAGCTTATTTTGGATAATAATTTCGCGACTCATAGGGGACATCTGCTTGCTAGATGGATAGATCAGTTGCCTTTTGAAGCATCCATTGGGCACGGAGTCATAATTGATAGCCTGATTCTGATCTAAAATTTTAAAATATGATCCTTGAGCCGCTTGGACATTGTTGGAACTAGAGATGACCCTGAATATTTTGGAAATGGGCCCTTCGAGACTCAATTTTAGTTGCTCTGTATTTGTTTCATTTTAAAATTAGCATTTACTACCGAAACTATGGGTCTCAACGATGCAAATGATGAAGGGCCTAGTGCATTCAATCGGAGGCACATCGAATCGTATAATGATGCAAACTCGTAGCAACAAAACCTCGTGCCACAACACTTAGGGAAACAAAAACTATGCTACAATAGAACAATATGCATACACACTTAGGGAAATTAAAACCTAGACTAATATTTTACAAGGGTGAGGAATTTTTCCTTTTAGTAGCAGTGTTTGAGATGGATCCCATTCACTGGGATCTGTAATTCTTCGCCATCCAATCTAGCCAGCTGGAAGGCATTACTACTTGTGCACCTTATGATTAGGTAAGGGCCACTCCAAATGGCATCAAACTTGGAATGCTTTCCTAGTTTTTCCCGATCAACATCCCATTTTAGAACTAAGTCCCCCTCTTGAAAGGTCCTTATTCTTGCTTTCTTGTCAAAGGTATTTTTGATCGATGCTTGATCTTTCTTCATGACCTACATTGCATGCTCTCTTACGTCTCCAACTTCCATCAACTCTACATACCTGATTGCCATAGGTTCAAACTCAGCTAGTTCCAACTATTTCATGAGCTCCAAAGTGGACAACTCTAATGATATGGGAAATACTGCCTCTTTTCCATATACAAGCTTGTATGAGGAGCTACCTGTGGACCTTTTGGATGTGATTCTATCAGCCCATAGAGCTGATTTAAAATTTGTATGCCAAGTTATCTGATTTTCATCAAGAGTCATTATGATAATCGTTAGCAGGTTCTTATTTGTGGACTCTGCTTGGCCATTACCTTGAGGGTAATAGTTTGATGAAGTGCTAAGGTACACACCATTCTTGACTTCCCAGTAGTGATCCTTGTACCAAGGAATGCCAATGCATTATCTGATATAATGGTGGCAGGGACTCCAAATTTGGTGGCTATTCCTTCATAGAAATCCAAGATGTTGGATTCATTTACTTTTAGTGCTACGTGCTTGACCCACTTGGTGAAATAGTATATTCAAAGTAAGTATCCACTTGTGGCCTTGGCTTGAATTTAGGTTAATCACCCCAAGGAAGTCTATTCCCAATTCATGAATGGGTGATCCCTTTGAAATGGGATGAAGAGGCAGGATGCTAACTTCTCCTTTCCTATGAAGAATGCACACTTCTTACACTTCTTGACCGATGAGTAATAGTCCCTGAACACTGTAGGCCAATAATAACCAGCTTTCATGATCTTGAGAGTTGTTACTCGAGGAGAAAAGTAGCCTCCTACTGCATCATAGAACTCATGTAATACCCTTTCAACCGACCCAATGCACCTCAATAGGACACTATTGATATCCTTTTTAAACAAGACACCACCAACAAGTACATATGGGATGGATTATAGTCTAAAGTATCTTCTCTTTGCTTTGTTCCATTCTAGGGGCACAAACCTGTTTGGAGGTAATGCACCAAGGCTTGGGTCCAACATGTAGTAGGTGCATCATTAGCTGGTTGCTCTTGATCATTTTGTAGAAATAGGATAGCCTCTTTTCCACCTCTCGACTCACTGTTCTTGGAGGCGAGCTGTTCACATAGACCCTTGCCTCGAACCAATTTGGTCACCTTGATCTCAATGTCATATTCCATTACCAGGTGATCCAACCTGCTCTCTTCTCATTCAAGTCCTTGTTCAGGAGAAAATCCTTGACACTAGCATGAGATACTAGTAGTTGAATCTTATTGTTTGAGACCAAGTGTCTGAATTTCTTCAAGCTTCTAATAACAACAAGGACATGTTTTTCAATGAAAGAGTATTTTACCTCGTAGTCCTCCAAGCTCTGACTGAAGAAGGCTATGGGTTGTTCTGAACCTTCATTGTTGGGCTAGACCAAGATGGTTGAGATGGTGTCTGACCCTCCAAAAGCATATAGCATGAAGTATTTTGAGAAGTCTAGGTTAATAAGAGTTGGAGCCTGTGATATTGTGAGCTTGATGGCCTCAAAACTCTCTTTGCCTTTTTCTATCCATTTAAATGCAAGAATATTATTTAACATCATTGTTAAAGGCTTCACAAGAGTGGAAAAGTCAGGTACAAACCTGTAAACAAAGTTTATCCTCCCCAAGAAGCTTTGAATATTTTTTTTGTGTTGTGGCAATGGAAGTGTTCGGATGGCTTCCACCCTTTCAGGATCAATTGTCAACCCTTCTCTCGAGACAATGTGGCCCAAAAATTTCCCCTCATGATCCAGAACACACACTTCTTTGGGTTTAATGACACCCCAAACCTTCTACATCTCTAAAATACCTATCTAAGGTGGAAGAGATGGTCTGCAACATTCTTTGAGAAGACAATGATATCATCTAGATACACCAGGACTATATTGTTGATTAAGCCTTTGAATGCCATGTCCATAGCTCGTTGAAATGTTGCTCTAACATTTGATAGTCCAAATGGCATCTTCTTATAAGCATATGTGCCCCATTTGGTGGTGAAGGTTGTCTTGAACTGATCTTCCTCTTTCACCATTATTTGGTTATAGCTTGAGTATCCATCTAGCAATGAAAACCTCTCGAGACAAAGCTACAACTTGTAAGATCTGTTCCATTGATGGAAGTGGATAGTGGTCCTTGAGTGATGCTCTGTTCAGATCATGAAAGTCCACACACAATATGATTTCTCCATTTTTCTTCCTCACAGGCACCAAGTTTGTAACCCAACTCAAATGCTTGATAGGAAAGATGATACTGGCCTCAATTATCTTGTTCAGCTTCTTTTCTCATGAGAGGCTCTATGTGAGGGTTTACTAGCCTTTGCTTCTGTATGAAAGGATTAGCTCCTGGATCCAACTCGATAGTGTATTGTGCCAGATTTGGGTTGAAACCTCTTAAATCTTTGTAAGTCTAGGCAAAGACATCTAGAGAATTCTTGACAAAGTTGAATAAACTTATATTTTTCTTGTTGAGTGCTTACCTTGCCAATCTGCAACATTTTTCCTTCTTCTAAAAAAATGGGCTCTAAATCTTCACCCTTTACTTGAATATTCACGTTCTCCTTTCGGAATTGGTCATTTGGGTTGAAGATTGATTCTAAAGTGATAAGACCCTTTGGTAGTTTATTGGTCCTCAACTGCACCACTTTATCGCTAAACTGTTGCTCCAATCTATCTTGGTTCCTGGAGGAGAACTCAGACTTCTTCTTGTAGAAATTTGACAATTTTTGATCATTTTCGAAGACTTGCCAACTTGTGTTGTTGTCTAGGATGGTGGCCTCACAACCAACTTGATATGGGGCTGAGATTTATCACTCTTGATACTCTCCACAATGTCAAAGGCTTCCCCAATTGCTGCCAATCTGTCTGCTACTTCATTCTTCTTCCTTAGGATGGAATTGATGTTGAATGCTTCAAAATCCTCAATGAGGTCCCATACCTAGTTCTTGTAGCTCTTTAGTAGATCGTTCTTAACAGAATTTTGTCTTTGGACTTGGTTAGCAACTAACTCACTATCACCAATCACTTGTAAGTTCTTGATTCCTCTTTTCCTTGCCCAATGTAGTCTATGGACCAAATCCTCATACTCTGATATATTTTTTGAACAAGAAAATTAGAAACAAAAAGCTGAGTAGTATTTCATACCTTGAGGTGAAACAAACATAGTCCCTCCTCTGGCTCCTTGTCTACTCATTGAGCTGTCAAATAACAACTGCCATACTTCATTATCATCTTTTTGTTTTGGCTTAACGATGTCAGGAAGAGGGTGATTCTCCTCATGCAAACAATAGAATCCTAGCTCATATTCCTCTATCTCCTTATAAGGGTCAAAAGTATGCCTCTTGTTCACCCACTCGTTCGAGAGTCAAGTCTAGAATACAACCAACCTTGGTATCTGCTTCAAAATTGCTTGGGAGATCCTCCTGATCAAAGGTTAAACAATTGGCATTGATTGGGGGGTATGGTAATCTGTAATGGGCTTGGATCTAATTGTCACCTTATCTCTATACCTTGTTCTAAAGAGCATGTGTGAGCAATCAGCAAAAAGATAGCCCCCAATTTTGGCGGTGAAGTCCCTTGAAAAACATAATATAAAATGTGGTGGTAAGTCTATGATCGATACATTATGCAACACATTACATTGGGGCAAAGGCGTGCGGTGTGAGGCTCAAATCTTTGATGACTCCAATAGTTGTCACCGCTGTCCCATCCACCGCACTACCCCCGGAGATGACTTTGTATTGAAGACCCAACTGATCGATATTTTTTTGGCATTACATAGCTACTTGCTCCCGAATCAATCATGCACTTATGTACCAATTTTTCCCCAATGATCTATGAAACAGAATGAAGAGGGCTTAGATTCTTACTTTTTGTTGTCCATGATTTCCCCGGGTTGAACTACATTGGTAAACACTTTCTCTTGCTGGTTAGGGGGCCTATTTGAACTTGACCAATTGGCCATAGCAGTCTGCTACAAATCTCTCTATCCTAGAATGACCAGTGACTCCCACATTGAAATGTTCACATTTGTCTTCTTCATTTGTTCAATGATGTTAAATGAGGTATCCTTTTGCTGCCCTTTTCTGGTACATTTTTCTCTTGCACATGGGTCGTTACAACCGGTGTCTGAGTGAGTTTGGAAGGTGGCTTGGACTGGCTCTGCATATTGGGAGTTGTATTCTGAGTGCCAATACCTTGTGGAGTAATGGAGGGTTGAGGATTACCTATGTTTGGTGATTGTCCCTCTCCAATATTCCTTTTCTTGGACCGTGTATTGGAAGATACACTTTGAGAAGGTGTTTGATTCATCCACATAAGTCTTTAGCCTACCAATTGAAAAGCATAGTCTCACTTAGAGATGCTTCTTGTTGAACTCCTTGTTGCTGATTTTCTTCTTGGTTGGACTCTTGTGACACACCAATGGTTTGTACCATCAAGGCCTGGTTTAGTGCACCATTAAAACACATTGATTGGTTATGTGGCTGATTACATGGGAAACACCAATCATATTCTTGTGCCATATTGTTTTGTGTTAGAACCAAGGCACTTGATGTTGAAGCTGTGTTTGGATCATATGATTGGAAAGTCCTAGCAGTTTGATGTTTTCCTTGGTTTTGGTTCCGGTTTGCACTCGAGTTGGTGGCCTATTTGGCTGATATGGGGGTCTAGCCCGACACCGATCTTGAGGATGATATGGCCTTGAACTCGAGCTTACTACCTTTTGATAGTTACTAACTCATTCCCTAGGTTATGTAGCTATTTCATAACTTCTTGAAGATCTTTTGAGGTGCTTGGGATGAGGTGGAGGATTCAACTGAACTGTGATTCCTAAGAGTAGGTATAGGAGATAATGTGGGTGTCGACTAATACTTGGATCTCCTAGTTCTTGGTATAGAGGTATGAGTGGCCTAGGATCAAGTTTTCCAGCCTAAATAAGAATTTTTTTAACTCTTATGGAAATTCTATAGGCTGCAGGTAAGATGGTGCCTCCCATTGATTGAATCATTAAAGCAATATCATAATTTAGATCTCTAAGAAAGTATAAGAAAGCACCTTCATCTGTGGGCCTTATAACCAATGGAATCCTGTCCCATGTCCTTTGAAATATGAGGTTGAAATATGTCAACTGCTTGTTAGGGGCCCTCTTGATTGTTGTTAGTTGCTCCAACAAGGATATATTATCTCCCTTCTCTCCAAATTGATTATGAAGAGCTCGCATCAGATGGTCCCAAGTTTGAATAGAGCCTGTTGTTAGACTCCTGAACCATTGTGAAGCTTTACCCTTGAGTGAAGAGGCTAGTAACTTGACTGCAATGTCCATCTCAGTGATCTCATGAATTGCATAGACATTTGCAATGTCTTGAATGTGGTCACTAGGAGAAGTCTGGTTCTCTCCAGTGAAATATGGGATGCTCTTTAATGCTACAACTGGGAATGGATTTTTGCATTGAAGTGGGCTGCTAGTGAAATTGACATAAGGATTTGGCTGTGCCATCCTGATTGGTCTGAGAACCCTTATTGATTGAATGAACAACCTACCAGGAGGAGGTGTTGACAAGGTTCTATTTGGTGGAGATGGAGACCTTTGGGCTCTTCTCCCTCTTCCCTTCTGTCTAGGGACAAGTGTAGATAGAAAAATAATCCTTCCTCTCTGGTTCTTGACCTTGTTTGTATTCTTCTCATGAACTTGAAAATCTTGGAATATTGAAACTAGTAGATTTTGATTCTTTTAGAGTCGCTAGATGTGCAATTTCAAAGCTTCTTAAAATCTAAAATTATAGCAAGTGCACATCAATCTTACTGCAATAAATATGGAGACTTATTTGTTCTACTAAGTGTGACAAAATTGTTAGTGTAGAATCACAACATCCCTGAGCGCTTGCAACTAGATGAGTTGAGAATCTCAGTGTGATTACACAACATGGAGCATCTCTCAAAGTGTGGGACCTTGCGAGTTGAGAGAGCTCTCGGATTAAGGCCGATTCCTATTCCTCTATTTAGGTGTATACAAATAAATTGTAGAGGATCTAATCTAAATATAATCTCTCTTACCAATGAGACAGGGTTGAGAAGATGCAAGAAAATAAACCTAAGCTAACGAGGTGATGCACCAAAGGAATGTTAGACACCCGTTTTGTAACTTAACACAGACCACAAGAATGCAATACAACACCATGCACATGGTAACCAAAATGCAATGAAAGATAAGAAAGACAACAATGAACACATGAAAGGGTTGGAAATCACCCATAAACATATATTATTACTTTAGAGTTGATACAATACATTACATTGGCCAAGAGGAAAGAAAATTTGTATTACAGCTCGAATGGAAGGTTTGAAAGCTCCAACAATTCTCTTCTTGCGAAGAAAATAAGAAGGGAGGAAGCAAAACAAAAATGTCTAACCATTTACAATGATCCTCGACCCTTATTTTATAGATTCAACATAGAGAGAAGAAGGAGAGAGAGGCGGGAAAATGAATTTGAAGCTTAGCTACTGGCCATCAATGCCTCTACAAATCTGCCCCAAATTTTTCATGTCCACTGCTTTATGTTTGCTCGGTGTGTTGAAGAAGGGAAGAACGACGATCAAATCAAATCCAATTTGGTTGTTGGAGCAATCAGATCATGTATTAATTCCATGAAGATGTTTCCCCATTTTTCACCCACCAAACCTTTTTGAAATTAAAGTTTCAAGTTTCCATGGCATAGGCGAAGTCGAGACCTTTCCAACGGTGCCAAGTTTTTTGAATTTTAGGAACTGGGTTGAAAGATATGTCCATTTGAATGTTTGAGTCGAGTCCATACAAAAATAGTGAAAACCAGTGAGCAGAACGGGTTCGCGGGTCCAAAACTCACTTTGTGCCCTTTGGCACCAAAAACAAAAATGCAAAAATTTTCCCCGCAGCCCCGCTTTTCACTTTTGGCAAAAATCATTTTCGGGCCCGACGGTCTACTTTTTCCATTTGGACAAAAAGTCACTCCAAGACCCATTGGCCCACATGCAATTGAGGCTTGACATGTGGCTCTTTGGGCATCGATAGAGGCGCGGCTCATTTTTTCACTTTACGCCTTCTTGGGGCAAAAATTTCAAACTACCTCCGACGACCCGCCGGCCCACTTTGACTTTTCAACATGGCCACGTGTCCCTTTGCGGGCCTTAGGAATTTTTCTTCATTTTGGCTTTAAGATCCCCTGTGGGCTTGCGGGCCCAAAATTCACTTTGTGCCCTATTTGCAAAAAGCACAAAAGTTCCAAAACTTCCTGTCAGACCCGTTGGCCCGAAATTTACTTGGGAAAATTTTCCTCTTTGGGCCCACCGGCCTGCATTTTCCATTTGGGTGAAAAGTCTCAAAATCTCCTGCCGCCCCACCTCTCCGCATTGGCAAAAATCCTTAAAAACTCTTGCCGGCCTGCTTTTGGGAAAAAATACCTTCCAAGGCCCGCCGGCTCGTAACTTGCAAAATATGAGGAGTTAGAAGGACTTCTTTATATTTTTGGAAAGGGGAAGAAATTTCCCACCTGATGAAGATGTTTTCAAGAAACCTTAAGTGCTTGGAATATCTAAAAATTGGATTGAAGCACTAAAGGAGGGAAAATGGGTGTAGTTAACCAAAAATAAGCATGAGTTTATTTTGGATAACTTTAGAGGAACCAATCAAAAGTGGGATGGTACAAGTACTTTTCTCCAAAATGCTCCTACTAGGGTTTCAAACCACTTTAGCTTCTTAAAAATCATTCATAAAAACGTGACGATAAAACCACCTCATTATTTTTTGAAACCTTCATAACTTACCTAAGAATATATTCCAAAGAGCTTATGTACCCATGAAAATCATATAATTCACAACGAGCATCAGAAGGTCCAACTTTGCTTGAAAAACACACAAAAACTTACCCTATTTCACCAAAACTTGTATTACTTGAAGTTCCTTTAGTATTTTAACCTGAAATTTGTCATGAAGCATAATGAAAACATCCTATAAATTTATATGCTCACCCTCTATCCCAAATAGCTCTCAAACACTCCATTCAATCTCATCTACCTATGATTTGTTGTGTGTTCCTTACCTGTTGCTTCCTAAGGACAATGTAAATGCATCATACCACTAAATACAAACCTGAAACTCACCATACATGCATTATATACCATCAAAATGTTGTTATCATCCTCCAACAAGAAATATATGATCCAAATGTCACATCTCTACCTCATTCTATATGTTATAGGGATAGATACAAGCATGTAATGATTTGAATCAATGCTTTGAAAACACAAGACCTGATCATGATGACGTCATGTTGGCTCATGTACACTCAAAACACATCATTTGGACCATGCTTGACCTCATGAAATCAATCAAACACCTCAAGAAATCTCAAACTATGACTTAGCTCACTCAACCATGCACTAGGACACCATAGAACTCACCAAAACTTGACACTACCAATCAACCTTCATGTTTAACATCGATTGACACACGATAGAGAATCATACCATGTCATGGCACAATTTTCCATCAAAGGGGTTGACATTAATGACAACACAACCACACAATGGCCAATAATGACCCCCTTTGTCATTGATGGAAATCACCATTCGAAACATTGATGGCAACCAACATGAAAAAAACACCTACATGACCTCACTACCATGTTTATGATGCTTCTCTCCCCCTTTTCCATCTAAGAAAATGACTACAACGAATCATCACATGGAAAATGACAACACACAATGGAAACAATGAAGAGAATGCACAAACTTGACTTACTTGACCAAAAATATCCTCATAGGACTGAAAACTCTCTTCTCTCGACTCCTTCAAAGAACAAATAATGATTCTATGGACTGTGATGAACCTCAACAAGGCTCCCCCTAAACATGATATTCCTCATTTTGTTCTTAATTCATGTCATTCATCTCCTTTTAGGCCTTAGGATCGTAAGGAACCACTGTTTTCCCTTCAAAGCTAGCAAAGTCACCATAAGGACTTATGAAACTTGAACCACATCTTCGTAAGAGAAAAAGTGACAAACTTTGGCAAGCAATAAGATCTCAAATACAATATGAAACTTCTTCTTATGACTCCCCTTAAACTTGTAGCACCATTATCAATCTGAAGAACACAAAATTCAAGCTTTTTACCTTGTTTAGATGCATTTTAGTGGGTTCACCCATTTTTTCATAGCCTGAATCACTTTCTCAAGTAATTTTGACTTATTTGCATGCATATATAACCTTCTTAAGTCAAGTACATACTTACCTATGATATTAGTAGAAATACATCATCTATAATGCCTTATAGATCACTTTGGAGCACTTAAAATACCCCCTACTTTAATAGTCATTCTCGGACACTGTGCTGAACATGAATATCATACACTGATTATAATCATATAACATATCTATTTTGATCTCTCGTCACAGTCAAAAATTTCCTTCAAGCCTCCTATAAAAACCACAAACTTTCTCGAGTCATGAATGAACTTGTTCAATCCTTCATTTGTTCTCTTAATGAGTTATCCATAAAGCTTATCTTTCTTCATGCATCCCGTAGCAATACTCGATTAGGTTTTTGAAACATCCTTGGTCTTTTTCATATGTTAGCACAGTCCAAACAACTCTTCATAGTTGTCATTCACTCATGTTTTGAAGAGCACTTCCCTCACAGTCCTACATGCTATGTTCTCAATGCATGAACTTGATATTATGTCTTAAATAATCTCAACTATACCTAGATTTTGAAGTGCATACCCAAATTCCTCATGAATTTATTCAAAATATGAACTATCATAGGCCTAATCAAATTTTAACATCATCCTCTATCATATTTATTTGAGACTACACATGGACTCCCTCGCAACTTGTACACTTCCTTTAGGGTTTTAACAAGCATGAAGAATCATCTATAGTCCTAAGAAACACTAACAAAGAATTTATATCTAAGAATACCTTGAAGCCTATAAAATTTACCTTTAGAGCTCATTTACAAGCCCGTAATAGACCACTTCACTTTTCCACGAATCTTTAAGATTTCAATGCTTACACTATTTCCTTCAACTCTGGGAAGAAAACCTTGAATACCAACTTGATTCTTGAAGAAAATTTGACACTACATCTTATGAGATCATTATTCCTTCTAATATATTCAAACATACCTCAAACCGGAGCTTATGATCAAAGAATATTGACAGATTAACATATATTCCTTGGCACAACATACCTAAACCTATCATCTTTGACCGATGTAAACATCAAAACAATACCTATGCAAACCCGAGAAGCCTTTATTATAATCGTATACTACCCGAGACACCATTACGTAGCAAAATATTGGTAATACCTCAAACATGATGATCCCTACATCAACTCATCTTGTGACTCCCTATTTTTCACTTCAATTTTGTCCTTTAGCTTGTTAAAAACATTTCAACTGTAGAGTACATTTGACACTTGTAGGATGCATTTTGGGGCCTTTGCATTACCTTATGACCTACATGATACTCAAGATTCCTTCATCCTTTCATATGTATGTACAAGCCTAAATCCCCATAGGATAAGGCTTCTTACCTCATATTGTACATTTTATGATTTTTAAACATTTGTTCATAATCCCCACAAACACCTTGACTTGAGAGCTGCCTTGCCACTGTAGGTTCAAATTTTTTCTCAAGTCATGTTTGCACAACCTTCAACCATTGCTATAGAGATGTAGATCCTTCTTTTACATGTCATGGAAAGAACCTCAATACCCTACTGCAACCTTTTCAACACATGCTCCACTTCATAAGCTTATCATAGAAGCCTTCTTCAACCTATAGAATTTCATTCCTTTAACCTTCACATTCAAATGTAGATCATCATTAAGGTCAAGAAATATATCAATAAGGTCTCATTGTGAAAACCCATGTGCTAATTATATCATCCTTGACTACTCTGTAGACAATCATAACATACAACAAGGACTACAAAAACCTTTTTATCTCTTTTTGGTTGAGTCCTTCCCTTAAAATTCAACATGCACACTTTTACCTCTGTTAACACAAAACCTTATAAATGTAATCCTTTGAAGAAATACGACATCTAATGCTTTCTTAACTATTTCAAGACTTTGATATAGTACATATGATGTCACTTCACACCATTAATGGTCATTAAGCACTTTCTTCACTCAACTTGTGTAGTCTCCTTCCTTAGAAAACTTTGCACATTTGACATCTAACATCTAAGAACTCTTGATAACAACCCTCACTATGACTAAACACTTTGGATAAAGACTTGAATGTTCAATTGTCATGACCACATCATAAACAACACAATACATTGTTTTTTACACATACATGGTTTCAATCTCAACTCGGGGCATGCCATCTTCTCGTGTTGCATGAATAGAGGCCTTTGTGACCAAGATATGAACTTTGGCAAACACTCCTAACATGATGCCTAAAAATCATACAAAATTTCATTTGATAGGAAATCTATGACTGAGTACTTGTAACTTTTGACACATTTTATGAATTGCAACAACTTGTAAGACTTTCATTCAAAACCTTAAGAGATTCAAACCAATTCTATTGTGACATCAAACATCAAGAAAAGCCTACAAGAAGATCTCGAACATGTAGGTATACATTTAGTACCAAGAAGTATATTGTAAATCACCATCAACCGATCTTATGAGGTTTTTCATAGGATTTTAGTACCTTGAATATCTTCATCACCTTTGACAAATTATCTCCTTCTTATGTAGAACTTATCCATCATACATGTATAACAGGTTATGAGTCACATAATGAACCTAACTCTCATAGTCATATCTTTCATGGTGAATAAAACTAAAGATCATATTAAAAAGGCCATGACATAAACTATATCACTTAAATGGCAATATTGATAGGGAAATACTCTTCTTGACTAAGCACAGATAAAACACTACTCTATTTTGAAGATACATATCATAGGCTTCTTGTGACAGGGGACACAAACCTTTAAGACTCAATTCATAAAACAAAAGAGATTCTTTAAATACCTTGACCTTAATGAATGCAAGATAGATTTTAAATGACCTCAATACCATGATACAAATTTCTTGACACTTTTTACACAAAACTCATGGATTTGACTTGATGAAGGGAAATGCACTTAAGATCATCTTAACAAAGTATCACAACAAAAATACTTTTACTATAAACAATATTAGATACAAATAGACAATTCCATGACATTACATGCTTGAAAATTTAAATTCACACACACATAACACCGATACTATGGTCAAAACATGTCATTAACCTTGGAAGGACTATCTCAACTTCATTCTCATAGATCTTACGTCAACCGAAAGGAAATTATACAAGATCATGCTTATAACAACAAACTTTGGCACATCATACATCTTAAAAATAATATATCCAAGACAAACTATACTTTAGAATTTGTTAAGAATGACACAAACCACATACCTCTTTATGACTATTGATGACTCTTCTTGGATGAAAACAAGACACACATAAATACCTATCAATAGCAAAGACTCAAAAAAACAAGGGAGAAGTCATTTTACATACATTATCACTCTAAAGGTATCCCGGAGTCCCAATTTATTTAACTTATCTTGCACATGAGATTGAAATACATTCAAACACATATGATCTTCTTCAACAAGTGCAAACATGCTTCCTTGACTTGATTTGAGCTTGTTGACTATGTTTCCAACCTTGATAGTACTAGAATCCTCCTTGAAAACCTTCATATTGTTCATAGAAGATTGAAAATTATCTCTCTTGACATCTTTACTTTGAACCACATCGTTCTTGACCATAAGAGTAGTCCTTACAATGAACTTCTCCTTGCTTTAGAAAAATTTAGCAATATGACCAGATTTTTGACAATTGAAGCAAAAAACCTTTTTCCTTCTTCTTGGCTCAAACACACTCAAATTCCATCCACATTCCTTAGCATTATGCCCAAACTCACGGGAAAAAAAAATTCACCTTTGAAGAGACCTACATTATCCCTAGGAGACATCCTCTTGCAATCTCTAGCTCGTGATGGAAATCATGACATATATAACAATAACCATTGAATGAAGAGTCATACCTCATATCATTCAACTATTTTATACCTTCTCATATCAGTCTTCTTGGTCACCATCACATTTGATTTAGAAATTGGACCAACTTCTCCATCACTCTTCACATGTACTCCTTCAAACCCTAGGCCTATTTTGTCACTAGCCACCTTTTGGCCTTCTAAAACCTCATCAAGAGATTTGGAGATATTCTCTAACTTTCCATACATTTTCAACCTATTAGAAGCATCCTCTAAATCTGATTCAAAGGATTTCAATTTGTCTTCATACCTGAAACATGCTTCCTCTTTCTCCTTTAGGGCTTTAGACATATTCTCCACTTGAGATTTAAAATCCTTGATAGCTTGATCATGATATTTCTTCATTTCACTCATATTATCTTGTAATCCAAAAACATAGACTCAGAAATATCATATTGTTTCCTCCAAAGATCAGCTAACCTAC
Organism: Taxus wallichiana var. yunnanensis; assembly: GCA_018340775.1. Classification (NCBI taxonomy): domain Eukaryota; kingdom Viridiplantae; phylum Streptophyta; class Pinopsida; order Cupressales; family Taxaceae; genus Taxus; species Taxus wallichiana. The sequence continues at coordinate 334,047,740 of CM031240.1, read as the reverse complement.
CCATTTGTTTGTGCTTGGAGGATCGCCTTAAAGTTGTTAAAATTACTTCATAAGGACCTGCTCGATACCAATTTTGGAAGCACAATAGATCGAGAGGGGGTGAATCAATCTATTAAAAATTTAAACCATTTAAATTCATCATTCATTACCAATCAAATAACCATTCAACCATACAACAACCATATGTGTGTTTAGTTAAGCATTGAATACACCATACACAAGAAAAAGAGCAAGAGAGTACACAAGAACACCAAATATATGTGGGAAACCCTCAAAGGAAGAAAACCCATTGAAAATTTGTTGATATTACTCACAAAAAATAAATTTAGTGAAGCACTAACTTCACAAGGAGCACAAACCCCTAGTTTAGTAGAGCACCAACTATAAAAGGAAGATATAACCCCCTAGGATGACCAAAAACCAACTTAGACACCTGAAGATGATCGATATCTGATTTTTCTACTGCCACAACTAATGGAGATCACATATTCAGCTCACAAATCCTAGCTCAAACCCTATGTCTTCAATCTTGCACAATCTTCTTATTTCAGCTTGCCATGGCTCTAAAATATTGTTCTCATGTCTTCAAACAATCCTAAACTTGTCATGCTCTTCCTCATCCTTAAAATCATGCACACATACCTACAAATTTCTCCTAAATAGGCCACACTTTTCCCTCCAAGAGCACTAGTTCAAAAATGAACCCAAAACACTAATTTTATATGTTTTTATTTCTTATAACCCAAAATAGGTCAGTCATGCACCTTTGATTCAACTAATGGATCATTAAAACATACCCATAACTTTATCACAATAGATACAAGTGACCCATATAGGCCGGCCTAGCCAAAACACTTATCCATGCACCAAAAATCCTCAAAACCCTTGCATTGGAATGAAAAAATCCCCTCATGCCAAAATTATTTTTAGTCAAGCTCTAAAATTCACCACACATGTTTAAAATAACATTTAAACATCATCCATGGTCATAATTTATATGAACCAATCAAATTATTTCATTTAATGGGCCCAATGGCTAATTGCCTTCACTAAACAATTGCTAAAAACAATATTGAATTAGGAAAAAGAATTAATTGTTAAAAAACATGCACAAGGAGTTGGTTGCTCCTATTTTTTCCTGAGGTGGATGTTGGGCCTACAAGAAATCTTCAAATAACTTTTAAATGAAGAAACCATTTGTATACGATGGTGGTTGTGGCTTCAAAATTGTGAGACATATGTGAATGTAAGACTCATGATGTTCTTTATCTCCAATGTCAATAGTTTTGCATATCCTTATAACAAGGATTGTTAGAGCGAGGGGAATAAAGAGCATGAATTCGAGAGATAAACACAATAGGTTTGATTATCATAAATTTTAATTGAGAAGGCTTGCACCTTTGTTATAGGAACTTGTGGCGAGAAAATCCCATATCAATGTAGTCATGTTCTAGAAGGAGGGACAATGTATGCACTCTCAACATCGGCAATGGCATGTGCAAGGTGTAATTGCAACACGAGATTGGGATTACGGTAGATATGTGAAAACACATGGTTGAGAACCTAGACACCGACATCTCTTAGTATTAGTTCGACACAATGGTGACATTGGTAACATAGGAATATTGATGACATCTATCATCATAATTAATGATACAAAAATAGAGGATTAGCAATGGAACAACATGAAATAGAGATGTCATCTTAAAGGACAACTTAATGGCCACATAAAGATCCATGGGATGTTGTGAATGGGGAATCCAATGGAATGATACAACACCTAAAGGTGTAAGGTGGAGAGGTTAAGATCATTCAATCAACCACGTCGGTGTCTTGGGTAGAGGATGCATTCATAAGATCTCTTTCACTTCCCTGCAAAACCCCATGTTGTTGTAGTATTTTTGAAGTGTGTGGTACATAATATGTAGTCTCAACATTGATGTCATTACAATATGAGGCATACCATGGTGTCATATAAGGCCCACTTGGAAGTTATGATGAAGTGTAAGCCCATAAACCTTGACAATTCCATCACCGAATAGTTTAACAATGATGTTTTCCATCAATGTCATCGCCACCAAAGGGTGGATTCTATTCGATGAAAATGACACACAGATCATCAAAAAGACATAATGTAAAGATGAAAACCATGTTTGTATGATGCCATGTGGAAGTAAATATTTGAGGCAAGAGACAAAATCCATCATATTGGGAAATCAAAACTTGGATTCAATATCCCCGAACCTTGAATTTAAATAATAAAAGAGAGGAGATGATCCTTATTTTGAAAGGGCGATCTATTTATTCCATTTGACCTAACCAAATTTATTAATGATTGGTTAGAAATAATTTCATTTAACTTGTTCTATAATTTATTCAATGCAATGACATCTTGGAATTACCTAAACAACCCTATAATCTTCAATCCTTTTTGTCTTGACAATGGTGATATCAACAACATTAGATGAAATTCATCAAGACAATTTCTTTCACCACTCTCTTTTGTTCAGTTATACCTTTGTGATTTATAGGTATTCTTATTATTATGGGGATCTTATGTAATGCATAATGTAGGGTTGTTTGAGAGTGTGGAGGATGCACCATAACTTATCTCTAAAGGAGAAGGAAAGTTGAGACATCATCAAAATGTGAGCTTTGTGTTTATCCATTTTATTTATTTATTTCCTCTTTTGTTTTGTTGGGAATCCTTCTAAAATAGGGGTGATGATGAATAGGTGGTGAGGCCATGGCCGTCAATTCCAAATTAATTGAGCGACATGATGAAATCCTTGAAAGCGGATATGTGCTTTTTTTGAGAGTGCTACACTTGAAGATGAGGATGTACAACCCTAGGAAAGGAATACAAATGTTGATGGTAAAAATAACAATAACGATTGACCTAGAAATCTTGCCCACCACGTGCCCAAAGAAAAAGACAATTGCTAGAAAAAAATAAATAGTAATTTTAATGTGGCTTAGTGTCCCCTTTGAATGCAAGTTCCGGAATGCTCCATTGATGTGTAATGTGGTCTGGGTAGAGAGGAAAACATGCAAGAGGACATGTGGAGCTACCATTAAAAAGAATGAAGGTTGTTAATAATTATTAATGATTTTAAGTCTTCACTTTTATTTTTCTTTACATTTACTTAAATCTCCTTTGGCCATACTAAAAATCTTTTCTTGCAATGTCATGGCTATGAATGCAAAATTCCTTGAGCGATAGATGAAATACTTGAAAGTGAATATGTGTTTTATCGAGAGCATTGTGCTTTTTTCAAGAGGATAATGCTCGGCCCAAGGATAGGTATAGGAATGCTGACATTGAATGGTGAAAATTATGGTTGACCTGGAACCCTTTTCCGCCATGTATTGAGAGACAAAGAGAAGCATTAGAAAAACAAACAATCACATTAATGTGGATTATTTTCTCCTTTGAATCGAATGTTCTAGAACACTCTACTAACATGTGTAATGTGGTTTACATAGAGAGAGGAAAACATGTTAGAGGATGCATGGAGCTACCACCCACAAAAATCGGGGTTAATAATTATTAAAGATTTTAAGCCTTCACTTTTATTTTCCTTTTTTTCTTAAACCTCCTTTGGCCATACTCAAAGGGTAATTTTTGTGGTTTTTTGTTTTTCAATATTTTTGGCTTTTCATAAGACAGTTTGGGATGCCACTAAAACTTGAAAAGAAAAAAAAAAGCACTCCACTTTTTCCATTTCTGGGGACTGTCATGCATTTCAAAGAACATGTAGATGTTGGTTCATAGGGAGAAAATGCCCTGTTCTAAATCTCCCATTTTCACGAAGTCAAGAGGATGTTGGAAAAGGTTGTGGACTTTGGCCTTACACTTGTAGATTACATTTGTCTAAAATTTTGCAATGTCTTTTCAACAAAACCATTGTTTGCATATCCCACGATCATTGCAATCCATGAGACCCCATATCTTTCAAGTATTTTGTCGAAGAATTCACCTACTTCTACATTTTGGAGACATATATTCCATAGGAACACATAATTGACCAATGACCTATTCCAAGGTCCAAAGGTCAATCCCTCTACTCTATTATAGGGTAAGGGTTGAGGCCCCTATTTATTGAATAGATTTATGTGAATTTATCTTTGAATCAATCAATTCACATAATCCATAATAAGATTCCTATCAACGTAATTGTAATCTAGTAAGCCTCATAGTTTGTAATACCTTTATTACTAATTTGATAGATCTCATAAAAATACACAGAAATGTCATGTTGAATATAAAAACACACACACCCACACATCATTAAGATGATAGAAAAATGACATTAAAATGAATCTAAACCCAAGTTGCATCCCACCGATTTATGTGATTTTTTTTGTCTTGGGTAGTAAATAAACGTGTGAATGTTTCTTCTCAAAAATGTAGTTTGTCCTAAAATTTAGGGCACATAATTTTGAACTCAATGTGATGGATGAAGAGCTTTGGAAGATCCTTTGATACAAAATAAGTTGCAGATTTTGTTTTATATCAAGGGGGCCACAATGTATTAAATCACCAAGGAATAGCCTGTTGCTCAAACACTAGTAAGTAAACTACCTCTTTTTTTGTAATTAATGTAAATGTTGTCATTGAATATCATTATGGTGACCAAAGAAGAATAAAAATACAACCACATTGGTGGATGAATATGGAAGAAACATGTCTAGGGTTTGATCCACATAAGAGGCTAAAATCGGCTAAAGACGTGATTGTGATTCCAAATACATACACTTTTTCTACCAACATATTTTTAATCAAATGGCATGTAACAAGAAGAAAGATAGAGGATATCTAAACAACTCTCTCCAACATTGTGGTTCAACACACCCAAAACACTTGTCTAGCTACAAAGAAAGCGAAGATAGTATGGCATTAAACAATATTTTCACCTCGTATTATTTTCACCTAATCACTTATAGCCACTTTATGGCCATCCAAAATTTAAAAACACTAAATAAAATTTGAAAAAAATCCTAATCAACGATGTGGTAATATGGTACATAGTTATATCTTGATTGTGTCTCATACCAAAATAAGAGCAACAATAATGCTTAGTACTTTGTCGCATTGTGTAGCTAAAAGCTTTATGTGAGCCATTGTGGAAATGTATAATTATAAAGGCTATGGTAAATGTAATGAGTCCCTTTTTCATGTCTATGGATTTTTTGGTAAATTAAATTAAAAATTTACTTTCATATTTATTAGTATGACATTTGTCGACTTTATTAATTTCATGTTTGGTAATGATGTCATTTATTGTCTTGAAATTGCAAATCAAATTTAAAATATTGCTTTCATATTTATTACTACGACATTTTTCAGCTTTATTAATTGGGGCTATAGACATAAAATCACACACTTTGGGTAATTATTTAGTCTCTAGTCTCATGCTACTATTTATATGGTTCTTAATTGAAAAAGAGTACTAATCAACCCATGTCTTTGACCATCATTGTTTTATGTTTCTAATTTTGATCTTACACCCGTACTTGCACGATCTGTATTGTCATATTTTGTTTTCCCTATTTTGAATGGGGTGCCCACTAGGAATGGGCGCCCGAATCTCTTTGCACTTTCCTCTCACTTTTTGGGCACTTTCTATCTGTTTGAGCTTCTTATATTTTTGCGATCAACCTTTCAGGGTTTATTACACAATTAAAGCAAGAGAACCATATAAATATAAAGTTATGTGACTATAATGAGGGATCAAGCACTAATCAATTACTATCACCACTTAAGGTTGCATCCATCAAAGGATTCTACTACTCCATTTGCATCCATCTAGCTCCATCACAAGGGTAAAAGGCTGGTTCATCTACATCACACTTTGTAGGAGGGGATTTTATTATATTCCATGCACACATTATTTACATTCTACATCTAGTTATTACTCTCTACTCACAAAGTGTGACATGCACAAGAGCACCTAGGACATAATTTCACACACACACACACACCTAGAACTACATTGGGTCTGAGATGTAGTGCAACACTCAGTTAGTAAGTCCACCATTGTGGCCGCTGAGGACAGTCTGACCCCTTCATATGCATCTTTCTTTTTAGGGTTTTGATGCTTTATTTGGGGTTTGCAGTGATTCTTCTGTTGTAGGTTTATGACGACATTTGACAAAGTGTATCGACATACACGTGACAAGAAATGAAAGAGTGCACACATCTTATGACCATGAAAATTCAAGTTTCGACCATCCTGTGTAGACCAGGCACCTAGAATTGAGACTGGGGCACCCACAAGAACCACTATCCTTCCCCAGGCGCCCTAGCCTAGCGAAATCCTTCGAGATCTACATTTTCTTAGGCTCATGTGTGATAGTTTCCTCCTCCTATTCAACCGGTCTCCATTTCGGCATAGTCCCACGAAATCTTCTAATCAACTAAGGCTCTTCCAACCTCTTTGCATATTAGGGTTTATATATTTTATCTTGCTTATTTTTCTTGGGTATTATTTCCAAACTTTATTATTTCATTTATTCAGATATTTACTACTCCTATAACAATCTAGATTACACTAGAATATTCACATTTTAGTTAATCGGGGTTGATGTCATCAACTTTCTTGAAATTGTTGGGGCTTGTAAATAAAGGGTCATTGATTTGAACTAATCGAATTATAGATAAATAATTTTTTAATGTTATTTCTTTAAAAATTGAGCACTTTCACATTTAAAAATATTGAATACATAGTTGTAGAAATTAATTAATTTTTTTGATTCATTGAAAATCACAGATTAATAATAAGTGATTAAGTAAAATTGAAACAAAGAGTACTATCTTACGAAAATAGTAAAAATCCTTAATTGACATAACTAGCACTTGTACCAAAAGGAGGTGCAATGTTATGCTTTGATAGTAAAAATACAAAGGAATGAAGAGGTAAATGTCGATATGGTCACCTCCAAAGTGTAGTGTTGTCCCTATTGACACAAGGATCACAATATGTTATCACAAACTAGGCCAACCAACCTAAGCAAGATTGTTTTTGATTGAATGTAGATTTTTAGATTCGTGTAAGCAACTCCAAGGTGCACGGGCTTGCAACACCAAAAAGGTCGCTACCGTCACCTCGGTGGCATTAACAACATCTGTCAAACTAAATATGGAGGCTAGGGTGCCACCGTTATTGGCATACTATGTTAGTGAGAGGGCTACCTCTATTGTAATCTCACCCTATTGGTATCCAAATCATGATAAAATATGATAGTGTCTAAATATTTGTGACACCATATGTCACCTATCAATTAGAAACTTACAAAGAAAGTTATGAAATTATTAATCATTTATAACTAGAAATGCATAATCAGGTGTAATTGGTCTTCAATGTTAAACATGTGATGGATTCAAGATTGCACAGTCTCCTCACCTTGGAAATATCACATGAGAAATACATTAATAAAAAAAAATACTAACAAAACACATACTATTAGGATTGATTAATTATAAAAAGAACACAAAACATTACAAAAAGAAAAAAATTAATGGGGATTAATTTCCCCATTGAATGCAAAGTTCCATAATAATCCATTGACATGTGTAATGTGGTGTGTGTCGAGTGGGCAGAATCGAGGATTGGGATTGGATAAGATCGAATACACAAAGAAAAAACCTGTGTGTAGTAGTGAAATCCAAAAACTTCAAAGGAAGAAGCTTATCTTCAACAAACAAGAAATTGTTCATAAAATCATTAGCTCATTCATTCATTAGCCAAAATGTGCATAGGAAGGTACATTATATAGTGAGGAATTAGGTCACCCAAAAAGGTAATTAACTCAACTCACAATTAAATGCGTTCCCCTAATGACCTATTATTAACTTAAGGAAGCTAATTAGACCGTGTAGGTAAAACGCATAATGGGAAAAAGTCTACACCAACACCCCCTTAAGCATAGCTTAGGTGGGTAGAAAAGGTGGGACTCGACAACAAGGCCTAATGAGGTACCTATGTACAATGATAATATCTCATAAAGTGGAGAAAAGGAGAAAACCCAGTGGAAAAAACTCCCCCAAAAGAGATAAAAGAAGAGAAGGTATGACTAGAAATCCCCACTCAAAGCCACAATATGTGCCTATAGCCACCCCGTATCCTATAAAGGATCCTCCTGGAGTGACTCTGGATCGAGGTAGATGCACGATGAAGAGTGCATCACCATGGAAAATTGAATGAATCCACCAATTGGTTGAAAAATCTAACCAAAGTGTGGTTCTTATATAATGAACTATGTTCATCATGAAAAGTAGAAGATCCATCTCACATTTATGAAGGTATGGTGTATTCGAAAAAACAACAAAGACAAAACATGGAAGGCCCTATAACTGTGTACTAGACTTCCCAATTTTTGATGAGTCTTCAATTAATGTGTCTACTCCTTGAAAAGTCTGTGGTGGACCAAAAGTAGGTGGATCAAGAAATAACTCCTCAAAATATGGAAGGCGACAAAGAGATGGTGGAGGTGGGTCCCCATCACTACTATAATCATTTGTGTTAGAAGAGAAGTCCTTATCATAAAACATTATGCTCAAGATCTAAAATTTTATCAAGTACATGTGAATCCAATGAAGAATTTGAAGGAGGGACAAAGTGAGAGAAGGAATATAGTCGAAGTCTAATGATCAACTACACCCATTGAAATGGTAGAGTCATTGTGTAACTCTCGACATAAATTGAATCTAGAGTGAACTCAACTCGCATGCCCTAACCAAGGTGAGTAATCTGGTAGATTGATAGGATATTAGTTGATAGTGAGGGAATACTTAGAACATTATTGAATGTTCCTCCACTCACTTCAACAAACCCTCTCCCAAAAACTTGTGTAGAAGTGTTGTCACCCAAATGTACAGTGGACATGTCACATGGCTCCAAGAAAGTGAACTCCACATGTGAAGAGGCCATATGGTGTGATGCACTAGATTGATAACATATGTAGGATTTAGTGGTATAAATATTACTAGGGATACCCCCTTTGTTTCCTCCTTTCCTTATTCTTTATTTTCCCTTTTCCATTGTCATTTACCTTAGAGGATTCATAGGTTGAAGAAGATTGTTTGATAGACTCGAGGACACCTATGATTTTCTTCTCAATAAGACTCGCGAGGTGGTGAATTTTCTTCTTTAAAAATTTGATTTCATCATGCTTATTTATTCAATACCCACATTTGATCCTCTCTTTCTTGGACTTAACACTAGAAGAGGAAGTTTTGGAGTTTGATTTTGAGGTGGGATAATTTTTATCCTTCTTGTTCTCATGATCCTTGTTATTTTATTTCTTCTCTTTTTTTGAATTCTTATGTTTCTCATGTCTAGAAAATAGAGCATGTGGTTTAGAGGACTTCATTGCACCCATTTGAATAATCTTGTCTTGCTCTTGAGTTAAGTCAACAACAAAATTGTCTAAGGACGACATGGTCCATGTAGCTCCAATGGTGCTCTTGGTGGCGTGGAAGGTAGAAACAAAGACAAAATAGACATAAGCCAATTTGGAAAGGATGGAAAGAACCAATTGATCATTTATTTTATCTATGTCGTATAATTTCAACTATAACCTTGAGTGATTTGAATTTAGTGAATAAGTCTTGTATTTTGTCAAAGTTTCCTTGGCAGCCCAAATTTATGAGCTCATTCTCCAATTCATGACCTCTCATTATGTCATGCTTCCTAAATAGTCCTTCCAATATGGTCCATACTTCATTAGGAGTAGTTATAAATTCAATATGAAAGAGCAAGTCGGGAGACATTAACAAACATAATAAACCATAGGCTTCATCACTTCTATTGTACCACTTCACCTTCTCTGCATTTGGTGTCGGTTATGTTTCATTATCCATGGTGATCTAGTGTAAGCCTTTACTTCTCAAGAGAATTTTTATTCGACTTTCCACTCGTGATACTTGAATGGTTTAAGAAGTGGAACATGAGTCTAACCCATTGAGTGATATGTGTTGAATTATGTGTTCTTGAAATATTGGGATATGAAACCCCTGAAACTATAAAAGTCCAATTTTACAAGGCATGATAATATTATTAATCAAGAGAGCTAAAAAAACCCACACTTTCAAAAAAATGGTGCCTGAAAAGGAGTTGTCGGCTGAAAGTTATGGAAATTTGAAATTTCTTACTTGCAAAAAAATTTCCGCTCTGCATAATTTTTTTGGTGTGCAAAAGTTTGCCCAAAACTTATGATGGAAAAGTTAAGCCCCCTTAGGTTTGGAAAATCAAGGGCTTAATTCCCATGTGACTAGGGGCTAAAGGCCAACATGAGTACCCCTCCCCTTTAATGATGTCACTTTCCTTTGTGATGTGACCTAGGGGAGTGATGTCACTCCCAAATTGCCCCTTATTTTCTAATAAATAGTGGTGCTGCCTCCTTGTTTAAATTTGACATGTGCACGCTTGTCACTAGCGTTTTCACCTTGCTTTACACCTTCAAAAATCGAGTCAAGGTTTTCAACTTGTCAAGCATCTTTGAAAACCTGAGTCAAGGTTTTGAGCTTATTAAACACCTTGGAAAACCCGACAAACATTACGTCGGGATTTTTAACTTTCCAAACAAGCTACAAACCTCGTGGTTTAAATTTGACATCCACGTGCTCATTGTCAAAGTTTTGGACTTACACAACACTTGGGAAAACCTGAAAAAACACTTTTAGGATTTTGGACTTGTCATACACCTTGAGTAATCCTAAAATGGGCTTACTCAAGGTTTTGCATGCGTAGATGCAAGTTATTAGAACCCAAACCATGTTGAACAAGTGTCGAACCCAACGTATGTTGAGAAAGTGTTGAAACCTAAAGCTTGTTGAGAAAGTAGAACCCAAAGCTTGTTAAGTAGGCTAAATATCTTGAAATACATTACATTAATCAAGGGTTGGGGGTCTAATCAGTAAACCTGCAAGTTGTGTTGTCGTGCACCAAAATCCAAACTTGACAATGTGCACCAAAATCCAAAAATCCAAAATACACTAGGCATTGATTGGGGTTTAGAGGTTTGACTACAAGTTGCAAGTTTTTTTGTTGACATGTTGAGATGTCATGATGTCTTGATTCCTTGAAAACCTAAAATGCACCGAGTCAAGTTTTTCAACTTGATGATCAACCTAAAAGCTCAAAATACATTGGGTCGAGGTTTTTGACATGTCAACAACTTGAAAATCCTGAAATACATTGGGTCAGTTTTTCAATTTGTTGAGCAAACTAAAAGCTCAAAATACATAAATGGAAATAAAAATACAAGGAAAACCCCATGTCTTAACAAAGTTATACACCTTCCACACAAAACATCAAATACCCACCAAATGTTTCAAGAAAACCATAAAAACCTAGAACTTTTTTTTTTTTAAAAATTGAGCCCGAAACAAGACAAATTTTATAGATTTCAAACAAAACCTTCAAACACTCCAAAAATGGTAGAAATCACTTGTCACAGAACTAATTCATGTTTACAACTAAACCTAGGGATTTGTAACCTTATGAATTCAATGACATTGTCCATTTTTCATTTAAAGACTCTAGAGGAACAAATTTTCACAAATTTTACAGAAACCCCACCAAAGCCTTGAAAAATGAAATCAATGAAACACTTCCAAATGAGATAGAATGCTAAATCTCACAATATAGGATATGAAAATTGACTACCAAAATGGCTATAATATCATTTTAGAGAGGGCCACCATTGAGGATTGATACTAGATAGGATCGAATGCACAAAGCAAAAACCTGTGTAGTAGTGAAATTTGAAAAAACCTCAAAGGAAGAAGTTTGTCTTCAACAAACAATAAATTATTCATAAAATCATTAGCTCATTCATTCATTATCCAAAATGTGCATAGGAAGGTACATTATATAATGATGAATTAGGTCAGCCAAAAAGTAATTAAATCAACTTACAATTAGAAAATGACTTAAAGTACACTCCCCTAATGACCTATTATTAATGTAAGCAAGATAATTAGGACGTGAACTTTGAGAATTAGAGAATATATCCAAATAACACTACTTGGATCTTTCTAATGAGACCTTATTTTTGAGTCTTTAACAATTTTCTTGAAGATTAAGGACATGTGGAATGGACGGGGGGACTTGATAGATTTATGGAAGATATTTCTATTGGGTGAATGTGATGCAAGTGATAAGCCATGACAAGGGAAACAATATATCCGCCACGACCAACCCGAGGCATTTTTAAATGTCCTATTGTGAGATCTTAGACCAATTCTCCCATCCCTTTGAAATATAAACCACCTCCAACTTAATGGAAAACCCTTCTCTTGGCCCATACCTTCTTAATTTCAAAAGCTTTCCAATTTGGTTTCTTTTCATATGAGCGATTACATCCTTAAATGGATTCATTCCTTCTAATCATTGAGCCTTCCAAGACCTGTAACAAGTTGAATCATTTATGAACTACTTTGAAGGGAAGCTTTGAGGATTCTTCCACAACACTATGCTTCATTTGACATTGTTGTTCGTTTAAACATAAATATGGGAGGACCTATTCTAAATTCTATTACCGACATCTCATCCCTAACCATAATGAGGCTTTCCAATTATATTATTGAAGGTATGTGTCCTTCCACCATCAAAAATATTACAATGCTTTTGAATTTGGATCTTTCATTAAACATGGTAGTAGGGAAGATCCTTCCATTTAGGGAAAAATCTCCATTATGAAGATCAATAACTTTTCTCATTAATAATCTTTTTTGACAACCAATTGGGTGGTTCCATTCCTGAATCCCATATTGTTGCATGCATTTTGGAAGCTCTAGTATATGGACTTAAAATAGGAGACCAATTGAATCACAACATTCCATCCCATGTAAATAAGCCTAACTCCCTTTCACAAATTTGGATTAGATCATCTCTAGTTACCGACGACTAAACTCTCGATAAAATGCACCTTTATACATGCATGTCCCCATTAAATCTATGCATGCCCATGCATGGGTGGGTCTTCGTTATCAGTTGTTACATCAAATGTGTTTTATTTTTTCAATATATGAGTTTGACAATAAATGGTTGCATATGTTCCTATGCAGCTCAGTTGGTTGGACCGCATCTTGGTGAACAACAAGTCACAGGTTTGAATCCCAAAAGTCATAGCTAAATGGAATGTGTTTTTCAACAAAAATTAGGAAAAAATGAAGTAAAGTGTGCATGACATATATGCATGGGATGGGTGTATGGTAATTTTATGGGCATAGGTGCATTTATCGGAGAACAACCCTCACCTCTTTCATTGCCTATGATTTCACCGCCACGAAATCCACGGTAAAAGTTTTAGCCCCTAAAGAAAAGGCACACCACTATAATTTGATTACTAAACTGAAAACGATAAACCTCGGGTCTAGATCCATATTCTTGGTGTTAAAATTTCAAAATATTCATGGCGAGTGGGCATAAAATATGAACTCCTCAATTGCTTTCCCCTTTCTCAGAGCTCTGGTCAAATTCTATTTTTTTTTCTAATTGAAAATGTTAGTGTTAGAAATAAGTATTCCATTTGGCATAGGGTTGTTCCCGAGTGTGAAGCTCATCGAGTAAAATATCAAATTCTTGGTTAACCTTGAGTTTTTAAAGGCTTCACTTACATTCAATGTGATTTCTTATTTGATGCATCAAAAATATTTTGCTAGATTTTCCATGTACTTACACTATCATGATTTATTGATGCATAGGTCGTAAAATAGTGAGATGTCTTGACAAAATACTATAATAAAACAATGCTGGTGGAGGGAGCACCACAAATATAATTGATCTATGTATCAATGCAACCCTAAGAGAAAGTGGCGATCGTTGATTTTTGATGCATCCAAACTTACAAGGAAATTAACTAGTTGAAAGGTCTAGATTCAATTGTAATCAATTCATATATCGAAAAAAATCTTTGATCTTATTTGTTCGACCCCTATCAATGTCGCCTACCTTTTACCCGGTTGAAAGGCACGCCTATCGATGTGACTAGAAATTACATACAAGTGGTGCAATATATATGTTGATACAAATGAACGAATGAATAATTTCAATTACGTCCATGAGACCAAACATTCTATGGGACCCAAAGTCATAACCATAGTGAACAAAGCCACCCCAAAAGCAACCCTAATTTTTTTTCTAGAATATATTATTTTTTTAATTTTGGATCTCCTGTTGTGGATCTTCACCAAAAAATTCATTATTTTGACCAGTCTTTGCTCCTCAAACAAGGATGTTAGGTTGTATATTCTTAAATTGTCTTGATATCGATACTAATGTCATTATATGATGTGCATTTCATTATGTAGTGTCATTCTATTCCCACTACCCCTTTGTTACAAAACATACACATTCTCTCTTCCCACTCTTCTTTAGGAGACATATTTTCCACTTTCACACCTAAGATGATGTGAACTAGTCCTTAATTGGGTAGTTAACATTTTTGATTTCTATTTTATTTTTCCCTAAGTAGTATTTTTCCTGTGGTCGGTTGGATTAAATTATTTGAAGTAATATTCTTTCTTCCACCCAATGCCCACACGTCTATCCTAATTTTTTCTTTCACATACTTTTTTATTTCCTCATTAGTGTTTGGAAACTCTTACATGTTAGTATTCCATTTTCTCATCCATTTGCTTATTTTTTTCATCCACGTGTTCTTCCTCCCACCTAGATGTTCTTTTACAACAATTCTAAGCCACTTGTGAACTTCCATGCTTTGAACCTTCTTGAGAAAAGTTAACTTGACTAGGCTAACATTGATGCCTCTAAGGGGAATGTTCTTGCTTTAGCTAACAAAATTTCATATGGAATTGACGTTTTAATTTTGAATCTACTTGTGATTGAGTGTTTTTAATTCTCTCTCTCCACTTAAGATCAGTCACATTGCTGCCCCAAACTTCACAACCATAAAGAATCACTAGCGTGACAAGTAGGCCAAACAAAGTTTTTTTAGTTTTCTAATGCCACAATTCTACATTTTTGCACCTATTTTGTAACGAATGTAATGCCTTCCATGCCCCCCGTATTTTTTACCCTACAAGTTTCCCAACTAATCTTGTTGTAAAAATCCATCCTAAGATATTTGTATTCTTCCACTATTTCTAACAACTTTTCCTAAAAAAGAAAGCTAATTTGCTTCTTTTTCATTTGTAAAGAAAATATCATGACTTTAGTTTTGTTTATGTTCACTTGCATTCCAACCTCTCGACAAAAGAGCTCAAGTTCCATCAAATTCTCTCTCAAATTATGTATTATTTTTTGCAATTAATATGAGGTTGTCCTCATAGAGAAGCATTTTTATTACATAGTTGGCTAAGTGAATGCCATCCCCATCCATTTTGTTGATCCACTACTCTAGTTTTTCAATGTAGAGCCCAAATAAAGCGTGAAAAGTGGGTATCCTTGTTTAACACCAATGCCACTCCTAAAACTTTCATACATTCCCTCCTTTGTTTTTATTTTGGCCTTGACATGCTCATATATCCTATGAACATCAAATCTTCACTCATTTGGAACTCCAAGATCCTTTATCCTAATCCAAAGTTTATTTATAGGTATCTTGTCAAACACTTTTTAGTTTTAATAGGGAGGATAACAGTAAAACATTTTAGGAGGAAGTGAATTCATGAAGAAGGAGATAGATGGAGGAGAGTTATGAGGGAAGGGAAAATGTTGGGGAAAGTAGGTGATCATCTTCTTTGTTTTATAAAGTCACATAAGGATCACATGTCATTCAAGTGATCTGCTTGAAGGAGAAAGGGGTGTGAGGCTCAAATCCTTAAGGCAACATATTCAAGGGACAACTCTAAAAGGTATCCCTTGTCGTGCACAATACTCTAAATGTTCAAGTTATTTTTCTCGTTGTTATCGCAAATGTATGAACATGCAACACAGGATTGTTCTTATCATTTTGTTATTTCTAGGTGGAACTCGCTACTTTGTTCACTTGTCCTTCTAGTGAGCATATTCCCCAAGAACTTAAAATGCCACCAACATGTGTTTTTTCATGTGAAATGGAATAATAAGAGGATTTAGAAGAAAATTTACACTGTTCTTCAAGTTGACGCTACTTTTGTTTCTTGTGATTATGTTAATCTATGAAGAAATAACCCTCATTTTTGGGGGAATTTGACAATGGAAGGCAACAAAATCACTAGTGAAAGGCTTGAGGATTTGATCTTTGGGTTATAATTTAAAGGAAACATATCACACATGGTAAGATACATGTATACCATGATGAAATTTGAAGTAGATACAACCAACGAAGCAAAGGGAGATGGACAACATAGTCGAAAGCTCCTACCTACTTGAATTTATCCTCCTCCATAAAATATGCCTATACGAGATTGGACTCGAAAAATGTCATTTATTTATTTCCCTTTTGACATTTCCATTCTACTTGCATTAAGTACAATATGCACACTAATATTTAGATTAAAATTAAATTGTAATTACACCATTACAAATTTATATATTTTTTTGATTGAGGGTAAATTGAGGGTTTTAAAAGGACCCACATCCTTGTACATTTTGAGGATTTTTTGGATCCACATCCTAGTTACAATGAAGGGAACCTACACTAGGAACCTAAATGAAGAAAGTCGTGATACAATAATGAAGATGCATTTGCGGCGAGAGAAACAACAACTTGGGTGAAGTAACGACCAACAACAACGATCAGAGCGGTGAAGTAACGACTTGGTGAAGCATCGACCAACGTTAATGACCACAATGAGTGAAACAATGACCTAAGAAGCAACAACATGGGAGAAGCAACAACCAAAAAAAACAACCACAATGAGTGTAGCAACATCCCGAGTGAAGCCCGAGTTGAAATGCTATCGATGTAACGAGTGAGGAAACTACCATGCTACAACTACAACGAGTAGAGATGCCATAACTAGTGATGAAACCACCTTAGAGAGGATCGTACCCTGGGGATTTGAACATGGGTGGGCAAGCACACAACCATGTGACTTGACCGCACCACTCCCACCCCATCACCTTAGATATTAATAGTTGATACAAATGGTTTTTGAGTATTTATTTTTGTAAATAGCCACCAACCTATAAAGCCTTGTTTTAATGGCTCTGCAAAATTTGGGGATTACTACAATTATGTTATTATATGGTTTAATGAAAAACATTGAATAAATGCGGGGAAATGTAAACACAATGAAAATAAAAAAATTCTACAAAATGGTATATTATCAATAAATTTCAACACGCCGTAAGGGTCACAACAAATTGGATTAAATATTAAATTTGATAAATTAAAGTATTATTAATAATATATATCGATTACATTAGATCTGTAAGGGACATTAAATCCTCACACATAACCAAGAAAAAAAATTGCACTAACTATATTGCAAAAGCAAAGATGCAGAGCAATATTTACAAAAATGAATCTTCAACATTACTCACAGATTTAGAAGACAAAACATGTGTACACATATTCAATGCCCCAAAAACTTACATAAATATTGTTTTAAATAAATATCAAAGGTAATACAAACAAAAACGTAAAATAAAGTATAACTTTCATAATGTTTGTTTTTGTTATTTGTATTATAACATATATAGAGCCTATTCGTTATGTGGACTATTGTGAGCATCATAGAATGACAACCCTTCATTATCCTGTTTCATGAGAAAGATACACTCAAATGAAATAAGAGTAGATAATGTTGGTAAATTCTTATAATTACTCGTGTAAATAAATCCTTTGAGGCTTGAAATATGTTTTATTTTAATACCTCATTGCAAACTAATTATCTTTATTTTTAAATTAATTCTATTTTTTTTTTTCTAAAAGAGGCTTACTCTAAGTAGAGGACTTAACAATCCACTCTATACATGTAAGAGAAAATATTAAAGAGTGAGTAAAGGTGTTGGTCTATTGTTGGAAGTCTTTATTATTTGTAAACTAAAACACACTAACCACACAAAATAAGGACTTTACATATACCGTAGGTGCAAAGGTCACCCCATGAGAAGAAGGGACCAAGTGAATGCATTCACAGTGTCTCCTTCTTTGAGGTCTCCAAAGGTTTTAGCTTTGATATTTTTCAAAACAACATGGACCTCATAATTATTTTTAGCATATCCATCACTTCATTTCCATTATTTTTAGCATATTAAAATGAATGAAGTTTATTACCATAAGTTTTTATCTTTTGTCAAACTGCTGAAATTCATCCCCTTTTACTTGAGCTAAATTCACCATATAGCCGCATATTTCTAGTGCTAGACATACATACAACCTCTATTTAGTTTTTTTTGTCTTTTCAAGGCAAAAATTTAAAGAAGTAGATTAGGGTCGTTGTATATATTGAATGCGGTTTTAAAACCCATCAAGTATGAAGTTGTGCCATTTATTTCAAAATGTGAGGGCTGTTTTTGATGCTACAATTAAAATGGTTCTTCAACCACCCAAGAAAAACAAGAGCATACAAAAATAAGAACTTGTTTTATCCTAAGGGATGATTTTTTTGCATTGTCAAACTTCTGAAGACACATAATTTAAACTAGTGAAAGGCCGCCATAATAATTCCCATATATTGTGTTTTATTACCATATGTACACATGATTATCATTGTTTGTAATGAAGTTTAACAGATTTTTTTTTTTTTTTTTGTGAAGCTCTTTGATAAAACTCGTCTTTTTGGTAGTTTTTAATTACCCATTTTCTATCCTTCTATCCTTCTATCTGTATGTTTTATCTTGCAAAATTCCATGCATAAAAGTGTAACATTTAGTTTATTTTTGAACAAATATTGGTAGATGTGAAACTCCATATTTCCAAAATTTGTGGTAGAATATTGTATCATTTCATATTATAATTTCGGGTATATTTGAATTCTTATTTCTTTTTCTTTTTTCCTAGGAAAATGGGATTTTACTTGTGCCAAAAGGCCATACAAATTTTGCTAAGATGGAGAAAAACTTATTGATGATTATATCTCAAGTAGAACTTTTTATGGAATTCTATAAATTTTATTGTTTCCCATTTCTCTCGTGCAACATTAACAAGTTTTTTTCTACTTGACGAGATGTTTGACATCACTATGGGAATTTTGGGTATCGCTTGGGCATTGAGAATAATGATCTTTTCCCTCGTATATTACATCATTGAACTTCAGGTTCCCCTTCCCTTTTACCTTCCCATTTCTCACATGGACGAGAAAAGGAGTATGGATTTTGTGTTGTGTTTTAATATTGTGTGCGGCATGTGTTTGTATGGACGGAGAAGCAATTTTTGGCTTATTTTTTTGCCCATATGTATTGGTGCCATTGTCATCTCTACTATCTCACAACTCGTCGTTGAGCCTTGTTACCATGAACAAGGGTGCACATCAATTCCTTTAATGAATTTTTTCATTGTATTTTGTTGATTTCTAAATGACATGATGTATGTTACATGGTAAAGAACAAATTTTTAGCTAGATTTGTGGCCATTTTTATAAGCCAGTTGTCATCTTAATATTTAGCCACTTGTATAAGTTGGTAGCAAGAAACATTGATCAATGCTTAAATAAAATTATACTTGTGCTCATTTATATTTTTACGCTTCAAAATGAAGAAAAATATTACAATGTTAATTGGTTTTAGTCGTTTTTAATTTTAAGTCCAAAACTTTGAACATGAAAAACCATAAATTAATATTAAAAATCACATAATTTAAACGATGGTCTATGTGAGTAGAGAATATCGATAAGTGAATTATACATTACCACTTTTGCTTCCTCATCATTGTATATATACATCTCATATTTGTCAAGACATACAAATATCAATTTTATCCAACCCTCTCTACAATTATCTACTCAACTCTATTGCACAATTATTCTATGTTATGTTCTCCTTCCAATTTTTTTTCCGCCTAACTTTCACTTTCTCATTCAAAATTATTTATCGTCTTAATCTCCACTTTTAAAATGCATAAACTTCGGTAGTATTTTCCATATCACGGCCTTGTTAAATATTTCTTTACATACTTCAAATTTTTGTGGTTGTTTGTTTCGTCACCATTTCCTTTGATTTTATATGACAAAAGTGGATTATCACTCACATTAACATATATGTTAAAGTGTATATTAGCGAGACCATATTGCTCACCGACATAGGCTACCATAATGGGGTTGAGTTTGTAAAGAAATATCTCATTGTTAATTTTGGTAGCTGTTGGATGGAAAATAGGAGTACTTATCAATAAAGAATAACCCCATTATGTTAGGCAACGATGTACGATTTAAATAAACCAAATAGTCTGGAATCTATATTACCACAATATTTGATTAACCATTGATATATGAATATTGATGCAATTGTCAAGCAAGGCTTGTTGGTCACTTACTATGTTGATTTAAAATATTAGCGTAAATGTCACGTAGGAGTTGAAATTTTAATGAAATTGAAACCATTTACAAAAAAACATATTACACAATTCAAACCAAATTGATGAGCATAAACAAATTATTAAATTACTAATATATAACTCTAAATAATACCATGGGGCCACGATCATTTTATTAACCTCTAAGCCGAGTCAAACTCTATGCCTCATGGACACATTGTAAACATGTTAAATTTTTTGTGCTAATTTAATCATAAATTACACAAATCCTAATAATTTTCCTCTCCATTCATTCATTAATGACCATTTGTTAATTAATTAGAATACCTCTTCATCAAGTTAATTCTGTTTGAATCCCCTCTCAAATTTCTTTTATAAGATAAACCAACTCCTATTAATCAACTCCTAGTTGATTAATTAAATCCCCTTCATCCTATCTATTTATCATCACATCCCATGGAGTATTAATCCTAATTAAATACTCATAATCCTAATTAACTAAGACTCAACCTACATCTTCATTAACCTACAAGCACCAATATCAACATATTTCCCAAAGTGGAAACCTATATAATAAAACCCCAACCTGCTCCGAAAAGACACAAAATTCTCATATGAACATTCTACTCTTAAAAAGCTTAAGTGAATTAAGAAATCCCCTTTGTTGAGTGCAAAATGTTACCAAAGATGGATAACAGTAATTTGAAAAACTACTTGCTTCACCAAATCCCTCCTCCTAAGCAACCAACGATGTCTTTTGTGTTGCACACAAACAGATTAAATGGACATCCATAAATCAAAGATGCGATCAACCATTAAAGGGACTTTTTATATTTCTTTACTTATGTTTTTTTCAATACGTTTTATTTCCTTTCACGACCTTATCTTAATGCATATAGTAGTTATGCTAAATTTGTAGGCTTTAGGTGTAAGTCTCATTTCTTAGATTAACATTTCATGAACCCTAACATACATTTAGAATGCCTGATAGGACCCCCTTAGTGTCACATGTATTTTCATATTTCATGTTTTTGTTAAGTTTTCTTTGTGTTTAGTAGGATCCATGAGTCTATTTTGTAGGTTTGGAGGAGAAAAAATTTGCCAAAATTTGATTTTGACATAACAATTGCAGCTTTTTGAGTTTGTCCTTGAGTTTTGTGTTACAAGAGCATATTCAATAGTTCCACCCTGTCACTTAGTGGTTCCACTCATAGATTCTATGACCTAATGTGTATTTTCTATGGTTCAAATTTGGCTACTTAGGGTTTATAGTTTGGAAATTTCACTTACTCTCATCCTAATTGATTAGGTCCAATAACTTTACTTCCACTCATTATGATTCTATTTTGGTAGACTATATTAAGAATGTATAGTAGTTCTTGGTAGTATTGTAGCGATTTCACCCATCTTCAAAGCAACTTCACTCCTAGACATAGTAGTTTCGTGTCTTTGACATTTGACAACATAATTTTTTGTGTTTTACCAAGACATAATTACTTTTGTTTGTCCTTTATGATGTTTGTTCTCACTTGGTTGATTGTTGTGTCATTCCTATTGCTTAGTCTCAATTTTGCATTGCATGTGCAGTCATATTCGTGATCAATGGTTTTGAGCTTTGTTGCAAAGTGGTTTTATCTTCATCTAGCTTCGATCTACATATTCAACATTGGTGCCCAAGTAGGTAGTGGTTTCATTATGTTTTAGCAGTTTTGCTTGCTCTTGCAATGATTTTTATTTTTACATCACTTTCGTCACAATCTGTAACAACTTCACTTGTATTTTTACGATTTTGTGTCTTTGTTTCTTACTATCAATTTTTTTGGTTTTGTATATTATTTTAGTGGTTTCATTATATTCTCGTAACTTTTCTCTATGTTTATGTGGCTTTGATACAATGACCTTGATTTATAGCTTGTTTTGTCATTTTTCATTTTGTTTTGGTTCTTAGGAGTTATTAGTTATTGAGAAAACTACTAATCATTGTTTGTAGCTACCTTATCAATCATCAAAGATGAAAACAATCAAACAAACTAATCAATTTGTGTGCTTTCATTCATTGTATTGCTTGACTTATACTTTGATTATTATATCTTGATAATTGAACATTTAATTATCATATTCTTACTTAGTTTAATTTTCTTAGCATATTGGATTAATCATTGATTACTCACGTATTTTTTCTTATCGTCTTATTTACACAATTTGATTCACTTATCATATTGGATTAATCCTTATCTCAACACACCCTTTGCTTATTGCATTGTTTATTCATTTCAATTTTCTTGTATACGTTTTGTGTGCGTTTGTTTAAGCCTCATCTCAAACGATGTATACTCTTCCCACATATTATAATGTGATCTTGGAAATAAAAAAATGATTTAAATGTTTTTTTTTCCTTTCGTAGGGTTTAGTGGCTTAGAGGTCATTACCAAGTCATTATGGAAAAAATTCATGTGTTGGTGGGCTATATAAATGCATGGGATGATCTATCATTGTTGGATAAGTAAGAGTTTTCTTTTCCCCAACTTCTGTAAAGTGAGACGTGCATTTCCGCCAATACCCAAACCCTAGATAAGACCCCATAGGGTAGGAATCAACATTTTTAATAAAGCTCCATTAAATTAGCTTTAGTGAAGACAAGGGGTATTTAACCCTCCAAATCACACCATTATATAATACTCCATAATTTCACAAACTTGTGCCTCGTATACCAAAAGGTACATTGAGGTAGCTAGGTGGCCATCATTAGCACAAGTTGTGTTATTGGACTCCCCTTACATCTTGTTTGAAAAACACAAAACATGTTTCTCTATCAAAATTTTAACTTATTTTTACAAACAAACAAGGTGAAAATTTATTCAAGTTAAGCTATATTTTTAATGTCCAAAACCCAAAACTCAGTCCATTTCAAAACCTATTTTTTTACAAAAAACTTGAAACACTTTGCTTTCGACTTAAATCTAGTTTTCTAAAACAATCAACTTGTAACTTTGTTGAAATTTACTTAGAATTTTCTAAACATTAAAACACTAAATCTTGGTTGAATTTTGAATCCAAAACAAAATGGCTCCAATAACATGCCAAATATATAAGCATCATAATGAATATAGTCCCCTTTTTGGTGTACATTTCGACATGTCTAAAGATGAGTATATCCTTATAGATTAGAGTGAAAATGAATAGGCCCGTGACATGTTTGAAAAAATTGGGTGCAAGTAGATACTTTCTTACTCCAAAACAAATACATCATCCTTCTTTGATTAGTCAAATTCGGAGACAATATTTCCCACTAATTTTGACCCTTATTTCCTCACATGCATGATTCTTAAGGAGGAAACATTGAACATGAGATCTTTTGGTATAAAAGAAGACCTATTAAACTTGTAACAACCCTCTACTTCTAGATCCAATTCGAAACCTAATGAGAAATATAACACAAATAAACCTCCTAAATCACACAACATAATAAATAATAGAATCCTTCCCATATAAACCACTCACAAAAAGGAGTCCCAAGACCAACCACGTAATCCTCACAAAGATACTCCAACAATACGAGAACCAACTACAAAGCCTAATTTATCAATTGACAAGTTTATCCTCTCGTGTACATACCGATAAGCCCAAAAAGACTTATGAAGCATCTCAATCAAACAATTGGGGTAATGAGGTCTCTAAATCCAACCATATCAAACCCTCATTCATGCATACCCATATAAATTCATTTGATCAATAATGGTAATCAATGAAATATATTTTACCTAGGTTACAAGAAAACAATAAAAACATAACAATAAATATAAATTTGAGTAGTTATGTCGTTATCCGTTCGATAGGAAATGTTGTGTTTCCATTCCTCCAAGACAAATAAAATGGAAATGGTGACCCTAAGGATCATGTCAAATACTTGTTCATGGCTTTCCAAGAAGTCACCTATAATGAAAACTATCTCATATGTTTGTTCTCATGCAACTTAGGAGACCAATATTTGGAATGGTTCCTCTTCTTAAGGATTATCTCCACATTCACGAAGTGTCAAAGAAATTTGTTAGACAATTATCATTCAACATGGAAAATGATGTTGCCATGTTAGACCTTTTCATTTTCAAACAAGAAAACAACAATAAATTCTTTGCATTCTTACAACAATGGAAGGGCTTAACAAGTCATTTCCTGTAATATCCCCACAAAGTAGGTTGTTAACATATTTGTGCGTGAATTACATATAGAAATATCCTTCCACCTTCAAATGCACCGTGTCAACACACTTTAAGAGGTTATCAAAAATAGAAGTCAAATTGAGAATGTCCTTCTCGTAAAGAGAATCCTAAAAACATTTAACAAAGATTGCGATAATAGAACAAATGAAAAACCTAAGTTCTTCGACAAGAATAAAATGTCGTTAATGATGGAGTCACCGAATCCAATCATATATAGGTGGTACAAAACACCCTCAACTTCCTATATCTTGGGGCCATCCAAACAAGAGATCAAGTGCAAAGATTACACACCATTGGGTGAGTACTTTGTCATATTCCACCAAATCGAATCAACTAAAATGATCACATTCCCAAACAAAATGCCATTCAATGAATTGAAACCCAAATCCACATGGTATAAGAGAATGCATATTAGGATTACCATCATGTTAAGGTTCATGTAATAAATAGGTGCATGAATCTCAATAACTATATGCTCAATTTCTAGATCACAAGGATACTAAGTTAGACACACATAATACCCCCAAATATCAATACCATAAGCTACAGATATACAAGGATCCATTCCCAATTATAATAAAACTGAAAAAACATTGGATTGAGGCAAGACCTCTGTGGTAACCACATCAACCATGTCACTATCAAGGCTTCACATCCTTTTGATGATCTCATTGGCTATATCCATATAATTGAAAATCACATCACCACTATCAAAGTAAAAATTAGAAAAGTGTCGTAACAACATGATGCAATCACATCACTGTCCCAAGACCTCCTCTACCTACTCCTTTGGAAGGCAATTGTGATATCCTTGAACAACTTGAGAAGACTCTGCATATATTTCCATCTTTGATTTTCTCAAAATATATACTATTCATAAGGAAATCTTCTATAAAACTATGTAGGAGTTCAAAGTTTCTAACAACATTGACCCCTCATATTTCCAAGCCTTGTTTATGCAAATCACCACTTACCATAAAATCATCTTTAGATAATGTGATGCTCATAAGGATAATCACATTCATAGTTTACCCTTATATATTAAAGCCATTATTACCCCTAAGAAAATCAAGTGGGTTCTTATGGACAATAAATATGAATTAAACATTTACACTTTGAAGGTTGTAAAACATCCATGTCACCTTGATATGGCATTGGAACAAATTTCATCACTATAAAGGCATATAATAGTGCTAAACAAAAATTAATGAGCATCATAACTCTTTCCATAGAAGTCAATCCTATCACACATTAATAGATTTCATGATATCGATTTGGATCTCCCATACAACATTCTCCTAAGTTACTTATGAGTGCACACTATGTAGTGTGTTCCCTCTACCTACCATTATTATACCAATAGTAATATCGGGGAAATAATTCATAATCCATATGACCTTTAACCCTTCTAATGTTTTGGAGCATTATAAGGCCATTACCATAGGGCATATGCTTGTCTAAACACATAGATAATTTTTTATGCTGAATTTGGGGCTTCGGCCTCCCACATTCACTCGATACCTTATCTACATCATCTAAAAATGAATTTCCATCATCATCAAACACTCCCCCTTGAATTATAAATCCAAGATCATCAACATTGGCTATGGAGAGTACGAGCTCCATTACCCTTCTAATTAGTAACCTTTCCATGTCACCAAAAAGTTGTGGCAAACCTTACTTTATTAAGAATAATAAACTATACTTCTATAGCTTTAGAATATTTGTAAAGGCGGCTTCCTCTTTGAGGAACATCTTTATAGCTCCTCTTGTTCACAACTACCAAACACTTACTACTCATCTTGTTACAAGTCCTTGAAGTATATCATTTCAAATAAGATGATGTAAGACATGGACTACAAAAGGTATGGTTATAGTAAGAATGAACAAGGCATATAGGGGCCTCTCTTAGCTTATGAAAAGTTTGAATGTTAAGACATCGACATTAAACCATATGGTAGTGATTCTGAAAAAGTCGAAGCCACCTCTTTAGAGCTTGAAGAGGACTCTTCGACACCAAATCGGGTCTCCACGTAATATTTTATGAAGACCTTTCCTCTACAAACCTCTTCATTGATAATGTTGTCATTATCCTTCACCAACATTATCTTGACCTTGAATTGCAATACACCTTCCTTATAGACTAGGACCAAAAATTCACATACCAATAGTTTCCTTTTAGAATGAGGAAACTATAACAAAATTTATATGACTTTGAGATGATATCTAGTCAAGGGATCACAAAAAGGGATTCACCATTAACACTATGAGCAAGGAAAACTACCAGAAAAATGAAAGATAAAATAAATAAATGCAGTAATACATCTCTATAAATTCCTCTTGCAAACCTCAAGAAGATTTTTGAAGCACTTGGGATTGTTTAATATTTTTGATTTGTATGATTATGGATGCTCTTGATATGAATCTCTAAAGTGGATTTACAAATGATGCGAGCTTGGATGCAAAAGGATGTGGGAGATAAATTCAGCAGAAGTTGGCTATAATTTTCATAAAGCTTCCAAGGATGAGTTTACTAAGGAAATTGACTGCTTTTATAGCTGAGGGTAAGGCCATGAAAGGTGTATGACAATGTGACTAAGCTACATATTAATTATGGTAATTAACTCGGGAATAAAAAGTAGAATGAGTTTTGAATTGTAAATTAGAAGGGGTAATAGACATTTGGAATGGAAGAAGTTACATCCGGAGATTGAATTACACTTACAACCCAATCGGCCCCACCTTTCTAGGATTCTAGAAGTGGAATCCTAGTGGAGTTGATTGAAATGATGAAGTGGAGTTCAAGTGGAGTTAACTGGAATGATGAAGGGAAGTGAAGTCCAAATAGAGTTAAGCTGGAATGAGGAAGTGTAATTGACTAGGAAAATATGTGTATTTTCCTAATTAAGTAACTAATTTAATTAGCTATAATGTGCAAGATAATTAATTAACCATTTATTTAATAAATGTTAATTAACTTAGCTAAAGTGTGTTGTGAACTAATTTAATTAATCCAAGGGTGAATGTACATGATTAATTAATTTGATTAATCAATCATAAGGGGATATGAACTAGGATAAGATGGAAACAATATGTGAAGATGAATGTAATTTTGGGGTGTCTACATTTTCCCCTCTTTAAAGTGCTATTACGAAGTAATAACATTTTAAAGATAGTATGTGCATGCTGATTAGTGAGAGGAAAGCGGTGAAGCATTTGGATGCCCCAACGAGTAGAATGGAAAGGGAATGCCCCTCAAGTGGATGGGTAGTACAACAAAGGGTCACAAGGAATAAAACAAGGAATTGTAATACAAATGGGAGGAATTGTGCGTGTAGCATGAGCGCCGTTTGAAGAGTGTGAATATAAGAGAAACATTTATTTTGCTGTTGCACAATTGAGTTGTCACCACGATTACGAAAGAATCAAGATGGGTAACCCAGATGCAAGTAAAAAAGCACACACGAAAAAAAAAGATGAAAAAGGAAAACATGCCCAATATACACGGTAGGTGCATACATTAGAGTTATAAAGGAACCAATATGTTATCATCACACTCGGAAATTGGTCCTAAAAGTAAACATCAACAATGAAACCCAACTTTTAAAAAGAAGACAGTCAACTATTCCCCTAATGCGTGCCACAATGATGATTAAGAAGATGCAAATGCCCCCAAGGTGGGAATAGGATCAAACTAAAGAGTGGAGTAATGATACTCCTCATGACACTCTTGTTGGATCCATTTTGCAAATGATCTAAGTTGACTTGCCCCAAGCAGGATTAGGAATCATACAAAGGGAAGAAAGTGATAATCGTAAGATGGGAACAATCAATAAGGTAGTAGTTAAAAGTCCGATGTTATCAAGATTGTGTTGAAATGTTGAAAGATCAAATTCATGAGATTTCCGATTGTAGGATTTTGGTGAGAAGTGAATGTTTGTTTGAAATTGTTTATAATTTCTTTGATTTTTTTGAATTTTTTTGAATATATGATTTTTTTATGGTTTTACAATGTTTTAGAAAAACTTGACGCAAAGAAGAGGAACGCCATTTTTTTTACACCTGATTTATTATGGAAAAATGACACTTCGAAAACATAAAACTATTGACACAAAATCTATCCACTTGAGTACATTTCTAGGTCCTAAAGCATATTGATGTATACAAGATTCCTAAACAAGAAAACTAGTGGTTGCTAACTCCTTTTGGGTCTTTTGATTTATCTCTTGCATTATTATTGTCCTTACACATCTTACAAATTTACTAGAACTCTAATGATTTATCTTTTATGGCCTCGAAACTAGCGCCCGATTAGGACGAAGTGCCTAGGTGCTCATGTCCCTCATGGGCACTCCTAACCTTCTTTATCTCCCTCTTACTCTTTTGGGTCTCTTTTACCTTTTAATCACCTTTTTCCACTTTGGGTTGGCCTTTCGGTTGTCAATTATGAAAATAAAAAAGGTAATTATATATATATATATATATATATATATATATATATATATATATACATACACACACACATGTAGCTATTACTCTCAAATAAGGGGACAATCACTAAAAATTATCTATAATCACCTAAGCTTGCATCAAAGGCACAAGATCATTACAAGGCATACATCTAGCACATCCATATAAGGGACAAGGGATGCATTATTCTACATACACAACATAGGAGGGAGTTCATTCTATTTCATCACACACATCTTGCATACTTGGTACAATCTACATCTATCCCGCTATCATCATGAAACTTGCACAAGGGAAACCTAGGGCATCATTACACACACAAGCACAAAAACTACATAGAGTCTGAGATGTAGTGCAGTACTCGATTGTAAGTTCACTCTTTGGGTGACCACCTGTGGTCGGTTTGACTCAACATTCTACATATTTTTATTAGATTTGATGTGGTTTTTAGACATGTATAGGTAGTCATATGTTTTTTAGGTTACAGGTGTGATTAAAACCCTAACAATGAAACTAGAGTGAAAAAGAGCGAGAAATAGTGAAGACCTTCCTACACGAGAAAAGTTTAGGTTTCGAGCATATGAGAAGACACTAGCTCTTAGAATGATCACTAGCTCTCGGGGTGATCCTATCCTCATGTGGGTGTTTTTGTCCCTTACATTCTTGAGTTTGAACCCTCAATGATACATTTTGACTTTGTTTCTATCCATATCCAATCTCTAATCAGTCTAGATAACTCTCGGTTCACACATAATCATCTAAGTCATCTCCTTCTCTTACTTTCTTAGGGTTTCAAATTATTGCATGCTCATCGCTTGTTCATTTAATTTATATTATCATTTTTAGATCATTCATCACAATAGTTACTCTGAAATTATATTTAATTCAATTTATATTAAATCATTTGGTGAACCCACTCGCTCGAACCCTACCTTGCTTCTAGGAATTATTGTAATTTTCTTCCATGGTGACACTTATGCACCCTTTTCTGACGAAGATCTGCATGATCTCTAAGCTCATATTTCTAAACATCTACAAGACTTAAATATATTATTATTCACCACTCATGAGGAAGCCATAAATTTTGAGCTCAACCCTCTAGTCTCAATAATACTTCTCTTCCTATTATGACACATCCTCCTAATTCTACCACCACTCTTCCACCTACATCCATTATCCCCATTTCTATGCCTACTCCTACAAATCACTTTACCCTCCCTATTACTTCTCACACATGACATGTCTCCTCTTCAAGCACCCATGACCTAGCCTCTTTATACCATGATTTACAATCCCAAATCTTCCAATTACAATAGGCTACTTCACATTCCTCTCCATCTCTAGATTCCTCACTCCTCCTTCATATCCCTTTTGCACATGTCATATCCTCTTATCCACTACCTCCTAACTTCGTTAGCACCAAAGCTTCCCACCTTCAATGGACATGGTGACCCTCATGAGCACCTTCAATCCTTTCATGTGGCATGTCTTGACTATGTTGATGATCTTACACTCTTGGAAAAATTATTCCCTTGAAGATCATATGATTATGCTATACGATGGTTTTATGATCTACCTGTTCATTCGGTGACCTTTTTACTTCCCTAGCCGATGTTTTCCTTGCTCATTTTTCTCTCGAATATCGACACCAAGATATCTATGCACAACTTGATAAAATCAAATAAGGATCTAATGAACATCTTGCATATTATGTCTTACGCTACAAAAATAATATTTCCAAAATTACTAATGTCCTAAGCGATTTAGAATTGCAAGATCTTTTCATTCAAAGTATCTTACTCCTACTCTAGGAGAGTGTCATTTTGAGACTTCTCCCCTCTTTAATCAATTTTGTCATACATTCAAATTATGTGAAAGAAAATTATCATCTATGGGAAAATTGAAGTATTATGATACTTCTTCATCCTTATCCTCTAACAGGTTTCAAGCTAAACCCACTTTTAGACCATCTACTAAGACTAATGAAGCTAAAGCCCATTGTCAACTCTATTTCTACACCAGACAAGCTTCAATTATAACTCACAAGGTGTAATTTTACTAGACTACCTTACACACCTCAGTTCTTATTACCACAACTTATTGAAAGTAATCTCATTACTCTTCCTCCACCACTCAATCTCGATCCTTCTTATCCACGTGGCCACAATTATGATGAAAATGCACGTTGTGACTACCACCAATGTAATGGGAATTCTATTGATCACTACTTTAAGATTAAACATCTCATTCAAGATCTTATCGATAATAATGCGATCTACCTCCTTAAACAATCTACTTTCAAACCGGTCAATGATAATCACAAGCTTAAAATCTTCAATGAACCATTACTAAAGCATGACAAACAAGCTACTCATTCTTCTGAAAACCATACATATCATGCTATGCCTCCTCCTTCATCCAGGTTTCTTGATTTTATTATTGACTCTGCTGATATGCCACTGCCAATTATCACATTCTCGGATCATGATTACCATGCTACATTTTCCTATGATTTACTGCATATTAATGCATATATTGGTACTTATACAATCAACAATACCTTGGTCCATCCATATGCCCTTTACAATGCATGCTATGTTGCACTCTTATTAGCTATCAAATGTCCAACCTCTCTAATCACATTTCCGGTCCCTATTTCTTATGTTCGTGTCATTCTTACCATTATAGTTGGGTCCCTTACCATGCCTACACCCTTCCTTGTTACCTTTGAAATCAAATATTGTGACATGCTCCTAAGTCTTCCTTGGCTCCGCACTACCCTGGATATCCCTTCCATACTTCACTTATGTCTCAAGTTCATCCATAACAAACAAGTTGTCACTATCAACACCACATACACCATTACCTAGGCCCACTCTTGCCTCTATTGTCACACTAGTCAAGACATCTAGGTATCCTATGCCTCGCAAGTCTAAATTTATTTTTACACCTAGATATCCTATTCATACATGGCCTACATCATGACCTTATCATCCTCATTGGTCCATTAGTCCACCTCATCGGCCTAAGTCCCCTACTGGGTAGCCCATTCATATAGGTGTTCTCCACCTCCTTTACCACATTGGTCTCATTCACATGCACATAGTTACTCTCCTACACCACCAATCTTAGACCATTGTCACATGCCTTTGTCTCCTTGGATATCGGGTGGGGGCTCTCTCTCTTCACCATCATCGGATATGCTTCTATCCCTAACACACTTGGGGGTATCGTCCCCCATCGTCTATCTCTAGTATCTACTTATAGCTTCTTTACTACACTTCATGTCTACCTTTATAAACACTCTCACCGATGCACTCTAGTTCCAAGGTACATACTTGAATGTTGAGGGTCTAATACTGAAATGAACCTCACACCATCTCGCTTATGCTACACTTCATGCTCTATGCTTTGTTGGTGCTCATTTTTAACCTCGCCCTTTTCGTTTTAATTATTCAGTCTGTATGATTTGAAGTATTTTATATCTCCTATGTGGATGTGTAAATTTTTTATCTTTACTAGGGTGTTGTTGTAAATCCATCTCTATGGTCGTGGATCATGTTGAGCCAAGTATTGTTTATAGTTTCTCTGTCCATGAGAAAAAAATTGTAATTTGGGCGTGAATTTGGGGTTTCCCCTGCATTTTATTTTTCCACAGTCATGTCTTATGTGTCAATTTTGTCCCAACATCCACGGCTACGTGGTTGTCTTTAATTGGATGAGGCATGGCGGGTCTATTTGGTGAACTTGTCACTTTTGTCACAATTGTAAAAAATGCCAAATTGGTCCGTGGCCCCGATAGTTTCTAATTGGCTATTCAACAATGTTAAGTGATGAAGCAATTTCTTACTTTGGCCTCGAAAAGTGTACACTTGTCATAAATCAAGCGGTTGCAGAAAGGCGGGCCCTTTTTGTGTTTTGAGGCATTATGGCGAAAGGAATGAAAATATAAAAGGAATGCCTAAGGCCCACAAAAGGACATGTGGCGGTTTGAAAAGTCAAAGGCAGAGAGGTGGATCATCGAGCATTTTGAATATTTTTTCCTTTTTGTGAAAAGGAGAAAAGTTATAAAATGAGTTGTGATTCCATTGGGGACCAAATAATGTCACATGTTTGAGTCAACATTGAAAAGTCAAAGCGGGGAGGTGGGTCGCTGGGGCATTTTGAGATTCTCACTTTGTTTTGAAAAAGAATGAAAGTCATAAAGTAAGCCGTAACCTTGTCGACGCTCGGAAAGCCACATGTAAAGCCTATATCAAAAGCGAGATGGGCGGGCCAAATTGTCCAAAAATGCACAATTTCTTTAAGTGATACAAAATGTGAAAAGCACCCCCAGGCCCACTTTAACTTAGATCTTTTCCACGTGGAGGGCTGTGCTCATTTTGAGGATTCACCTCTGGGTCTTACCTTTGGAGTTGCGCTAAGGAGACACATGGAGGCTTCCACTAGCTCCTCTTTATACTAAGACTTCTCAATGGCCGAAGTGACTTTCTTGGGCCCGGGACACATGGAGGGCCCGTGCTTGTTTGGGGACCTGCCCCTAAATTTTACTTTTGAAAGAGTACCGATGAGACACGTGGAGTTTTCTACTAGATCTTCCCATACTTAGAATTTTCAAGCATCCGATGCAACTTTCTCAGACAGGGCACGTGGCACCTTCCGTTGGTTCTTAAAAATTTTCAACAAATTTTCCGGGCTGAGACACGTGGAGAGCCTGCACTTATTTGGGGTCTCTGCTTTTGGGCACCATATCAAAAGTGTGCCAGAAGAGACACGTGGAGGCTTCCACTAGCTCCTCTTTATACTGAGACTTTTCAATGGCCGAGGAAACTTTCTTGGGCTTAGGGCATGTGGAGAGCCTGCGCTCATTCGAGAACCCGCCCCTGAACTTCACCTTTACAGTTGCACCAAGGAGACACGTGGAGGCTTCCACTGGCTCCTCTTTGCACTTGGCTGAATCGATTTCAGACTTGTAGCATAGATATGTGATATAATCCATGTGAGGGCATTCAGTTCTGAGAGGCACGAATGTAGGTATCCATGTGAGGGAACTCATTTCTCAAGGTGTATTATTAAAGGTGAAAAGGATTTCTTATCAGATCAAGCCATATGGAGCCACTTGAGAATTATTAAAAGGGGATTTCTTGCATGAAAAATAAAAGAATGATTAAAAGGACTGTAAAAAATTATGATATGACATCTCCAGTCATAGTTGAGGGACTGAGAAACATGATCAATTCATGATTTATCCACCTGGCAACAGAAAGTAAGATATTTTCAAGGGAATAAACATGATTAAACGATATGTTGTAAAGAGGAATATTCTCTTGAAGATTTAGACTTTTGGGGGAAAATTTGGGATGAGTGAGTGAGTGAAATTGTATAAATGCAATGAGAATACTCTTGCATAAGGGGGTTAATTTTTCTAAGAAAGTTTGAGAAAACCATTTTCTCGAGAGACCGTCTGAGAAACCTATTTATTTTCCTGTGTTTTAGATTTAATCACGTCAAGATGGTTGCAAGTGTACAACCATTGACAAGATTTGAGATTGTTAAAGAAACTCTCCCCTGCTGATGAATCTAATGAACCTTGAAATGAATTTGTGTTGATCATGAGCACAATTGTGTTTGCTCTTATTTCAAAATGTTTTCAAATAGTTTTTCTTGTTCCTGTTGCAATCTTATGTTGAAATCCCTCTGAATCACACAAGATCTTATCCCTGTGGTAGTATTCTGGCATTTGCAATTTCATTGTGAGAAGAGCTTTCATCTTGTAATGAAATAAACAATTTAAAATCACTTTACTTTCACTAGGTTGACAAAGATTGTTTGTAAGTCTATGAGTGTATCTTAGGCATGATGAATCAGGGACTTTCAACATTTAATTGAGTCTTTAGCATGAGCCTTTATGTTGAATTCTTGAAGAGTGTATGAAACCGTGCATCTTTGGGCCTCCATTGATACACACCTTCTAGTTGAAGGAATATTTTGGCTATTTTGAAGCATTTTATCTGTGAGTTTTCTAATATTTGTAAAGGCTCTCAAAGATTTGGTATAATCAACTTTATCTTGCTTAACTTCCCACCAAAAATTCTCAAATGATAAATCCTACATGAACTACCCCTATTTGTACTATGTATCCACAAAGGTTTAACAATTTCCACTGCCAAAATATGCGAAACAATCAAGATTCAATTATTGTCTTTAGTAACCCAAACCTTTTCTAGGAAACATCTCCACTCTCTAGTGTGACAACTCGTGAGAGTTAGATTGTGTTGTATTGATAATATTTTCTCAAGGTTCTCATGAAAATTATGCAAAGAAGGATCTCTTGATATCCTTCACCAACATGGGTTCTGAACGGGTCCTCTCACCCTAGTTGAAGGCACAACCTAAAGTAATGAGGGTAGACCAAACCCTTAGTAAGGTGCTATCCATTTCTCCAACGTCTGAGTGACAAAGAGTCAGATGAATCCTCTCCCTAGCTATAAAAAAAATTATATCATGATTCTTTTGTATCTAAGCATCTTGCCAGTTTCATGATGCTACTCAGCCCTCGCAGGAGAATCAATTTGGATACCAACATGCTTCATGATACATCTTCCTAGTATCTACTCTCAATCACATATAACACCTTCATCATCCGATGACGCACTCTAGTTCCACGGTTCATACTTGATTGTTGAGGGTCCAAATCTTAAATGAACCTCACATCATCTACTTTCTCTTCACTTCATGCTCTTGCACTTCATGTCTATCTTCTAATCATTCTCACATCTCTGGTACACACACTATCATTACCCAATGAAACACTCTTGTTCCATAGTTCATACTTGACTATTGAGGGAGAATTCCTAAATGAACCTCACACCACACACATCCACCGGGGGAAACATGGCCCCTCTCATCTACACACCTTGCACATCGCAACACACCATCACTTGCACACAAAATTTGCACATCTTGATTGCATTTATTCTTGTTAGCTTATAATACTTACATGTTGCACTTTATTTCTTATGCTAGTTGAATACTTAGTATGTCATTATATTTCTCTATACACACATACATGTTCACTTGGTATCTTGAGGTGAATGTAAACTCTTACATATTCTTACATGATGTATGATTCTCGACAAAACTATTTACTAGTCTCGCCGAGGCTCTTGGGGAAATATACCTTTTTCTACTCTTATACTTCACACATCACATGTCTTCTTGTTACAATATTTACTTCTTTTCATTACTATCACTTATTCTTTCACTGATCTATACATACTTTGACATACTACTTATCTTTCTAACATGCTAATGGGTGCTTTATGTGTAGCATTTTCTTTACAGGACTCTATACAACCATGATTATCTCTCACTTTTTTTACTATTGTTTGCTATTGTTTGTGGGCTATGCTCTATGTCATGTTTCCTCATTGTTTTCTTATGGCCATTGTAACCTAATTTTATTGTGACATTGTGAGTGATGTCCCATGTATACAATCCATTTTTCGTTGTATCTCTTGTCTTCATACTTTCTGTTACGCTATATTGTATTGCATTCTAGATCTTTACACTAACACATGTGTCTATCCTATCTTGTTTGCATATGACTTGGTTTATACCATGCACATCCCCTACCCCCTACATGTATCCACTCTTAGATATGTATATCAACTTATGGTTCTCTCCTTTGGGCCACATTCTCTTACAATTACAACATGCAACCCAAATGAGGGGGCATCCATTGGGTGAAAAAATCACCCTTCTAAAGCAACTCAAATATATAGAACACCACAACAAAGTACATAATTGGCACAAAAACACAATAACATAATGGTCTATAATCGACTTGAGCCACGAGACACTAACACTGAGTAGTAGATAGTAGTGGTGGGTGCTTATGTCCTAGGGGCAAAAAATAGTCAGTTTATCAGTTCAACACAGTTTCTAATAGTTTACATTAGATTTCTCTAGTAGAAAACACTTGCCTCCGAGTTACATAATTCAATCCATCAATTACCTTTTAGTTACAAAAGGTTACAACAGGTTACAATTGGTTACAAATCATAGACGTACCATCGGTAGTAGCGCTTATTTGGGAAGAGTCATGGATGGAGAGTAAAAAAAACCTCTCTTCCCAAAACTCTTTTCTTTGTGTGAGATACCTAAAAACTCGCTCTTTACGTGAGATCACTGAAAAAACTCACTCTTGGCATGAGATCATTGAAAAAACTCACTCTTGGCATGAGATCACCCAAAAACCTCACCATTGGTAACAAGACATTCAAATCCAGTAGCATCTCCAAAGCATGACATGGCAAATTTATATCATTTACTCTCTTACAAATCAGGTGTATTC
Source organism: Taxus wallichiana var. yunnanensis (assembly GCA_018340775.1). NCBI lineage: Eukaryota > Viridiplantae > Streptophyta > Pinopsida > Cupressales > Taxaceae > Taxus > Taxus wallichiana. The sequence continues at coordinate 334,010,321 of CM031240.1, read as the reverse complement.
TTTCCTTTATACACTTTCTACTTACTTATAAAAACATTACTATGATTTTTCACATACGAGACTTTGAGTACTATTTTTCTCTTATTTTGCAGGTCCATCCTTATACGCAACAAGAAGCAACCCACATAACCAAGCACAAGCTCCAACAACATGCTATTATGCATACACTTCACCCCTATGGTCTACTTCCCTTTCTTAGTTCCCATGCTTCACATTGCGATCACTTCACGCTTCACTTTTCCACTCGGAACACTATCGGCTACACTCTTATCTATAGGGTTATAAAGTACACATGTTCTATCTACTTTATGATATCAAGTATTCACTCAAAAACATAAAGTGGGGGAGAATGTAGACACAAAATCTATGCACTTGGGTACATTTATAGGTCCTAAATCATATTATTGTATACATGATTCCTAAGAAAGAAAACTAGTGGTCGACAACTCCTTTTGGGTCTTTTGCTTTATCTTTTACCTTATTCTTTGGCCTTACACATCTTACATATTTTTCAGAAGTCTACTTATATATATTTTATGGCCTTAGAAACTAGTCTCTAGTTAGGATAGAAGTGCTCGGATGTTCTTGTCCCTCCTGGGTGATATTGACCTTCTTTATCTCCCTCTTAATCTTTTGGTTCTCTTTTACCTTTTTGTCACCTTTTTAAACGTTGGTCGGCCTTTCAGGTTGTCAATTACGAAATTCAAACAAGGGAATCATATATATATATATACTTAACTATTTCACTTAAATAAGGGACCAAACACTAAGCATTATCTACCATCATCTAAGCTTACAACAAAGGAACAATAACATTACAAGACATACATCTAGCACATCCATTCAAGGGACAAGGATGCATTAATCTCGCATACATACATATATGGGGAGTTCATTCTATCATATCACACACATCTTGCATACTTGGCACAATCTACATCTAGCCTGCTATCATCGTGCAACTTATACAAGGGAAACCTAGGACATCATTACACACAAAAACACATATAACTACATGGAATATGAGATGTAGTACAATGCTTGGTTGTAAGTTCACACTTGTGTAATCTGTAGGTCGGTTTGACTCCACATTCGCATATTTTTATTAGATTTGGACGTGGTTTGTGGACATGTGTAAGTAATCATCGATTTTAAAGGTTGTAATTGTAATCGAAACCGTAAAAATGAAATTGGAGAGACAAAGAGTGAGAAACAATGAAGACCTTCTAACCCAAAAAGTTCAAGTTTCGAGTATACGAGCGGACACTAGTGCCCATACTAGTCACTAGTGCTTGAGGTGCTCTTGTCCTCATGTGGACATTTTTTTCCTTTACATTCCCGAGTTTCGAACCTCGGTGATACATTTTGACACTGTTTCCAGCTAGATCCAATAGTTTCTTAGTCCAGATAACTCCTAGATCACACGTAATCAACTAAGTCATATCCCCCTCTCACTTGCTTAGGGTTTCACATTATTGTATGCTTATTTTATGTTCATTTCTGTATATTATGATTTATATATCATTCATTACAGTAGTTACTCAAATTACATTTTATTCAATTTAAATAAAATAAAAATAAACATTTCAAACAAACCCAATATGAACATGAAGGAACCACACCAAAGTTATATGTGAATTAGGATGCAAAATTTTTTTCTTATAACTAGTATACAATAAAAGTAAACAAAGTAAAATAAAAAAAAAAATCTGAAAATAAGCACAAACATCGTCACAATGTTGAAAAATGACAAAAATACACCACAATTTATAATAACGACATCTAATGACACGCCTAATGTGTTCCACATTGAAGAACTAGACATATATGAATGTCCCCAGAAATAGCTTAGAATGCAAGGAAAAACAAAGTGATGCTTGGATACTCTAAAATATACTCTTGTTGGATCCCATTAAAGTTTGATTTGTATTGGATTAAAATGTGAAATCCAAGTGTGTCTTAAGAAAAGTTACATTACGAAAGGGTAAATAATTGATTTCCTTGAGCATAGATATACACCAAGAAAGAATAGTGAGTATAAAAAGATGATTTGGAATGATCATGAGGAGTATTGTCAAATGGAAAAATTGTTGAACTATGTTACACGGTTTAAAATTTGGTCAAACATTTTTGAATGTTTTACTTTTGGCCGCTTTTACATTTTTGGATTTTTGGATAGTTTTATACTATTTTTGATGTTTTTGAACATATTTGATTGTTTTTATATTATTTGAAACATATCTGAATGTTTTTCAAGTTTTGAGAAACATATTTGATTTTTTTAGATTATTGAAACATATTTGAATGTTTTTGTATTTTGACTCGGTAAAGGGTTACATACTTGAAATCATGTTCAAACAATCTGTAAGAATTTAATTCCATTGGTAGAATGTAGATGATGTAATGATATGATGTATCGCTCCATTCTCGACTCCATGCAACTAGGAAGATGCGAGGTCTCATCACCGAGAGACAAGACATATGTAAAAGTGAGGTGAATAGTGATATAAAAATGAAGATGATAGATGCTAAGGCACAAGGTGTAAAAATGATCCCTACGATAAAAATGTAGCACATATCCAGTTAAGATTTCATGATCGATTCTAAGATGATTCTAATTTATATGCTATTACATAGACTTAGATCTATTGATGGCCCACCGATTGGCAAAATCTGGTTGAGGGAATTCTTTGTCTCATTACATGAGTAGCTAAATTAATTCTTGGGATGTTTTTGATTAAGATTTTCTAAAGACTTTATTGGTTAATTATTTTTGTGAAGGAACCCCTACATCTTTCCCTTGCCACCATTAAGAGGTAAGGGCTCAACACCAAAGAAAAATGGAAGCGAGTAAGGAAATATTCCTTTATTCCCGAGTCACATACCACTACTAAGAAATATGGCCTCATCACCAAAGATTGTAAAGGACAAAATGTTTAATGATTTAATAGATTTTTTGAATTTTATGATTGATTTTTCCTTGTTTATTTGTAGTGTGCTTGTTGGGAAGGAACATTCTTCCCAAGTATTAGCTTTATGCGATTAGTAGGACACAAGGGTTCAACACCATAGATTGAGATGGACAATCAAAGGGTCTAGGTAAATAAGTTTGAGCTTTATGTTAAAGAGAGAATATTTGAAAGAAGGAGTTTCAATTAGTAATATTTGAGACAAAATATAGGTAAAAAGATCTAAAATAGTAGAAACCATAACAAGAATGAGGTAAACAATGCTCAAACAGGAACAAGTTTTACTTGTGTCATAGAAGGTGAAGAATGCAAAGATATGATTAAGATATCCACCAATGGATGAAATAATTAAAATTATTTGTTAAATGAGTTATCCGTGTACAAGAATTCCCTAGTGCGGAGAGAACCCGTGCAAGAAGTTCATGTTTTTGTTTCTACATTTTTGATTTTCAAACAATGCTTTAATGATGAGTTTGATATGGATTTTTATTCTCTTTTTATGCTTTTTAATATTTTTTATGCTTTTTAATGCCCAAAAGGAGACTTTCCTCTACCTAGTAATGACCAACTAGTTGATCTCACCTTCGGCCATGAGATTCTATCACTCATGGAGGGTTTCTTGGGTTATAACCAAATATTACTCACCCCAGAAGATCAACAAAAACACCTTCATCACTCCTTGGGGGACCTTCTGCTATCGTGTCATGCCATTTGGCTTAAAAACATTGGTGATACATATCAATGGGCTATGACTTATATTTTTCATGACATCATGCATAACATATTGGAAGATTATTATATTCTTGCCAAATATAAACACGAGGTTATTTTTGCTCATCAAATATAAACATCGAGTTGGACACCTTCTCTAGGCAAGATCCTTAGGTTTTATTCTTTTGATGAAGTGGTAAAATCAAGGCTATTCTTGAGATACCTCCACCTCTAACCTTCAACTCAGTAGTTTTCTAAGGAAAGTTGTAATCTATTCATCTCTTTATTTCTCAACTTTTGAAGATGCCATCCATTTCATCATCTTCAAAAATTTGTGTGGCATCCTTAAGTGGACTATCTCATCAAAATCAACGCTATTCTTGAGACCTACCTTCCTGTTCTCTTACTAACTTAGTTTTATTGTTTCTTTGTGTGGCATTTGGATTATGGAAAGGCTATTCTTAGATACCTCCACCTACTAACCTTTGTCAACTCTCAGTATTTCAAGGAAAGTTCTCTTTCTCTTTATTTCTCAACTTTTTGACCACTGCCATCCATTTCATCATCTTCTAAAAAATGATGTCTGTCCTTAAGGTTATCTTTGACTATCTCATCAAATACAACGTTCACCTTCAACCTAAGAAGTGTGTCTTCATTGTTCTCTTAGGCAAGATCCTTAGTTTTATTGTTTCTTTGTGTGGCATTGAAGTGGATCATGCTAAAATCAAGGCTATTCTTGAGATACCTCCACCTACTAACCTTTGTCAACTCTGTAGTTTTCAAGGAAAGTTGTAATCTATTCGTCTCTTTATTTCTCAACTTTTGACCATTGCCATCCATTTCATCATCTTCTAAAAAATGATGTCTCCTTCAAATGGGATGATGAATGCCACAAAGCCTTCAACACCTTAAAAATACCTCCTCTAACCACCTATTCTCATTCCATTGCTAAAGACGACCAACCATTTTACCTTTACATTTCTGCTAGTGGTCATTCCCTAGGTGCCATGCTCACTCATTGTGACGAGCAATACAAGGAGCAAGAAATTTATTCTATAATCCATACACTTTTAGACTACAAAACTAGATATACTCACACTAAAAAACTCATCCTAGCCTTAGTATTTCTTGCCACTAAACTTTGCCATTACCTACTCAACCACAAAACCTTCATTGTCACCAATAATAACCCTTCATTACATGGACGCTAAGGCCTACCAACATCAACGTGTTGCACATAGGGTCATGCTTCTTGCAGGCCTAGATCTTGAATTCATTAATCAAAAATATGTCAAAGGTCAAACCATTCTTGACCAACTCATGACGTACCTCTCTTTGGAAACCAATCTTCTAACTTCAACTTTCTGATGAATCCATCACTACCCTCTCCTTGGATGATACCATTTACCAGATGACCTTATTCTTTGATGGTTCCAAATGGCAAGCATTGGCATGGTGTAGGAGTTATCCTCATTCCTCTTAATGATGAGCCTATGCCATTATCTTTCAAACTAGATTTTGATTGTACTAATAATATCATTGAATATGAAGCACTCAGGTTAGGCCTTCATACCACCATAGCCTTAGATGTTAAATCAATTAATATATTTTTGAATCTCAAATCAGGTTGTGAACTAAGTTAATGGTATATACCGGTGTCGTAATGAGATACTTCAAAAGTATAAACATCATGTTGACATGCTTTTGACTACCTTTGACCATTATGAACTTCAAACCACCCTACATTCCACTAATAAATTTATGGACACCATGGCCTGTCTTGCTTCTCAAATACCCACTTCACCCTCGACTCAAAAATATTTGTCACAATACAAAGGTTTCACTCCCCTCTTACCTCTTCCAAGACGTTAGCAACAAGCCTTCCTCAAAAGTGTCCTTGCTATGTCATTATGGATGGTATTCTCTATAAATGAGGCTTTGACAGTATCCTCTTACAATGCCTTATAAGTTTTGAAGTTCCATACACCATCAAGGAAGTTCATGATGATATTTATGGGGGTCACTTCAGTGTCTTAGATATCACTAAGCACATCCTTCGCCTTGGCTATTACTAGTCAACCCTAACATGCAATTGTTGTGAATATATCAAGCATTGTGTGAATTTTCAACAACATGTTAATATTCATCACATCCCTAGTCATGCCTTACAGGTCGCATGAGACCTTTGGCATTTCTCTCAATGGGGTTTGAATCTTTTCAAAGAGATTAAACCTCATTCTTCCCAATGTCATCAATGGATTATTACCGGTACCAAATATTACACTAAATGGGTGGAAGCCGTACCTCTTATTTCTATAAAATCGAGAAAATATGTGAATTCATCAACCATCACATCATTTGTTGCTTTGGTGTTCCTCATCATCTCATCATTGATAACGGAAAAAAATTCAAAAACAAAACCCTACGAAAAATTTGTGACACCTTTGACATTCAACTCAGTTTTTCTTCACCTTATTATCCTCAAACAAATGGCCATTTGAATCAACTAACAAAACCCTAAAAAAATTCTTATGAAAGTGGTTGATGATACTAGTAAGGATTAGCACACACACATTCCTTTTGCCTTATGGGCTTATCACACTAGTATTCACACCTCAACTACTACCACACCTTTCTCTTTGGTCTATGTACAAAGGATGTCTTGCCTCCTCGAAGTCCAAATTCCATCTCTTTGGATCTCGCTCAAAGATATGCTCAATGATGATGATTTTTTCCATGACCATTTGGCACAACTTGAGTTATTAGATGAACATCATCTAAATGCTCTTGATCACCTTCAAATCTACCAAAAATGTATCAAATGTGCCTATGATAAACATGTCCAAGAATAAACCTTCAAGGTCAATGACCTCGTCCTAAAGGAAAATCAACATGTAACAGAAGCGGAGAAAAGTAAATGGGGAAAATTCGCTCCTAATTGGATTAGACCCTATATCGTTACTCATACCTATGGATCAGGTTCTTATAGTTTATCTTCACTTGAAGGTAAACTTGAACATTAGCCCCTCAATGCATTGCATCTTCGACAATTCTATTGTTGAATCAAGTACTATATCACCTTTTTTCTATTACAAGCTCATCCCTTGAGTACCCATTCACCTTTCATCTACCCCTTTTAAGGACCAATGCCTACACTAGAATTGTGTGATTATCCATCACCTTTTAGCCTTATCTTAAATATGAGTACCATGAATCTACTCATGGAATGATTCTCATGGATGATTTTCATCCTTTTTAGGATGGAATCCCATGGTCATTCATCCTTAAAACATTTATTTCATAGCTAACCTTTGTGTGCTATGGTTTTGTCTTCATAAAAGAAGCCTATACTCCTTTATAGTCTTGTCCATGACCTAAAAGTCCAAAAAATAAAATTTAAAATCGCAAGTAATATACGGGATTTTAAAATTCAAACTCCTTGAGTCAAACTTCTTGTAAATAGATGAATCCCTCTAAAAGGACATATATATTTCCCTCTTGCTACTATAAATAGACTACTCCCTTGAAGGACAACTATAAAAATCTAGCCCTATTATACATAGTCTATCACAAAAAGAAGACTATTTCTACAAAAATTAAAATAAAAATATTCTGAAGCTTCCCGCATTGATCAACTTCACGAAGACCTCAAGGATATATTATATTCATCCCACATAGACTTCCCACATCAATTAGTCTATAAAACAAAAGAAAAAAGAAAAAGATAACTTTTTGCCATGGACTTGCCTATTTTGGTCTTGGGTATCTTGCAGAAGAGGCATGTTGTCTCCCACCAAGGTTACGCTAAAACAACCCATTTCACCTCACCGTATTTCCTTTCTAATATTCTACCTACTCAAGGGACGTGCCACAAATGTGACATTTCATGATCATGTGACTTTATTCACCCTTAGAACAGTCAATCATGTAATGCCTTTAGGGTCTTACATTCATAAGCCAATATTTGGTATGATAGAATCATAATGGTTCTTACCAATTAGGTGGCTTTTTGTATCCTCTTACCGTTCACCCCTTTTCTTACTTATTGATTCTACTACATAGGACCAGACCTTTGACACCTACATTCTGGGAATTCCTCTCCCACCAAAATCACCCACACCTATTTCAACCTACACTCAACCATGCCTATTCAATCCACAATCACCCATGCCTATTCAACCTAAACTTAACCATGCCTAAATGACCTAAAATTAACCATGCCTAAATGACCTTGACTCAATCATGCCTAAAACATATTGACGCATTCATCTCCCCTATCATATTCTTCCCTAGCTTATGCGAGAACTACATCACCCTAAGGCCCCTTTTCACCGGGGTTATGGGAAAAAATATGAGGGCATGGGGCCCTTGGAGGTTAGCTCACCACTTTTACCCCTAACCAATTTTCCCCCTTTATGTTCACATTCTACCCTAGTTAGTTTCCATTTACACAAAAACTTGGAAATTAATATATTATAGAAACATACATACCTACCATTTTATCACCACAACCATATTTTACTTAAATCATTTCATATTTCCATGATATTAATTACTCAGAAATTTAAACACAACATACATACAACACATTATTTCCATAAAATCAATAACATGGAAATTACCTTGACTCCAAACCATACCTATACCTGACCAAACCGTACCTATATAATTGACTCCACCATACCTATACCTGGCTCCACCATACCTATACCTGGCTCCACCATGCCTATACAAGACCAAACCATGCCTACATGACCTAGAATCAACCATGCCTGACTCACCTAGTTTCCATAATACACAATAACAATGGAAATTAAAGATATTACATCATCCATCCAATAATAATCATCAACTATATAAAGAGGAATGTTTGTGTATCAATACATATGTACATAAGGATACAAGTGTCTCAAAAAATCTCATATATAATCTCACAAAATCTTCATCATGTAGGCGAATATCTATATCAAAATCAAAATCCTAATATAATCTCATAAATATCTCAGCCCCACCTGAGGCCCTCCTCTCCACTCTCTCACACCCTCCTCTGGTCCTTGTCAATCACCTTGATAGCATCTCTCCACCTCCGTTGGTCCCTGCCGACTCTCCAGATCCTCCTCTTGGCCCTCTGCTGGGCCTAGTCGAGAGCCGGTAACCCTCACCTAAACTTGTCTCTAGGACTTATGACCCCTATCTGCCCGAGTTATGAGTCTGGATCTGGTCCACTCATTGCTACCTATTGAGCCACGTGCTTGGCATAAGAGGGAACATCAATACTTGTAGTGGCTAGATGGTCCTGGTAGTAGCGGGCCTCGTATAGGGCATCCCTAAACCTCACCATAGATACGGTCAGGGAAGTGTCATTGGTGTAATTGCCACCTATGAACTCGCCCTACTAATAGATTACCTTGACTTAGTACGGTGCTGTCTATGGGACCCTGTCCCAGTGCTTATCTTTGCTGTAATTGTGTGTAGCTACCTAGGCACTCGTAAGGCCGCAACCCGTGCCTACGTGACTTCCAACCTGTCCTTGTAAAACTGTGCTGACTGCACATGTAGCACTTCTATTTGTGCACCATCCCCTACAAGATCCTCGTACTGCTCCTATGTATGTGCCTAGGAAGTAGTCAGTTGACCCTATAATGTAGTCACTTGCCTTGTAAAAGTAACTACATGTGCTATGATGTTGTCAACTGAACTCCCAACGTGGTCACATGTCCTATAGGGCATCCATTTGAACCATCACCGTGGCTAAGTCTGGCTAACCTGGCTGTGGTGGTGCTGCCAGTAATTCCATTTCCCACCACTATTTATATGCCACAGTGGTCCTTGCATCATCTAATATCATATCCATTGGTACCTCCTCCTATCTTGTGGGGTCTGTGGGCTAGGGTGGAGACAAAGGTATCTCTAAATCATCCTTGCAGTACTGTGGGAAGGGTCGCGACACATCTTCTTGTAATCCAAATGGCGTGGAATCGGTTGATCGAGATCATCTCGTGCTTCTTGGCGCATCTCGACCTATATCCACCTCAATAAGCGTAACTCATGTAGCTCCCGAGCCATCCTTGTAAAATTTGGAAAACCAATATAAAGCCTCCAGGACTATGTCCATTGCATCAAGTCCTCTAGCTCTACTTTGTATTATACTACGTCATGAGCTACCTCCTCTACTCGAGGAGGACCACCTATGGCCACCCACCTCCTGTAACCCACCCTCTCCCCCATGGTGCCAATCTAGTACCGGTAGTCCTCGTGGCCGCACTACCATCATATGATCATACACCCAACGGTCACGGTAGGAACATACAAAAATTGCCGTAGCATCACATCCTTTGGTAAGCCCACAACTCCATGTATAGTTGCACTAAATATGCAAGTGCCCATGTAAAGATTACCTGATCCTCAATCATATCTCACAACACTCCCATCAATCCTCTGGGAAATCAGCCACCCTCTGAATCTAGAAGTGCATAACACCCCACCGCTACCATCATTAGTATTGATAACCGTGTCTCCTTTGGGTGTGCCACATATAAAACCCCATAAACAAGACCGATCTATACTCGGTCAATTCACTCACCATCTCTCCAAATAATGTAATCATTTCCTCGAAATCCACATCTACTAACACTGAGTAAACAGGCTCACTAAAAATCGATAGCCGCATAATCCTATAAACATCCTCCAACACGATCTTCATCACATCGGTGGATAGGTGGAAGGTATTGGTGGTTACATCCCATCTATCGTTGAGAGCGACCATGAGACTATGATCCCATCGGATCTGCCTGTACCACCTAATCCCAACCAATCCAACCTCTTGCATGTGCATCCACTCATCCTCAGTGACGCTGGGTCGTATCTCCACTAACAATGGTGGGACCCTATCCCGCATCGTCAATTGGTGCCATGCTTGCATCTAGGAAACTCAACAATGTCAAGTATTTACCTACTTTACTCATTTATTCACCTCTACCTACCCCCACCCCACACCCACATTGCTCTACCTACATATCTATTTCCTAACTATTTCACTAACCTACCATCCATTTTATCTCACCTAAACAAGTCCCCATGTTCCATTTCATCATTTTCTCTCCTTTGATATTTGACCTAACCCATACCCACCTATTCCTAGCTATATCTACCTTCAACCCACCTACTTCTATTCTAATCTACCTCTCATATCTCTAAATTCAACTACCTATTTATTTTTAAATCCAAAATTTCCCATTATTTACCCTTTTCTACCCTAGGTCACTTTTCACGAGTGATCGACGCGTCGGTTAACAAACCGACACCAATCACTCTAACCAATACTAGTCACCTATCTAACCACCGATGCTTTGGTATGCCCAAGTAACGTCGGTCAATTTCAAATTGACGTTGGTCTCTGGTTCAACCCTAGGGCCGAACCCCATGCCACAATTTTAAAAAAAAAAATGAAAAAATAACCTAAATTCTACCCCAATCCCACCTAAACCCAACCCTAATTCTTTTACCCACCTAGTTAATATATGTTGCACCTTCCCAATACCAAGTTTCATTTATTTTTACCCACATTTCAAAATTTTAATTCCCCCTCATTTTTCATTTTATCTCAAATTTCAATTGAAAATAACATGATATGGATTGATTCCTACCTCAACACGTTGCCTCCTCCTCATGGCACCTTCGGTATCTCTGAACTGGTGGACCTCCAACACCTCCACCTGCTGCAGTCATGCCTCCAATCAAACTCTCGGTCCTCGACCAATCCAATCTCTCTGAATGAACTCATTGACCCGTCTACCTAGCTCCTCTAGCCACTCAGATACCTCAACTTAGCACAGTACAACGCCTCGTCCCTTTCTCTACGAAAAATGCTAAAAATCTTCACTCTTGTCATTTTCTATAGGTGGAAAGGGTTAAAATGAATCTGTAACATATAGATTTTTACTTTTACCCTACCCCGACCTAACCGACCTTGGTTTACCTTGACCGACATTAGTCATGTGCCTAGTCTCTGCGGTCGGTTTCTCTCTAGACCGACATCGGTTTTCCATAAGCGGTATCGGTTAACCTTTTTCCCCATTGCACCATATACACACCACCTTTGCTTTCCGAAACCTTTTTACACCTAACACAAAGTTGACCCTGACCTTACACCTCACCCTCATGACCTTATTACTTGATCCAACCTCAAAATCAGTTGGGGCATGTTTTTCCCCTACAGTGGTCTTACCTATGGCCTTAACTAAAATCACCTAGCCCAACCTTGCTCATTGTGACACTCGAATTTGTTTACTCACTATACCATGCAATGCTTCTACTCGTGTTGTGTAGCATAATGACCTTACCTTGCCTAATGTCATGTTGTTTATCCGACCTAACCTTTGGTGCCTTGGAACAAACCTATTGCTCATTCTAGCACCTTGCCTAGTTATGTTTCAGGACCATATCCTATACCTTGGATACCTAAACCTCTTGAACCATGTTTAGATAAATGTATCGAGCTGTAACAATGTAGAGTTTGCAAGCTCTTCAACCTGGTACCTTATCACATTCGATACGTGTGTGTTTTTTAGACTGCCACTACCTATTACCTGACCGAAATCACCCTTACCTACAACCAACCTACCCTAGTTTTCATCACTTACCCATTTATCAAAACACTCACTTGAATCTTTTAACACCTCATCTATTCCTGGTTTGAGGTGGATCATCTCCACTCACACTTGGGGTAACCTAACCTTCACTCATACCTAGTGCACCGAATTCCTATTTTTGTCAGCATCACTTATCAATACAAGATACACGATAAAAGGGGTAAATGTAGACACCAAATTTGGGTCACACTCCCCTTGGTCCCCTTCAATTAATTAACATAACACATTTATCTAATCATGACCCCTTTACCTCATATTAATATTCATCCTCACATTATTAATTAATTTAATTAAGTTAATTTCATCCTCACACCTCCATCTCATCATTACATCTCACCTGGACCCATTCCAGGGAATTTAACTCACAGTGACCAAGTCATCACTCTCAGCATTGAGTCATCACTCCGAGTGCCGAGTCACTACTTGACCTAACTAACTAAGAATTCTTCCTAAACCTAATTGGGCTTCTTCTAAGGTCTTCCTACCTTCTCTCACATGAACTCTACTTCCCTAAGTGGACCCAACAATCAAAATCATGCCAAAAATAGTAAAGATCAGGCTATTTTTGGTAACTTGGACTATTTCACCAGGGTAAAAGCACAATAAAATGTCCCACTTTTTGGTATGTTTTGTACCATTATAAACATGAATTTTCAGTTTCATTGATTTTCTAAAGGTAATAGCCATAAAACCATACATATTCATGAAATTCCACAAACTAACAAAATGTTGTATTTAGAGTGTAGAATACATGTAAATTTTTTTTAAAAAAAAATTACAAAAAAAACGGTCTTTTTCTTAATTTTACTCATACGTTGTTTCTTATGTTATAAAAGAGGAATGACTGTCCCCGGGTGGTTCTTTTGAATGAAAATTTATTTTTTCACCATGAAATTTTAGATATGTGTTCAAGATTTGAATTTTGAAGTGCTGTCAAATTTTCATATTTTTTGGACTTATATTTTTTTTTAATTAATTATTTTGTAAAAATATTTTCAAATAAATGGCGTACAAATGTTTATGCCAATAAATTTTAAGATTTATATCAAAAATGAATTTTTTTTTCACAGGTAAGAAGAAGACTTCAATAAATAATAATTTTAATTTTTTCAAATTTTTTTGATATTTTTTGCTATTTTTCAAATTGGGTTGATTGTGTACGATCGATTGTCCTAAAATACCATATGTTAGAAAAATATAAAAAATAAATAGTAAAACATATTTTTAAAAAATAAAAATTATATTTTTAGAAAGCTAATAAAATTCTGTATTTTGTGTTAAAATTTTGTAATTTTATTCATTCGTTAACCCTAATTACGTGGCACCTAAGTGGCACATTTTGGCATAAAATTATCCTCCAAATGGATTTGGCGCCAAAATGTGCCACATAGGTGCCACATAGGTGCCACATAGGGGGGTTCGCGCGAAGGGGGTTCGCGTGAAGGGGGTTCGCGTGAACCCCCCCTTCGCCCGAACCCCCCAAACCTTAAATCCGCCGCCCAAAACTATATAAATATCTATATATAACTCTTTGCCGCCAAAAATATTTGAATTCGAGGGGTTCGCGCGAAGGGGTGTTCGCGCGAACCCCCATTCGCGCGAACTACTTTCTACATCCTACGTGGCAGTTCAGGCGAAGGGGGTTCACGCGAAAGGGATGTTCGCGCGAACACCCTCGATTTCCGATCCCGCCCAACTTCTTACTCGCATTTTTGGGACATGAAGTGGGACACAACATTGTGCTTTGACCCCACCCTAACCGACATCGGTTTATCCTCGACCAATATTGGTTACCTAAACCGCCATCGGTTCCTTTATATAGAATTTTACAACCCTTTACCTAGGTTTTTCATTTTGAGTTTTAAGATTGATATTGAAATCAAGTGAAGATCTCAAAGCCATTGCTTCATCCAAACAACGTCGCACACCACCATAGAGCAACACATGACAAGAATTCCCTTTCAGATCATTGAAGCATTCACGGGAACACACAAGTCATCTGCCGTGATCCTGAACCAACTACCACGTCACCAATCAATCACTAACCTCCATCCAGCCACGAGATCTTCATAGCAGCAAGTAAGTAACATGATCTTAATCATTTGTGCTTCTTTTATTGTGGATCTCTTTCCTCCATTATTTTTAGTTTCTACTGTTATCTAGATATCTCCATCTTCTCACCAATCCACCAACCTAACCCTTTTAAGCCCTTTCACCCTTTGTGACCTCTCCCTTTATATTCCCGATTTTTCTAAGTTATATTAAGAACCTAATCACACCCTCCTCATTCTCTGTGTAATCAAAGAGAGCCTAAAACCCATTTTTAATAGTTCATTATCTATTTCCCATACCGAATTCGGTTCCTTGACCGTCGTTGATTTCATCCCCATACCGGCATTAGTCACCATACCAATATCGGTCACTGTTTCATTTTATATTCTCGGGACGGTAAACTTCCTACTCACCCAAAACAAACCTAGACCTCAACCAATCAACCCAGGACCCTTACGGACCTTTAATGAGACCCGTCGCCTGAACAAACCCATTTCTAATTAGATTTAGTGTTATTTTGATATCTTGCATAAAATATAGTGTATTGTGTGTATGAGAAACCTAAATCATTACATTACAATAGGACTTATTTATTTTAGTTACTTATTGATGAGGCCATAATATGTCCGATTAATGTATAATATATGATCTCATCTTACTCTCCTTTTGATTAAGTTTGATTGCATTGTGTGACTTTTATTTGATTTGATATGAGTTAGGATGTAATTGTCTATCTTTTGATTGATTGTGATTCTAATGTTAAAAGCTCTAGAATTCTGATAAGTGTGTGTTTGAATTCAGTTTTGTAATAAAGCAGGTCTAAATCAGTCGAGGAAATGAAGCAGGAAGCGTTCAGTTTGTTTTCAACAACATTTGTTCCCACACATCTTAGTTCTAGAACCTCCAAGCTAGTTTGAACTCCATCACAAAGTCATCATATAGTTAGAAACTCTAGTATTTAGTTCCATAACTCTTAGGGATAGCTCCAGAACACTCGCGATTTTGATCCTTAAAAAATTTCCTATGGTTGGAACTTTTCCAAAGTTCAAGCGATAGGAGTTATCTATTTTAAACCACATCCAGAGATTTTACATCTACGACCCTTTCAATCAGGAAGGATGAGAAGATTTTGAATGCAGATCTAGGGAGAGTTATCCTATAGCTATTTGATCAACCAAAATATGGCTCAGTATCTATTCTGGGCATGATTCAATTTCAACAGAATCATTGAGACAACTGTGATTGTAAAATGTATATAAAAGCAGACTTGCAGTAGATATATAAATAAATATATAGAAATAGAAGATATATAATGAGATAGAAATAGAACAGAGAAGAGAAATAGACTAAGTACTCAGATCCAATACATTTTTAATTCCAAATTTTTAATCAATAAAATAGCCATTCCTATTTGAGAGAATTCTGAGTTGTTAAATCCCACTCCCCAAGAACCGGGATATTCGTTTATTTGGTATTTATATTTCTTCAATAAATAGCTTAGATCTGTTAGTTCTGTTAGAGTAGGTATTTACCTTAGCTCATGTTCACCTAGGTACATTATTTACCTTTATTGTATTTATCCTCACCCACTTATGTGTGTGGATATTTCTTTTTATTTATTTAGATATTAGGAGATATTATCTAGTTGTTAGGTATAGTTCTTTCCTTGATCTATGGTATTGACTAGTTCTTTCCTAGATCTATGGTATTGACTAGATCCTTGATGTCTAGTTCTCTCATAAATCTATGGACTTGACTAGTTCTTTGATGACTAGTTCTTTCCATGATTTATGGCTTGATCTACGACCTTGACTGGTTCTTAGATTGTTATTATTTTCCTATGTAAGTAAGGCCATTTCTCATTGTATTTCATTAAGTTCCATAATAATATATGATATTGCTGCTCATTTGTTTGCAAAGGTTTTATGTAAAGTTATTCTGGCAAATTACTTTCATCTTATTGATCGTGGTGTTTGATTAACATCTGTGTTCTTGGCTTGGTATGATCTGGTTATCGTTCCTTTTAAATTTTGTGTTGTTTTAATTCTATCGGTTAAAATATGATGTATACTTGTTCCTGCAGGTGTTAAGATAGATTCTTATATTTCTTGCAATTTTTTTCAAGAATTCTAAATTGAGTGTGTTTATTTCAAAAAGCAAGTGTGTTTACTTTCAGAAGGAAGAGTGTTTATTTTCCAACAACAAGTGTGTTTCCATTTTGCATAGTGTGTTTCCTTTCAAAGAAAGCTTTCAATGTGTTTACTTTCAGCAAGTTTTCATAGTTTGATTTAAATAAGGTTTTACCAAGAAGTCCTTAAGACATTAAAGATATCCCCTAGAAAATACAAAAATAATTACAGTCAACTACTAGATCGGTTAAAATTAATCTTGTTGCATATAGCTTTAGACACACCCCTGGTTTGATATGACATCAACAAGAAGTTGATTAAATGAAGGGAATGACGACACCCATCACTTATTCACATTGAATTGTTATTAAACAAGTGGATTGAAAACCTCTCTAGGAAGCACCACGCTTCCTGGATCTAGCATATGCTAGGAAATCCACTTTCATATGCTATTTAATACTCTTTTATGGTCTTGCTTTGCATCTACAGGTAGTCCTTCCTAGACAAAAAGGAGTTCTCTATGATCAGCTTGGATAACATCAACAACACGTGCATTCTACCTTCCACCTTCGCCTCACAGGTATTCC
This sequence comes from Taxus wallichiana var. yunnanensis, assembly GCA_018340775.1. Taxonomy (NCBI): domain Eukaryota; kingdom Viridiplantae; phylum Streptophyta; class Pinopsida; order Cupressales; family Taxaceae; genus Taxus; species Taxus wallichiana. The sequence goes on along the minus strand of CM031240.1, from coordinate 333,993,222 downwards.
TCCTTAACCATTTACCTTCTATCTGTTTCATCTAGAAAATGTAAAAATTATTGGCAAAACACTAATCAAAAGTCAAAGCACTCAAAAATAGATTGATCCCTCGAAGGACAAAGTTGTTCGGTAAAAAAAAGAAAGCAAGTGAAATAAAAAAGAAAGAAATAGACCGATCCCTCAAAGGACGACTATCATATATATATATTTTTCCATCTATATCACATATGTATAAAGTATACCATACCTTCAAAGGATGGATACTCTTTTTATCATGACATTGAAGGCTTTTCACATTGATCAATTTTCTTCTAGCATTGCTCTTCCCCCTTTCCTAGAGCCGGGCATAGATTTAGGGAACACCACTAATGGAGAACCCTCTTCCCATGTACAAGTTACATCTCAAACCCCTTTTCATGTCGACATCAAGTCTATGAGTTCATTCCATCCATTGTCTCTTTATGATATTTGATATAACTAACTGATGTTGGTTACATTCTAACACATGTTTTGGTCACATGTGCCTTGCGTTATTCGGATCCCCTCTTGTTTACCTCTAATGAAATTAGAGGCATATTTTCTTTGTGCATTCCTTGATACAATGTAATGTCGTTTCGTACCTATAGGTCTCCATTGTTTGGTTTCATTCTATCCCCAATCCTTTTTGCATCTATCTCGATTCATGATTAAACACACCTTTCATTATCTCAATCACCTATCAATCTATCCATCTATCCTAAATACATCAATATTTACTTACATTAATTGATAATCACATCCGCATTAATTTTCCATCCACATTACATTCTATCCATTCAATTCATTACCATGATCAAATTAAAAATGAACATGTAATCCTAATCCTCATTAACCATACAACAAATTCACATCATCAATAATCCATGCATATACAAATCCCAAGTAGCACAACATCATATCCAACATCATAATCTAACAATCTAAGTAAAAGTAAATCATTTCATCTTATACTTTTACCATCATCATCAAATATAATTCAAACATGCAACCAATCCTCATCATCATCACATAGACTAAATATCAACATCATCATAAATCAAATAATCAACATTACACAATACACATATATCAAATCACGACAAAATGATGTCACACACACACACACATATCAAAATCAAATGTATCAGTACATCATTTCCCTCTAATGGGGCTCTCTAAAAAAAGATATCACTAAAAACAGAAAAGTGAATGTAAAATAGACTAATATCCTTGCCCATGTGGGATAGATCCCTTCATCTTCCTATTGGCCTCGTCGCTTTGCCCTGGACCTCTCCTTGATGTGGTTGAGCCACACTCACCGGGATCCTTGACATCCTAACTCTACTGCTGCTATCTTTTCGCAGATGCTCCCGAGATCGTAATGTCTTTGACATATTCTCGATCATGATCCCCTCATAATACTTATCCTTTGTGGCTAAGGCTCTGTATCTATCAATTGAGATCATACCAAGAGGTGTCATCTCTCCTCCTCCTGCGGTCTTTGCCTATCCTCCACCTGTAGCCTCGATAGCTAGTATAGTTGTAAGATCTCCAAAATGTACCCTATAGGCCTCCCTCTCGCCAAAGGTGGTATCGATCTCTATCATATAAACCGTGTCTCTGTCTCTTGGACCACAATGTCTCTCTCCACCCTCATCTGGTCTAACTCGGCATGAAGCCGTGCTAACTCAACAGTCTCTCCAAATCCTCCATCTCTCGCCTTTCGGAGCTACCTCTACCTCAACCTCCATCTCCATCTCCTCTACCTCCTCCTCTCCTCCCTTTACAACCACCCTAGCTGCCCAGATAATGGTCATCCAGTCACCAAATCCCACTTTGACTCCTACGTCATCATCGTCATCCCATGGTGTAGCCTCCTCCTCCAATGGATATTCCATAATAGGGCTCAAAAACTCCCTATCAACCTCCTCCCACCTATACAAAATAGGAGCATGTGGTATAGTCTCGAACAACACCAAAATGTCACATGATTGATCAAACTAAATGACCTCGATCATCTCTCGACCATCTCCCCGAACCCACCGTGTCCATCTAATCCCGAAAAACTCTGCATCTACCCTTGGCCATGCAGGGAAATCCCTATATGAATGTCATCTAATATGAACGGTCTCTAACTCGCAAGCCGATGAACATACCAATCCACTCCTTTGTTCCCCTTTCTTGAAGGCACAGTCAGCCCTCCATCTAAAAAAAAAAATCTAACCACCGAGATCTATGTGATCCCTAGTGACCCATGGAAGCCCTAGTAGCCAAATGACAACAATGTGTGCGTAGGCCCAATAGTGAAGAAAGAAACCTACATCCAACCACGACCTTCTACCTACCTTGTACACTCATATATCATGGTATACCTGAGCTAGCAAGGCAGTCCCAAAATAGAACATTATCTGGTGCTCAACTATATCTGCCACTACACCAGTTAACGCCCATGGAAATCGAGCTCCACCCAAGTCTGGAAAATCATAGAAAGACATTTCAATCATCACCAAATAGATCAATCGGCTGCGAGGTATGTCGACTCATACCTCGGCTCATAAGAAAATACCATTGAAAAAACTCGATATAGGGCACATCGACTCCAAATATCCGAGTCAAAAAATGTGAGTCTATTGTCGGTTGTGATGGGAGCTATCTCGACCCCCCTGTATAGGTAATCTCAGGATCCTATACACATCCTCTAGGGTGATGGTCATCTCCCTATCTTGAACTAGAAGGTACCTGTCTGTTGGTCCCATCTCTCCATTAATGCGATCATTAACCCCACATCTTGTGGGATCCTCTGATAATGTCTAAATCCACCTAACCCTCCTATACCTAAGTGATCCTACTTGACATCTGTAACATATCCTCTAATCTTCTCGTATAGAGCGCATACTCTATCTCTCAAATATAGGGTCTCTCTGGCCTGTAATCACAAAAAAACATGGCAAAATTAGTTCAAAATCCTAAATCTAGTCCAAATCCATTAAATTTCATCCAAAATTCAATTTATCCTAAACATAGCCAATCCAACCCTAGTCGATGCCAACCCAAGTCAAGTCAACGTGTTTTGGGGGCAAATTGACGTGCCTTATTTGCTTAGTTGACGTCGATCCACCTGGGTCTTTGCCAACCGCCCCTGGCGTCATCCACTTTTTCATAAAAAATGCAAAATAAAATAAATAAATACAAAATTAAACTAAAAACAAGCTTGAGTTTTGTTACTCACCATCCTCCGCACCCTTTGGCATTTCTTTGCAGCTCTGTGACCTCCATTTCTTAGTTTTCTCTTTAATTGCTATGATCTCTTTCATCAATTTTGTGCATAAAAATCAACATCGTTTTCCGACCCCCATGCTTATATAGTCACCGACACTGTTCTTTATTGAATGGCCTTGGTAGCCTTTGCTTTGGCTTCCTCGATCTTTGTTTATGACCTCTTCTTGGGAATTCTTCAAATTCCACCTTTGTGGCCATCTTTATTTTCCCTTTAGGGAATTCTATTTCAATATTTTGATCCTATCCTTTTGCGATCTTGAAGTCCACCTTTGTGGCCATTGTTATCCATATTTTTCCCCTGGCAAAATTGATCACCATTTACCCCCGCACAAGAAGAAGCCAGAGAATTCACGTTCAAATCCTATAATCAGGCAACAAAGGAACTCTACAATGGAGTGGCAAGGCCTGCGAAAGATCAAATGACCTTGTGCAAGAAGAAATTCAAGAAACGGGTCTATTGAGCAAACCCATGCTTCAAATCCAGCAAACAAATTATAGGTAGGCTCGGAAATGGAATAGCAGGGTCGGGGTAGGAGGAGGAGGTGAAAAGAAGTAGAGGCTCGAGGAAAGAAACGTTGAAGATTCAAAGTCTTCGGGCTTCATAAATGGTTTAGAACAGGCCCAAAAATGACTAAGTATGGAGGAGACAATGGAGGGAGCCAAGTTTCCAAACAACACACCTCCAAAGATTAAATCCAAAGAGGAGACCCAAATGAGCGCCAAGCTTCCATGTGTCTAGAGCCCCAAAAAGTTACACCGCCGTTGAAAAGTCTTTGACTTAGCGGAGGGTGCCAAGTGTCTTAACGACGCACATTCAAAAGTGAGATCCAGTGGAGACTCAAACTTGTGCCAACCCACCACATAGCAATTGGCAACAGATGTAAAAAAGAGAGCGGGCCTAAAAAGACTAAGTATAAAGTGCAAAGGCGGAAGGCACCATGTGTCTTAACGATGCTCCTTCAAAGGTAAAATCTTGAGTGGGTTTTCAAATGAGTGTTGTCCTTCCACGTGTCCCAGAGTCCAAAAAGGGATAGAGTCGGGGTTGAATAGTCAAAGCAGAGGTAGGATAGTGGAGAGTGCCAAGTGTCAGCGTGATGCTATTTCAAAGATAAAATTTGGGGCGGGTTTCAAACAAGCACCAAGCCGCCACATGTCCAGGGTCAAAATTTTGGACCCACCAAGAAAATAAACTTAGGAAAAATACAAAGAAGCCCAAGGAGCATGCGGAGGCCACCATGTGGACCCTGTATGGACAGACTCCTTTAATATTGCGCGACCCGTGACCCAAATATTCAAATGGCCATATCTTTTGACTGGAAACTCAGATTTGGGCAGGAGAAGACTTTTTGGAAACGTCTTGACACCCTCCACACCATGGAAACATAAAATATCATTCTTAACAGGATTTAGTGGGTGAAAAATAGGAAAACATCTTCTAGGCCATTAATGTACAATTAGATTTCTTTAACCACCAGATCTGATTCAATTCGATCCATCGTTCTTCCTTCTTCAACACGTAAATCGAGACAGGGAACTAGACATGATAGATTTTGGGGCAAATTTGAGAGGGACATTGATTGATGATGGTTGAGCTTTCAAAATAGGATTCAATGCGTATGTCCAGGTAGTTGAAGCAGGATTCAAATATTCCCTCATCTCTCTCTTATTCTTCCTATATATTGTAATAGAGCGGCATATTCAAAAGGTTGGTTGTTGATCTTCCCTCTTCGCCCCCTCTCTTTCTTCCTTAGGGTAGAACGTGGATTCTAAGCCTCCTTTCACGACTCTGTAATGGCATTCTCTTACCTCTTGCCCACTAACAATGTACCATGTGAACTTTTGGAGCAATAAAATCTATTTTGTGATGCATTTGTCCATCCTTTGCTTATTTTATTGTCTCTCCTCACCTCTTGTCATTACAGGTTATACTGTGCATATTTTGATGTTTGTTGCAGGTCATGGGAGATGTGTTTAATGGGTTTTGAAGTGGTGTTTTGTGTGAAATCTATCTCTGGTCTATGGTGCATCTTGTCCACCCTCTCCTCTGCTCACCTCTCTCCACTTCAGGCAGTCAGATATGTGATTCAACCACTTCCTTTTCTGGTGTATCACCGCTTAGTGTAGGATATTTTAACCTCTCTCTCTCTCTATGTCCCCTTGGAATGGTTAGATTAGGATAGGATAGGTTCTACCTGTACTAGAGTATCTTGTGGCAGGTAGATTAGGAGGCAAGAACCGGCTTTCTCCGGAGGTCCATCTCAAGTTTTGCAAGTCCCACTGACTTACGAGATGGTCCCATGTTGTGCAATCACATGGATGCCCCACCCCACACCCGAGCCATTCGGGGTGCTTTGTGATTTTTCAAGTAATAGTTTTGGCATGCCGGTGGGAAAATGAGGTTAGATCTTCCATCTTTCCAAGGTGTCTCATTACAAACAACAAATCATAAGCCACCATGCGACCACACTAATAGTTTTGGCACACCCTGGGATAGGTCTGAGGTACCTTACCACTTCATTTCATCAAGTAGATGTGTTCTTGGTGGGATTCAGCCTTTTGAGGCACATGCAAACACATCTAACAACTCCATTTGGTCAAAAACCCATTCTCTGAGTTGCAAACCTTTTCCATCCATTTCCACTCATTTTCATCCATTTTCTTCTTCCATATCTTTCATTTTCTCCCATTCCATGAGGTTGTGCAATCATGACTTCATTCCCTTCATGGAACTCACACTTACAACAATGCAATCCACCTCCAATGCATTTCCCAACTCCTCCAAATCAGCATTATAATCAGATCCAGGACCATTATGCTTACCCATATGAGTAGGGTCAAAGTCAGTTTGGCCATGGAGCTTATCAAGAACAAGGGGACGCATACAATGGTGACAACTATGTGGAGAATGCTGGTTTATTGGAGAAAATTCAAAAAATGGAGGTTGGCATGGTTCAGTCAAGGGGCATAACACAAATGAAGGCATTCAAGATTGGTTGCAAGGAACCTTGTCCATGGGAAGGCCCTTTTCCAAGACATTACAACCCTCAGGAGAAGCTTGGCTTCATGGTTGAAGTGCTGCCTCAACTTACACAGTGGATTGAGGACATTGAGGCTTATGAAAAGTGCGAGACAACCTTGTCAATGGGTAAGTCCACCACCTCTTAGCTCTTCATTTTCTCTTCCTCAGTCTTTATCATTTCAGCATGATCAAGAGTCAAGCCCCTCGATTTTGCTGCCCCAAGTGTTAGTTTCTCTTCTCCATCCCCTAATCTTCCACCTCATCTCAGTTCTTCCGCCTTTTCCTTCCAAACAATCATCCCCTCCAAACAAACAAGAAGTTCCACCTCCCTCCCCACCACAAACAATTGCAAAGCTGGTTGAACCCCAACCTGCCACTCCTCTTGCTTTCCCAAGTCCATGTTGGGAAGATACTCAAGAATCCAGTCAAGGACACAAGAAGAGGAACCCAACAAAAGAAATAATGACAATCGATGAGTTGGGCTACTAAATTTGGGTTTACAAAGATCCCCTTGATGGTCAAGCCAATAGAGGAGGTCAAGGTTGAAGAGCCAGTGGTGGATGAGGTTGAATTTACAGCAGAGGAAGAGGACCATATAGTTTCAAGGGCCCTAAGTGTGGAGCAGGCTATAGAAGAACCTTTAGTTCTTCCTCCCACTTCATCCCCTTTGAGCTCTGATGTTGAAGAAGAGTTTGATCTTTCAAACTTCATGTTTGAGGAGGAGGGAAACCATGGTGAGCAAGTTTAAGATCAGGAAGACACCATGGAGGAGGTTGAGCACATGCAACAAGACAACAACGAGGCAGATTATCTATCTAACTTGGAGGATTAATTTGATGGATAAAAACCCATGGAGATCACATCATTTTCTCTTCCATCATCCATATTCCAAGCATATGAGCCTGCTGCCATGAAGGAGGGAATTCAAGAGTAACAACCTATGTCTCACAATGTATCTCTGGAACCAAGGTTGGAAGATATGATTCTTCCATGTTCTTCACAAGAGAAGGAAGAAGAACAACCAACTCCAAGCCTAGTTAAAAAGGAGCATATGGAGGTGACCAAGACAAATTCAGAGGCACTGAATCATGAGCCGGTTACACAAGAAAATACATCCCCCTCTCCCATTCAACCTCTCCAAAATTTTGATCTTTTGGAGGAGCCTGAACTCATTAGCTTCATGTTTGAAGATGAAGCTTCATATGGTGAAGATAACAAAGATTTTAAGATCACCATGCAAAAGGGAGAGACCTTGTTACAATAGGACAGTAAAGAGTTTGATTTCCTATCAGACTCAAAAGAATGTTTTGATGAGAGGGAGCCAGTTGAAATTTCAATCTTTTCTTCCCCATCATTCATTCTTCAATCACAAGAACCTGCTGCCATGGAAGAGAGCGTGTAAGCACAACATGTAGTTTGCAACATAGCTCTTGAATCAAAGTTGAAATATTTTGATCTTCCAAAAGTCACACCTAATATAGAGTAAGAGAAAGAGTATGAGGCTATCATTCCTCCCACACCATCCATCCATGAGGGTCAGTAAGAAGGCTCCATTCTTGGAGTTAGAGTTCAGAACCATGGGCAGATTCAAAGGACCATACCTTGCCCAATCAGATATTTGGCTTCATTGGAGCCAAGGGAGAAGCCAAAACCAGTCATGCCTACTTCAGGGCATGAGGATGAGTATCAAAGCACCAAGGGTCACCATCAACACCTCCAGAGTCCAATACAAATCAGCTTGAGGAGGTATTTTCCATTAATGTTGATACCTTGCTGATATGGGTGGAGGATCAACTTAAAGTCATTTTTTCACTCATATAGGAAGCCATATTTAGTGTCAAATCATTTGCATGGCTACCTCTCTTGAGAAAGGGAAGCTACTTCTCCCTACTATAATGAGGCTTTGTTTAGCCCCTTTTCTCTCTAGTTAGTTTAGGAGTAGGAGTAGATTTTTTTAGTAAAAGAAGTTCCCGTGCACACTATGTATGTCTCATTTGGGGCATGTATGATTTTGTTTTTATACATAAGTTTTGTTCGTATTGCTCCAGAGCTATTGAGGCTAGGCCCTTCACTATTCATGGCAGAAGACTCATAGTTGCTTGTAACAGTTGCAAATTTCAAAATAAAACAAATGCAGAGTAACTAAAGAACATTTTCAAGACAACCCATTTAGGGACATATGAAAGCCTCGAGTCAAATAATTTTCTACTCTCAGAAGCCTTGTTTCAAGATCTCTTATGAAAATTGAGAGTGCGGACGCGCGGGTAGGCTCAAGGTCAGGAAAAAGTGAAAAGTAGGTAATCAGAGAGTCCATTTTGAAAGAAGGGTCAGTACCAAGCCATTAATTGTGACTCCATGCCCAATGGATGCTTTAAGGCAACTGGTCCTCTCATCTAGTAGGCAAGATACCCTGCAAGTCACCAAATTGTTATCCATATTTTTCCCCAAAAAATTGATCAGCCATGACCACACACAAGAAGAAGCCAAAGAATTCACGTTCAAATCCTACAATCAAGCAACAGAGGAACTCTACAATGGAGTGGTAAGTCTGCGAAAGATTAAACGACCCCGTGCAAGAAGAAATTCAAGAAACAACTCTGTTAAGCGAACCCGTGCTTCAAATCCAACAAATAAATTACATGTGGGACCGGAAATGGAATAACAGGGTCAGGGTAGGAGGTCGAGTAGTGTTAAAAGAACCAGAGGCTTAAAGGAAAAGAAATGACGAAGATTTGAAGTCTTCGGGATTCATAAATGGTTCAGAATGGGCCCAAAAATGACTAAGTATGGAGGAGACAGCGGAGGGAGCCAAGTGTCCAAATGACGCACCTCCAAAGATTAAATCCAAAGGGGCAAGACCCAAACGAGCACCAAGCTTCCACGCGTCAGAGCCCCAAAAAGTTGCACCGGCCGTTGAAAAGTCTTCGACTTAGTGGAGGGTGCCAAGTGTCTTAATGACGCACATTCAAAAGTGGGATCCAGGCTGGAGACTCAAACTTGCGCCAGCCCTCCACGTAGCAAATGGTCAATAGAGGTCAAAAAGGAGAGCGGGCCCAAAACAACTAAGTATAGAGTGCAGGCAGAAGGCACCACGTGTCTTAACGACGCTCCTTCAAAGGTAAAATCTTGAGCGGGTTTTCAAATGAGCACGGGCCTTCCACGTGTCCCGAGTCCAAAAAGGGATAGAGTTGGGGTTGAATAGTTAAAGTAGAGGTAGGCCAACGGAGAGTGCAAGTGTGTCGCGACGCTATTTCAAAGATAAAATTGGGGCGGGTTTCAAACAAGCGCAAGTCACCACGTGTCAGGTGGTCGACTTTTGGACCCGTCAAGCAAAAAGACTCATGAAAAATACAAAGATGCCCAAGGAGCATGGAAGGCCACCATGTGGACCCTATATGGACAGACTCCTTTAATATTGCGTCCACGACCCAAATATTCAAATGGCCATGTCTTTTGACTGAAAAATCAGATTTGGGCGGGAGAAGACTTTTTGGAAATGTATCGACACCCTCCACGCCATGGAAACATAAAATATCATTATTAACATGATTTAGTGGGTGAAAAATGGGAAAATGTCTTCCAGGCCATTAATGTAGAATCAAATTTCTTAACCACTAGATCTGATTCGATTCGATCCTCCATTCTTCCTTCTTCAACATGCCAAGCAGACAGGGAACTAGACATAACATATTTGGGAGGGATTTGAGAGGGGCATTGATTGACGGTGGTTGAGATTTTAAAACAAGATTCAATGCGTATCTCCATGTAGTTGAAGCAAGATTCGATTTTCCCTCTTCTCTCTCTTATTCTTCCTATATATCAGAATGAGAGGGGCATATTCAAAAGGTTGGTTGTTAATCTTCCCTCTTCTTCCCCATCTCTCTTTCTTCCTTAGGATAGAACGCGAAGTCTAAGCCTCCTTTCATGGCTCGTAATGGAATTCTCTTGCCTCTTTCCCACTAACGATGTATTGTGTGAACTTTTGGAGCAATAAAATCTTTTGTGATGCATCTGTTCATCCCTTTCTTATTTTTTTGTCTCTCCTCATCTCTCATCGTTGTAGGGTATAATGTGCATATTTTGATGTTTTTACATGTCTAGAGTTTGTGTTTAATGGGTTTTGAAGTGGTGTTCGTGTGAAGTATATCTCTCGGTCCGTGGTGCATCTTGTCCAACCTCTCCTCTTCTCACCTCTCTCCACTTTAGGTGGTCGGATATGTGATTTAACCACTTCCTTTTCTCGATGTATCACCTCTTAGTGTAGGCTCTTTTACCCTCTCTCATGTCCCCTTGGAATGGTTATATTAGGATATGATAGGTTCTACCTGCACTGGAGTAACTTGTGGCAGGTAGATTAGGAGGCAAGAATCGGCTTTCTCTTGAGGTCCATCTCAAGTTTTACAAGTTCCATAGCTTGAGAGATGGTCCCATGTTGTGCAATCACATCGGATGCCCCACTCCACACCCGAGCCATTCGAGGGTGCTATGATTTTACATTAACAACCATACTTACTCCCTCTTTGGACATTTTATTTTTTCAATATTATCCACTTTGTGCAGAAAGTTCACCTTTTTGGCCATACTTATCTTCCCCTTGGGGTATATTATTTCACTACTTTCCTTTTCAACCTTTTCTTGTGTCCTGTGCTGGGGCATCATTATTCTCATCTTCGTCCCTTGCGAACACATAGTTTTTCACTTGATTCCTTGTGTATGAAGGATTTCGCATAATTTTTACATTTAGTTGCGCATACTTTGATGCTTGCCTATGACCCCATGATCATTTTGTCTTGCATCCATTTGAGATATTTCCGTTGGATTCTCTCCATTTTGTAGTGATCTTCACCCACTTGCTAGCCTCTCAGAGCATTCTCACATGTCTCCATTGAGACCATAATTGTCCCTCTACCGATGTGATATTGGAGTCACCACCATGGTTTTCATTTTTATTGCAATCCTTTTTGCTTGGGGCATCTTGCCTTACACTATCCTTTTACCCATCTTTCTTCACCCATCCACCCTTCATCATCTACCTTGTTCAAACGCATCATCAATTTCCTCTGGCATCATCGATCCCTTGTTTGAGGGGCACTCATCATAAACCTTCCATCAATCTACATCATACTCTTCCTCTCACTATTTTTGTCTCATGGCTTGTTAGCGCAAACCACTCAACAAAAGGGGAAAATGTAGACACCTAAATTTGGTATCTCTACCCTTGTCTGCTGCGTGCGCATATTTTGCTAGGGTCTATCTAGGTCCCCCTTTAATTAAATCCACCCCCTTCAAGATTTAATAAATTGCCCACTTATTATCCTATCATCATTAATCCTTATTAATTCACATTAATTAATTACTTTTACTCTGTACCCATCCCTATCTTATAACTACCCAATCTTCATCCATAAACAACCTAATAATAAGATTTAATTAATTGCACAAAATCCACCCCATCATGTAGGGAAAGTTTCCATTTGGTGTTTGATCGTTTCAATCACCATCAACCCTATAAACCTAAGTTAAATATTAATATCCATATCCCATAGCTCATGTCCTATCCTTCGTGAGCTTCCCAGATCTAACATATCACCATACCCTTGTCCTAATCATCATCTTGCTATTTAGGACACTTTATATCTAAATATAAATCCTTATGCTTTTTTCTACCCATCCCTATCTTATAACTACCCAATATTCATCCCTAAACAACCTAATCCCACACATAAGATTTAAAGCACATTTTTTTCGCCCTCCTTAAAAATATGAAATCCCGACCTAAAGCACAAAATCCACCCCATCTTTTTGTCCCATGAACATTCTACAAGGAAAGTTTATCTTATTTTGCTGCCGCTCGCATAGTTGGTCGACCTGACCAAGTAACACTTAATGACCCAATTAAATCAATCATCCATCTTAATTATTCCCTATAAACCTAAGTTAAATATTTCCATATAATTTGTTATTGTGTGAAACCACTTTCCACATATACATAGTTGGGTGCCATCAAATGATCAAAATTTGATTTCAATTTGTCTCCAAATACATCAAAAGCATTCTAAGCCATTTATTAATAATGAGAAATTAGTAGAGAATCAAGTAGAAATTATAAGCATACTAGGCATTCTATAAAGAGATTATTGAGATTTCAATTTGTTATGACCATTCTATAAAGAGATTATAGAGAATCAAGTAGAAATTATAAGCATACCATTCTATAAAGAGATTAACACATGCAAGCTAGAAGAAACCAAGCCATCATTAGAGCATTCATAGAAGCATGCCAATTTATGTGTAAGATACATACTAAAAATGGCTTTTATGTTATCATAGCTTCTCCAACCATTGAGATTTATTGTTTTAAATATTGTTATTGTTTATGGTCTAGAATATCAAGATGGTTGTACTATTATTTGCTTTACTACAAGTGCAATTTTTTTTTCCTTTTAGTTTTCAAATATTGTTTCCCAATTAAGGTAAGAAGAATTATTTTTATTTTGTAGATGATTGGAGTGAAAGGATAAAAAAATTGAGCAAGGTTTTTAAAGAACAAAGCTAGGAAAACACATTCTTTCAACAACTAATGTATATGTTTTCTATTTTAGATTTGTTTCACATTTGTCAATACAATACAAATGCTCACAAAATTTCTCACTTCATCAAAAGCTTTCTAGGTGAGTTTTTGGTATCTATAAACATGCATTTCTATTGTTGTATCCTAACTAAGTGTCAAGAATATATTACATGAAATTAAATTATTCAAGTTGTATTTTCCTTGTAAGCATAGAAGCATTCTAAGTCATTTATCAATAAAAATTTATATAGATAATCATGAAGCAATCATAAGCACACTTAGCATTTTATAGAAAAATTAAAATTATTCTAGGAGAAATCAAGTAACCATTAGAAAATTCATGCCAATTTAAGTTGAGATGTCTAGATTATAATGAGTGTTAATCATTACGGTTTTTGTTTTCAATATTGTTATTTTCTAGGGTCTATAACATAAAGGTATATACTATTATGTGGCTCATTACAAGTTCCAAAACAAAAATAAAATGTTTTAAGTTTAAATTTTCAAGTATTGATGTCCAATTAAGATAATATAATTTTTTACTTTGTAGGTGATTGGAGAGTAATCATAGAAAGTTAGGTGGATTCTTTGAAGAAAAAAACAAAAAAACTTAAAAACACATTTTATCAAAAAAATATGAACATATTTTGTATTTTATATTTGTTTCACATTATAGTAAAATATAAATATTTGAGACAACTTTCTCAAATCATCAAAAATTCTATGTTCACTTAGTGTCATCTATAAACATACATTTCTATTGTGAAATCTTAATGAATGTCAACATTGTTTTAAAAACAAAAAATATTAAATTCAATTAAATTATGTTATTAAAATTAGTATATAATTATTTGTCGCATACTTAATCTATATTAAAGTAGGGAGAGGGAAGCATGATAAGATATTATTAACACATGTCAACTCAAACCGAACTCCACAAAATGTGTTCTACAAGTTTCGTAAGCTTGGAAACTTACCTACCTCTCCACCACATCCCTCCTTTTTTATGACGAAGACATTTCAACATACTATGGATAGAGATAATCTCTTCATTGGAGGGAATTCTAGAAAGTAAAAGCTGTCTGAACCTCCTAACAACCACCATGGAAGACTCGTTGAGGGGAGAGGATGATGGACACATAACATAGAAGTAAGCTAAAACAATCATAATTTTATTTAAACAAAATGAATGTATTTGATAAAATATTGGGCATGCAATATTCTCTTAATGCCGCCCTTAGATATTCTAATTTCAAACCAAAGAATTGTTCAACAAAACAAATTATGATATCTATGGTGTGTAGTAGTTGAGACGTTGAATGTTATGAGGGCGAGCAACCTCTAAATTATTTAAATACTAAGAAAATACTCCAGGTGGGGGAGGAATTACAGTCCACAAGTCTAAATAGAACAACTATTGAATAAACATATGAATTCTAATTAAAAACATCCCCTCCGTGAAGGAGAAGCTTTGTTTTTTTGTTTGTTTGCTCGTTCAATGCTTTGCATCTGGCGTGCCTTCCGCAGTGGGAATCTTCAACATCATATGAAGTCGACGTTATCTGCCATTAATCATCAACAGAGTAGTTGCAGTTGGAATTCATCTGGAAATCTGTCAAGAAATTTGTGCCCTTGATCAATCAAAGCATTAACCATTATATAATTTTCGAATTGACCGTTTCTCTTTTTATATATATATATATAGACTGGTTTATGAGCGGCATTATTATTGTTATTATTATCATTGTCTCTTCACATATGTAAGAAATGTTTTGCTGTATTATTTTACTTCCAAGGATGGATGGATAACAGCTCAGAGCTTAGACTTCTTTTTAATATTAAGTGATCTATGAAATGTCAATCAAATTCAAATCCTTGTGTAGACCGGGGTAGTTCATAGAATTATTATATTAGAAACAAGAACAACACCACATTATTTTTAGTCAAAATGTATTGTTAGCCAGATAATCCATGATCAATATTTATCTGGTGGGTTGTTCAACACTTTTTACGTGTGATGGGATGAATTAAATTATAAAAAGCCAATCAAAACATATAGGCGCCATGTGCTCATTCAAATTACCACATAGATAAATAACTGTTATATCCAATCTATTAAAATTAAATTGCAAAACTGATTACTAATTGTGTGTGTGTATATATATCTTCCCATTCAATCAGCCAACAACCAAATGTACCAGTTGTGTAAGGTTTTTGTCTAAAAATGGGTGCATAGTGGGTTTCACAACTTTTAACTTCTTAGAATTAAAAATATCTAAGCGACTCCTAATATGAATTTTCAATTTCTAATCAGTGGTGTGCCTGATCCTCTGCTTGTATATTTAGATGATCAATCTCTTGTTTCTCTTTATGTTTTAAATATGGTAAACATCATAAGTTCTGTACATTTACAGTCCTATAAATCTGATCGGTTATCCATGAATATTAATATATTCATTTTCAAAGTTGTTTAGCATTTACAATGTATTCATTAGTGGAAAAAATATTTTCTAAAGATTATTATTATATTTATTGTTAAGATCTGTTTTTTATAATTTATTTTCAACTGATTAATGTAGATTTTGAGTGGTACCCACAATAATACAGAGCACAATTGGGGTTTCAATCCTGTACCAATTCATCTTTTAGATGCTAAATCTTTTAATATTGCATTTACAACCCACCACATCACAAATTTGAGAATTCTTTACTGTAAATCACCTTACAACTAATGAAATTTGAACTTGGAGTGCTCCATTCAGGTTTTTACTAGTTTTTAATCAACATTCCAAGGAGATGACACTGATTAGGAATTATCTAAGCGGATGTACTAATAATTGTTACTTTTAAATTTATGGGTCACACACAATTATATAGGTGTAATTGAGGAATGCAAAAATTAATTTATTTGAAAGTTTAATATTTTTTAATTTATATTTTCCGTTTGGGATGTTGAAATGGATGGAAAGTCGTAATTTGAAATATTGTTTTTGAAATATAATGAAACTATTTGTTGCCTAATAATTGAATATGTTGTATATTGGTGTACTAATTGATAAATTGATGACATGTCATGATGTGATTGGTTGTTGTGAGGTAAAAGTTGGACAATAATACATAGTACCATGACAAAGTATTGGACAATATAAAATCACCTACTAGACATTTCTAAAACAAGATGCATGACAAGTATTGGTTTTCATTTAATTATTGTTTTTTTTTACTTTATAATAGCCTTGCAATTTTTTAAAAAGAGAATCACATCTGTAATCAATTCTAGGATTAATAATTAAAGTTTTCCATCTTCTCAACAAACATTATCTATAAGTTTTCTAAATCCATATCTCATAATTGCAATGTGTGTACGTGTGTGTGAGATGAAAACGGTAAATTTGGTTTGGATTAAGGGAAACCTTCTATCATTATCTTTTAAGTTATTATAGGTGATGGGTTTAATTCTAAAAAGCTATTTCTGTAACCTCTTTCTTTTAAGTAAACTTGATCATGAGTGAAGAAACCCAAAGGGTGTAAGTTTGGATTGGAATATCTTATCTATCACACATATTTGTATACTTTAGGTTATTAGTCATCGTTCTTGTCAAGATTTCGTCACCGCCAATTTTTATGAAAAAGATAACAATGACATATGTTGTTACCCTTATCTATATTACCATTCACCATCAATTCTTTATCAACAAGAATACATACAATATACTTGCAAAAGTAAATGCAGAACTCAATCGTAAAAAATGTGTAAATGTTGTAAAGTGCAAGTTGCGGATTTGAACATAATGAGTGAATAGTAATCTAAAGATAAAAATGTGGGTTACAAATTTGAACCCAACAAGTAGATGGTAATCTAAAGATAAAGAGGACAGCTCACGCTCAGCAAATATCAATTGATCTATTGACCACACCCCATACAACATATATATGATTAAGACCATAATTTCACTCCAAATCATATTAAGTTCCCTAATTGTAATACATACATACATACATACATACACACACACATATACATATATGCATATAAAACATGAGAAATGTTCACGGAATACATCAAAGATTTTAAAGTCACAGTGTATCGTATAATGTATGATCATGATTCTCTACATGATATATTTTTTTCCATTATTGTATAAGAATTCCAGGTTTCTGGAAACAGATGACAATTCAGGTCTTTCATTGTTGTTATAGTGAAAGACGGTGATGAATATCTTATATAATTGGATATATTATAAGGCCCTTGCTGAGCTCAGCTATCTATGCCGTTAATAATAAGATAGCAGAAACCCTTTTTCCTGTACAATATTTATACCGATATAAATGCATTGTACTTTTACTCTACAAAACCTTTGAATATGGAGAATTTTAGTTAAGCAATTTGGTTGCTCGACCATAATAAAAATTTGATGATAAATAGATTTATTGCTTAGAAGTGCTCTTTGTGGAACTCGAATCTGGTAGAAGTGTTGTGGGTGTATTCCTGCGATAGCCTGGTCAATTCTTGAGCCAAAACTGGAGCTCCACAATAAAAAACACCTGATTCGACAAACACAATTCAAATGCTTAAATACTTTTCTGGCAGATCAAATTTCTGTAAGAAGTCTTTTTGCAAGAGCCCTCATCAAGAACCATCCCAACAAGAGAGATTACCATATACACATAAATGCAACCATATAAAATTCTTGGTAAGAAGTTTTCATGCAACCCACCTACGGTGGAGTAGGGATGCTTTGAAGAGATTCTCTGGAAAACTTTCTTCCAATTGGGTCTTGCAAAATGTGTTCTCACCTGAAAAAAAAATTGCAAAGTGATGAGAATTTGGCTGGTTAATATACGTTTGAACTGCATGAAGAATAAGAAGAATTATTCATACCCTTGTCCCAGAGACAATGTCTAAGCCGTTCTTAGCATGGTTTAACGCTTGCACCATGGCAATCAGGGTGGAGCGAGCATCTTGTTCCTCGTATACACTCGTCAAGTAGTTATGCATTTCTATCACGCTCTACAAAATTGAGAGGGAATATATTTTATTAAGATGAGATAAAACAAGGTCCAAGGATGTTGAAACATTGTCATTTTAAAAATTGATTTTAGAACTGGAAAACACATAATGCAGAGAAAGGAATAAGGATGGCAAGAGAAACTTCAGCAAACCCAAAAGAAAATATAAACTACATCTATCCCCAAAAAATCAAAAATGAAAGGAAAAAACTAAAGAAGCTGCTTTAAAAAAATCAAAAAAATCATATGGCTTTACCTTGTGATCCATCTCAGCTACTTCATTCATGACTCCTTTGAACCAGTCGAAGGAGCCTTGCTCTCTAGTCACCCAGTAGAAATATGCATTGGTTGTTTGTAGGGACTTCTTTTTCTTGGGACTTGTTATTGGTCGTTTGCTAGAGTCGGGCTTAATTTTCCCTGGGTTATCACTAATGGAAGACTGGCTGATACTTGGATTTGAGTCCTGTGTCAAGAAAACCAAATCTTGTTTCACAATTTGATAATAATATTGATAGATTCAGAAACAAGACATTTGTGGTCTGGTTCTTACAGTTTGGTTATCCTCCATATATTTGATGTTCACAAGCATGTCCTTCAGGATGCTAATGAAAGGGGTAGCCCCAATACCAAGCCCAACCAGCAGTAAAACATCATATTTTTGTAATCTTGTGCTGGAGCTCCATATGGTCCATCCACAAATAGTTTAGGCAGGCTGTGAGACAGTCAAATCAGCCCATTTTTGTCACCCTAAAAACTCCAACATTTATAGACAAAACTGTACCAATATGTAACTATCATTCTAGAAACAAGTTTCAAGAATGATAACGTAGAAGAAGATTGAATCGTTGCAGTAGGATGAGTGATTAGCATTATATGTTGGAACTCTTTATATAAATAATTCAGGTCGGAACTTTGCGTATAGATAACTCTCCATAATTTATAAATGGAGATTTTTCTATATAAAGGATTCCAATCTGATTTTGTATTCTAAACATAGAATTATTTATATTTAAGGAGTTTTAATCTGTAATCATCATCAATTTTGTTGCGAACAAAGATATTTATGTAAGAGTTTCAATTTGTAATTTTCTCCTCTCATTCTTATGGGTGACTCTTATTTGTGATTGTTCAAAGTATAATAGTGTGTTTCACTTGATGGCCAAAAATATTTTAAAATATGATTGGTAAATAAAATTTTAAAACTCAAACAATTCAAGTAAATCATGGATCTACAACTCCTTAGTACATTTAAATTCTTAAATATATATGTTTGGTCATTTTATATGTGTTTAGTCATATTTTAGTAGTCGGACATATTTTGTTAAAAGTAAAAAAGTGCTTCTAGTCGCTCATTGTAATGGGTGACAAATAAAGACTGGAAATGCCAATTCAATCTTGATCCTCTACAATTATTCTTGATAAAAAAAATTCTAGCTTCAACTATATTTTATCCTTTACACATCGGTTAATTTTGCTACCTTTTGCCACCACTCCTCTCAGGTGTTATTTCAGCCCCGCTCTTTGCAATTGTGTGGGGCTCAGTTACCTGCATGCATGAAGAGTCACATAGATTCATGAATTTGAATGATTGAAATTCAGAAAACCTTCGCATATCAATCATGAATATATTAATTTTATAAATGATATGAGTGTTTTTAGAACCATGACATGAATACAGAGAGGGAAAGAAAAACATACAGCTGCAAAAACTCGTTTTAATTCTTCAGTCCAATCTCCCAAGGTGCGAATATGAACACTAATGTAATCATCTCCAGGAGCTGATGTAATAGAAAATGGGTGCCTATAATTTTCAAGAAAATATTTAGAACTTCACATAGTTTTTAAATTCAATCACGTAAGAAAAATGTTAAAAACCACTCACCATTCAAAAGGTGAGACTGCAGGACATTTCACAAATATATATTGTCCGCTCTTGTATTTGAACCCTTGTGGCTTGGACATTACAACGCTCAAGACATTTCCAGGATATATTGCAAACTGTTCATCATTTATATACGATTACTGCATGTTATAGTCACACTTCTTTCCTACTAATTTTTTTCAATGAAAGGCGTTTTTCCCAAAATGAATGTTCCCACCTTCAATATTCTTACAGAGTCATATCCAGACCTGAAGAACCTTAGAATCCTCTCAGCCATATATAATAGAAATGGTACAGCAAGATACATCCATGTCTGTGGACAGAGGCAACTATAAGTTTCTTATAAATTAAAGACATGAGATTTTCACAGTAGATAACATTATATAGAGAGCTTTTCAATAAAATTTTATCCCATATTTTGAATATAAGTTTCAGATCACATTCCCTAAGATCACGATCGGGATGAATTAGGGAGTGTGATCCCAAACACGAAATGGTGATAAAACTGTGTCACAGATTTTGAGTCAACCTTTAGGATTACACCATGTAATCCACCATTGGGATGAAAGAAAGATTGCGCTCTGTAATCTATGATAAGGATGAAATAATTTCTTTCATCCTAATAATGGAGAAAAGTTGATTCAAAATCTGCAACACAGTTTTATCTAAAATTTCTTTGTACGAAGTTGTTGAAAAATGCAGCAGAAAAGATTCACTTAATCTTAGAAGACAGTAAAAAAACTCACCGATTTTGCACTCCATTTGTGCACAAGAAAGATCATGGTCCCATGGACGATGAGCAAAATGTAGACAATAGCAAAAAGGTGGTGAGAATACCAGAAGGCATTGAACCCTGTCAATCTGTTGAAAGGCCGCGGAAGCTTGACGACATTTCTTCTGAACCATCGAGTTGCGAGTGTGAATGAAATGATCATGAGAACAACCATGAGAATCCCTGTAATTCCATCTATGCCTTTGACAAGATCGCCATATGTGGGCTGTTTGTAATGGAAGTCTTTCTGTATTAGATAGAATTTCGATTTGGGGGCATTCACCAAACGAGGGAAATCACAAGCCAAATGGTTGCCAGCATGTAGAAGTACTCCTACAACAATTGCTGCTGCAATTGTCTGGAACAGATCGATTGATTGTCAAACTATGAGCTCATACAATACAAGATTAGGCCTACCGGTCTGTTTCTAATTGAATAAAAAATATTAGAAATCAGGCCTAATTGTTCAATTACCTTGTGAAAATTAATGTTATCATCAAAGGGAACAAAGAATCCAAGCTTGGTGGACCTGAGCCAAGTGATGGTATTTCTACACACAGGAAGCAATATGAGTGCCATGTTGAGTTTGAGAGTCTCCGCAGAACCTTTTGCAGTGAGCAGGCAATAGCCCATAACTTGAAAGGCTTGCTTGTCTTTGTACTGGAAAAATTTCCATGTGAAAAGAACTATCATTGCAGATGCCCACAACAAGATAACCCACACCCTTTGCCAATTCTCATCAATGAAAATGCTGACCTTAGTGGCTGCCTTCTGAACTGGGTTTTTCTTCTTTGGACCAAGGTTTTGGCTCATTGCTTGGCTGGTACAGCTCAGAGCTTGAGAATAATTCATATAAGTGTCTCTTTGTAATAGCAAGGTTTCTAATTGCCATAACTGTAGGACAAAAGTTTTCTTTATTAGTCAGTGTGAAGAAAATATAAGAATTTTTGGATACAAATGATATAAATGTTTTTCTGTTGGGCTAGAATTACCTCAATGTATCCTAAATTTTCAGGGTCAAGCTCCTCCATTATCAATGCGGCGTATTCCTCTGCCTGCTCTTTGAGTTTTGATAATTTGTTTGCAGAAGCACTCAACATGATAAGCTGTACATATGCACTCTAATAATAAGTCATAGCTCAAAAAATTGATATATTTATGTTTATTCTAATCAGCTATCCTATTCATTTCTCATTCCTGGGTCTAGAAGTCAGGCCCGAAACGTCGGTCAAAAATTGAATACACAGTGAAATCCAGATATTCTTCAAAAATGCCCACCTATGGAAATCTCAAAATCTAACTCAAAATACTTCGTCTTTTAAAACTTTTTTGAAGATGGCTGATTTAAACTCTTACCTCTTTCACTTCCTCCTCTGTTACTCTTCCGTCAGCATTCTTGTCTACCCTGCAAATGCATAATTCGCATAATTTAATTCTGATTTTCATGAAGTCACCCATCCCAATACTACTCTGGCCAAAGTGCCCTCAATGCAAGTAAAGAGTTAAAAAGAGTAATTGCATTAATGAATTGGGGTATCCAATTCATGCAATAAAATGGTGTATAATAAATGGGTACTGATGTTCATGCAAGAGAACCTCTAAAAGCTGTAATGGCATTAATGAATCAGCGTGGTCAATTCATGCATTTGGGGATATCTAATAAATGAGAAGATTTTTACATGTCGAAAAATATTTGCAGACGAGAATCAAAGCTCTGGTCGGATATCTGCAGCCAGAAATCCTGCAACTCATCAAGCGTTATTCGATCTCGCTTCAGGTTTTTCCTGCGTGCCAGAGTATCGAATACCTCTGCAGCGAATTCCTTTGAAATCTTCATTCCTCCACAATATGCATGAACAATTTCAATCCATCATACAATTCACAAAATTATCTCCACTAAATTAGACTCTTGAGTTTTACCAATGCATTGGGCGAAGTCAGAGCGCGAGAGCTAGCCTTGTTTGGCGAGGAGATGGAACTGGGATTCCACAGAGTTCCACAGTTCCTGCCCGTCTTTTCCATTCGGCGTAGTGTTACTAATAAATCTGAGCCCCTTGAGAGCCACGTGAGCCCCGGATCGACTCCTGTCGAGTTGAGCCCTCTCTTTCCTCACGGCCCTCGCAGCCAGAGGATCTTGGGCGAGACTTGTCTGAGATGTGGAATGGTTCCAAGATATGCGTTTCAATTCTGCCAGGAAATCCTGCGATAGCTTCCTCACCTTGGAGGAGGCCTCCGCCTTAAATTCCTGAGAAAACTGCCTCAACGCACTGGAAGCACTTCTGCTGAAAGAAGAAGCACGAGAACTCCTTCGGTCTGTTCCATCCACAGAGAGCATTCCGTAGTCGGGCTCCTCGCTCACTGCGGGAACCACACTGCGCAAAACAATTTCATTGTCTCGAACATCCAGAGTCACCTCCACCAGCTCCTCCTCATTTTCATCACCATTGTTGTTATGAATATTGTACACTGGTATTGCCACATCTTCATGATTGCTGTCGTTGGATAAATCCATGCTTCGTCCAATGCTGGACTTCCTGCTACTGCTCGCTCCAGAGCTCCTGCTTGTAAGATAAAATACTTATAAGAATCATGGATCCAACATTCATCTCTTTCTAAAGAGTGGACAACAAACTAGAACAGAAACGTCAGAATAGAAAAGGTTACAACACAGTTCAATCCAGATAAATTATTCTAAAATAACTTATGGACGAAAATAAAAAATCATAAAATAAAATTGAGCGTATATTGCAGAAATTCAACTAAAACTCTGCTCCTTACCATTTTCGCTCATGGTCGCTGCCACATCCCAAGTTCAATTCCTTCTCGCTCCCCACGCTGGATGTGGCGCTTTTCATTGTTCACAAACCCACTCAATTCGTCTTACGATAGTGTAATTGCTGAATCAATCAGAGTTTACCTTCAAATAAACTATCATTTCATCATCCAAAATTCATCAATTCTTAAAGAATAGAAACTAGAATCGAAATGTCAGAATATAAAAGATAAAACACAACTCAATCCAGATAAATTGTTCCTTTAAAGAACTTACCAATGAACAACAAAGAGGCTTACCATTTTTGAGCATGGCAGCTGCCATGTCCAAATTCAATTCCTTCTCTCTCTCCAACTTTTCATTGTTCAGAAACCCACTTGATACTCACTAAATCAATTTGATTTTCCTTCCACCAAACTACCATCTCTCTTATTTCTCAAGCATTGGCTTCAATCTTCACTTCCTTGAAAATGGATTCCTTCCTTGGTTGCATAAGAAACAACCGGACAAAATTTCTTTAAGCACATTTATCGAAAAGACAATCTATCATACATTATTGGAAGCTAAAAACATCACACTCAAAACTAAGAATGACCTGTCCCTACTTTTGCATTGTTCTTAACTTTTAAATAGAACCAATAAATGACCTCTGCTGGTTGCTTTTAATACCCACAAGACCATCCAATCTCTGTACGTCAACGAATTTTGCCACACTCTTTCCGGGCATTGGCACTGAAGATAGATTCTGAACCTACACCTCTCCCTGTTCGTTGTGAGTTTGTCTGTAACAGGAGAGATCAATGCTTACCTATTGTCCCAACCAATTACTATGAGTCTGACTGAAAAGATTTTACCGCTGGTCTTTGAAGCTCAAGTCTCTATATTAGGTAGGTTATGGATTGATCTCTGATCACCCGCCAAAGATGAAAAATCAAATTTTGACAGTACAAATACCCAATCTCTTCAAACACCGGGGGCAGTTCAACTTAAATAAAGAAAACTTGCAGTTCAAGCTTCTCAATTAGACAACCAAAACAGTAAGAATTGTCAAAATTGAAGAACAAGGGGTCCCTCTGAGCCAAGTTGGTGAGAATTTGTTGTGAAAAATTCCAGGGCAGGGCAGACTTTGGATTATGGTCATCTGGGAAGTCAAGCAAAGCAGATGAGTCTGTTCTTTTCAGTTGCCTGCATCTCTTGTTGTTAGGATCGGTTATTGACGATCAATTTCAGACAGTGATATTGGTATTTGAATTTTAGTGACCGTTAACATTATTCCCTGCCCATACGACCCTTTCATGATCGCCTCAGCTCTACGTAATCCATGGCCGGGAAATGTGAAGAATGTGAGAATCTGTTTGGCATGATGAAAGCAACAGCTACACCTAAAACTCCAGTTTTTTTAATAGAAGCCGGCGGGAGTAGTTAAGGTTCCTCCCCTGTACCCACCACTCACCACTAATTTGGTTTTTGTGGGATGGGAAGTGAATTCTAGAACTTATTATGTACCATTAATAGATGACGTGCAAATATTGTTTCAATTTAGTAGTACAAGACTGCATTGCTTGTACTTTGTTCGGTACATAATTGTGGTGAAGTTAGCTTACTGTCATATATTCTGAAAAATAATACTTTAAATTTACACTGTAAAAGTCAAATTTAATCATACATGCAAGGTAAAAATCATTGTAAAGGGAAAATTAAAATTTAAAATGAGTGAGTAGAGAGTAATCTAACATATTGGGAGATTAAAAAAAGAGGATTCTGAACAGTGAGATGAATCTTATTGTTTTGGAGAACATTTATGATGTATTAGTTGGTGAAGAAGAGATATTGTGAAATCATGTTTATTATATACGTTCGGAAGATAGTCATGTGACTTATTATGATTGGTGTTGTGAAACCGTTGGAAATAGGTTGTAATCAACCTAGTGTATGCCCATTTTAGAAATTTGTATATGAAAAGTTGCTTACGAAAATCAAACATCTTATAATAGATAAAGCTAAACATATGTAATCTTCATACTTGTCGTGTCATATGTGAGAGTTTTTATGTTTTCATAGTCTATGAAAGTTAGAAGAAGATTTTTGGAAACAAATTTCTTAATTTTTGATCGATGTGTTTCAAATTATCATCCATGATTCATCATCGAGAAAATTACTGAGACAATGAATTGAAACACGTCGATAAAAATCGGGACACAATTATCTACATAAATCTTTTTCTAATATGCAATAATTAATCATAAAAAAACATCTTGAAATGATTTAAAAAGAGGCATCAAAATTAATACTCTATTATAATTGTT
This sequence comes from Taxus wallichiana var. yunnanensis, assembly GCA_018340775.1. Lineage (NCBI taxonomy): Eukaryota > Viridiplantae > Streptophyta > Pinopsida > Cupressales > Taxaceae > Taxus > Taxus wallichiana. The sequence continues at coordinate 333,967,601 of CM031240.1, read as the reverse complement.
GAAGATAACTTTCAATTACTTAACATGAAAATATGTGTTATCATTCATTTCTCATAAATATGAGTTAGAGTTTATATGAAAATAACGTAAAGCCACTTCTTATGAAAATAGAAAAAAGCTTTTTGAAAAATATATGTAAATCATTTTTATGCCTTATTAAATTGTATATGTTGTTGGAAACGTGTTCTATATTTTCCATGAGTTACCTCCTTCTAGATTATATAGTCATGTATAACGTGCAACTCGATCCGCCATGTGAGGTCGAGGCATCACCCTAATAAGGGGAATGGAATAACCAATTGCCCGCCTAATCAAGGGTTCATGGGTTGGCTCTTGAATTTTTTTAGGGTGCCCTTTATGGGACTTCAAGTTCATATAGGTGATTAAACCTATGTTATTAAAGGCGACTAGATAACTCATGTTACTATGGAACTATTATAGTTTGTATTCTTGGTTTATGGTTTTAAATATTGTATTGTAATTACGTTGTTATTGTTACTTATCGATGTACTTGTATATTCCTCGACATGCAACAAGATAGAACATAAATAAGAAATATGTATTTGTATGGTAAAACAATTGAGCTAATATAATAAGGAAGATAAGTTACTATACTAGGTTTTTTCCCTGAAAGGGTTTCAAAGTTAAATCTTGAATATTGTATTATCTTGTGTACATGTCATATCTCGATTTTTTATTTATCTCAAGATTTTGTGAAGTATTACTTCTCTTGTATTTCTTTATCAATTCAAATTCTCTTCATATGTTTTTTATTCCATCTAATACATGCCTCAAAATAACAAATTAGATATACCTCCTCATTCCATATTGTTCGTTCAAAACATTTAATTTAAAATTAAAGTAAATGTTTGCAAGTGTTTTACCAAGCACCCAAATTTAATGTTTTGGTATAGTTTTGCATTTATGAATTAATTGACACGAGTTCAAATAGCATTAAGAAATAACATATACATGCACGAAACAAACTTAAACCTTATTCTTCTTTTTTGATGGGAAACCAACGATTTCACATAGATATCAATATCTTTGCCCCATGATGAATGAAGTTAACTATAACCGATCACACTTACTAAATAAACATATATCTATACAAAATCCTTCCTTTGACTAAATAACGACGACTACAGAACATCCAATCTATCAAAATCATGTAAAAAACAATCTTTTTATTATAGATACATATCTACACTGATTCATTGTCTCAATATATTTACTTTTATTGAGCATTTCGCTCTACTACACATTTAGAATACATGTCCTATTATCCAAAATAAATTTGTATTTTAAACCCATAACCTATGACATGTCCTATTATCCAAAATAAATTTGTATTTTAAACCCATAACCTATGACATGTTTTCTAATCGTGTGGAATTCTATGTGTACACATTTTGTCGTTGAGAAAACTTGGAGAGTTGGACACGATCATCGTGCCACATAGGGTTGACTTTAAAAGGAAGGTATAACAACTCACAGGGCACTTTTTTCGCTAAGTCGTCGTTCCCCCACTTCGGCCTTCAATTTATTTATTTATGTTTTTAAAATATGGACCTAAATTTGAGGAGAGAATTGATGTTTTATATATTTTTTTAATTGAGAAATACTATTTAAATATTAGAGAAAGGAATCGTTATATATTATACAATTCAAGTCATAATTGTGGTAAGGTTTTTAAATGGCTTACTTGAGAATGTTTATCAAATGTTGATGCGAAATATTCAACGCTTTTGCAATTTTATTAAGAAGATTTTTTCACACAGTTTTTATATAGTTCATTCTTGTTTTTTCGTATGAAATAATTAATCACTTTACAAAGTAAGTTTACTATATTAATAATTCCACAAATTTAATAAATGTGATCATTGCTATCTCTAGGTTTGAGTAAAGGTTTGGAGTTCAAATCAACTTTTTAAGATGGAAACGCCTACCTTGTGGACGTTTACCTATCATTTCACTTTTATTTTGATTCTTTGTGACATTTTTATTTTTATCCTATAGTAATGCACGAATTTGTAATAATAGTACAATTAATAATAATTAAAAAAAAACGGTAGTTTTAATATATTTCGAATTATTTAAAAATTTAAGAATTAAATATTATTATTTTTTTAAAGATATAAATATCAATTATTATTAAGATTCTAATAAAAGTAAAACTTTCTAGAATATAAGATTTAACTTATCTCTTTCTATATGCACTTGGAAAATTGGTAGGTTGCTTTTCAAACTCCTTCCATGTCATGAATGGTGTGGCGACCTCTTGTTGTATCTAGAGTAGATGTGCATTTTAGACAACTAATCATGTACGTTTATAATGAATTTGAATAAATTATATATTGTTGTTAGTTTATTAAGTTTTTTTTTTTTTTTTTTTTTCCAGATAGAGCCAACGTATACGAGAGGTGGATACAAAAACTATGCATAAACACTCTAACACAAAAATAAATGAAAAATAAAGTAGGTTTATTGATTCGAATTTATATCCCACAATTTCTAGTAAAATAAATTTAGACACAATAATTTCTATTTTAACTCTTCCTCTTTATTTATATTTATTTAAGTAAATAGTACATTGTTAAGATTATAGCTTGCAATACATAAACATACTCCACTTATTTTATTTTACTCTACCCTATTCTCTCACACGCATAGCTCTCTTCCACTTTTTAGACACAATTACATATATTTACTCTACTCCATCACACACTTTACACTCTCTTCACAATCTCCTCTTATTACAAGCTTATCCTCTTTGTATTTGTACATTTTACCTATGTTTACTAACAATCACATCGATTATAGTATTATACATGTCTATTGTATAAGAAGAGTTTGTATCCCAACCTACGGAGCATGATTCCTTTCATGTGTAGCTTTCTTTGACATGCGAGTGTATTGTATCTTTAATGTATGACCCATGACATATGTATTCGATAAACCCGATGAAGAAATATGTTAACAATCCCAACATGCCTATGATGAGATACAACTATCAATATATAGAAATAAAGTTACTTAACATAAACCCTTTGATTGGTGATGTTAGAGCATCTAGGTTGATAGCCGGAGATTCTACGGGTACTCTCAAACACTGTCGTTAGAGTCACTAAATGAAAATGAAACTATTAATGTTTCATTTATTTCATGAATAATCTTTTACGACATATACAATGCCCCTTTAATGGGGTTTTACAAAGGATGACACCTTCTAAGGCCAAACCAAATTTGAACTATTCTCATTCGGATCTAAGGCTAATCCCGACCTCTTCTCTCTCGGTCCCTCTCCTTTAGTTGATCTCAACATGATCCTTCAACAACCTCTTTTACTCGAGCGGTTTCTCCTCTATTTATAGCCGCACAAACCCAACTTCTTGCTTCTCTCTCCTCTTTGTTGGCTCCTTTGGATTGGCACGCTATGTCGCTCGGTGGTTAGATTTTTCTTATCATCCGCTCCATCATCTAGTTACTATCAACCATGTGGCCATGCAAATCCATCACTGTCCGTCCTTTCTGCCAACTTTCTTCATGCCTCATCTTCTCGAGCCTCATCCTCCACGCCTTTTATGCGCCCTTGCCTTTACTTCATCTCCTCCAAGATTTTAATGCATTTTCCTTGTTTCCTTACACCTTCTCATACCTTTATTCGGAATTCTCAAACTTCTTTGTGGTTCTTCACCCTTGGTTATTACTCTAGGCGGTTGTTCTCCGTGTTCCATTTCCTTTATGCACCATAACCATTTCCCACGTGCCCTTCTTCTATTCATGTTTGTCATTCCATTTTCTTTTCTTCTCAGTGCGCCCTCACCCTTTCACACTTTTTTTGGTGCCTTCACTTTTGAATGTGCTCCATATTCTCCGCATTTCGCTTATCCTTCAATGTCTTGCACTCGCTTGCACTTCCCTATGCACCTTATCCTTCATATTCCTCCTAGTGCACCTCTTCCCTTTTGGATGTGGGCATCTACTTACTCACACACCATTTCTCTTCATGCTTTGATTTTCTCCCGCACACCCTTATTTTCTTTTGCACACATCTCTTCATTCCTATGTGCATCACATTTTCAACTCCTTGTATTGTTCTTCTCCACTTCTCCTCAACTTCTTTTTCTTGGCCACTTTCCTGCCTTCTCTCCTTTTTCGGCTCATAATTACCTTCATGCCCTCTTTCCTTCTCCTTGTGTATTTTTTCCACGCATGCTTCTTCCTTTTGTGGCTTTAGGTTACTCTTCTTTCTCCTTTCTTGTTGCTTCCTCTTGTGAACCTCCTTATCTTCCTCTTATGCATCTCTCATTCTATCACACACCCTATTTGTGCTTTCTCTTTCCTTTCCCTGTACACCCTCTAATTCTTGTGTGCTTCCTTCTCTATGTAGGCTTCACCTAAGTCCCAATATGCCCCCGCATCACATGTTCACTTGTAATCGACATCAACCAAAAATATACTAGTTTAAAAATAAGATAAGTATAACATCACACAAGTTTGGATTGCTCCCAATATTTATTTTTAAGTATTTAAATTCTAACCATAATTTCATTAAATGTGTCCACATATTCCTATCTACACATAAACCTAGAATCGTTAATATTCACCCATGTATATAGATATCTAATTAGGGATGGGATTATTTTATATCAAGTATAACCAAAAGGCGGTTGGGAACACTTTTGATCAATATATAGATATTTGGCTCCCAAACATATTGATGGGTTTTAAGTGTCAAATATAAGAATTTATTATGTTTATTTATAGATTCCAATATACCATTATTAGGGTTTATGTTTTAAGATTTAGAGACTTCAAAATTCAAGCACTTCTATTTTACAATTCCTATTTTTATCTTTTAGGAATCCATTGTTTATTGTGATAGTTGAACTTAATAGAAAATCATATAATATTTTGGATCAATATTTCTCTTATATTAAGTGTTGGCAATTAAAATGTTAAAAATTTATTAAATATAAAATTGATTAATACTTGAAAAAAAAATTGGTGAAGGGACAACAAACTATTCTATCCGCATTTTCATTTAGTGTTGTCAAACGATTATAAAATTATAATCATTTGGAATCCTTTTTGAGATTTCAGAATTCGTTGTTTGTTGTGTCTATCGAGCTTAATATAAATAAACTGGAAATTAGTTAGCTCAAGAGGTTTTAGAAATAAAAATCATGAGTATTTCAATAAATGTTACAAAATGAACGACCACCCATTTAACTACATGTCTCTTATAGTGTTCTTTAAATGAATATGAAAATATAATCCTTAAATTCATAGTTCATTGTGAACATAGAACTTAATAGAATTACATATAATATTTTGGATTAGTATTGGCTAAATTTCCTTTTAAAAAAAAAAAAACTTAATTGAAGAGGTTTTAGGAATGCAAATCATTAGTAGTTGAATGAATGACGAAGAATGGGTGGCCACCCATTCTATCCAATACAATATAGAATTATGATCTTTTTGTTCTTGAAGTGTTGCTAAAAGCTGTACAAAAGTATACTAATTTTTTTGAAGTGTTATCAAAAATATAAACATATAATCTACCTATATCTTTTTCTACATTTTAGTAGTTTGATAAAGCTTAGAAGTAGGAAAAAATATTGGGGTCGACCTTAGGTGTGTTGAAATGGAAATAATGGGATTCCGGGGAGGTGGACTCGATTCTATAAGTTGTTTCAAAGTGTAGTTGAGAAAGTGAAGGTCGGTGGAGTTTCCATAAGTTTACAACAAAAGGGGAAACCTTGAGTTTCTTAAACAAAAATCTCGAAAGAGCTTTGCATGTGATTGTGAATTTAACATTTTGTATCATAATTCATAGGATTATTTTTGTTGTATTGCAACTTGAGTATGGACGAAATGGTGACTTCCTATTCTAAATGCATGTTCAGATTGTAAGAATATATTGACCTCAAAAAGATAAGTTAATTCCTTAAACCAATAATCACTTAAACTTAGTACACATTATTCACTCTAATTACCATGTACACTTAGCTACGGAAAAATAATAGAAAATATCCATAGATAACATTTAAAGTGGGAGGTCAATTTTAAAGATCACAATTTTATTTGGCATGTAATTTATTTACAATTGTTCTTACATTTTGACATCCTTAAAGCTCAATAAAGGTGGTCATAAGTCATATAGTAAGAAATTTCAATAAGGTAAATATCTATCAAAACTCTTTGAATGATATAATTTACGTTATTATTGTGAATATATTTTTAGTATGAGTCATCAATAAACAATGTATTAAAATTAGTGTAAAGACCTTTGTTACTTTTCCAAACTAGTTCCAAAACCTTGCAAAATATTATTAGATTTCTAAGGCCATGAAGATGATTTCACTTTTTGTGAATTTCATATTTCATTCCCTTTTAAGATTTTAGTGTGTTTCTAATTAACATACATAAAAAGGATGAAATAATGCAACAAGAGGCTATTTTGATCTAATTAACTTCCAACATTAATTTCCCAAATTAGAATAACACTTTACAAAGTGACTATTGATCTAGGAACTATCAAAACACAAAGGAGATATTACACTTAGCTAATTTTTGTGGATATGGGAGGTTATGAGTGATCTAAGAGAAAAAATATTGATCCGACATCTGAAAGTAATTCATTGCTAAGACTAGCATTTGAAATTACACTTAGTAAAAACCGTACAACTAGATCCAAAGCATATATACGGTCTGATCCTTCTGTAGGATCTTGGACCTACTTAGATTATAGCTATGTAATTTTTGTGTGCTTCACCTTCTTGGAAATGATTGTTGCTTTATGTTTTGATCTTCTTCACTCTCCTTCAAAATGGCTTTGTAACTCTGATCAAACCATCAAACCTTCATAGTGCAAGATGGAGTTCTTGCAAAAATAATTTAGGTGGGTTGTGGCCGAACTCAGTGCACCGTTAATTTCGCCACTACTCCAAAGAGGTCTCAAACTTCATGTCATTATCTCAACACATGATATCTACCACATTGCAATCATAATTTAAAAAAGATATATTTTACAATACCTTATTTGAGTTTCACACTTGCTCAAATACTTAGGAAGGGTCACTTTTCTTACTTTTAGAAAGAAGATAGAGACTCTTGGACCAGTAGGATACTTGAGACTTATAGAAGGTGTTTCCCAATGGATGTGCATGAGGTATTTCACAGTTTTGAGAAGTTGGAGTGCATTTTGTGCTTGCTTTTACATGAGGAGATCTTAAAGTGTTGGGACCTTAAATGAGGTATGATTGACTTGTTTATATAGGATTCGATGGTTATTATGTCATGAAAGGAAGTCCAAGAGGGAATACTAGTCCATATGAAGATAATGCAATTGAAATTTTTAGTGCCATGTGTCAGTCCAAAATCATACACTAGGGTCGAGTTGTAGATTTTGACAAACCAACCAAGGTTGAAATTTTTGACCTAGTAAGAAAAATTTGATTTTGACTTCATGGAGCTAAGGATAAATATTTCTAGGCATGTTTATTATAATTAAACCTTATAAAATAATAATAAAAATCCATGCAAAGATAAACAAGTGACCAAAGGGCTATTAGGGTGTGCTAAGAAAGAGTGGGGAGGGTGTATTTGTGTATGCAAGTGTGCAATGTCAAGACCAACAATGTTAAAGGATAGATTTCCAAATTTGAGTGTCTACATCCCCCTTTAAGTATGAAATGAAAATTGTATGCTTAAAGGAAAATATACCTGAGTGTGTAGACACACTTTGTCTTTTCTCGCAATAACTTTGTTTTGCAGTATTCCATTGTGTTGAGTTTGACATGCTCTAAAATGAAACCTATAACATAAAGTGTAGTCAATTACCAAGATAGGAAACTAAAATTTAACTCTAAAATGTAATGAAAGTACTATAAAGAAATGTGCAACAAGAAATTCCAAAAGAGATGAAAAATATGGAAGGAATAAACTTGTTTGTCTTGCAAAGGGAATGTGCTCCCGTTCTTATGTTTAGAATTTTTTGAAATTTGATGAAGAATTGGGGGTGATCAATCCTTGATTTGTGTTGGGGGATGTCGATGTGCACACTAATACTAAAAAAGAGAAGAACTAAAAGAGAAGATGAAGCACCCATGCGAAGGAGGAATACCATGTATCAAATCCATTGAACAACTTTAATATCTTCCCCTTAATTACAAAGAGGATATAAAATATTTCCCATGAAGAACTTAGCAACCTTGCTACCATCCATAACCCCACAAACCATGCTGCTGCAGATGGATATAAGCCCAAATTTGTAACTTGAAACACATATTAGAAAAGAGAAATAAGTGCCCCCATGCTCTTTCCATGGGTCGTACAATTGAGTATAAATTGAATAGTAATGATTTCATTCCAAAATGTGAGTGGATATTGCATTACAAAATATGGAAGTGAAACTTAGTGTTGTGGAGAGGGAGAGAATTAAATACTTCGCACCCTATGAAATTGTGCCAAACTAAGTCAATCTGAATATGAAACCATAAATGTTGTAATAATGATGATAAATATGAAAATATTGACAAATCTAGATAAAATTCCCACTGGGAAAATCCGTATGGTAGGGCTAGATCCATTCCTATTGTCCTAACCAAGTTGTACGTTTTTACAATCTATAAATTTTACTGATTTTCTTCATCTAAATTTAATTATGAGGCATTTATGTCCACCCCCATATATGTTTTTTCTTAACAAGATGCATGTGTCTACTAGAAATGTAAAATAAATCCTTGGATTTTTACCCCTCTTTTGAGGTGTGTGTGATAAAGAATTTGAGCCTGTAGATCAAAATAAAATATGGACACCCATAGACGAGTGTTTTAGAATCTATATATACCGTCGAAATGACTAAATTGGTGGCCACCAAAAAGAAACTACACCTACAAAGGATGTGCATGGTAGAGACCATGATGCAAAACAATAACAATAATAAGAAGAAGCATGATAACAATAATAATCAATGCAAAAAAACAAAAATAACAATAATATAAGAATAATAAGTTAGTAGAAGATAAGTGCATACAATGTAGAAACAAGTGCAAAACATGTCAAACAATGTCACACAAAAGGAAAAAATTCTTGCAAATATGGGACACCCATGATGTCACAAGACAATCAAGGCCCATGAGCCTACAAACAAGATATACACAATCAAACACAATGTATAAGGTCACAAACATGGGACACCAACTATATCATAAGACAATAAAGGCCCTTAGTCCACATTCGAGTAAAAAAAAAGTAAACACACATAACTAACAAGCATGTATGAAAAGTAAGTGTATCTAAATGAGACAAATGAAGATCATATGATATAAAAAGAGCTAGCAATGATAGTAAGTGTTGCACAATACGCATGTGTTAGTCCAAAATATAAAAAATACACAATATATATATGTAACCAAGCGTAATGAGGAAAGAAAGGAACTATAATGGAAATATAACACTGGATGTAGTATGTAAAAGTAGATGCCCCTAGAGGTTAGCAGTCTAGGTAAAGGGTAGGCCAACACCTATCATCGTGTACCACTTTGTGAATGTCCTGCATCATACTCAATATACCACATGAATGTATGTGTGTAAAGAATAAATGTTATCTATAAAACCAAAGGAGTAAACAACATATATAATGTAAAGTGCAAACAATGTATGCTATAAAAAAGGTCCTGATTTTATATTTTTCAAATATTTGAATGTTTTTATGTTTTAGGCCCTCCATAAGGGCATAGATGAAAACCTATTCTCTCGAAGAGAAGGAAGGGTGATCCAAGAATTCCCCCATGAAGGGGAATAGATAGAGAGTACTGTAAAATAATATGCAGAGCATGATTTCCCCATAATGTGTGTGCAAAGTGAGGTTTGGGTGTAAAACCACTCCCTCAATAGTAAAATTGAACCTATAAATTAAGTGCATTATCGGGAAATGAGTGGGGGATATTATGATCTAAGTTAACCCAAAAGAAACTTACGAGGAGCTAAAGAAACTGTTGAATATGATGGGGATCAAGCCTTGAATGTGTCATAAAATATGACATAAGTGTGATAAATAATGGGTAGAATGATGAAGAAATAGTAGTATGAGCCACAAAGCTAGAAGATATGTGTAAGATAGGATGAGGTTGCAAGCTACGATGGGTAATATGAATAGAATAAGGTTTAGGGGGAGACCTAGAGGCCCTAGAACTATGTGATGTAACATGTGCAACTAAAGGCCCATCAAAATACCTAGAGTGATGTGAATTTGTGTGTGAACTCAAGTGCATGTGATGAGATCTAAGAGGACTAGTGTTATTCGACGTAGTGTGTGAATTAATAGGCATATATATATATATATATATATATATATATATATTATATATATATATATATATATATATATATATATATATATATATATATATATATATATATATATATATATATATATATATATATATATATATGCACTAGGAATCGAGGTGGAAACCTGTAGAAGGGCGGGGTATATGAGGAGATAAATTCCTAAAAGGAACAACTTTGTGGATAGTCATAACCTGTTGATGACTAATGAAATTCATGCACTAGTGTATGATGGATGATACATCCCTAAGAGCACACAGCCAAGGGAGACCTAAATGCAAAGCCCCAATAGTAATATATTTAGCAACCAAGTATAAATTATGTGTAGTGATATATTTGATGATGATTAGTAGTGTAATGCATCGAAAATGTGGATAAGAATCAAGCACAATAATCTCAAAAGAGATAACAAAAGATTGAAGTAAGGTCCATACACAAACATTATCTATACGGCGTGGAATAACCAAGACACCTTGAATAGGAATATGATGAATAGAGACTAGAAAAAATAGTGTATCAAAGATAAGTGTGTTATTTATATCAAAATCATCAAAATAAATGACTGGTGTAGAAAGGGGTTTGCGAGAAATAGTTCAATCATAGCATCAAAGGATGATCATAAGAAGGTGGTGGTGGCACGTACGATGTGTGTTATGAACTTATAAGGTAGATTTATCATTACCATGCCAAGGAAGTGGGTCATTAAATATTTTCAAATTAGCATTGTTATTGACAAGCTTGGAAGATTCAGTGGGCTCATCCCATTTAATTGCATTAGATTCGAATAAGTTCTCGAATGATGTGTCACATCTTAAGACAATGATCTATGGAGTGACCAATGCATCTATGGTAATCATAATAGGCATTAACATCAAATATCTTACTTTGGGGATTACTCGTATCAACCTCAAACAATGGAGGGAGAGACATGAGATTGCATTCAAGTAGTTTCTTTAAAAATATGCACGAAGCATAAGTTAATCATGTAAATTTTCATTTTGTAGGTTGTAATTTGAGCTTAGAAGTTTGAAAAACAACATTGATAGTATCTTTAAATCAACCTTAAGGTCATTATTTTTTTACTTTTAAGGTAGGATTTATTTGGAACCTAGCATTGGAAGTGTTAGAGGCACTAACAACATACTTGAGTTTATTCATATGTAATAGCTTAGCTTCATGCTCTTTTAGTGTATGAAATAGAAGGTCGAAAGATTGAAACTTTGCAAATATGACTGATTCTTACAAGGGATGAATAAAAATATGAAAAAATGTCGTATAACTCATTATCATCGTGATAACGCAAGACATAATTCTTGATATGCTCTTTAGATCCTTGTTTGATTTTGGAAATTTTTTACGTAAGATAAATTATCCCTAATGTTGATTGAAAATTGTGCCAAGAATTGATTTTCCAATGTAGTAAAAGAACACACAAAATGTGTGGGGAGATTATAGAACCATTGTAACGCAAAGTCCTTAAGGATCCTAGGGAATAACTTAGTAAGAAATATATCATTAGATGCATAATTAAAAGAAAGCAACATGAAAAGATCGAATATGTTCTTATGGATCACCCTTTCCATCATAGATATGAAGCTTAGGTGTAATGAAACCAATAGGAAAAGGGTATGAAACAACATCAAGTGCAAGTGGGTTATGCAATAATTGAGAAGATTCCATAACATTAGAAGTATGAGAGACACCTTGTTGCAATTGTAAAATTTTTGCTTGGAGAGAATGAACAAGGGACTCAAGAGATTCTGTGTTAGATGAAGATGTATGTGATCCATTATGATGATAGATAAGAGATGTAGTAGTAATAGTGGCTATAGGAATAGGCATAAAAACATTTTGTATGGGCATGTTAGATGTCCCTAAGGAAGTAGGAACCATAGATGCCGTCAATATATGTGTCGACAGAGGCATACTTGAGTTGATCTAAAAGTTTTTGTATTAGAGATATAGCTGAAGGAATTGATTGTTTATTGGTTGGTGATGGTCTAATTATTCGATTTGCACATGTTTACTATGTTGGTCTAGGAAAAGTGCGAGGCTGCATTTGAAGATGCCCATCAACTCTCTCTTCTCCTTCAACTTGCAACTCACTCTTCCTTTACAGAGGAAAGAATTCAACATGTTGTCAAAAGGTGATTAAATATAAATAATTTATATTCCCTAATCCCTAGCTTCAATCCAGATGAATAAGAAAATATTATTAAAGTGGTTGTTGATTGTTTGAGTTGAGAGCGTTCGAGGAGTTAAGAGTTACTTAGGATGAATAAAATGCAACAAGATGCGCAGCCTATTCCACAAGGCTACTTACATTTCAAATGGAGTGGGTACAAAATCTGAAAATGGAAGAAAGACTAAGAATGGGAAAGGATTACATGAAATGGTTCCATATTTATCCTCACAAACAACGGGGTGACCCCGAATTCTCCTATTTTTAATGAAGATGCTAATATTCCAACAGACCAAGTATTACCATCAAATATGTTTAGACTATTGTTTCCCCCCTCTTTTGAGGTGTGTTTGATAATGAATTTAAGCACGTGGATCAAAAGAAAATATGAAAAACCATAGGCTGAGTGTTTGAGAATCTATATGTACCCTCTAAAATGACAAATGTGGTGGCCACCAAGAAGAAACTACACCTACAAAAGGGATGTACATGGTAGAGACCATTACGTGAAATAATAACAATAATAAGAATAAACATGATAACAAGAATAATGTCAATATAACATAACAACAATAACAATAATAGAAGAATAATATGCTAGTAGAATACAAGTGGATACTGATGTATAAACATGTTGAGAAATGTCACACAAAGGAAAAAAATTCTTGCAAATATGGGACACCCACGATGTCATAATAAAATCAAGGTCCGTGAGCCTATAAATGAGATATACATAATCAAACACAAGGTAAAATTACACAAACATGGGACACCCATAGTCTCAGAAGACAATCAAGGCCCTTATGCCAAAATCAAAGTAGAAAACAAGAAAAAAAAAAAACACACACACACACACACACAACTAACAAGTATGTATGAAAAGTAAGTGTATTTAAATGTGATGACTAAAGAGAATATGATATAAAAAGAGATAGAAGTTAAGGAAGTGTTGTACAAAACACGTGTTAGTACGAAAGATGAAAAATACACAATATATACATGTAACCAAACATAATGAAGAAATAAAATAACTATAATGGAAATATAACACTTGGATGTAGTATGCAAAAGTAGATTCCTTGAGAGGTTAACGGTCTAGGTAAAGGAAACTATCATCATGTCCCACTTTGTGAATGTCACTGAATCATGCTTAATATACCATATGAACACTTGTGTAAAGAAGAAATCATATCTATCAAACACAAGGAGTAAATGAAATGTATAATGTAAGGTGTAAATAATGCATGCTATCAAAAAATTCTTGATTTTTTATTTTTACAAATTGCTGAATGGTTTTGCATTTTTGGCCCTCCATTAGGGCATAGATGAAAACTTATTCTCTGAAGAGAAGGAAGGGTGATACAAGAATTCCCCTATGGAGGGGAATACATAGAGATTATATGTAACAAAAATATGTGAAACACGATTGCCCCATATTGTGTGTGTGAAAAGCGAGGTTCAAGTGTAGAATCGATCCCTCAATAGTTGAATTAAACCTACAAATCGAGAGTGTCATTGGGAAATGAGTGGGGGATAGTATGGGAACTTAACTTAGCATTGTTATTGAAAAGCTTGGAAGATTCAATAGGCGCATCCCATTCAATTTCATTAGATTAAATAAGGTCCTAAATGATGTGTTGTAGCTTAAGAAAATGATATGTAGAGTGACCAATGCATCTATGTTAATCACAATAGGCATTAACATTAAAGATCTTACTTCACGGATTATTCGTATGAACCTAAAATGGTGGATGGAGAGACATGAGATTGCATTCAAGTCGTTTCTTTAAAACTATGCATGGAGCACAAGTTTATCCTACAAATTATCATTTTGTGGGATGCAATTGGAGCTTAGTAGGTTAAACAACAATATTAACATTCTCTTTATAAACAACCTTAGTGTCATGAGTTTTTCCTTTCAAGGTATCTTTTCTTTAGAACTTATAATTGGAAGTGTTAGAGGAACTAACAACATACTTGAGTTTATTAATATGTAATAGCTTAGCCTCATTCTCTTATAGTGTATGACATAGATAGCTTAAAAATTAAAACTTGCCAAATATGGTGATTCTTGCAAAGGAGGAAGAAAACTTTAAACAAAAGGTCTTGTAACTCACTATCATTGAATACATTGTTCATCTTAGTAATAATTGTATAATAATGAAATACATAGTCACTGATATGATCTTCAAATCCTTTTTTATTTTGGACATTTATGTGTAAGATAACTTATCCCGATGTTGATTGGAAATTATGCCAAGAATTGATTTTCCAATGTAGTAAAAGAATGCATTGAATATGTGGGGATATTATAGAACCATTACAATACAAATTTCTTAAGGATCTTGTTAGTGCAAAATCACAACACCCCAAAATGAGTCGTCAGATCTAATTTTCTAAGGTAGATTCATTTGGTGTGATTTGCATAACATTGAGTTTTCCCCAAAGTGTGGGACTTTGCAAATGAGAAAACTCTCCAGATTAAAGGTGGTTCCTATTCCTCTGTTTAGGTGCATACGTGGAAATTTGCGAGAGGACCTATTCCTAGACCTAATCTAAGTTTTACCAAGGAGAGAGGGATAGAAGGAATACAAGAAATCAAAACTAAACTACAAGGTGATGCACGAAAGGAATGATGAATGTTAGTTTTTACGATAGACACGAACCAACAAAATACATACAATAATCAAGCACATATAACCGATTTATAATGAAGGACCGGATGAGAGAGAAAAGAGACAAGAAAGGATCTAAAATCGATCACAAACATGTTTTATTGCTATGCAGATTGATCTGATGCATTAGAAATGACTAGAAGGTAGAAACATATTTTGATTTAAATGGAAAGTCTGAACTCCATGAATTCCTTTTCCGGAAGGAAAGGAGCCTACAAAAACAAAAGAATGTCAACCCTTTACTGATGAGTCTCAACCACCTGCTTTTATAGATTCAACACAGAGGAGGATAAAGAGAGAGGGAAAAATAGTCTCGAAGCTCAACCACCGCAATTAATGCCTCCCATAAAATCTACTCCCAAATTTGTCTTGATTGTATCAATTTCTTATTCGGTACCTCAAAGATGGAGGAAACGACGGATCAAATTGAAATCAATCTGGTTGTTGGGGAAAAAATAGATCCTGCATTAATGGCCTGAAGACATTTCTCCATTTTCTCCCACCTAACCTCCCCAAACTTAAATTCTCAGATCTCCATGGCGTAGACGAGGCCGAGATATTTCCAACGGTGTCATATTTGTAATATTTTGAGCCCTGAGTCGAAAGATATGCCCCTTTGAAGTTTGTATCAGATTCGTACAAAACGGGGAGGAAAACTGGTTTGAAAAAGGGCCCCCTTTTCTATATGGGACACGTGGAGGGTTGGCGCTTGTTCGAGGGTGGCCTTTGTATTTTTCTCTTGGAATGGCGTGGGGCTAACATGTGGCTTCCTTGCATTTGGCTGCTTAATTTCTATGTTTTTGGCTAAGTCCTTTGCTTGGCGGGGTCATATTTCTTGATCGGGGACACAAGTAGTGCGGTGGTCATCTGGAAACCTTCTCTTTATTTGACCCTTGAGTTAGCACCATTTGGGCACTTGGCACTCTCCACCGGCTTGTCACAATACATTGACTATTCAACCTGACTCTATCCCCTTTTTTGAAATTGGACGCGTGGAGGCTCCGCGCTCACTTGGAAACCCGCTTAGGATTTTGCCTCTAGAGGAGCGTCGGGTTGACACTTGGAAGCCTCTGCGGGCTCTTAGACTTTTCAACGACCCCTCTTACCTTTTTGGACCTTGGGCTACGTGGAAAAATGGTGCTTATTTGAGCCTCCGTCTCTTTGGATCTGCCCTTGGAAATGCCCCAAAATGACACATGGCGGCTTCCACGGTGCTTCTATACTTAGCCTCTTTTTGAGCCCCCACCCTATCCGCCTTTTGACCTTTGTTGACCATTTTCTACGTGGAGGGCTGGCACAAGTTTGAGCTTCCCTTTTTGGATTCAACTTTGGAGAAGCACCGTGCCAACACGTGACTCTCTTTATTGCCTCCTATATACTTAGCCGATTTTGGACTCGTTCTGAACCGTTTTGAGCCCAAAGACTTCAGGTCTTCGTTGTTTCTTCTTTTTCTTGCTCCTGGCTTCTCTGACCTTACTATTCATTTCCAACCTTGCCTGTAACCTGTTTGATGAATTTAAGGCACAAGTTTTCTTGACAGAGGTGTTTCTTCTCTTTCTTCTTGCATAGGGTCATTTGGTCTTTCACAAGCCTTGCCACTCCATTGTTAAGTCCTTTTGTGACCTGTTTACAAGTTTTGACCGTTTTTCTCTAGTTCTTTCCTATGCGGGGTCATGGCTGATCCAATACATTGCATGGGGAGAAATATAGATAACAATTTGGCAACTCATAGGGGCATCATTGCTAGAAGAAAAGACCAATTGCGTTGTCATATCCATTGGGCATGGAGTCAAGAATGATACTCTAATCTTGATCTGCCTCACGATTCACAAGACCATTGTTTGCACTTTCAATTTTCGTAAGAAATCTCTAAATGATGGTTTATGAGAGTAGAAAATTGTTTTGACCCAAGGCTTCATCTATTTCTAAATGGGTTATGCAAGAGCAAAAAAACAACACCACAACTATATACAAAATCTGAAATCATACATGCTCTAAGTAGAACATGCAGAGCGTGCAAAGCACTTAGGAGAAAATCAACCTAAACTACAACAAGATGATGTGCACAAGCACTTAGAGGAATGAGAAACTAAACTAATATGTACAAGGTGGGAACTTTCCTTCTAGTAGTAGTGTTTAAGATA
This sequence comes from Taxus wallichiana var. yunnanensis, assembly GCA_018340775.1. Lineage (NCBI taxonomy): Eukaryota > Viridiplantae > Streptophyta > Pinopsida > Cupressales > Taxaceae > Taxus > Taxus wallichiana. The sequence goes on along the minus strand of CM031240.1, from coordinate 333,950,241 downwards.
AATTCCATTCATTGGAATCTGTAACTCTTCACCATCCAATGTAGACAATTGGAAAGCATTGCTACTTTTACATTTTGTGACCATGTAAGGGCCACTCCAAATGGCATAAAACTTGGAATGCCTTCTTGGTTTTCCCGATCTGCATCCCATTTCAAAACTAGGTCTCCTTCCTGGAAGGTCCTTGTTCTTTCCTTCTTGTCGAAGCATCTCTTGATTGAGACATGATCCTTCTCCATTGTTTAAAGTGCATGTTCTCTGGTTTCTTCCAACTCCATCAACTCTACATACTTGGCTTCCATTGGTTCAAACTCAGGCATCTCCAACTGCTTCATGAGTTCCAATGCTGGCAACTCAAGTGATATAGGCAAAACTACCTCCTTCCCATAGACAAGTTTGAATAGAGAGCTACCTATAGACCTTTTGGGTGTTGTCCTATCAGCCCATAAGGATGATTTGAGTTTCGTGTGCCAAGTTCTATGATATTCATCTAGAGTTCTTGACAATCCTTAGCGAGGTTCTGTATGTATGTATACTACGGCTTGGCCATTACCCTGAGGGTAATAATTAGATGAAGTGCTCAAGTAAATCCTGTTCCTAACGGCCCATCCTATGATTTTGGAACCTATGAATGCCAATGCATTGTTTGATATAATGGTGGCTAGCACTCCAAATCTGGTCACTATCCCTTCATAGAAATCTAGTATGCTAGACTCATTAGCTTCTTTGAGTGCCATTGCCTCAATCCACTTTGTGAAATAGTCTGTTGCTTTGTCTAGAATCCATTTGTGGCCTTGGCTCGAATTTGGATTGATGACCCCAATGAAATCCAATCCCCATTGCATGAATGGTTGGTAAATTGAAATTGGGTGCAATGGAAGTGTTCTTAGCCTTTCTTTGCCTTTGAAGAATGCACAATTTTTGTACTTTTTGATCCATGCATAACATTCACTAAATACCACAGGTCAATAATAAACCACTTTCATGATCTTGAGTCTTTGTTACTGTGGAGAAAAATGGCCTCAATTGCTTCATCATGAAACTCTTGTAACACTCTCTCAATTTGATCGTGCCAATGCATCTTAACGAGAACGCCATTGATGTCCCTCCGAACAAGACGCCATCAATAAACACATATGGGATGGCATGTAGTACGAAATGTCTCCTTTTTATTTTTATCATTTCGGAGGACACATGCCCATTTGAAGGAAGTGTATCATGCTTTGATTCCAACAAGGAGTGGGTACATCATCATTTTCTTCCTCTTGACTATTTTTTCGAACAAAAATAGCTTCCTTTTTCTTATTTGCCTCATCTTTTTGACTTGAGGCTAGTTGTTCACACAATCTCTTCCCACAGACCAACTTAATGACCTTGATCTCAATGTCATACTCCATGACACGAGTGATCCACCCTGCACATTATTCATTCAGATCCTTGCTAAGAAGGAAGTCTTTCAATCTGTATGAGAGACTTACGATTGAATTTAATTGTTTGAAACCAGATGCTTAAAATTCTTTAACCCTCTGATCACTGTCAGGAATTTATTTTCGATGAAGGAGTATCTCACTTCATAATCTTCCAGACCTTGGCTGAAGAAAGAAATTAGATGCTCTGTATCCTCTTTATTCTACTATACTAGGATTGTAGAAATTGTGTCACTGCCACCAAAGGAATATAGTATGAAATCCTTAGAAAAATATAGATTCACGAGAGTTGGGGCTTGTGATATAGCTTCTTTGATGTCCTCGAAACTTTCGTTTCCTTCATTTTGTACACCTAAATTCCAAACTCTTCTTTAACATCAATGTTATTGGCTTGACAAGGGCAGTAAAGTTTGGTATAAACCTGCAGACAAAATTGATTTTTCCTAAGAAGCTTTGAAGAGCCTTCTTATGGCTTGGCAATGGTAATGCAACTCTCTCTGGGTCAATTTCCAAACCTTCCTTTGACACAATATGTCCTAGAAGCCTACCCTCATGGGCTAAGAATATGCATTTTTAGGGTTCAATGATACCCCAAATCTCCTACACCTTTGAAACACCTGCCTTAGGTGAAAAAGGTGGTCTGTTGCATTTTTGGAGAACATAGTAATGTCATCCAGATAGATCAGTACTATTTTTTGATTAGCCCCTTGAATGCCATATCCATTGCCCTTTGGAAAGTGGCTCCAACATTAGACAATCCAAATGGCATTTTTCTATAGGCATAGGTGCCCCATTTGGTGGTGAAATCTATTTTGAACTGATCATCTTCTTTCACCATGATCTGGTTGTACCCTGAGTAGCCATCTAGGAGAGAGAATCTCTCTAATCCAGACACCACTTGTAAGATCTGCTCCATTGAAGGGAGTGGGTAGTGATCTTTGAGGGAAGCTCTGTTCAAGTCTCGAAAGTCTACACACAACCTAATCTCTCCATTCTTCTTCCTGACTAGGACCAAGTTTGCAACCCAACTTGAGTGTTTGATTGGAAATATGATACTTGCCTCTATCATCTTGTTTAGCTCTTTCTTCATCAGAGGTTCAATGTGTGGATTAATTGGTCTCTGCTTTTGCTGATGGGCTTAACAAGCTGGATCTAGTTCAATTGTGTGTTGTGCTAGCTTGAATTGAACCCTCTTAGGTCTTCATAGCTCCAAGAAAATACATCTGGAAACTCTTGGAAAATTTGCATGAATTCATACCTTTCTTGTTCGGTGGCTACTTTTCCAATTTGAAGTGTTTTGCCTTCTCCAACTCGAATTGAATTTGAATCTTCTCTTTTGATCTGTATATTAGCCTTCTCTTTTCAAAACTGATCATTAGGATTGAAGATAGACTCCAATGTCACTAAGCATTTGGGAAGCCTGTTTGTATGCAGTTGTACTACTTGATCTCTATATTGATGCTCTAATATGTTTTTATTCCTAGCTGATAACATGACTTCCTTTTGCAAAAATTGATGATCACGATCATTCTCAAACACACACAAGTATGTGTTGTTATTTGTCACTGCTGGCCTTACAATCACATGGATATATGGCTGTCCTTTGTCCCTCTTGATGCTATCAACACATCAAAGGTTTCTCCAACTATTAAGCCTATCAACAACTTCATTCTCCTTCCTGGGTATGGACACAATGTTAAAGGCTTCGAAATCCTCAATGAGATCCCATACCCTATTCTTGTACCTTTTGAGCAGATCATTTTGACAACATTTTGTCCTTTGACTTGATTGACAACCAATTCACTGTCACCAAACACTTATAGGTTCTTGATTCCTTGTCTTCTAGCCCAATGTAATCCATGAACCAAAGCCTCATATTCTGTAGTGTTATTTGAGAAAAAAACTAGAAACGGAAGGCTAAGTAATACTTCATACCTTGGGGTGACACAATCATAGCTCCACCTCCGGATCCTTACCTACTTCTCGAGCCATCAAAGAACAATTTCCATACTTCATTGTCATCCTTATATTTTGGCTTAATGATGTCAGGAAGAGGATGATTCTCTTCATGCAGCGGTAGAATCCTAGCTCAGATTCTTCCATCTCCTTATAGGGATCAAAAGCATGTCTTTTGACCACCCATTCATTGAGAGTCAGGTTTGGGATACACCCCACCTTGGTGTCTACTTTAGAAGTGTTTAGGAGGTCTTCTTGATCAAAAGCTGAACAATTTACATTGATTGGGCTAGGAACATAAGACTCAATGTGATAATCTACTATGGGCTCGGATCTGATTGTGGCCTTCACTCCATACCTTGTTCTAAAGAGCATATCAACTTGATCAATGAGACAAGTAGCCTCTAATTTTAGCAGTGAAGTCCCTGGACAAACACAATGCAAAATGTAGTGGCAAGTCTATGACTGATACGTTATGTAACACAGTCACATTGGGATAGACATGCAAAGTGAGGCTCAGATCCTTGATGATTCCAACAATTTTCACTATTGTCCCATCCAATTTTAGTACCCCTCTAGAGATGAATTCATACTGGAGACCCAGTTGATCCGCTATTTATTTGGGCATTACATAAATACTTGCCCCAGAATCAATCATGCAATTATGCACCAATTTATCCCTAATGATTAATGAAACATAGAATGGAGGAGGTCTTAGGTTCTTACCTTGTTCTTTGTCGATGGTTTTCCCAGGTTGAGTTATATTGGTGAGCACTTTCTCTTGTTGGTTAGGGGGTTGATTTGAGCTTGGCCAATTTTGCATGGTAGTATGCAATAGATCCCTCTTACTCCGGAATGGTCGGTGACTCCCACGGTGAAATGTTGACATTTTTCCTCTTCATTTACTCAATGACATTAAATGAGCTATCCATCTGCTGCCCCTTCCTGGCACATTTTTTCTTGCACATGGATTGTTACAACCCGGTGCACGAGTGGATTTGGAAGGTGGCTTGGATTGGCTCTACATATTGGGAGTTTTATTTTGGATGCTAATTCCTTATAGAGCAATGGAGGATTGAGGATCTCCTAAGTTTGGTGAATGTCCTTCTCAATATTTCTCTTCTTGGACCATGTATTGGCAGCTATACTTTGAGAAGGAGTCTGATTCATTCCACAGAAGTCTTCACTTGCTAATTGACAAGCATAGTTTCAGTTGGAGGTCCCTCTTACTGGTCTCCTTGCTATTGGTTTTCTTCTTGGCTAGGTTCTTGTGACACACCAACGGTTTACACCATCAAATCCTAATTTAGTGCACCATTGAAGCACATCGATTGATTATGTGGCTGACTGCATGGGAAACACCAATCATATTCTTGTGCCATGTTATTCTATGTTGGAACCAATGCCCTTGATGTTGAAGCTGTGTTTGGATCATATGGCCTAAAAGGTCTAGTAGCTTGAGGTTGTCCTTGGTGTTGACTCTAAGTTACAACCTAGGCTTGTGGTCTATTTTGCTGATACGGGGTCTAGCCTGATACTGAGCTTGAGGCTGATATGGCCTAGAGCTCTGAGCCTGTTGTCTTTTGATGGTTACTAACTCATTCCCAGGTTTTGAAGCTGTTTCATAATTTCTTGAACCTCCTTTGAGGTGGTAGATGATGAGGTGGAGGCTTCAGCTGAACTTTGACTCCTAGGAGTAGGTATAGGAGCTATTGTGGGTGTTTGGTTGGTACTTGGGTTTCCTAATTCGGGGTATAGAGGCATGGATGGCCTAGGAGCAAGTTTTCTAGCCTAAATTAAATGATTCTCATCTCCTATGGAAAGGCTATAGGCTACAGGAAAGGTTGTGCCCCCATTGACTGAATCATTAAAGCAATATAAGAATTTAAAGCTCTAAGGAAGTATAATAAGGCACCTTCATTAGTGGGCTTCACTACTAATGGAATCCTATCCCAGGTCTATTGAGATCTGAGGTTGAAATCTATCAACTACTCATTCAGAGCTCTCTTAATTATTGTCAGTTGCTCCAACAAGGATAATTTATCTCCTTTTTCTTCAAATTGGTTGTGAAGAGCTGTGCACAGATGGTCCCAAGATTGAATAGAGTCTTCTTCTAGGATCCTGAACCATTGTGAAGCTTTACCCTTGAGTGAAGAGGCTAGTAACTTGAATGCAATGTCCATCTCAATGATCTCATGGATTGTATAGAAATTTGTAATATCTTGAATGTGGTCACTAGGAGAAGTCTGGTTTTCCCCGGTGAAATATGGTGTGCTCTTCTTCTACTGCTGGGACTGAATTTTGTGCATTCAAAGCAAGTGGGTTGTTGCGTGAAATTGACATAAGGATTTTCTGTGACATCTTGATCGGCTTTGACCACCCTTCTTGGTTGAAAGAGCATCTTACTGAGAGGAGGTGTTGATAAGGCTATGTTTTGTGGAGATAGAGACATCTGGGATCTTCTTCCTCTTCTCCTTCTATTTAGAGACAAGTGTATGTGTACAAACTATCCTTCTCTTGTCCTTGACCTTGTTTGTATCCTTCTCATGAACTCGGGAACTCAGATTGTTGAAACTAGTGGATTTTGTCCCTTTAGGAGTCGCCAGATGTGCAGTTCTTAAAAGCTTATTAAAATTTATTATCAAAACAAGTGCACATCAATCTCAAAACTAAGCTACAAGGTGATGCACCGAAGGAATGATGAATGTTAGTTTTTTGATAGACATGAACCAAAAAAATACATACAATAATTAAGCACATATAACCAAATTTATAATGAAGGAACATATGAGAGCAAAAGAGACAAGAAAGGATCTAAAATCGATCACAAACGTGTTTTATTGCTCTATAGATTGATATAATGCATTAAAAACGACCAGAAGGTAGAAAACATATTGCAATTTAAATGGAAGGTTTCAACTCCATGAATTCCTTTTCCAGAAGGAAAGGGGAGCCTATAAAAACAAAAGAATGTCTAACCCTTTACAATGAGTCTCAACCATGCTTTTATAGATTCAACACAGAGGGGAGAAAGATAGAGAGAGGCGGAAAAAATAGTCTGAAGCTCAACCACCACTATTAATACCTCTCATAAAATCTTCTCCCAAATCTATCTTGATTGTATCAATTTCTTATTCGGCACCTCGAAGAAGGAGGAAATGGCGGATCAGATTGAAATCCGATCTAGTTGTTGGGGCAAAAATAGATCCTGCATTGATGGCCCTAAAGACATTTCTCCATTTTTATCCCACCTAATCTCCTCAAATTTAAAGTCTCGGACCTCCCTGGTGTAGGCGAGGTCGAGATATTTCCAAAGTGTAGATTTGTAATACTTCGAGCCATGAGTTGAAAGATATGCCCCTTTGAAGTTTGTATCGGATCCATACAAAAAGGGGGAAACCGGTTTGAAAAAGGGCCCCCTTTTCTATATGGGATACATGGAGGGCTGGTGCTTGCGAGGGAATCCTTTGTATTTTCTCTTAGAATGGTGCGGGGATGAAACTTGGCTTCCTCCATCAGCCTACTTAATTTCTATGTTTTTAGCTAAGTCCTTTGCTTGGCGGGGTCATATTTCTTGACCGGGGACACGTGGCGGTGCGGAGGTGTATGGAAACCTTCTCTTTTTTGAACCTTGAGTTAGCTCTATTTGGGCACTTGGCACTCTCTGTTGACCTATCAAAATACATTAGATATTCAACCCGACTCTGTCCCCTTTTTTGAAATTGGACGCATGGAGGCTCCGTGCTCAATTGGAAACCCGCTTAGGATTTTCCCTCTGGAGGAGCGTCGGTTTGACACTTGGAGGCCTCTGTAGGCTCTTAGACATTCAATGGCCCCTCTTACCTTTTTAGACCTTGGGCTATGTGGCAAACCGGCACTTATTTGAGCCTCTGTCTTTGGATATGCCCTTGAAAATGTGCCAAACCGACATGTGGCAGCAAAAGTGGTGCTTCTATACTTAGCCTCTTTTTTGAGCCCCCGACTTGTCCACCCTTTGACCTCTGTTGAGCATTTACTACGTTGAGGGTTGGTGCAAGTTTGAGTTTCCCTTTTTGGATTCAACCTTGGAGAAGTGTCGTGCCGACACGTGACTCTCTCTACTCCCTCCTACATACTTAGCCGATTTTGGACTCGTTTTGAACCATTTTGAGCCCGAAGACTTCGAGTCTTCATTGTTTCTTCTTTTTATTTCTCCTGGCTTCTCTGGCAGCCTGCTATTCATTTCGACCCTTTGTAACCTGTTTGATGAATTTAAGGCATGGGTTCTCTTGACAGAGTGTTTCTTCTCTTTCTTCTTGCATAGGGTCATTTGGTCTTTCACAGGCCCTGCCACTCCATTGTTGAGTCCTTCTGCGACTTGTTTGCAAGATTTAACCGTGTTTTCTCTGGTTCTTTCTGTGCGGGGTTGTGGCTGATCCAATACTTTTCCGGGGTGAAATATGGATAATGAGATCCTAAGGAATAGTTTAGTATGAAATATATCATTAGATGCATAATCAAAGAAAGCAACATGAAAATATCGAAGATCTTTTTTTGGATAATCCTTTCCATCATAGATAGAAGATTAGGTGCGTTTAAACCAATAAGTAAAGGGTATGAAACAATATTAAGTGCAAGTGGGTTATGTAATAATTGAGAAGATTCCATAACATTAGAAGTATGAGAGACACCTTGTTGCAATTGTAAAATTTGTTCTTGGAGAGAATGAACAAGGGACTCAAGATGTTGTGTGCTAGATGAAGACATATACGAGCCATGATGATGATAGATAGGAGGTGTAGTAGCAATTACATATGCGGGAATTGGCATAGACACATTTTGCATGGGTATGATAGATTTCCCTAAGGAATTAGGTACACTAGATGTGGGTATAATATATGTGTTTGACAGAGGCATGCACGAGTTGATCTCTTAGTCATATAGAAGGATATCAATGTGGTCGAGTATTTTCATGCGGGAAAAGCTATAAATGTTGTTCCTCATCCTCAGGGAGGTCTTGTGTATGATTTTCAAAATATTATTAGAACCTTGAAATTTGATAGGATCGGTGAAGATTACAGGATAACGGTAGAGAATAGATCAACAAAAAAATATTGTGGCTCATAAACATCATCCTCATAGGTATCTTCATATCCAAATTGGTAAACCATAAAAAACCCATTATATAAGTCTATAATAGAGATAAAATTAGAGTACTTTGTAGATGAATATATAAAAGGAACATCATGATAATCCATTAATGCAAACAAATCAAATCTGAATAGTAGATGAAACCTTAATGTCACTAGGGTAAAGGCTATGATGTTCGATTACAGTCGGGATCACCAAAATATTTCACTTTTTGTAAAATTCCTATTTCATTCCGTTTTAAGATTTTAGTGTGTTTCTAATTAAAATACATAAAAAATGATGAAATAATGCAATAGGAGGCTACTCTAATCTAATTAACTTCCAACATTAATTCCCCAAATTAGAATAATGATTTACAAAGTGAATATTGATCTAGGAAATATCATAATAAAAAGGAGAAATTGCATGTAGCTGATTCTTGTTGGAAGCACAATTCACCGAGGGGGTGAATCAATGACCTTACAAAACTTTCTTTCAATTATGTTTTACCATTCAATACATATTAACCATAGTGATGTTATAATGCATAAAAACAATTCACAAGAACATGAAACAAGAGAGAACACACATATATGAAGTGGGAAACCATAAACGGGAAGAAAACCCACTAAGAACTCTAAAAATGGACTATTTTCCTATAAATGATTAAAAGATCAAATTCAGTTGAGCACCCATTGAACTTAGAGCACCAACCCCAATTAAGTTAAGTACTTACTTAACTAGGTTTTCGCAAGCACCAAATTGCAAGGATGCACCAATCCCTAAGTGACTCAACACCAAATCAACCACCTCTATATTCTTCTCACATTCTTAGCCATATATTTCTTGATCAACAAATGATTACCATATTTCTTCCTTTCTGCTCTTGATCACTCTTCAAATTGCATGTTATGCTTCTTCACTCATCAATCTTCTTCACCTTGATATAGGCATGTAAAAATTGAATTTCATAGGATGGAAACCTTCATGATATTCAACATAAGCCTTTACTTGTGGTCTACAAGACCTCCTACTTATCAAACATGCACTATATTTCTCTCATTCACACAAACACACCTAATAGGCCTAAAATTGTCTTGTGTATATATACATGATTCATGAACATATACCACTTGGTCGGTCATACACACAAAAACCACTTAGGTTGACCATAAAATAGGACTTAGAACATCTTATAATCATGAATTAATCACAACTTAAACCTCTTTTTGTCTACCACAACTCAATTAGGCCTTTTTCACCTTTAGGTCTTATGAAGACCTAATTGCATTAGGTTTGCTTACATAATGACACAACATGATGTTCTTGGGTTCTCATAACCTTCTCAAAAACTCAAAACCCTTTCAAATATTTTTATTTTAGCTCTACTAACATCCACCGTGCTTTATTAGCTCTACACCTTGCATTCATGCCATGAAATCTCCTTAAGAACAAAGTTGTCAAATCACCTCAAAAACTAGTCATGAGAAATTGACCTCATAGGATCACTCGGAGGAGAGAACCTATCTAGAAACCACCATAGACATGAATAATAGGTTTCTAACATCTTCTAGGATCCATTTATTCATATCTTCCAATGCAACTTTTGAGATCTACAGTAACTTCTAGACAAAATAGGCATGTACTTGCACATTTTATCTCTCATCCGACTAACCACCACCATTTAGAGGCACTGAGAGAGTTTACTACATTTCCCAATAGTTTATTTGGAAGTTTGAATCCATTACGAGATGATTTAAGCAAAATATTTCCTATCAAGTCCTTATTGGGGTTTTAGGAAGGTTTTGACCAATTTTGGTGTTAGTAATTTTTCATAAAGGGTAGGACTTAGAATCCAAAAATAATGCTTGAAATTCTTAACTATGACCCTTACCATCTCTCCTTAATAGATCAAGTTCTCATGCATAGGTTTTAAGTGCCTATGAATACTTGAAAGTTCTTCTCGGGTTTTAAACCCTCATTCGGTGAGGTCGAGAAGGCCTAAAATGCACTTTCTTGCAAAATACTTCAAACCATGACTTCAAACTACATCAACATACCTGAAACAACTTATCTTACCTCTATCCAATCTCACATATGCATTATTTCTCTAAAAATTGATCATCATGACTCATTAGGTCGGGTGGTGTTTAGGACAGTCTAGGTGAAGACCTAGAATGTTGGTTTCACACCCTATATGTGGACTTTGAGTGACTTTTCAACTCACTACCACACTAAAACATTTCTCATATATCATTCACATGACTATGACAATCCATGTCTCTTGTATCTCTCTACATTCCTCATGACTAGGCTTACTATGCACTTGACCTTGACAACACTTCTTCAACAATGACCTACATTTTTTAAGATGACCTTGATAACGTTCAAGTTGTACTCAAATTATTTCTCAGTTTTCCTCAACTTCTCTTTTTACTCAAGATGACATCATCAATAAATGACTCATCAAACTTTGACATCAACAAGGCACATCATCAACCTTTGACATAAATGAAAATGCTCAACAATCTTCCCATTTTCATTGATTGATTGAAACAACTCTCGTAAACACTATGGAAACCAATCTATTTCTCCCCATTCTGAATATTAGACACCATTCTCCCCCTTTGACATTAATGAAAAAGAGATACATGCAGCTTCTTGGATCACACCTAGAACTTACCATATTGTAAGCATCAACCAAACATGCTCCCCCTATCTCCATGTATACCTTATCAACACTACTTTATTGCTATTGGAGCTAAAAACCACATGATTAGCTCCCCTAAGTTATTGAATTCCTTAATGACTTTTAGGAACAAGAATTACACCCAACTCCTATCTTAAATGTTCAAATGTTTCCATTGGAAGTGGCTTGGTTAGAATGTCTACAATATGATCCTTAGTAGATACATACTCAAGCTTAAAATTTTGTTCACTAACCTACTCTCTTAGGAAATGATATCTAATGGGAATTTTTAGTACTTTAGTGCATGAATGGATTCTTTGAAACACTTATGACACTTGTATAATCAAAATAGATTGGAATAGGGCTGTCATACTCCACCTTGTAGTTTTTAAGGTCTGTCTCATCCATAGAAATTGAGTACAACATGAAGCTACTACAATGTACTCAACCTCACAAGTAGATAAAGCCACTAATTATTGATTCTTTCTTATCCATGAAACTAGGCATTCTCCTAAAAAATTTCCCCTTTCTTGGTGCTCTTCCTATCATCTAAACTCCCTGCCTAGTCAACATTTGTATATGCTATCAAGTTGAACTCCTTACTCATTGGGTACCATAACCTAAACTCCATAGCCCCCTTGAGATACCTAAGTATCCTCTTGACTGATTGCAAAAGGTTTTCCTTTGTATTTTATTGAAATATTCCCACAAGACCCACTACTTGCATGATATCAAGTCTAAAGGTAGTAGTATACAACAAAATCTCAATCATTGACATGTATGATGTCGATCAACATTTGGAGACTTGTAATCCTTGCTTAAATTACACCCTATGATCATATGTGTGTAAATTACTTGAAATATTCCATGCCAAACTTTTTCAACATCTCTCTTATGTATTTGGCTTGTGAAATAAATATACCTATTTGATTGAGTGATTTGTAATCCAAGGAAGAATGATAGCTCTCCTAGCATAGACATTTCAAATTCCTTCTTCATCACATCTACAAAGCCCTTGGTCATGCTCTCATTGTTTCCACCAAATATGATTTCATCCACATAGATAACCACTATCAACTGATGATCACCTTTTGTCTTTATGCACAAGTTTTTTTCAGTAACTCATCTCCTACATCCTTGGGTTAATAGGAGTTTGTCTAATATATCATACCAAGCTCTAAGATCTTGATTTAGACCATAAATATCATTTTTTAGTCTACAAACATAGTCCTTTTCATCTGATAAAGAGAAACCTTTAGGTTTCTCTATATATACCTCTTCTTCCAAGTTCCCATTCAATAAGGCTAGCTTGACACCCGTTTGATATACCTCAAGAACCCTTTGAAACTTGCATAAGCTAGAAACAATCTGATAGCCTTTAATCCTTCTATAGGAGAAAATGTCTCCTCAAATTCAACTCCTTCTACTTGTGAATATCCCTTTCATACCAATATGGCCTTGTTCCTAGTGACTTCTCTATCTTCATTTAATTTTTTCCTAAAAACCCATTTTGTGCCAATGACATTCTTGTCTTTAGGCCTAGGAACTAGTTCTCAAGTCTCATTATTTTCTATTTTCTAACTCCTCATTCATATAGCTTATCCCAAACTTGTCTTTAAGTACTTCTAAAATGTTCTTAGGTTCAATATTAGATAATAGAGTAGCATTTTCTTGGTTAAGGTTACTTACCACCTTCCTCACTTTTCTACACACTTGCATCCTTGTTGCCAATGATTTGTGTTTTAGGATGGTCTTTCTAAATCTGTCTTGGAGGGAATTTTGAATATTCTCTTTCCTCAACTTATTCTTCTTCTTCATCTGTCTCTATATATTATTCTTCATTCTTGGAGTCCAAATTTTGAAAATGTGACTTCTTAGAACATGTCTCATCAACCTTCACATTGGTGCTTTCCACTATCTTCTGCAATATATTATTGAAGCATCTATAGTTGAGATAAATGATGAATACCCTAAGAATATTCCTTCATTAGACCTTGAATCAAACTTACCTAGGTATTCCTCATCTATTTTGATGAAGAATTTTATTCCAAACACTCTAAAGTGTTCTACATTAGCAAGTATGCCTTTCCATAGCTCATAGGGGTTTTAATGCCATTAATCCTTATTTATCCTCTATTCAAAATGTAAAATACAGTGCTTATTTCCTCTCTCTAGTAGCCATTAGATAGCCTTGACTCATTTAACATTTTCCTTTCCATTTCTTAAACTATCTTATTATTTATTTCAACTACCCCATTCTGTTGAGGTGTCTTAGTTCTTTGAAAAATTTCTTTTATTCGCATGATCCTAAAAAATTCATCAATTTAATTTGACCAAAAATATCATCCTCCATCATACCTTAGACACTTGATTTTTACATGTTTTTAATAGTCAAATAGAGCATTAAATGCCCTGAACTTATCAAGAGCTTATGAATTTTCTTTCAAGAATGCTACCCAATTCATTCTTTTTTAGTCATCTATGAGTTACATGAAGTAGTTATCTCCTTGAATGATTTGAATCCTTATAGGTCCAAAAAATTAGTGTGAATTATCTCTAAAGGTAATGAATATGATTATTCTTAGAATTGAATCTCCTTCTAGTTTTCTTACCATGTTGACATGCATTGCAAAGTGTGTTTGCAGGTTTGGTGATTTTAGGCATAATCTTCACACACTTCTTGGAGCTGATATTGACCAAGTTATCAAAGTTTAGGTGGCCCAAAATTCTATGCCATATCCAAAATTCATCGATCTTTCTCATGAAGCATCCATCCTTCTTGATCTCACTTAAGAAATACATATTGTTCTTAGTTTTCTTAGCCTTGAAAATTAGTCTTCCTGAATTGGCTCTTCTTATATCACATCCTTTATCATGAAAGATCAGTGTGTGTCATTTTATGCACATTTGAATTACACTTAGAAAGTTTTGTTTCAATCCTTCTACATATAACATATTTTATGGCTTGGTATTCCCATTTTCCAAACTCAAGGTACCCTTTCCAACAATATTGATAGATGTGTTATCTCAAAATCTCACTATACCTAAAGCATTCTCCTTCAATGAAATGAACTTATTCTTGTTCCCTGTCATGTGGCTTTGAGTAACCACTATCTATATACCAGATAATATCTTCATTTTGTTTGTGAAAGGAAGTTTGAGATATCAAATATTCTTCTCCTTTAGTCTTTTTCTCCTCCTTCACATTATCCACAAGGTCTGACTTCATGATGTACATATTTTTTTCCTTGACCGTTCTTCCTCATTTTTCTCATCTTGCAATATCTTACAATATGTCCTCTCTGATGACATTTGTAGCAAAAATTATACTTCTATTGTTGAAATGAACATTCATTCCATTCCTCCATGAGGGATTAATTATACAATCCACATCTCTATGTCCATATTGATTGCATGAAAAACAATATCCTTTGAAAGAATTTACATACCTTGTTTTTTTATAGGAATTGTCTTTACTCTATCAGTTCCATCACTCCTTGATGATCCAATATCCTTTGAGGTATGACTCTCCTTGTTCTTCTTTTGATCTTCTCTGAAATCAAGACATGCCTTATCATTTTCCTTTCTCTTCTTTTGGTCTTCTTTGAAATTGAGACCTTCCTTATCATGTGGAGACCTCGAATACTCAAGATATCACTAAGAATTTTAGTGCTATTTTCAAACTTATGATGCATCTTTAACTTATTTGTTTCTTGATCCAATATTCTACCTTCAAGGATTCTATTTATATTCTGGATTTAGTGCATTCTTCCTCCTTAGTCTTAAGACTTGTTCTTACAAACTTGTTGGAGAAATAATTTGTCGGATGGGAAAATTAGTGAAATATCACCAACAGTGTGTGGGACTAGGTACCTCTACTTGAATGGTGAAACTCCATTTATTGAAAATAGGAAATATTTACACTATTTTAAATTTGAGGGGTGGTCTTTCGACAGGGGATCACAAAATAGTACTTCCCTACACTGTGGAAAAGTTTTTGTAGGTTGTTACAAGGGAGGAAAAAGTAGTGTGAGGGAGAAAGAAAGGGAAGGTATGAAAAGAATGGTAGGAAGTGATATGTTTTGCATAATAAATAACACAATGTAGTTTATTGCCTCAAAACTAGAAATACATTCATGAATTCAAAGAGAAGACACCATTCACATATAACAAGGAACAAAACACAAAAGATAAAAGTATAATTGTATTATACTTAACAAGTACATGATTATGGAGTATAGTTGAGATGGGAAAGAAAACATGAGACAAAGGAATGAAAGAATTTGTATATCTTGCTTCTAGAGAGAATATGAGAGCTAGAGAACAATAATAACCATCATCTACAAGTGAGGAGGTCACCCTCATATATATATATATATATATATATATATATATATACACACACACATTACAACACTTATATGTTTTTGAATCTAAAAGGGTTTTGATAATATTCCCACCATTTTTAGTATCAATTTCTCCTGCAATTTGAAATTCACCATTTTAAATTCTAATCAAAGTTGTGTGTCAATGAAAGGAGATCCCCTAATTTTTTTTTCGATGATAAAAATGAAAATCAATTTTTGAGTGTGAAGAGGGACTAACATATGTCATTTTTTATTTTTAACCAAGTCTCAAATATTCATGTAACTCCCAAAACCTTCCATTGAATCTTGAATGAGATAGACGATCTTTCCAATGAGTATAGCTTTTCTTTCCAATTCATCCTGAAGCTCTTGAACAATTTAGAATAAGCTATCTTTTTCACTACTTTCATTTCCCTACACCATCATATAAGTGGCTTGATGTTGTATCGCTTATTCCTAAACCTAATTTACCTTGTAGAAATTTCCTAAAATACTTGATGATATCATGTCTACGTAACACACTTCTCGATTCTTTATCTTTTCTTTTTCATCCCCATCGGGTGCTTATTAGGTGCAAAAATCCTAAAAATAAGCCTTTCGAGGACTCCGGAAGCATTTGTCTTTTCTTGGATCCAAATATCTTCATGAATCAACTTAGATAAATTCCCTTACATATGAAAAACAATT
Organism: Taxus wallichiana var. yunnanensis; assembly: GCA_018340775.1. Classification (NCBI taxonomy): domain Eukaryota; kingdom Viridiplantae; phylum Streptophyta; class Pinopsida; order Cupressales; family Taxaceae; genus Taxus; species Taxus wallichiana. The sequence goes on along the minus strand of CM031240.1, from coordinate 333,934,009 downwards.
GAAAATCATATTATCACATCCCTTATATATATAATGGGGGTAGACATATTGGCCCGAGTTGGCGGAGATCGAGTTCCCATAGAGCGGGAGAAGGATTTTCAAGGGTGGCTTCGATTTGTCATGTCAACTTGATTTTAAAAATTTTCATGCTAACATTTTTCATGAAAACAGTTGGGTCTTTCTAGGATTTGTTCTGGATCAAACATGGTGAGGAAGCGACAATCATAAAATCTAGAATCTCAATACACCATAAGCACCAATGCCTTATCCATTGGGCTATAGAGTCACAACAAAACATACAATTAAACTTCATTTATTAAACACATAAACACAAAACACAATAAGAATCAAACATAAAACACTAGAAAGGAAAGCACACACAATGAGGAAATGAAACACACAACCTAAATTCACCTATGGTACATGTGGGGGAGAACCCGCTTTCACTATTCATACAATTTCAAGTATTTCCCCTTTGCTAGGTAATTCTAAATAGGTACCATCCAGGATATAAGAGATAGAAATTTGTAGACACAAAATCTATGCACTTGGGTGAATTTCTAGGTCCTAAAGTATGCTAATGATTCATAAGCAAGAAAACTAGTGGTTGAAAACTCCTTTTATCCTTTTTCTTTATCTCTTTCTTTATTTTTGGTCTTACACATCTTACTGACCCTATCGAAATTTGACTTATTTATCTTTTATGGCCTCGGACACTAGTGCCCGGATAGGAAAAAACACCTAGGTGTTCATATCCCTCTTTAATCTTGCTTACCCTCTCTATCCTTCACTCACTTTGTTTCAGGTCTCTTTTACTTCTTGGGTATCTTTTATACTTATGGGTTGGCCTTCAATTTTCAATTAAAAAATTCAAACAAGGGAATCATATATATACTTGGTTACATCTCCAAAATCGGGGCCAAGCACTAGTATTATCTACTATCACCTAAGCTTTCATACAAAGGCATAAGAGTACTACAAAGCATCCATGTAGCACATCCATATAAGGGAAAAGGGTTGCATCACTCTACATACATAACATATGAGGGGAAGTCTATTATATTTTTTCTCACACATTCCATACACTTTCTATATTATAGACCTAGCTCATTATCATTTTGCAGCTTTGTCTGGGGAATCATTACACACACATTCACACAAAACTACATGGAGTCTGAAATGTAGTGTAGCACTTAGTACTAAGTTCACTCTTTGGGTGACTACCAAGGTTAGTTCGAATCCCCATTCTACATCTTATTTATTAGGTTTGATGTGGTTTGTGGGTATGTGTAGCTAGGTATCTATTTTTTAGGTTACAAGTGTGAACAAAAAATAGGTTAAATCCATAGAAACAAACAGATATCAACAATGAAGCTCCTCTTGCATATAAAAAAATCAAAACCTAAGCATCTTGGTGGACACTAGTGCCTAGATCTAGGCATTAACATACGGGTGCTCCTATCCTCTTGTGGGCACTTACTGTCATGCACATTTCGGGTCTTATAACCTCTTGTGATCCTCAACGACACTTCTACAATATTTTTAGCTATTCACCCGCCCAAATCATCTCAGTTGTATGAAATTATCTAAGTTACCCTCTATCTCTCTCTCTCTCTTGATTAGGGTTATATATTATTACATTCTTGTTGCTTGTCCATTTACTATATTTTATTACTTATATACCATTCATCACGGTATTTAACATGAAGTTAATATTTAATTCAATTTAAATTAAATCAAAAATATTTTCTCCACAAGCTTCTGAATTTGGAATGGTCCTAGCTAAAAAGAGTCAAAATTTCCATGAATTTCTTTTGGTGCTCTTCTTTTATCCCAAAATAAGAAAATATCATCAATTTGGAAATCTCTTGACTTATAATTTGTATCAAATATTTTATCCACTTTTAGCTGATGTTACTTGATTTGATTAACCACCTTGACTTATCTTCTTTGAGTTTCAAGATATAAAATTCTATTATCTAGAGAATCATGGAATTGGTTATCTTCAAGCGCCATGACCAATTGGAGAGTAGGAAATTTGACCATGATGGGAATCTCAACATTTATTCCATATAACAAATGAAATAGTGACATACGAATTTCCTTTTCGGAGTGATCATATCTTCCCACAATGCATCATAAAGCTTCTTGTGCCAATTTATCTAATTTTGATCAACCAACTTATGAATAATTGTTACAATATTCTTTTTGTTGGATTCAACCTGACCATTCCCTTGCGGGTAATATTTTGATGTATGTGAAAGTGAGATTCCATAGCTATAAAAAAAATCATTCAACTCCATTGATGAAAAGTATGTTACATTATCAACTACCACCTTTTGAGTAATTCAAAATGGACGATGATGTTCTCTTTGATGAAGTTACATAAATTTTTGGTGTGATATTGTTTGAGCAGGATGGCCTTCACACATTTGATTAAGTAGTCTATGGCTATGATCACGTAGGAATGACCTACACTTGAGTGAGGATTGAGAACACCAATAAAATCTATCCCCCTCTTGGAATGGTTCCTCAACAACCACTTTGGTGGAGAGGGAGTGTAACAAGTTGGGGTCTTCTCACAAATTTTTGATAAGGATCGCATCTGAAACCCATTGTTGAGCATTTAAAAAAATGCAGGCTAATAATACCTACCACGAGAGGATCTTGTGAGCAGTCACCATGTCATAGAAATTTCTGTTGGTCCTAAATTTTACACCCCCTATTGTTCGACAACATTCTCTGGTAAGGGGATGCTTAGATAGTTATAGATTATATGGTGTGTGTTGTTCGTAGGCTGGGGAGGGGCCTAAAACTTTCCTTGGGATCAAACCTTGAGGTGATTGAGGGGAACATATAGAGGAGATGGCATTTTCCTGCTACTTTTGGTCTTGCCTTGAACTACAATGAGAGAACCCGTGGGGTAACCTGAATGCAGAGGGGAAGATAAATTCTTTATTCCTATTTTTTACAAAATGATGGATCAATCCGTGACAAGTGTAGACACGTAAAATATGCTTACACTTATCATTTCCTCCAATTCAGTCAATTAACGACACTTCGTTAATCAACCCTTCTCTGCTCCATTCTCGGATGCCCATTTACGACACCTTCTTGGTTATATTCTTCTTATATTCAACTCATTTGGCTAATAAACCCCCTTTTATTAGCTAAACCATCTTCCTATTCCCCTCTAGATCACTTCTATTGGCTTCCTAGGCTATCTATCAGTCACAAATGGTTAATCAGACTCCTCCCAACTCTCAATGAGTCTCTAATCACTCGCTAATCACGCTTAACTAGCCTAAACCTAGCTTAACTAAGCCTAAAGCATGTTTATCCTAATCTAATCTAAAAGTGGTTTTGGCTTACCTTTAGTCCCACATGCACCAAAATTCCAAACTCTCCCATTTGGAAATCTATAAATAGAAGGCTAAGCCCTCCCTTTCAATTTTAAACCTTGTTTACATAACAAAATATCTCAAGAAATTTGGAAAGGCATTAGACCTCATTTGTGGTAGCTTTAAGCTATAAGACATTTGATCTTGGCCATACTCCATTGTTAAGACCTCCTCCATTGTAGCTAATATCTTAATACACCATCCATCATCCAAGCTTGAGTAAATGAGAAGAACCATATGGCCTTGTAGCCATTAATGGTGAGCTCTCATTCTTAAAAAGCTTGAGATTCATACCAAACATCACATTTGATTGCTAGGATCTTCATAGGTTCAATGTTTTGTAGCTTTCAAAAGAGTAGAGAGTAGTATATATGCTAGGTTTTGATGTTTTTGTCAAAGTTATGATGCATGTATAGGAGTAACTCTTGTTTAGCTCTTATCTCATGGTGCATAGCATTTGAGTTGGCAAAGCTTTGAGGTCTCGGCTTTGAGGTTCTTTAGCCTCATTCCCTCATTCCATAGCTTTTGCAAATTTTCATTGCACACAACAAGAATGACCATGAACACAACACTCACTATTATAAGTTTTCGCAAAATATGTTCTATATGCTTAGTACACAAGACACAAGTTACCATAGACATCAAAGCTCAACTTCTTTATCACTTTCTTGATTGGATAATTAAGGCTAGAAGGCACCTTCAGTTGTATTTAGAGACGAAACAACATAGTAACAAATGGAAGTTAGTATAATGGGGTGGGATTCATTTTGGTAGGTTTAAATTCATAAAGAGGGGATTATATGATGATATATTTCTTGTAACAAATCATTTAACACTCATTAAAGCAACCTACTATTCGGAAAGTAAAGAACACTTGATTAAGTAGTGACAATTTCTTCAAAGAAAGATTTGCATTCATTGATACCCAATAAATGCAAAGATTCAACATAATCTCTAAAATACTTGACACAAAAGCTTGTGTAAGCATTCTAATAAAGTATTCATTGCTTCTATTCTCATATGCCCAAGATCCACTCAAAGGATAACAAAAATCACTCAACAAAATGGTTACAGTAAGGATTTTAGAATTATATCCAATATTAGAGTAAATGCTCACAATACAATATTGAATTAATGACCAAAACTCAACCATTAAGGATTGATCTAGTGTATTACACATAGAAGCAATAAACATAAAATTATAGTAGAAAATATAACTCATTAATAAAAAATCCAACATACAGAACCCAAAACACAGAAATTAAACTCATAAGTAGACATATTTCATTCAAATCTTCAATCTCTTGATAGGGGAACATAAATCAAATGCTCTCAATGTTTGTCAATGACTTTACTGATGTAACCACCTTGACACAGAAACTTGAGACTGAAATTAACATGTATTTCACAAAAGGAAATATGCGATTGCAATTATTTCTTTCATTTTTTTCGAAATAGAAAGAACTAACCAAATTTGATATGAGGACAAGCCCCCATATATATAAATTTTTGGTGAATTCTTACAATTCAATTTTCCCCAATTCGGTAAGAGAATATTCCCTTTTTGCAAATATCTTTAATCAAAGGGGAATATACTCTTTCTAACTAAAAATATATGATCTTTTGTTAGCCTTATTGGGATTTGTCCTATGCATTTTCGCCACATGTATAAAATAGTTAGTTGATACTTCCAAATGTGATTTTTCCCTTTACATCGTGTTGTAATTACCTATGCATTCGTCATCCATGTTAGTATCTTGACCTCACTTCTTTCTATTAATTTGATTTATCCCTTTTTAAAAGTTTATACTTTAGGAAATGAGTAAATTATTGAAATACATTCTACGAATTTGATGTTTCAACTCATGTCATGCCTTTATTAGGATTTAATAGAGTGCCCTTTCGCAAATTTTGTTTTGCTTTTCCTTTACTCAATTCGTGTTGCACATCCAAATAAATCCTGCAATTAATTCCACCATGATTCTTCACATGGATTGCTATAGAATTTCCCTCTTTATAAATTCTTCATTTGTAGTTATGAACTGGAAATCCTTTTGTGAAATTAGTCATGATATACTTTGCGAAAGGGAAAAACAATATGTTGTGCCTTGAGAAATGGAAAAGGTGGAATTCAAAGGGAAATTGCAAGACTTGCTCTCTAACATACTTCACTTTATTTTACAACTTTAAGGCCGAGGTGATAATTTTATCAGGATGCTATTTTCAGTTGAAGAACATCATGATTCTAAAGGACCGATAACTCCCAACATTATAAAAGTATCCTTGATGAGAAAGTTAGCAAAAATGACTTTCTTTTTCTTGTCATTCCATATTATGATATATCACTTTTTCCAGCTTGAAGATGATGAAGATATAAACAAGTTAAATAAATTTTGGCTTCATCACGGACCAACAACTAATTCCAATATTGCTTGTTTTTCTTCAATTTTCTTTACCAATAAGCTGACAACAAAGGATATTTTGGTACCATCCTGTATCATCGATTCATAGTAAATGGGGGCTAAACCATTAATTTCATGTAGATTATATGAACTAGAGAGAAGATTAATTGCTATTGAAAGAGCTTCTGGAAGGTATTCTCATCTCACTCCTGACAAACCAATCAATTCTTCTCATCATCTTCTTTTAGAGGGATCGATCTATTGGAGTGGGTTTCTTCGTATACAAGAAAAAGATAATTGATCAGTATTTTAGAAGGTCCACAAGCAAGTGTTGAGGAACTCCTGGATATGGGCATGTCCCATGACTTGGCTAAAAGTATTCATTATGTGTACCAAGCTAAAAATCCTATGGGGTTTGAACTTAGGAAAAAATACTTGTTATCTCATGTTCCTTTATTCAAAGAGGAGATTACGAGTCATTGATTAATAGGATATTTTAAATATAAGAACATTTTTGTAATATTTATACAAAATTGTGAATATTGTTTCAAGGGTAGGCCCCTTATAAAATCCCCATTTTGTCTTTTTTTGCAAATACAAGTAATACATACCATTTAACTATGCTTCATGTATGGATTTTTATTTAACTAGTTCACTATCTAGTCTTTTTGAATTAAAATTTTAATATTTCCTATTTGGAAAATAAAAAATTTGGAAAGTACAAAAATAAGAAAAACTTGAGGAAGAAGAGAAAGTTTAGGAACAAGCCTATATTTGATCAAGCCCAATGACATCAACTCTTACGCTTCTGTTTTCCTCTCTTTGTATGCATCATATCTATGGAACATCTGAAAAATGTAATCTTCATCAGGTCCAACATGAAACATGAATATTAGTACCTTTTCCTTCATAATTTCATCAAACTTATGCAATTTGTTGGCTTCCAAAATCACACCCTAAGGAAATGAGTAGCTAATTTGGGGTAGGATGGCTTGAGGAGTGATGAGAAATGAAAAACACTTTGTTGTTGATAGCCAAGGATTTTTTCAACACTCAACCTACTAACTCAAATTTGATAGGTGGTCGGGAGACACCTTAATTAAGGGGAGGGATCATCCCTGTTGCTTTTGGTTTTACTTGAACCAAGGTGAGATGACCTAGTTGGAGGATATGAATAAAGGAAAATATATCTTGGCTTGGATTCATTTATGATTGGTGCAACTTAATTTGAAACAAGTGCAGCCACAGATACAATTACTCACTCATAAAAGTTTTCACTTGATTATTGTAGACACTTGACACATCAAATACATATCAAAAAGATAGATAATGAAAAACTTTAGATATTATGTTTGCATAATAGTATTGACCAAGGGTTCTTTAAATGATATTGGATCATATACTTGGTGGGATTCTCAACAAAGCATACGGTAATAAATAACTCTTAAACACAACTTTGCTAGAATAAGCATATGTATGGTATGCATGTATGATATGCTTAGTAGGTATGAAGATAACTAGATGTTTTTAATTGAGATTTGAAGGGGGGAGGGTAATTTATTTTATGAATTTTGTATGTTAATGTTCCCATGGAAAGAATCCATCCTTAATGGTGATGCTTGAAAAGAAAAATCAATTTAACATAATTTGTGAAATAACATTTGCATTCATTGATACTCAATTTGCACAAATGTTATCGACAATCTTCAGAATCCTAACTACAAATCCTTGAGTTAGAATTTAGATAAAGAACTTTCTATACTTGTTTCATACACCCAAAATACCCTTAAGGGATAACAATAGCCCTTCAAAAGTGATGTTTCCCTTAGGATTTTACAACCAAACTGAATTATTGTAAAGTATACACTACTCTACAATATTCTCACAAATGACAAAAGAATGCAACAATGAAGAAGGACCCTTACATACTTAACAAAGTAAAGCCAGTGCAATATTGTAACAAAAATTATATTGCCTCATTCATACTTTTAAAACATGAGAAACAAGAAAGTATAGTTTCATCAAAACAAAGAGAATCTATTCTTGTAAGTTTTGGCAAGGAGACATAAACAAATGCCTTCAAAACCTACTAATGGCTGTACAACACAACCACCTTAGCACTTCCTCATAGAACTAGATACATACAAATTTTTTGCAAGAAACTAGAAACTGGAACTTAAAATTGAACTTGATCAAAAAAATTCTACAACTACCCCTCTTCCGCCTCTCACTCAAAATGAAAGACTTTTACAATATATAGAAGATGAGAGAAAGAGAAAAAAGGATAAAATCATATTTTCCTTTTCAACCACCGATAAGATGAATTACGTTTGTAAAAAAGGGCATGGGAAGCCTACCAAGGTCATTCATTTCTAATATCTCTCTTGTTCAAGAATAAAAAAGCACCATACTTCATTAAGATGGGTGGTTAAACAACATTGGAACTATAATCTTGAATGATGAGGATGTTTTCTTATTTTTCTCCCACCAACTACCATAAATTTCTGAATTTGATGATGCCAAAGTGAATGGATTGAAGAGACCTTTCCAACGATATAAATTTTGCAAGATTTGGAGCAGGGAATCGAAAGATATGGCCTTATGAAGTTTTGTGTGTTGAGATGAACAAGAGAATGACACATGACAGCCTTTGATTGGCCTCGGAGATTTCCTTTGCCTATGTGTGCTTTTTTTTTCCTTTACCATGTGTCATTCTTTGGTTGGTGCATTTGCTTGGGATTGGGATTTACCTTTGTGTCTGGTTTCTTTGTCTTTTGATTTACCTTTCCTTCTTCCGGACTTGACACATTTTAATAAATTATGTTCATTATAAGGCTTGAGATCCACTTTGAAGTCCATCATCTGAAGTGTGATAGAATGATGCCACATATCCACTTTAATACCTTTGATCTATGTTATGCTCATTGTGATGTGTGATCCAATGAGAAAGCTCTAGGCACCTTCATAGTGTCAAAATGTTCTTTATTCATCACCAATAATGAGCCAATAGGAGAGCTCCAAACCACTTTTCAATTCAATTTTTAATAGCTCTAATTGAAAAGCCCATGAAACATGAGCCAATAGAAAAACTCCACACTCCTCACAATGTCTAGTCCTTTCTTTAACCTCTTCTACCCACTGTGAAGCATCAACTAATGAGGAAGCCCCATGCTACTTTTTATTTCAGACCTTTGATAATCCGATTGACAACCACAAAACTTGAGCCAATGAGAAGGCTCCAAATTCTTCACGATGTCGCTATCTTGCTCTTCTTGTCTATTTTTATTGGTTGTGGCAATCGATCCTTTACATCGTAACTTCAAGTTGCGCTTAGACTTGACACCCTTCTAAAAAGTAGACCATTATATGGACTTGAAGTACACAAAATTCTATCTTGTCGCCCGTGCTTGAAATGATGACACATGTCTAAAATTTAGCTTTTAATCTTGAACCATTTTTCATTGCCTTTAGCTCTGCCAAATTTCATTGACCGCATTGACTTTGTCTGACTTTCCACGGACCTGAAACCATATTGAATTTGGTTCATTGCATGAACTTGAAGTCCGAAAACCCAAATGGTTTAAAGAGGCCTCAAATATTACCATGTTTCCTCTACTTCACGGGAATTTAAATTTCTTGGCAATGTAGATATTTAACGGCCATTTGAATGTCAAAATATTTGTTTAAATGGCTAAGTCCATTTTAACAGAGTCATTCGGTCTTGCAACTTTAGATTTTGTGGCTGGGTGGCATGCTTTTTGGCCTTCAGAGCTTTAGATTTTCAGAGAAAATGAATCATTCGATGTTGAATACAAGTTCTTCATGAAATATGTAGATGTATCTCGATCACTGTAAGTCCGAAGCTTTTAGAATTTGATCAACCAGTCTATTAACTAGTTCTGCTGAATCCTTTCTTTTTAATTTGACAAGGCACAAAATTTATCACAAATTGACAAATCTCCTTTACTCAGACTGATATTTGAATCACGGGAAAAAATATGAAGCACATAGAATAATTACATTTGTGGAAATTCTAGGAGAAATAACATCTCAATATAGGGGTCTAGATTGAGCACAAACAATGGCTCCTACTTAGGGATAGGCACCACCTATGGATGCCACAAGAACAAAGGCCGGATGCCTAGTCCATCGGGTAAGGAGTCGTGGCGTTAAAAAATGAAGGGTTTATTGAATAGATATGTAACATGCCGAGGGAAAACATATAACTAAAGAAACCTAGTCACTGTAGACCAGAGCACAAAAAAGGAAACAACAACAAAAACAAAACATAAATACAAAACTATACACCATACAAAAATCATACCTGATTGATTGCTTGATCCAAGAAGTGTTTGGGATGCACGACATTAATGGGAAAATCTAATAAATGTCCTTCTAAGTCTTTCAAAAAGAAAGTATGTTCTCCAATCCTAATATTAATAGAATATGGTCCCATCCATAAGGCATAAAAATTTCCATGTTTTCCCTTGTCTTCATGTCTGATGTCCCATAATAGGACCAAGTCTCCAACATTGAAAACTCTTGGAGTGACCTTCTTGTCAAATATTTTCTTGAGTTTTTCCCTAAAATTGACATTCCTTTGATGGAACTCTCTTCTTTCCTCATCCAATTCAGTAATTTTATCGATCCTTGTATCATATGGACTTACTTCTTCTCCATCTTAAAATTGTTGTATGGACTAATACACAGAAAGTTGTAAGTGCAAGGGGAAAATAGATTGAATTATATTAACTAACTCAAAAGGACTCTTTCCAGTATACCTCTTGGTGGTAACGTTTTCAATAGTTTCTACTCTTTTAGGATCAATCATGAATCCTTGGTGAGATACTATGTGTCCAAGCAGTTTGGAATTTTCACGCCAAAATGAAATTTCTTGGGATTCAAAGAGATGTCATATTCCCTACATCGAATCAAAATTTTCTCCAAATGTAACAAGTGATTACCTTTGTTTCTAGAAAAAACTATGATATCATCTTAGTACAAAATAATGAATTCATTTATAAATCCTACACAGGAAACGTCCATCACTCTCTGAAATGTGGCCCCAACGTTCATCAATCCAAATGGCATTCTAACATACACATAAGTACCCCATGGAGTAGTGAATACAGTTTTATATTGTTCTGATTCTTTGACCACAACCTGATTATACCCGAGAAACCATCCAAGGTAGGCAACTCTAATCTTGTTACCTTTTGCAATAAATTTTCCATATTTGGAAATGGGTAATTATCTTTAAGTGAATTCCTATTTAGATTTCTAAAATCAACACAAATCCTTATGTCTCCATTCTTTTTCTCACTAGTACTAAATTAGCTACCCATGAAGAATATCTAGTAGGCTTTATGATACCACCATCTTGTAACTTCTTCAACTCTTCCTACATCTTGGTTGTAAGAATAGGGTTAATAGGCTCTACGATTCTATCTAAAAGGCTTAGTGTGGGGTGCCAAGGGTATCTCATGCTAAAACAAATCCTCCCTATAAACCTTCAACTCATAATAAGACCAAGCAAGGAAGTCTTTATACTTTCTTAATAACTTAGTATAAGCCTCTCTTTCTTCCTTATTCAAATTACTCCCTAACCATACATTTCTAGGATCTTGGCATGAACCCAAATTACACTCCACAACATCTCTTAGCAAAGTAGCATATTTACAAACTACTCTATCAGTACTATCAAAGGCATATTCTAAACTAACTAATCCCCTTGGGATTACATTAGTTTTTAATTGAATTACTTCTTTACCAAAGAGGATTTCCTTCCCCTCACACACCTCTACCATAGGTTCCAAATCAATGATTTGGTTAGTGAACTCACCTTGGCAATTCAGAAATCTTTTGATGTGTGAATCATCATCAAATACTTGCCAATGTTGAATATTATCAGGTACAAAAGGTCGAACCAATACTTCCACTTCAAACTTACAGTAAGGGGATGAATCACGATAGTAATACTAAGACTTATAATATGTCAACCATGAGACATTTTGTCTTCTCTCATGGTACTCAATATTGAATGAATCAAAACATTCAATGAGATCCCATATTGCATTCATGTATTGTTTTAACCTTTGATTTTTTGCCACATATAACTTTCTTATTTTCTTAATCACTAACTTAGAATCCCCTTTAACTAGGAGGTCCTTTATCCCATGCCTCCAAGAAATTCTCAATCCTAACAGGAGTGCCTCATACTCAGCCACATTATTGGTGCATTCAAAATTTAATTTAAAATAAAAATTGAAAGACTCATTTTTGGAGAACTCAACACCACTCCTGCCCCATTACCACTACTTGAGCATGCTCCATCAAAGGTCATGGTCCAAGGGACCACCGGGTCTTCAAAATGATAATTTTCATCCATACATTGGTCTTCAAAATCATCATTTCCTATAAAATTCTCCATGTCTACATCAGTAAAAATCACTTCATAAGAGGCATTATTAGGATCCTCAATGAGGTGTAACATTTTATCTTCTTTGTACAACTTGACCAATTTCCCTTACAATGGTATGGAAGCATAGGAAATATCCATTTGGACACTACATCCTACACTAGCTTCCCAATTTCTTGACAAAAACATCCCCCATTCGGGAAGGCTAATAAACAATTACAACATTCATGGTTAAGTACTTTCTTGGATGTGTTGCCAATTATACAATCAATCCTTTCACATAGCCCACCACAGGTACTTCTCTAGAATCCATAACATATCATTTCCCAAAAGAAGCAATTATCTTAAGGTTTAACTCATTCATGACTGCAAGAGGCATGATGTTACATGAAGCTCCATAATCAAACATACAATTGTGTAAGAGCCACCCATTTACAATAAGGGATGTGAAAAGGGGTCAACATCTAGTTGTGTTTCCACCAAAGAAGTTCCTAGATATACCCCAGGAGTAATTTCCATATCCTCTTGATTTCGGTAAATGTGGGGATAATTCGATCAACAAGATCTATGTTGACAACAACCTTATCCTCTTTAAAACCCAAATACTCAAAGGCTCAATTTTTATGCTCAGGAATCCTTAATAATTCTACAATGGAAACTGTAATGTTTATCTGACTTAAAATATGGGCCATATCACATACATCATATTTAAAAAGAGGGGCATTTAAAGGAACTTTAAAAGTTTTTTAGATGGAAAAAGGTTCCTTTTAGTGGGGTTTGGGGAAGAACTACTTGGCTCGATATGAATTACATGAGTTCTATTTAACACATTTATGTGAGGGGCATCTTTGGGGATATCAGAAAGAATAGGCATCCTTTCTTTTGCTACAAGATCATCTCTTTTAATTTGTCTATTTCTGAGATTGTATTCCTTTTCTGAGTAACTGTAGCATTGATCAAGATTTTTATGTCCTCGCTTAAAGGAACATCACCATCATATTTCTTGATCATCAAGGCTCTTAAATACTCAAAATCATGATTAGGTAATTCAAAATATTGGGCCATATCAGCCTCAACATTAATTTCAACAGGGAGAGACCTAACCTTTTCAACACAAGTCCAAAAATCAACCACAGTTCGGGCATAGAGGAGGTCAGTAGAAGATACATCCTTCTCACATTCTGGTTGACATTCCATCATGCATACATCACTGAAATCAGCTTCATCACTTTCATCATTTTTAGGTGGATCACAAGGCACATGAGGTAATAATATTTTTCACACCAATCAATGACATGTTCTTCCTCAATAGCAACTACTCTTCCCACTAAAGGGTCAGGAAATGCTTTGTTATCTCTAAAATTTTGTTTCTTACTAGTGTGACCCATAAGTCCTTTTCCTCTATCTTCTCCCATGAAATATCCTTTAGCGTGATTTACAAACCTATTATTTCCAGTGTTCTAGTGTGGATTATGGGGATTGAGAGACAATCCCTCTTCATCCTGTGCCAATTTATAAGAAATATTCTTAACAACCCCTACAAATTTTTGACAACTTCTTCAAGGGAAATTGTCTTACTATTCTGAGGCTTATCTAAGTTAACCAACTTCACACCCTCCCTCTTTAGTGGCTTCCCAATAGATTTAATATTATTCTCAATATAGATGGCAATGGAAAAATATTATCCCAAGGTATGAGGATTTTGTCTCTTAAGTAGTATGCTACTTTCTTATCAAATGCGTCTAAGTACTTAATAAGACAAGACTCATCACTGGGTCTTATATTATTGGGAAACCTTGTCAAGGTTTTATTGAATATGGTATTGAAGTCTTGGACACACTCATTGGGATTCTTCTTGATATTTTCAAACTAAAACAATGAAAGCCTTAGATCAAATTTGTCACCATATGGGACCCTAAATTCATTTCACATCCCCCTGTCATGAATCAATTGATCCATCAAGAAAGGATTTGAACCATTCACGAGAATCTTCTTCTAGAGTGTGTATAAACAACTTTACATATACATCCTCAAACTCAACCTCATAATCATCCATCAAATTTTGAAATAACTTTAAATGATGATCACCACTGATAACATTATTTCCTTAAAACTTAGGCAACCTCATCCTAATCTCATTGGGAACCTCATTTGGATAACCTTCCATGTCATTAAAATTAATAGGTCTATATGTGTTAACTTTGAAAGGGTCAGCCACGCTATTTTGCATGAAAAATACGGGTGAAGGATGGTGTAGCTAATGCTAAACAAGGGTTTTCTGGTTTAACGGATTTTGAATGACTTGATGAAACCTTCCTAGAGGATTAGATTCTAAACCAAATCCCCTGTTCTCCTAAGTAAATGAAAGAATAGGATTAGGCTTACCTCGTATAGCCTTGGAAGTTGGAGCTTGTTTGTATAAAGAGTGTAAATGATAATCCGGACCGGATGGGTGGAATTTTCAGATGTGTTAGAGTAGTCGTCAACTAGCGAAATATCAATCTTATTATCCTGATTGTAATTGCTCTTTGAACTCTGGTCAATTACAGGATTCCATGTCTACTTCCTTTTACGAAGCAGACTCTAACTCCAAAAGTAACTTATTTATGGGATCATATTTGAAAGAAGACTGTAATCCTTCCATTTTACAAAATAGAAAAAAATCAATAATTACAATAGGATGAAACTAGTCTATCCCAACTTTTTTTTAGGGAGTCACCACTAGAATATCAAATTATAGAAATAGATGGAACCTTTAAACATGTATTATTCCTTTTAAGAAAAATCGAGTAACACAAAACTCAAAGAAGATAACTATGAGAAAAATATAAATTTCCCTAGCAATGCGCCACTAGGATGTTGGCTCCCGTAATTGCACCCCAAGGAAATAAGAAGCTATCTAGGGTAAGTTGGCTTAGAGGGAGTGATGAGAAATGAAAAATTATTTATCGTTGATAGCGAGGATTTTTCAACACTCAACCTACTAACTCAAATCGATAAGTGGTCAGGAGACACCTTAACTAAGGGGATGGCTTAGCATGTTGCTTCTGGCTCTTCTGGACCAAGGTAAGAGGACCTAATTAGAGGATCTAAATAAAGTAAAATATATCCTAGCTTAGTTTCATTTATGATTGGTGCAACTTAATTTGAACCAAGTGTATCCACAGATACAATACTCACTCATAAGAGTTGTCACTTGATTATTATATGCACTTGACACATCAAATACAAATCAAACAAATAGATAATGAACAAATTTAGTTATTATGTTTGTGTAATAGTATTGACCAAGGGTGTTTTAAATGATATTGGATCACAGAATTGGTGGGATTATCAGGAAAGCATACTGGTAATAAATAACTCTTAAACACATCTTTACAGAATAAGCATATGTATGATATGCTTAATAGGCATGAAGATAACTGGACATTTTTAATTTAGATTTGAAGTGGGGAGGAAATTTATTTTATGACTTCAGTATGTTAATTTTCCCATGGAAATAATCCATACTTAACGGTGATGCTTGAAAAGAAAATCAATTTAACTTAATCGTGAAATATCATTTTCATAAATTTTATCAATGATCTTAAGAATCATAACTACAAATCCTTGAGTTATAATTTAGATAAATCAATTGATATACTTGTTTCATACATCCAAAATACCCTTAAGGGATAATAATATCCCTTCAAAAGTGATGCTTCCCTTAGGATTTTACAACCAAACTAAACTATTGTAAAGTATACACTACTCTACAATATTCTCATAGTGACTAGAAGAATGCAACAATGAAGAAGGACCCTTGTGTAATTAACAAAGTAAAGATAGTGCAAGATTGTAACATAAATTATATTTCCTCATTCATACTTTTAAAACATGAGAAACATGAAAGTATAGTTTCATCAAAATAGAGAAACTATTCATGTAAGTTTTGCAAAGGAAAGCACCTTAGCACTTCCTCATAGAAATAGATACATACAAATTTTTTTCAAGAAAATAGAAATTGGAACTTAAAACTAAAGTTGATCAACAAAATTCTACACTACCCCCTTTCGCCTTTCGCCTCTCACTCTAAATGAAATAGTTTTACATTATATAAAAGATGAGAGAGAGAAATAAAAAAGGTGAAAATCATATTTTAATTTTCAACCACCAACAAGATGCATTAAGTTTATAAAAAGGGGCATGGGCAGCTTGTCAAGGTAATTCATTCATGTTGTCTTTCTTGTTGGAGAAGAAACATGCACCACACTTCATTAAGACGGGTGGTTGAACAACACCGAAACTACAATATTGAATACTAAGGACATTTTCTTCTTTTTATTCCACCAACCACCATTAATTTATGAATCTAATGATTCCAAAGTGAAGGGATCGAAGAGACCTTTCCAATTATATCAATTTTGCAAGATTTAGAGTAGGGGATCGAAAGATATGGCCTTCTAAATTTTTGCATGTCGAGTGAACAAGAGAATGACACATGAAAACCTGTGATTGGCCTTGGAGATTTCCTTTTCCTACATGTGATTTTCTTTTCCTTCACCATGTGTTAGTAATTGGTTGGCTACAAGATTAGGATTTACCTATGTGTCTCGATTTATTTTTCTTTTGACTACCCTTTCCTTCTTTCGGACTCGAAGCCTTTTACTAATTCCATTCATTCCAGGACTTGAAATCCACTAGAGTCCATTGACCTAAAGTGTGCGAGAATGAGGCCACATGTCCACTTTGATAATTTTGATTTGTGTTATGATCTCTATGATATGAAATCCAAAGATAAAGCTCCATACACCTTCGCGTTGTCAAATCATTCTTTATCCATCACGAAGCATGAGCCAATAGGAGAGCTTCACACCACTTTGCAATTTAGTCATTTAATAGCTCGTGACTAATAACTATGAAACATGAGTCAATATAAAAACTCCACATTCCTCGTAATAATATTATTTTATTTAACCTATTCTACACACTTTGAATCATCAACTAATGAGGAATCCCCACGCTACTTTGTGGTGTTGGAAATTTGATAATCCTGATTGACAACTGTGAAACTTGAGCCAATGAGAAAGCTCCATGATCTTTACAATGTTAAACTGTCTTGCTTTGCTTGTCTATTTTTATAAGTTATGGGGTATGCTCCTTCGCATCTCAACTTCAAACTTGTGCTCAGACCCAACGCCCTTATAAAACTCGAGATCATTCTGTGGACTTGAAGTCCGTAAAATTCTATTTGCTCACCTTACTCTGGAATGATGACACATGTATACCTTTTAGATTTGATCTTACATCATTTGTAATTGCCTTTAGCTCCAAAATGTTTCATTGAATATGTTGAAATTGTTTGCCCTACTATAGACCCAAAACCATAATGAATTTGGTTCATTATGTGAACTTGAAGTCCACAAAACCCAAATGGCTTAGAGAGGACCGAAATCCTACCATGTGTCTTATGCTTCATGGGCATTTGAATTTCTTGGTAGTGTAGATATTTGAAAAAAATTGAACGTCCCAGTATTTGTTTAAATGGCTAAGTCCATTTTAAAAGAGTCATTCGGTCTTACAACTTTAGATTTCGTGGTTGGGTTACATTCTTTTGGGCCTTCAGAGCTTTGGATTTTTAGAGAAAATGAATCATTCGGTGTTGATTACAGGTTCTTCATCAAATATTTAGACGTATCTTGATCACTGCAAGTCCAAATATTTCATACTTTGATCAACCGATTGTGTTAACTAGTTCCGTTGAATCCTTTCTTTTATTTTGACAAGGCACAAAAGTTTTAACAAATTAACAAGTCTCCTTTACTCGGATTGATATTTGAAGCATGGGGAACAATATGAAACAAATATAATAGTTACATTTATAGAAATTATAGGAGAAAGTATAGCTCAATCCATGGCCTGGATTGAGCACCAACACATTGCATCTTTGTTCTTTTTCACCCTTTTTGATAGTTTGGCCATTTGTTGCTCTAAGAGAACAAATTTATGGATGGTGTCATAACTGAAACTTGAAGCAACAATATTGGGTTCTCCATTAATGTATTGATAAAAGGATTGTATCAAGTTGTTTGCACCCAAATATCCATAAGTGAACCTATATTTTTTGATATAGTTAAAATGCACTCTTCTATTTTGTCCTTTTCTAGGGTGACTTTTTCAAGGACCTAATTAAAAGTTTTTACCCTTAGTTTGATGTATCCTTCATAGGTATGTTATATTCCTTTTTCTTCAGGAGGAAAAATCCCTTCTCTTTCCACCAATTGATCATATAGTTGATTTATTGCTTCAAGTTTGGGAATAATTCCTTCCCAATAGTGAAATTCATCCTCACATTTTTCATTTTGATCATTTGCATCACTCAATTGTTTGGAAAATTAGTTGTATCATTTCACAGTATCCTTTATGATCTTTCTTCCTTTCTTGGATAGTTATTATTTCCATCTGGCTACAACATCAATTGTTTATTTTGACCTTTCAGCTAAATTTAAGGCTTCGGTTGTTATTGCAATAGATATATTTTGTTCTTCCACAGAGGGATGTATCCACTTTTGCACACAAGTTTACAATAATTCAAAATTTTCCCTTAATTGTTTCTTAGTTTCCTTATCCTTGTCAATCTTATGGATAAAGCCTCCAAGGGCCATTGTAGCACCCTTCTTTAGGTTCTCTCGTATTTGGTTTCACCAATTAAATATGTGTGATTTGATAGTCACTCATTGTAACTTTAGTTTTTAACTTATTTCCTTGTGGGGTAGAAACTTCCAATGTTCTGTATCCCTACTTGATCAAAATGAGTCTTTGATAATATCTTAGCCCTTTTGGGAGCCCTTGTGAGTTTTGAAAACACAATATTCTCAATGTCAATGGTCTCTACTTGAGCCACCTCCTTATCTTTATTTGGGAGGATTTTTCCCAACCACCCTATTGTGGGGACATTTCCTCTCTGGTGTTGTTTGATGCGGGTTGTGGTGCACTTGAGTACACCAAAATTTCTATGGAAGAATCTTGAGGTATTTGTAAAACTAGCACTAATGTATGCGGGGCTTCAATTCCTATTGTTAATTCATTTTTTCAATATGAAGAGAACTTGTTCCTTTATGCTACGCTTTTTATTTTCAAATTCAAGTTTGTTGATTACCTTTATTGTAGTGGTTGATTCTTGGGAATTATCACTAGTTGATGTATCTTCCTTACCCTTAACCACTTCTATACCTACTGACTATCTTAGTGACTTCTTTCAATGTTTTCTTTACAAGGCTTGCAATATCATATGGTTTATTTATTACTATGACACTTGTCTCTTCACTGAGGGCTACTTCCCTAGATAGAAAAAATCATCTCTCTGATGAATCACTTGCAATTCTTTGATTTACTATTTATTTCACAAATTTCGGTACTATAACCACAGTTTTAAATCTTGGAATGATATACTTGTTTTTTTATCTTGGATTTTTTCATCTTCTAGAAATTGGGTGTCCATTAAGGTAACTCTTTCTTATTTTATTTCCGTCAATCCAAGCAATAGATTAGTGAACCTTGGTGCATAGGTATCCTCTCCTTCATCTACATCTAATACCTCAAGCGATGTAGTTACTCCTTTTGAGGTGCGGTGGCCATAGCGACTTCTGCCCTTCCCTTTGTGGCCGATTAGATTACCTTAAGGACGACTATCCATATGAGTATCATCAATCTATTTTTCTGTGGTTAAATTTGGCACTAAATCTTCAGGACTCTGATGCTACAATTGGGATTTCTTTCATCATGGATGACAAGATGGGATTGTTTACCTCAAGTTGTGATGTTTCCACTTCTTGTGCCAATTTTGTAATAAGAGTCTTTTGAGCCTCATTTAAAGGGACTGGATCAATGACCTCAAGTTCCCTTTTTCCTTTCTTATGCTATTTCATAGCGGGATGCTCTTGGTCCCTGAGGTTTTTGTATCTCTTTCTAGAGGATATATAACCCTTGATCTTTTAGCTCTCTCAAAATACTTGAGATCAGTTTTTCTTTCTCCTCAGTACTTTACACCCTAAGTTGTGGGTCAATATTTGGTAGGATTCCCCTCATTCTTTTTCATGTACTTGATGACCCCAGAAAATTTACTACTAAAGTTACGGTCTTTGATGCACTGATCCCTTGATTTACTGATGGGTTTTCTGGGTAATGGGGGCATCCTTCATGGTCTTCATCAACATTTCTTCATCCTTCTAGGTTAGGACGAACATGGAAGTTCTGTTTTACTTGTGGCTATAGTCCATTCCTCTATGATCCCATTGGTTGGCCTCTTGGATGGAAGCTAAGGGGATCTCAATTCAAGTCGGTCTATTCAGTCAACTCCCTCCTTCAAAGGAGGGAGATATTCTTCTAGGATTCTTGTAATACCTTAGTATTTTGTATGCAGACAGATCCAACCCTTTCATTGTTAACCATGTCAATGTTATTCTCATCACATGTGATTAAGGGAACATTTTTATATGAAAGGTTCCCTAAACATCCCTAAATTTTATCATTGCATAAGATATTTTTGAGAGCTTTCCGACGACTATGATAATGTGATAAACAGACATTGGGAGCTTAGTTATATCTGTTCAAAGTTCGATTGGGCAATATTAGACCAATTGACATTGTGACACGTGATGAAAAGGTAAAAGGGATTTGTTTTGTTGGTTTTCAAATTTTGGTCTTTGTGAGCATAAAAGTTGGTGGTCACAAAAAGAGTCTCAAGTTTTTAATGGAGGGGAGCCCGACTTCCGTGTGGACTAATTTATCATCACGACGTGGTGGGTCCACAAGCCACCATGTGGCTTTCCACCACTCATCAAATTCACTTGATTTTCCTATCGAGAGTCGAAAAGTGGACTATGTGTTGATCGAGTTGCTCATCGAGTTATGAATTGAGTTACACATTGAGCTATTCACCGATTTGATTACATTATATGCCACAATGTTTGGGTCAAATTTTTATTATCTTGGTGAGTTCATGTTACACCTCGAAGGAACCATTTCCACATGGCTCGGTCAACCTAATTGGCCACATTCCCACATATCTCAGCGGTCACAACAACCAAACAACACACCACTCCAAACATAGCGGCCAATATGTAATCCGCCAACTCCCAATGGTAAGCCAAAGTCCACGTGGTGGGGGAAAACCAAGCCATGCGTGGAAGCTTCCATGTGAGAAGGAGGAGGGGAAGGTAAGCCTCAAGTGGTCCCATGACCACTATGCATGTGTGGGAAAGACTTTAATTAATCCTAAACTAATTATCCCTCCACCTAATGTGGGATATTACCCATTATTTTAAAAGCATTCACATCGCATGGAATTTGCTAAAGGGGATTATGTGGGATAACCCAATCAATTATGCAAGCAGCCCTAATATGGGGAAATAAACCTATCCATAAGCCACAATTAGGATTTTAATAGACTTAAGATCAAATTTAAGGCATTATTTTAAGGGCCTTATTTTTATATAAATAGGGGAGACGTTTCATTGTAAGACACACAACTTAGAAGCTCAAGAAAAATCTTGAGGAATATTTATTAGGCTTATTATAAAGTTTTGAAGACCTATTTATTTAAATAGGCATTATTGTGACTAGGTTTTTAATACTACCTAGTGACCCATAGTGCCACACTAAATTATTGTGAATCTTGGAGTATTGGTGAAGTGCTATAGGGCGTTACGGCGTCGGAAGTCCAATCAAGATCCAAAGGATTCCAAACAATGGATCGGTGCCATAGAGCTTGCCGAATATGCCAGGAAAGGGAAGTCAAGTGCTATATTTCACCCTTGTCATCTGAAGGTCTGGTTATTCTTCTAAGAAAGTTCTTAATAGTTTCCATTAGGTTTTCTTGTGAAAGTACTATTATAAATTACAAGTTTTGACTAATGGAACAGTTCGAAAGAACCCAGAGACGTAGGCAATTTCCAAACTTCGTAATGAACCCTTTTGCAAAGTATCATACTTATTGCATTATTTTAAGTTGATTTTAACGGGGTAAAAATTAAATGGTAGTTTGATAAGCCTACGAGGGTCCGAAGATCAAGTAGATAAAAATTTCGGTCTATTTTCGTATCAAGTTTGGTATTAGAGCTGGTTTAGCTCCATATTTGCTTTCAATAAATTTGATTAATAGAGTTATTGCTTCAAGTTGGTGTAGTTGGTTCAGTTTGTGTGAACATGGAACAAGTATTCTATGGGCAAGATGTCTAAACGGGGAAAAGCTTAAGGAAAGTTAAGCTTATAATCACCAGATCAAGAAGAGAACTCTCTCTTGTGATCAATGTATTACTCCTTGAAAGAGGATAATGCTCACTTGAAATCATAATTGCAAACCAAGGATGAGCTCCTGACAAGGTTGCAGTGTGGTGATCAGAGAAAGTAAATACCTTAAACTTCAGATGTAGAGGCCATGGAAGATGATTGCACTGTAAATTGTTCACCACTGGAATCTTCTTCTTCCTCCCATTTAGTTTGATTCGAGTAAGGAAGTATTTGGTTTGTTTAAAAAGCATACTAGAGGAGTTGGATCCAAATCTTTAGATAAAATGGGATTTAAAGGAAGAGGCCTTGGTAAAAATGGCCAAGGCATTGCTAACCCAATACTGAGTCAAGGATTGTCCTCGTTTTGTAGGTTTGGGTATTCCTCTGTGGGAGTGGATATTAGAGAATGATTCAAGAACATTGATGGAAGACAAGCTTCTGAAAGAAAAGTGAATACCCCACTAGTCCTGCAAGAAGATTCTGAGTAGGAAACTTATGCTTCATCATCACATGCAGGATGTGGTAAGAGAAATTAGCGAAGAGGTAATGAGATTCCACCTCCAGTTTCTTACCATAATCATAAGCACAGTAAAAATTTTGATCCACTTTTTTAGCTTAAGAAGTATGGTTATGATTTTCAAAAGATTTGGAATTCCTTTCCATGTACTTTTTGTGGATTGCATAATCATTTTGTGGCTAGATGCTAGAAGAGAAGGACATTGATGAAGAAGTTGATGTCATTCGTTAGGAACATGGAAAATTAGAAAGACCAATCTCGTCATGCAGAGTCGAGAAATGGCAGAAAGAGTTCCTCATCCCAAAAGAAGGAGATTAAGAGGAATTTTTGTGCTCATTGCCGTGGGAATGGTGGGTGAAAATTACTGGAAACTCCATCCATCTCGCCATCAGAGTTATGGTAAGCCGAGAGATGGAATGGAGGCCTATTACAAAGGCAAAGGAGTTGTCTACTCCACCACAAGTTGATAATTCAACCGGGAATAGGTAATACCTGAAAGTGAAATTCCTTTAAAATGGGTAAGCAAAAAGTTTTCAATTATATATTGCATAGTTTATATTGATGAGTATCATGCAAAGTATTTGTTTGAAGATAAGATTTTGTGAGAAATTCTTGAGAGAAAGGTTTACATTACTCAATGGATTTTCTTACTTAAAAAATTTGATTAATACTCCAAACATATCTCCTAATCAACTTGTGAGTACCTATTACAACTTGGATACAAGATTATACTCATATTAAGCTTAGATATATGTCACCGGATGTGTAGATAGTTGAGCTCACAGGGTGTCACTCGAACTTCATTATGTGTAGAGGAATTGTGACCGTGTAGTAGAAATGACTAAACTAAACACCGTTGGCATCGACAATAGGTTGGAACTTCATTATGTGTAGAGGCATTATAACCATGTAGTAGAATGGTACCTGATAGTCATTGTCAACAGGATGCTTTGTACCATGTGGAGGCAACAACCGTGCAGTTAGGTTGGAGTCACTTTTTTTGAGCTTGTGAGATAGCATCTCGGATCATCATTCTATGTAGAGGCATTATGACCATGTAGCAGAATGGTAGCTGAATCACCATTGGCATTGACGTTGGGTCGGAACTTCGTTCTGTGAAGAAGCCATCATGGGAATCTAGCAGAATGGTACCTGATATTATTTTTCAACAAAATGATCTCTCAAAAGATTAGCTCGGAATGTCATTCGGTGTCAAGGCATTACTGACCACACATTCGAATAGTAGCTGATCATGAGACTTAACATTGTGTAGCAGAGGTGTTGAGGTCTGAAAGAGACTTAGCACTGCATAGTAGAGGCATTGAGGTCTGAAAGAGACTTAGCACTACCCAATGGGAGGCATTGAGGTTTGCAAGAGACTTAGCACTATGCAACGAAGGTGTTGAGGTATGAAAAAGGACTAGTCATTGTCTATCATCGACATCGGATCAATCATAACTCTAAGTAGCATGGAGTTCCTTTGAACTAGTTTGGATTCTATAGAATTAACTCGGAGCCATGAGCTATGTTATAGAGTAAAAAAGGATCCTTGTTGTCAGATATTTGGAAGATTAGCACCGCATAGTAGGATCGTTCAAGTTTCATTCAGAAACTTAGCACCATACAACATAGGTGTGGAGGTCTTCTTCAGATATCAGTGGTGCAACATGAGGCAACAAGCCCAAGTGTCATAGGTCCTAGAGTTTGAGCTATTGTTATTGGATGTGGAGTTTGATCTATTCTCAGTCAGTGATTTGGAGTTCATAAGATTTTTGGGACAAAAATCCTTTCTCATTAGGGAGGTGTGATCAGGGGATCATTTTTGATATCAAAATTTCACTAAACATCCCTAAATTTTGTTAGTGTAACACCATACAATAGAGGCATGGAGGTCTTCTTTGGATATTTGAGTCACGTAGCATGAGGCAGCAAGCCCAAGTGTCATAGGTCATAGAGTTTGAGCTATCATTATTGGATGTGGAGTTTGATCTCTTCTCAGTTAATGATTTAGAGTTCATAAGCTTTTTGGGAAAAAATCCTTTCTCATTAGGAGATTTGATCAGGGGATCATTTTTGATATCAAAATTTCCCTAAACATCCCTAAATTGTGTTAGTGTAGAATATATTTTTGAGATCTTTCCAATGACTATGAGAACGCGACAAACAAACATTGGGAGCTCTAGTTATGTCCGGTCAAAGTTTAGTCAACAGGAAAGTCAACTCTAGTCAACATGTCAATATTGGACCAATCGCACTGTGACACGTGGAAAAAATGTAAAAGGGAGTCGTTTGTTGGTTTTGACCTCCGATCTTTGACAGGCATAAAATTTGGTGGTCGTGACAAGAGGCTCAACTTTTTTAACGGAGGGGATCCCGGCACTGTGTGGACTAATTTGTTATCACCGACATGGTGGGTCCACAAGCCACCATGTGGCTTGCTACCACTCATCGAGTTCAATCGATTTTCTTATCAAAATTCAATAAGTGGACTATGTGTTGATCAAGTTGCTCATCGAGTTATGGATCGAGTTACACATCGAGTTATTCACCGAGTTGATTACATTCTATGCCACAATGTTTGGGTCGAATTTCTATTATCTTGGTGAGTCCATGTTACACACCTTGCAGGAGTTATTTCCACATGGCTTGGTCAACCTAATTGGCCACATTCCCATATATCTTGATGGTCACAACAACCAAACAACATACCACTCCAAACATAGTGACCAATATGTAATCCACCAACTCCCAATGATAAGCCAAAGTCCACGTGGTGGGGGCAAACCAATCCATGTGTGGAAGCTTCCACGTGAGAAGGAGGAGGGGGTGGTAAGCCTCAAGTGGTCCCATGACCACTATGCATGCGTGGGAAAGGATTTAATAAAGCCTAAACTAATTATCCCTCCACCTAATGTGGGATATTACCCATTCTTTTAAAAGCATCCACATCATGTGGAATTTGCTAAAGGAGGATTATGTGGGATAACCCACTCAATTATGCAAGCTGCCCTAATATGGGGAAATAAACCTATCCATAAGCCACGGTTAGGATTTTAATAAACTTAGATAAAATTTAAGGCATTATTTTAAGGGCCTTGTTTTTATATGAATAGGGGACCCGTCTCATTATAAGACACACAAATTGGAAGCTCAAGACAAAATCTTGAGGAATATTTCCCGAGCAAGTGGAGGAGATTTTTTTTTATAAGACCTATTTATTAGGCTTATTATAAAGTTGTGAAGACCTATTTATTTAAATAGGCATTATTGTGACTAGGAGTTTTAATACTACCTAGCCGGCCCATAGCGCCACACTAAATTATTGTGAAGCTTGGAGTAACGATCAGAGTGCCATAAGGTGGTACAAAGCATCTGGAAGGTGGATCAAGATCCAGAGGATTTTGAACAGTGGAGCTGGTGTCATATAGCTTTTTGAATATGCCAAGAAAGGGGAAGTCGGGTACTATATTTCATCCTTGTCATCTGAAGGTCTGGTTATTCTTCTAAACAAGTTCTTAATAGTTTCCATTAGGTTTTCTTGTGAAAGTACTATTGTAACTTACAAGTTTTGACTAGTGGAACGGTTCGAAAGAACCGAAGATGTAGGCAATTGCCAAACTCCATAATCAACCCTTTTGCAAAGTTTCATACTTATTGCATTATTTTAAGTTGATTTTAATGGGGTAAAAATTAAATGGTAATTTGATAAGCCTACAAGGGTCTGAAGATCAAGTAGATAAAAATTTTGTTCTATTTTCGGATCAACATGTGTTGTCTAGTATGTAGAAAAATTGACTCTTTCTCACTCCTTTTTAGTGGTGCAATTGGTTGTGATGCTAATTTCATCTCATAATAATACGTACTCATTGTGTTTTTTCATCATCTAGACCACAGGGCACTGTTGTAATTTTTAATCAATAATTTATTGTAGATTCATTCTGCAATAATCCATTAATCCGAACTCTTCTTCATCTCTACAGTCCATCCAAAAATCTTCATAGTGGGCCTCATGTTCATGTGAGCTCCCTAGGATTGAACTCAGTGCCCATCTAATATCATATTTTAGTCTAGGCTGAAACTTGTCCATTTTTAGTTTGTCCATCTCATCCTCTAAGAGCCTATATTTTGCAATAATTGGGCAAGTGTATCTTCCTATTGAGATGAGAAATTTATGTTTGTCTTATGCTTTCCTACTATCAACTTGTGCACTTATGTTAATTTCCTTGAAAGTTCCAAGAGTGCCCTATAATATCTAGGTATTTGGGCAGTATGAAAGGAAATCCCTCATAACCACTTACCCTTATGTAAGTGAAGAACATAAATTGGATGAATTAACATACGTATTCCTTTATTATTATTTTGGCCTCTATAGACATCTTGTATTATTCCCATTCTGGCCTAAATATGCATATGCTTGGTGCAAAAAAGGCATCATTAATCTTTTTGAATTTTACCTTCCAATTATCCAAATTTAGGTAAGGGAAAATGTCATACATCTTACGAGTGTTGAAGCTCTTCATCCTTGGGATACTAGGGAAGTTTTTGTGGCATGTAATATTGTAAACTATATATGACATCATATAGAATTCACAGTTGAAAGTGATACCTTCTTTGATTTTTACAACCATTTCAATGAGTTGTTCATGGATAGATGTGGCTATGAAGGTTGCCCAACAAATTTTCTCATTGTTATCCAAAATAATCCATATATAACTACATATCCATTCTTAGAAGCCATAAGCTGATTTCAAGCCTACAATCCTACTTAGTAAATTTATGATGTCCTCAATTTCTGCCACAAAGTGTTATCTAATCAAATTCTTTGGGATCTGGAAGAATACCCTATGTTCTTTAACAACCATTGAGTATTCATAATCTTAGCATATTCATCATGCTCCAGCATTCCAGGAGGTTTTGTGCTTTTTTTTTGTCAATTTTTACCACCTTTTAAACCTAGGGTAACCCCAATATCAATGAAATTCCTCAAGAGTTAAGGAGAGGACCCTATTGTTACAAATATATTGTGACATTATTAATAAATTGTAATATTATTAATAATGAGTTAATACAACTCATATTAATAATATAGTTAATAGTTGTGTGTGAGTGAAGTTGTTGAATAAACAACTCACGTAGCTATTTTGGAGTGTGAGTGATCCTAGGGATAAGCTTGAGAGATTCATGGAGAGAGATATGAGGAATACTAAGTGATAAGACTTGACTCCCAGATTCTAGGATCAAGCATTTGTATAAGAAGCTATGTCTAGATGAATACAATATCTCGAATGAATTTTAGTTTCTATATTTTTATTATTCGGTGTTTGTTTATTATAGTTCAATTTTTATCATTGGTATCGAGCAAGGTTATTCCAGAATGGAGGTTTGAGTTTTAGTTGAAGGGAAGCTTCATTAGCATTCTCTAATTGTTTCCCTGTGTTATGTTAGATTTATGTGTGAACTGCTAAGTGTGTTTCATATGACTAGTATGAAGGCAACATAGAGGCACAAATTTGTCAAATAATTTGGTTTGACAATGCTACAGATTGGTGGCTGAGAACTCTACGGAACTTTATTTGTCATTTCTCATTGTTTTTTCACCTGCACAAATAAGATCTGCCCTTGCATCAAAATTTTGAGTGGATTTCCATTTCATCACAAAGTGCCACATTGAGGAATTTCCTTCACATTCTTCTCTTGGCACATGAGCTCGAGCAACTCAAATATCCGAATGTATCAGATTTATTGTACAAAGTTCAGTGGGTTTGATGCTAATCGTTCCACCATTGTATGAGATCCTCTAATCGACATAATAACCATGGAGATCTATTTCAAAATATACGATAGTTCCATCTTGTGCATCAGAGTTCACCCACATATTCATGTCTCTACTCCAACAACTCCTTGTCTAAATGCTATCTTTGATGCATGCAATCTACAGCTATAAGCAAATCACTACGAATTCAAGCCAACACGCTAATCATCAGGATTATTTCTTCTTTCAACTACAAGCTTGCACATCATATCGGAGTCAACCATGTGAAAGAAAAAAACAATAGTTTCCACGCGTCCATGTAAGGTGAGTGAATACATTTGAGTCAAATTTTGTGTTACTGATTCGTATTTTTTTGTCTTTTATATGTCATTTTGCTTTTTAGATTGTCTTGTTTATTGTTCATTTCATGTTATAGACGTGTCATTACAAGAGTCATTTTTTTTTTAAAATATAGTGTCTATTGCATGTCACATTGTCAAAATCATGTCATCCTCATTGTTTTGTAAGTAAGTGTAGGTCCATACACTTTGTCAAAATTTTATCATTTTTTGGGTCAACAACATAATGGAGCAATCGGGATACCTTGAAAAATTCAAAATATATGTTGAGTCGGATCTAATATATATTTTTTGTTGTGTCTATTTCATAAAGAGTCGTCATCAAAATTCAGTTTTGGAAGTATACGTGTCAATGTACTCTAGTTGTCAAAATTGATTTGAAAAGTTGTTACTAAAAAAAAGGACAAATGAGTGCATTTTTGGGGTAATCCGACAATTAATTTTTAAGGGAAAATGAAAATGAAAACCATTCCTTACTTCGAGGGCTCTACCCTCGACCCCTCCACATATCATCGTCGACTATACTTTTCGCTAAGTTGGTAGGAACATTCACTAGAGGATGGAGGCAACAGAGGATGGAGGTCAATCGGTGATCTCTCATCGGTCACCACCAATGATGGGGCCACACGAAGCTATGGTGGGCGTGTGTGTGTATGTGTGTTTTCTTTTATTTTAGATTTAAAATTTGATTTGAGTTCTGTTTGAATAAGAGAAATTTTCACAGTAAGAAGGGGAGGCTGGAACATGGTCTCAATGTTCAATTTTCCCTCTATTCAGTTTGTATTCAGTAAGCAGTGGTTCCTACATATTCCCTAAAGGAAAGATATAGTGGAGAGACGAAATCACAAAGGAAAAAGAACAACATGATATTTGGGTTGTTGTTTGTCCTGTAAAACCATCCTTTATTTTAGGTTGTTGGTTGTCCTGTAAAACCATCCTTTGTTTTAGGTTGTTGGTTGTCTGTAAAACCATCCTTGTTGAGGTTGTTAGCTGTCCTACAAAACCATCCAGATCATGAGCACGCATGGGCGACAAAATGCGAAGGAAGTATGATTATTTTTTCTATTTTGTCAACATTAGGCGATGTATATTGGGAATTGATAATGTTAACAATAGGGGAGTGAATGTTACAAATATATTGTGACATTATTAATAAATTTTAATATTATTAATAATGAGTTAATACAACTCATATTAATAATATAGTTAATAGTTGTGTGTGAGTGAAGTTGTTGAATAAACAACTCACGTAGCTATTTTGGAGTGTGAGTGATCCTAGGGATAAGCTTGAGAGATTCATGGAGAGAGATATGAGGAAGACTAAGTGATAAGACTTGAATCCTAGATTATAGGATCAAGCATTTGTATAAGAAGCTATCTCTAGATGAATACAAAATACTTGAATGAATTTTAATTTATATATTTTTATTATTCGGTGTTTTTTTAATTATAGTTTAGTTTTTATCACCTATCACCACTTCCATCCAAGACCTCCTTTTTCTCTGGGTTGTAATTTTTGGTACAAACCCATACTAATTCCAGGAAATGTACAAAGGGTGGGAAAGGAGGAGCTAAAGCAATATTACTAGCATCACTCATTGCAATGTAATCACTCTTGTTAGGGGTATGCAATATTTGTAAGAATTAATATAGGTATACGTTCCCTAGGTTAGTGTCCATCACTTCATCCAAGTTACTTGTGATATGTGAAGTGACATGGGTTCCAACCTCCATTATCTTCATTTTGTTTTGAAAAACTAGTTGTAATTCTCTATTTTTGATAGTATAGGGATCACGGAAATAACCATGCACATGAACAAGAATGAAAATCACAGGATCTTCTTAAAAACCCCTTCGTGCAAATAGGAACTCCTTCATGTAATGTGTTTAGATCCTTGATTTCCTTCACAATATAGAACTTTGAATCAAACTTGGATGTCAGATATATCAATACATTTTGTACCACTATTGATTCTTCCAAATTTTCTCCTAGACCTCTAATGACATTTACCACTTCATCTACTCTCAATAGATAAGAAGTAATATTCTCATCCTCGGACTTTCAAAATTCCTTCATTGGGTTTGTAACTTTTCCAACTTTACTTTGGTGTCTCCTTCATAGATGATCGAAACTTTTCCCAAATCCCTTTGGTTGTGTTACAATGCATGACCTTGACAAATTTTTCCTTTAAAATACCACATAGGATGGTATTATCTACTTTAGAGTTGTTTTCACTAGCCTTTTTACCTTGCATTAGTTAGGGGTGTAGGAGGTGAAGTGTAGCCATCAAAAAATAATTTCCATATGTCAAAACCTAATGACATTATATAGGTATTCATTCTGATGCTCCAAAATGTATAGTTAGTCCCATTGAAGAGAGGATCCTTATTAGTTGAGAATCCTCCTTGAACTTGACTAGACATGCTTGTGCTTCTAGGATCTCCTTTAAGTTGTTAGGCCTACTCCAAAGGACCAAGCTATGATACCAATTTTGGAAGCACAACTCACTGAGAGAGGGGGCTGAATCAATGACCTTACAAAACTTTATTTTAATTATGTTTTACCATTCAATACATATTAACCATAGTGATCTTATAATGCATAAAAACTATTCACAAGAACATGAAACAAGAGAGAACACACATATATGAGTGGGAAAAACTCAAGGGAAATAAAACCCACTAAGAACTCTACAAATGGACTAATTTCCTATAAATGATTGCAAAAGATCAAATTCGGTTGAGCACCCACTCAACTTGGATCACCAACCCCAAATAATTTAAGTACTACTTAACTAGGTTTTAGCAAGAACCAACTTTCAAAGAAGCACCGAATCCCTAAGTGACTCAGCACCAACTAAGAAACCTCTATATTTTTGTCACATTCTTATCCCTCTATTGCTTTATCAACAAATGAAGATTATATTTCTACCCTTCTTCTCTTGATCACTCTTAAAACTAAATATTATGCTTCTTCACTCATAAATCTTCTTCACCCCGATATAGGCATGTAAAAATTGACTTTCATAGGCTGACCAACTTCATGATATTCAACATAAACCTTATTTACATGGTCTAAAATACCTCTTACTTCTCAAACATGTACTATATTTCTCTCATTCATGCATACGCCTAATAGGCCTAAAATTGCCTTACATATATATACACAATTCATGAACATATACCACTTGGTCGGTCACACACACCTAAAAACACTTATTTATGCCATACAATAGGCCTTAGAACATCTTATAATCATTAATTAATCAAAAATTAAATCTTTTTGGTCTACCACAACTCAATTAGGCATTTTTCACCTTTGGGTCTCATGAAGACCTAATTGCATTAGGTATGCTTGCATAACAACATAACATGATATTATTGGACTCATATAGCCTTCTCAAAAACTCAAAACCATTTCAAATACTTTTCCTTTGAACTCTACTGACCTACTCCATTCTTGATTAGATATGCACCTTGCATTCATGGCATGAAAGCTCCTTAAGAGAAAAATTGTCAAATCACCTCAAAAATCAGTCACGATAAATTGACCTCATAGGATAACTTAGAGGATAGAACATGTACATAAACCACCATAGAAATGAATAATGGGTCTTTAACATATCATGTCATCCATTTATTCATATTGGCCAATGCAATATTGAGAGCTACAATAACTTGAAAAAATAGGCATGTAGCTACACATTTTCTCTCTCATCCGACTAATCGCCATGACTTGGAGGTAACCTTGAAGAGTTGAATACATTCTCCAATATTTTTTTAGATTTTGAATCCATTATGATCTGAATTTAAGAAAATATTTCCTATTGATTCCTTATTGGGGTTTTAGGGAGGTTTTTGACTAGTTTTGGTGTTAGCGATTGTTCATAAAGGATAAGACTTATAATCCAAAACTAATGTCTACAATTATTAGCTAGGAACATTAACCATATATAATTAATATATAAAGTTATCATGCAAAGGTTTTATGTGCACATGAACACAATAAAGTGCTTCTCGGGTTTGAAAACCTTAGTCTATGAGCTTAAGAAGGCCTAAAATACAATTTCTTGCAAAATTCTTCAAACCATGACTTCAAATTGCATAAACATACCTGAAAAAAATTATCTTACCTCTTTCCAAGATCACATATGCATTATTTATCTAAAAATATATCATCATGACTCATTACGTCAAGCAGGGTTTAGGAGGGGTCTAGGGATATACCTAAAATGGAGGTTTTACCTCTAGAGATGGACTCGAGTGATTTTCCACCTCACTACCATGCTGAAATAGTGGTAAAACATACTTCACATGTATTTGACCATCCACTCCTCTTCCATGTCTCTTCATGCCTCATGACTAGGCTTCCTATGTACTTGACCTTAACAACACTTCTTTAACAATGACCTGCATTTTGTAAAGCTGTCCTTGACAACCTTCAAGTTGCCTTGATATTCTCTCTAAGTTGTCTTCAAATTCTCTCTTTCTCCTCAAGATGACATCATCAATCGATGACTCATCAATATTTGACATAAACAAGGAACTTTATTAACTTTTGACATCAATAAAAATACTCAACATTTATATGTGGATATGGGAGGTTTTGAGTGATATTAGTGCAAAAAAATCTTTTGAGCTAAGTGTTATCCAATTTTGCACACATGGCAAGATTGGACAACGGGGTCCTATCACGTTCAAAATGAAATAATAGTCCTAGGAACCCACCTTCGGTTATTAACGAGATGCAATAATTAAAAATAATTCCTAAATTACATATGAAGAGATCACCTAGCATCGAAAGGCACCCAGTTGATCTCAACTCAGTGAAGAGTTCAAGGTTGAGTTGATAAAGAATCCGGTGTCAAATCGATAGTCATCTCAGAAATCATCTCGGTAGAGACTCTCAGTTGTAAGAGCCCGATGAGGTCTTGTTAATGCAAAATATAGCTCGTTGAAAATTGACGAATGAAGGAAACTCTATAAGGATCTCGGTAGAGATCGATGCAGGCGGTAACAAGAATGCCGGGCCAGGGTAAAAGTGAATACAATATATATATTTTCACTGACGTTGTTCAGACCTTCCTCGGCTGAGCATTCGGTGCACAGGCAGCAAGCATGTTGCGGTATAGTAAGAGTTCTTTTGAGCACTTCCAACAAGCAGGTCGTCCAACTACGTTTTTATCTATTCAGCATCGAATGCATCCTCGAATTCAGGATTTTCCTCAAGATATTTTTATGAAAATCGATTAAGTGACAGTAAGAGTGTTACCGGGAGACTTGATGAAATTTATTACAAAGATTCTCTATCGAGACCTTACTTGTTTTACGATGCAACTCATGGAAGCGAATCTCATAGAGGTGGAACTGTTTCATATCAGAATATTCATGAGGCACAATTTGCTTTGCAATTATATGAGCATCTTCAACGAGTCACTAGGTTGGCAAGCATAAAGGTTTCTGTTGAAATTATCACACCTTACAAGCTACAGCTGAAATGTTTGCACTGAGAGTTTAATGTTATCCTCAAATCTGATGAAGGAAAACTCGGCAGGAGAAAAAATCGGGAGCACAATCATGGCAGACCGAGTAGGTAATCCCACGCATGGGAAATATTTTACTATCTTGCCAAGGTTGCGTGGTGAAGCTGAGGCCTGGGCCCGTGGATTAATTTGGCCGAGCCGTTATGCGGGGATTCGGAGCTGGAATGCCAAGTGGGTTTTTGTGGATGGCAAGCCAAAGAAGAAATTCCATGCGGGGAGATTCAGGCAAGCACCGCCAAGTGGAAATTTTGGGTTGGTAAACCATGTTGTTCACTCCGCGTAGGGGAGAAATCGGATCAAACTGCCAAGCACGGAAATATTACGATGGCTATCCATCATGAGACTTCCGCACGGGCCATGTAAACAGAATTCCGCGTAGCTTGGAGTGGTCCGAGTCTTTGTGCGAGTCACCGGGAGGATTAATAAGACAGTTGTGAATTGGAGTGGGTCATGGAGAAAACAACGCGACGTGATACCAATTTCAGTGGAGGCTACAGGTCGCTCGTCTCATTATGTAGATATTTGTCAAATGATATCGAGTAACATGGCGAGTGGGGGTCAGTGCTTGTAGTTCGAATGCGTTGGAAAAGGAGAACATTTCGGAATTTAGCCTGAAGAATCACTCGGTTCACCACTATGAGGAAAGAAAGTGGCTTCGTATAGGCATACCCAACAAAGGCGATGTGTTAATGGCTCAGTCGGGGCTCATATGCGAAGAGTTTGACGGGAAAGCAATGCTGAAAACTCCACGACCTTCTCCTCATCCTCTGTACAGTTCTGAACTTGATGTGGTCGCGAGACAAGCTCCCACGCACAGGCAGCAGGCATGTTGCAGTACAGTAGAAGCCTTTTGAACGCTTCCAGCAAGTAGGTTGTCCAACTGTGTTGTTATCTGTTCAGTATCGAATGCTTCCTCAAATTCGGGATTCTCAATGCTCTAGCCTAATGCAGCTGTAGGCTTATCCTTATTCTGAACTCGGATCTATGGCAGCTGCAGGAAACAAATATTCACTGCCGTGTATGATGGATTGGAGTCACACTGTTCAAGGCTTCATAAAATTTCCCTGAATCAGGAGATGAAGGTTTATTACGGTGCAGAATGAAACGATTCATATTGCTCAGCATTTTTTCTCCGAGAAATGAATTGAATGTGAAGGTCAACTCTGAAATACCTGGTTGGCCATTTTGTATGCTACATCCTTGTTACTCGTAAATGGTCTCTTTGAGAAACTCTGAGGGCAATAAGCAATTTATACCCTTCCATTATGTACGTCCAATCAGACAATAAAAAGTATTCTGTTACCAGGTTCAGAGAAACTTGTTTTTTACAATGGACGATTATACTGTAGTTAAAGCTAATTTTATCTAGCTTTATTTCTATTAGCTTTGATCCACGACTAAGGAAGAATTCATATCGTTGATACCTGTACATTTTTCCAAGGTTCTCCTGGTTTCCGAGTTGTTCAATGTATTTTTTTTTAAGGATCTTTTTAGTTTCTGGAAAAATGAGTATATTGTGTAGCTCACAGCTACCCATTCCATACTAAGATCCCAATAGTGGCATAATTGTTGGTTGGAGCCTAGATTGCAGAGTGCACTGCCAAAATACCGAAGGGCTCTTTGTCTAAGAATCAGTCTTAAGGGTGTCTATCGACATGTTATGGGCATGAACCTGGGTCATCATCATGGCAGCATTAGGTCTTTATTGGTAATGGCATTTTCTCATCGTTTGGAAGGTACAAATTGTGCTTATTATGGCAAAGCCAAAACATTCTTACTACAAGTGTTATATGATGAGGAAGAATCGTGAGCATTGTGGTAAAACCATTCTTTTTAGAAATATTGGGTTAAGCTCGGTATTCAAGTGAGTTTGAGCCCAGGAAAGGTAAGATCGTTTGCTGGATGAAGAGCTCGGTGACTTCGCAGGGAGCTCGTGGTGATGTTTCATGAAGTTTGAATGTGGAATGCATAAATGGCCTCGAGTTAACAGAGGAAAATGATAAGAATCGAGTTTGATAGCTCGCCATTCGAAGGACTCAATGCAAAAGAGTGCGATTACCAAAGCAAGGAAAGAGTTAGTGCGGGGTCAAAAATCGAGTGTAACACCGAGTTAAAGGATTCGAAGCTCATCGAGTTTGGCTATGTGCAGACTCTATCCACATGGACCCCCCTCCTCTTCAAGTCAAACGGGTCAATGACGGGGGTCCCAACATTATGTTAATTAAATTAATATTTTTATTTAAATATTTTAATAATAATATTTATTATTATTATTTAAATATTTTATTTAAATATTCTTTTAATTAATTAAGAAGACTAGGTCATCAGGCAATTAATGACCCATGATGGAACCTTCTCAAGTGGTTCAACTAATTGTAATAAATACATCATGGGCCTTCATTTTAGGAATGTAATTATGACCATTTCCTCTTCTTTCTCACATATTCTTCTATAAATGTAAGTTGGAAGCTCATTTCAAAGGGTTCCAACAATTCAGACAAGTTGGACAGTTAGATATCTCAGGCAAGTGTATACTTTTCAAGAATCCTCTCTCTTCTGCAAGTTGTTCTTGTGTGTTGAGAGAACTTTCAAGCCTCCTCTTCAAGACTGTAATGGCAACTATTGCCTCTTCTGAATGTATGATGCATTGTGCATGTTATTGAAGCAATAAAAGTGTGTGTTTTGTGACTAATCTCGGTCCTTTCATCCTTTTGTGCTTCTTTGTGCCTTTCTCATACTTGCAGGTACACTGTGCAAGTTTAAGTTCTATTGCAGGTTCTTGGAGTTTACGTGCTCATCGAGTGGTGAAGTATTGCATGCAGTTGAGTTGTGGTGTCTATTCACCCTTCTTGAGTTCATCCTTCTTCACTGGGAAACTGGTATATTTCTCGGTCTGATAAAGTTTAACAAAGGGAACGCGTGTCTCTTAGTTTGTGGTATCTTGTACCCTCTCTAAGTTGTAGTAGGTGAAGTTGACCTGTGGTGCACACACCCTCTTCAAATTAACCCTTCTGAATCTGAAGACACCCTTTATTTGGTGCATCACCATCCCTAGTATAGTTTCATTTCTATAAATCTCTTTCCCTAAAACCCCATGAAAATGTTAGCATAGGACTAGATAATCATTTTTGTTACACTAGGAGTAGTACAACACTTAGTTTAGGAAGAGGAAGCCGGCCTTCTCCGGAGGTTCACCTCGAGCCCAAGTCCCACAGCTTGAGAGGTGATCCCATGTGTCCCAATCACACCGAACGTCCTATTCACATCCTGGCCATTCAGAGGGTGCAGTGATTTGGCGACAACACTAAGGTGAAAGTGCTTCATTGATGAGTATGGAATACTAAATTGTGTTAGTGTAGGTTATTATTTATCCTTTTATTTATTTAACAGGATAATTCTTACACTTGTGTTAGTCCTACACTTGTTGGGTTATCTTGCTTAGGTGTACTAGTTGTGTGGAATTAGCTTACTAGTTGTCTTTGAGTTAGCTTCGAGTTATGTGGAGTTAGCTTACTAGTATTTTGGAGTTAACTTAACTACCAGTATCAATTAGTGGGATTTCTTCACCATTGATTTAGGTAGTAGTTGCACTTCCCTCCTCCTATATGTACATCTTTCTTATTGAGTAATTCAAGTCATTGTATTGTAATGTATTGAGCATTATGGATTATGATGGATTTCCATATATGGTATTTTATCTCTTTTGTTTTGTAAATCTAATGTGGTGTGCTATTATCATCTAAGATTCGACTTGTAACAATCTTATTATTTTTTATTTAATGGTTTGAGAATGATAGATGATGTAGACATCCATATGTAATTTTTATTTGCAAGCAAGGGTTTATTTTTTCATGTGTTCAGAATTTGTTAGCACTTTTCGCAACATGCATTTTTATGCAAAATGGAGCACGCCATTGAATTTAGAAGGTTCCAAAACCATATAATCAATTGTAAACTCAACCATGTTTTGAGACAGTCAAATATCGACGCAAATCTATGCCCTCTTGGTGCATTCTTTTATCCATTGGATATAAGCATGTACCTTCCAGATGCATTCTTTTACTCTATGGATTTTTCATTTTTGGATGCGTATTTTATCGGTTGGATGCAAATTTGTAACCTCTTGGTGCATTCTTTTATCCATTAGATATAAGTGTGTACCTTCTAAATGCATTCTTTACGCTCTAGGTATTTCTATTTTGGATGTAGTCTTTTATCCACTTGATGCAGATTTGCACCCTATGGGTGCATTCTTTTATCCATTGGACATGATTTGTACCCTCGGGTGCATTCTTGTATCCATTGGATATTGACGTGTACCCTCTAAATGTAATGATTTACCCTCACGGAAATTTAGGTTTTGGGTGCAGGATTTTATCCTTTGATCACAAGCTTGTATCATGTGGATGCACTATTTTAACCTTTGGACATTTGGGTGTGATGTGTACCTTTAAAAAAACATTAGCATTAAAATATTATTTTAATATCAAAACCTTCTAGAGCTCATAACTTTTGATTCGTAGCTCGGATTAAGGTGATTTTTTTTTAAATTGTGTATTTTTTCGAGATCTACGCATTGGTGAAATTTTTATACACATATTTCAAATATAAAAGGTATTTTTACTCATTGTAATATTTACATGCACTTAATTATAAAGTGCCAAATTTGGGAGGGTGTTGTAATCACTTGTGGACACAATTTTGGTTGAGCCCGACGTCCTAAAATTTTGGGTGTTGCATTCTTGTATCTATGGGTGTATACATTTATATCTCTCTTATTTGTTGAGATATTTTGGATCTGTATTTTCGACACTTTTTTGGCATGTTGATAGTCTCTCTTGTGGGGGAGCTATTCTGGTGAAGCCCAGTGTTAGTTTGTCAGTGTTCGAGTAGTTGATTTTGGTAACTCATACAGATATGTGGTATCACTCTACCCATTCAATAGTATGGGAGGGTGTGGTATTAATACCGATTCTTTAGGTTTTGTGAATTTTTCTTGTTGCGTGTTGATCTTGCTTCTTTATATTTTGTGTCCTTGCCTTGTTACCTTGGCTTTTCTTGGATCATGGCACTCCTATTTATTTAGATCTCGTGTCCTTGCCTTGTTGCCTTGGTTGTTCTTGGATCGTGGCACACCTATTTGTAGTAGTTGATCAAATTATGTTTGGTGTTTTTTTACATTTTTGACATCACTCCATTGACAGTCTCCTTGTATGGAGCTATTTTGGTGAAGCCCAATGTCAGTTGTTTTTGAGTTCTATGATCGAGCAGTGGATTCAGACCACAATGTGCACCACACTTCTTCAAACATTATACAGCGTTTTTGGAGCCAAGCTTTTGAGGATATCTTGCAGTGGTATTTTTCTCTCTCTACTTTGTTATTACTAGTTTTGGGTACCTTACGGTGTCCAATTTTCCCAGTTATTATACATGGGTACCTCATCAGGCCTTATTACCGGGACCCACCTTATTTTTCACCCACCTAAGCTATGCTTACGGGAGGGTGTTAGTGTAGGTTATTATTTATCCTTTTATTTATTTATTAAGATAATTCTTACACTTGTGTTAGCCCTACACTTTTTGGGTTAGCTTGTTTAGGTGTACTAGTTGTGTGGAGTTAGCTTACTAGTTATGTTGAGTTAGCTTCTCAGTTATGTGGAGTTATCTTACTAGTCTTTTGGAGTTAACTTAACTACCAGTATCAGTTAGTGGGAGTTCTTCACCATTGATTTAGGTAGTAGTTGCACTTCCCTCCTCCTATATGTACATATTTCTTATTGAGTAATTTAAGTCATTGTATTGTAATGTAATGAGCATTATGGATTATGATGGATTTCCATATATGGTATTTTAGATCTTCTGTTTTGAAAATCTAATGTGGTGTGCTATTATCATATGAGATTGCATCTTGGAACAATCTTATTATCGTTCCTTTCAAATTACACCTGGTCAAAACCCTATAACTAGATCTAAAGTGTCCATATGCTCTTGACCCTTTTGTACGGTCTTAGACATGCTTAGATTCTAGCTCTATAACTTTCTATGTGACTCACCTACCTAGAAATGACTATAGTGGAAGATGGAGTTCCTATAAAATAGAGTTAGGTGGGTTATGAGCACCTCTATACACCACCAACATTTCCAATATTCCAAAGATAGCTCAAAATACACATCGTTCTCCTATCATGTGATATCTACCATAGTGCAATCAAAATTTTACAAAACAATCTTTGACAATACCTTATTTGAGTTTCACACTTGCTCAAATAGTTGGGAAGGGTCGCTTTACTTTATTTTGGAAATAATATGGAGACTCTTGGACTTGGTAGGATTCTTTAGACCTATAGAGAGTGCTTACCTAATGGATTTTCACGAGTTATTTCATAGTTTTTGAAACTTGGAGTTCCTTTTATGCATTCTTATACGTGATGATCTCTTAAAATGCCATGACATTAAATGAGGTATGATTGACTTTCTTATATAGGATTTTTATGGTTATTATGTCATGAAAGGCTAACCAAGAGAATATTAGTCCATATGAAGACGATGCAATTGAAATTTTTTAGTGAATATTCTGTAAGTCCAAAATTGTACACTAGGGTTAAGTTGTAGATTTTGAGAAACTGACCAAAGACAATGTTTTCAACCTAAGAGTAAAAAGTTGATTTTAACTTCATTGATATGGGGATAGATGTTTCTAAGTATGTTTTGTGCAATTAAACCTCATAAAAGTAAGAAATAAATCCATGAAAAGATAAACACGTGATCTAAGGGCTATTAGGGTCTCATAAGAAAGAATGGGGAGGGTTTATTTTTGCATGTAATTATGTAATGTTAATACTAATAATAGAAGATTAATGTGTATAATTGATTCATAATCTTCTTAGGTATAAACAAATTCCACTTTTTTAATTTAATTTTATTTTTCAAAGAAATGAATACATTAGGTCATTTACATTTTTGATTGAGATGAAGTCCATACCCCAATTTTGAATATATGTGATTATTTATGCAACAAATCCCTCATGTTTGGATAGAGGAAATAATACTTAACTATTATTGATTCTATTGTGCTCGACCTCTTGGTATCAACGTCCTTTTATGAATTGTATGGACTATAAAACTATTAAAGTAAAATACAATCAATTTGGTTGTTTATATTTGTAATATGAAAGTAATAAAATATATATGTAGGGGAAATGATCAATTTAAATAAATTAATAAATTGAATACACAAGAGAAAATTTAATAAAATAATTTTTGTTTCAATTCACTAATCAATTGTTATTTTCATAGCTTAATCAAAGTAGTCACTAATAGAATAAATTTAAAAGTATAATCTATCATAATCACAATCACTAATAGTTTATTTATATTCTAAAAATAAATACATATTTAGCTACAACCTAATATGATCTAACCATTCACATAAGTGCACGTAAATATTCTAATCTATCAAATTTCCAATTAGAAGTTAGTGTAGAGAAAAGTGCTTCTTGTGCACCACTAACAAAGCATTTTCTATCATGATGTAGGGAAATCATCAAAAGTAAAAATTCCTCTTTATTAATTGTTGTAGTAAGTGTATTAGAGTGTGGAGGTCTGAGAAGGAGCCTTAGGTGGTCAAGTAATTGAAATTTCAAATTTGTCATTTTCCCTCCATTTTTGTAATTCAAACTTTAAAGTATGTAAAGGGGGAAGAAATGATTTCTCAAGGGGATGAAAGATATTTATATGCGTTTCAAGTGTTTGGAGGTGAATAGGTATGTTCCCATATGTTCTAGATTGGGTATGAGTCAATAAGATGTCTAAAATGATGATAATGAGCTATTTTGGCTATGTAAGGGCATGAGAGTCTTAGAAAAGTTAGTTAGGGTTATGAATGGGGAGAGAATGAGATAAATCTTGTATGGAAGCTACTTTGGAGACATTCCTCAAGGAAGAAGAATATTGAGGAGAGGAAGACTAGGTAAACCATGAAATTTTGTGTGAAATATATAGTTTAATAAGTTGAAAACTTTGTTTTGTATAATGAAGATTGTGTATTGTTCAAGTTTTTGGCATGTACATTGGTAATATTAA
This sequence comes from Taxus wallichiana var. yunnanensis, assembly GCA_018340775.1. Taxonomy (NCBI): domain Eukaryota; kingdom Viridiplantae; phylum Streptophyta; class Pinopsida; order Cupressales; family Taxaceae; genus Taxus; species Taxus wallichiana. Next base: position 333,891,266 of record CM031240.1, on the reverse strand, counting down.
TTTTTGATGTTGAATTCCATTCTTAGAAGATAATGATTAAGTTTTATTAGAATCCATATAAGAAGGATTGAGTGATTTATCTTGTTCTTTAGTATGTAAATTGATGCATTCGACTGTGTATGGCAATGAATATGTGTTTTAGAAGGTTTCTTGGTGTATTTGATTGTGATCATGTTAATGAATATTTTTCAACAATATCCATGTGATGTAAGGTGATGAAATTTTCTATTAAAAATCTTTGAAGGTTGAATAATCTACTACTTTTCATTGCATGCATGAAAAACCTTAAGGAAATTGGGTCTACATCAATGTTCTCTACAATTTAGATAAGAAGTTACTTATTTTCTTCCAAAAGGTGGTGTGTGTGCATGAAATATATAGGAGATGGTTGCATGAGTTGATTTTAGAAGAAGAATGAGGTTTACACATCAAGTTGATATTTGAATCCTTTAATTTGAAGTTTGAGGGTTTCTTATACTCTTTTTCTAACGTGCATGGAGACAATTTTTTGGTTGTTATTGAGTTTACTTTAATTTTTATCCACCAGTGATAGCACAACATTGAAGGGGAGATAAAACATACTTATTGATAATTTTTTTGGGATTGGAGTTAATTGAAATGCATGTTAATAAGTTTTGAAGTCTCTCGGGCTAGTCACAGTTGCACTTTGTGAAGGTTTGATAAAAACCTAGTTAGAATACTTACAATTAAAATTTTGATCCCTAAATTGGTAGAAGTCATATTGATGGTGTTTAAATGAATATTGGAAATTGTGAAGGGTTGAGGTGAAGCTATATTGGATATCTGATAGTGTGCAAGAAAAAAGATTGCTATATTGGAAAGACCTAATTGGAAGGCCAAGTTACTAAAGAAAAGGGTTTTGAAATTTAAATCCAAGCTTGAAAATTTGTAGATAAATGCAACTATAAAATAGGTAGTAAAAATGGTTTAGTGGTGTTATGAAACCTTGAATTTCACAATATATGCTCATAAAACCCTCTAAGAAGAGCTAGTAGGAACTTGAGAACTAGGAAAGAGAAAAAGGTGATTGAGTGAGAACCATTTGGAGATAGACTATAAAATTTACCACACACCATATTGAGCCTAAAGGGTACTTGGAAAAGTTTATATATTATTTTGGGTATGCACTTATGTATCTAACCATAAACCATGCAAAGGCATTTCTCTTAAGAGCTCTATAAGGACAGTTTGAGTCAATTTTGAGGAAGTTGATGAAATTCTTGTTTCTAATCATTTTAAAGATTGATGCCACGTTGTTCGAGTTTTTGTAATAGGGGACAAAGTGTGAAAGGTCAGTGAAGGTTAAAAGGCCAAAAACATTTCTTGATTAGTGCTAAGACCTTAATAAGATAGTGAAGGATAGATGAATGAAGGCACAAGAGTAAATTATGTTTTCTTGAAAATGGATCATCTTGAGATTCTCATTAGCATTGTTTAAGATATAGGATATAGGGTATGAGGTTGGTGAAGCAATATTTTTTTCCTAAAATGTCTATATTTAGCATGTTTGAGCTATCCTAAGCTAGTTGAGAATACATCAAAAACAAAGCACTAGGATGAATGAATCATTTTTGTTATTAACTTGATAAGTGCATTGAATGAGATATGAGATTTGAGATAGATCATAAAAATATTTTTATTATGTTAAATAAAAAGTGTGAAGGTTGCTTGTGAAGTGTGTGTGACATGTGATTGTGGAGGCAAGAGGGAAAATGGATAGATAAGATTTAGTGAAAGGCTTGGTGGTGTTGATAAGCCACAAGAAGAGGCAATAAGAGAGATAAATAAAGGAGAAATAAGTAAAGAAGAAGAGAGAAGAGGAAATAAAACAAGAAGAGTGGATGATGAAAGAGTTGAAAAAGGATGTAGAGAATCTTGGAGAATTTATGAGAGATGAGAGCATGATGAAAGAAGAAGTTGGGTTTGTGATGAAAAGGAAGGTTAAGTGGCCTATAGAGCTACTTGTGAAGAAGAAATTGAGATTGCAGCTAAGAGAATAAATAATAAAAGAGGAAAATAAGTTGAGGAAAGTGGAAAAGTAATAGAAAGAGGTCTTCAAATAGATGAGTGAAAATAAGATCCATATGAAGCTCTCAAACCCAGCTAAGAGTCATGTATTTCGATGCCTAAATGGATTCGAAATCAGTAGTAGAGAGAGAGGATGTCAAGTCAAAGCAAGTGATTGAAAGGTCAAGTGTTCAAGAGAAAATCAAGAAAGAGAATTTAATAACTTGGAAAAGAAGAAGGTACGATAAGTTGAAGAAATGATGCATGCATGAGATGATAATAAGGTACACAAATTTGATTATTTGGTAGCTGATATTGATGTTTCTTTTGGTGAATTCCTTGAAATTGTATAAAATGAATCTTCCCAATGTACATACAAAAAAACTTGAACAATATACATGAAAATTCTGTTTTATATAAGGAATATTGTATATTGTTCAAGTTTTTTGCATGTACATTGCGAAGATTCATTTGTGATGTTGAGTTACATTCTTAGAAGCATATCAGGAAGTTTTCTTATAATCCATAGAATATTTCATGAAGTATTGAGTAAGTTATCTTGTTCTCTAGTATGTAAAGTGATGCATTGTGTATGATAATGAATATGTGTTTTAGAAGGTTTCTTGGTGTATTTGATTACGGTCATGTTAATAAAGCTTTTTCAACAAAAGATCACGTGATCGAAGGTGATGAGATTTTCTATTTAAAATATTTGAAGGTTGAATAAATTACTACTTTTCATTGCATGCATGAAAACCTTAAGGAAATCAGTTTGTGAATGTTCTCTCTACGAGTTTAGATAAGAAGTTGTTTATTTTATTCCAAAAGCTGGTGTGTATGTGCATGAATCTATAGGAAATGGTTGCATGAGTTAATTTTATAAGAATAATGAGGTTTCCACATCAAGTTGAGATTTAGATCCGTTAATTTGATGTTTGAGGGTTTCTTATACTTTTTTCTAACGTGCATGGAGACAAGTTTTTGGTTGTTATTGAGTTTACTTTCATTTATATCCATTCTTTGGTAGCACATGATCAAAGGGGACCTAAAATAGACTTATTGATAAAATTTTAGGGATTGGAGTTAATTTCAATGCATCTTATCAAGTTTTGAAGTCTCTTGGGCTAGTCACGGTTGCATTGTGAGGGTTTGATAGGAAAACCTACTTGGAATACTTACACTTAAAGTTATGACCCCTAACTTGGAAGAAGTGATCTTGATGGTGTTTACATGCATATTGGAAAGCGTGAAGGGTTGAGGTGAAGCTATGATATTTCAATCTCCGACGGTGTGCAAGAAGAAACACTACTACAATGGAAAGGCCTAATTGGAAGGCCAAGTTACTAAAGAAAAGCTTTTTGAAATTTAAATCCAAGCTTGAAACTTTATAGACAAATGAAATTAGAAAATGGGTAATCAAAAATTGTTTAGTTGTGTCGAGAAAACCTTGAATTTCATAAGATATGCTTAGAAAACCATCTAAAAAGCAGGCTAATAGGAACTTGAGAACTAGGAAAGAGAAAAAGGTGATTGAGTGAGAACCATTTGGAGTTAGAATATAAAATTTACCACACTCCATATTGAGCCTAAATGGTACTTGGAAAATTTTATAGCTTGTTTTGGGTATGCACCTATTGATCTAACCGTGAACAGTGCAAAGGCATTTCTCATAAGATCTCTATAAGGAAAGTTTGAGTCAATTTTGAGGAAGTTGATGAAATTATTTTTCTGATCATTTTTAATTTTGATGTCATGTTTTTCTATGTTTGTGTAACATGGGACAAGTGTGAAAGGTCGGGAAGGCTAAAAGGCCATTTTTTTGTTTGATTAGTGTTAAGACCTCAAGAGATAATGAAGGCTAGATGGAGGAAGGTGAGAGTAAATGATGTTCTCTTGAAAATGGTTCATCTTGAGATTATCAATATCAATGTTTAATATATATATGAGACATGGTATGAGGTTGGTGGAGTAAGAATTTTTCTTAAAAGGTCAAGATTTAGCATGTTTGAGCTATCCTAAGCTAGTTGAGAAGACCTCCAAAATAGAGCACTAGGATGAATGAAGCATTTTGTTATTCTTAACTTTATAATTGCATTGAATGAGATATGATCTCCACATCATATCATCTATCAAAAATGGTTTTCTGATCCATGTACATGTATGTATTTGTGTAGAACCAAACACTTGTTTTGACGTATACTAACACAATATTTATTTCCTCGATCTAACAAAATTTTCACCTATCCCACATTATGAGAAACCCTAACTGAAAATGATATTTAAATATTATAGGCTTCAATCAAATTGGTTAATGAATAACAAATAAAACTAGATCCTATATTTGTAAATGAAAACCCAATATCAAAATGTTTATTTACAATATTCAATAATTCATAGCTAAATTTACAACAAAATTATCTATAGTGTGAGTATGAAAATTATGTAGGGTCGTTGATCTATATTCATTATGCCTAAAAATACGCATAATTTTCCTACTACTCCAAATACCAATAACTTCCTTCCATACCAAATGAGATCTAAATGTTTATAAAAATAAATAGTTTTTATGTTATTGTAACTTGCTCCAATCAAGCATATAATAAATATCACAAAAATAAAGTATATGTTTTAAAGACAATTAAAACTTGAGTGAATAAATAACTTAATACACATTATTACCTTTGTTTCTTTTGCTTAGTTAAAAACCATATTTTGGTATCAGATATAAAATAATTTTGTACGAGTTTGTATGTTGTTTTAAAAGTAAAACAAAAC